>CM053792.1:202137752-203345252 GCA_028749045.1 Cupressus sempervirens
ACTTAGTCGCCTGATCAGTGATGGCGCACTGATGTGAATTGAAGTTGACTGCCAATTGTGGAGTGTCACAACAATTGACTGACTGAGAGTAGATTTAGTTCCATCCCTGGAACGTAGTACACATCAAGGAATATGAGATTCCTCCCAACAGATTGAATCTGAATGTTGTCTTTATTGACAACCGTGTACTCTACTCCGCTACCAAAAATAACAGAGTTTGAATAAAGCTGGTAGTCAGTAAACCAGTCTCTATGGTGAGTGAAATGACGAGAGGCACCTGAATTAGTGTACCAGGCAGATGACTTCACATGATCTATAGGTCTTTTAGCCATGAAGGCATAAAAGGCAGATTCCACCTGCTTAGTGTGCTCTACATTGTTCGCTTATTGCGAACCTGATTGCTTAGACTGTGCAGCTAAGCACTTCCGACATTCAACCTTCACGTGTCCAAACTTGTGCAAGAGTTGAATTGAATGTTCTTCTTTTTGGAACCATTTGGGGCTGGAGTAGAAGACTTCTACTGAGATGGCTGTTGAAACTTGCCCTTATTCTTCTGAAAGGATATCGCAGCAAAGGCTTGCTCGGTGGAGGTGGAATTGGAGTTGCTACCGAACTGTTGTTTCCACCGATCTTGCTGAAGCAGTAGTGTGCAGAGATCAGTGAACTTCAAATCAACACCAAAAGATGTGATGTTGATAGTCTCGATAAAATGCTCATAGGATTTGGGTAAACTTCGAAGACTAATAACCACAATATCCTCTTCCTCCATCTTGCGATTGATGGCAAATAACTGATAACGGATTTCCTGAATTCGATTTAGGTGTGCTTGGAGTGAGGTGCGCTCATCCATGACAATAGAAAACAGTGTGTTTTTTAGAAAGAAGGCTTTGCTTTTGTCAGAAGTCTCATGAAGGCCTTTGAGATGTGTCCAGATCTTGACAGTTGGCTTGCCGGATGGAATTTGAGAAAGCTGATCATCAGCCATGAATAATTTGAGAAGCATCACTACCTCTTGGTTATTCAGATGCCGTGTATCTTGATCAGGACACGGAGAAGTCAGACATTTTGTAACACTCAGAACAAGTTGATCGGTGTTCTGATATTCAAAAATTGCGCATTATGCACTGCTTCCAGGTGCCATAATTGCAACCATTGAATTTGGAGTTATGCTCGAGTAGAATATTTGTGAGAGATGCCATGGCACATTTTTCAATGAAAAATTGTGAAAATCTGTGAAGGCATGTTCATTGAGGCAAAAATATTGAAGACCTAGAAGAATAAGAGAGTGACCTAGAAGAGAGCTCGAAAAACCTAGAACGAATATGCTATCAATTTCTGGATCCACTGGCTTGAAAATTGAGACACAAAAAACGAGGCATCCAGAAAAAACGGATGACAACCTAGTTGAGCTCTTGAAAAACCGATCAAGGATCTGCAATCAAAAATTTTTTTGACCCAAAAAATTAGGGTTTCAAGCAAAAAAACTAGTCAATGGCCATGGAGGTCGAAACTGCAAAAAAATGGAGGTTGGCAGCAAAAAACAGTCCGATTTTGTTTGGAATAGGAGTGTTTTTTATTGAGACAACATTGGCAATGAGTTTGTTGCAAAACAAACTCTTTTTTCTCCCTCAAACACGTTGGCATGACCTTAGGAAAATGTGAAAAGCGCCCAAGTTCGGCACACACTAATCATTAGTTCGGCATTACTAGTTTGCCACTCCTTGTTTACAGGCACGATTTGAAAAAAAATCGCACGAGATTTCTAGAAAATCACAAGAAATCAAGCAGTAGAAAAATGTGTTTTGAAGTTGTGGTTTTTAGGGCAGACCGGTCTTCAATTTTTCCAATATATGATTTGCGATTTTTTAAAAACCTAAGACAAAAACCCTAGTCAAAAATCTCAGTGTTTTGAGATTAGAAAGCAAGGATCATAGAATAATTTCAAAAATTAGCTCTGATAATTTCGGAAAAGAAATTATAATTTTCGAAAAAATTAAGAAATATGCTCCGATACCATATTATAGAGTAATTGGTAAAATACTTACTTGATATTAACAGAGACCAGACGGTCAATATATACAAAAGAATGAGACCATGTTTCCTTAGGAAACAATCGTAAAGAATAGAAACATTCTATTCTAGAGAAAGCAAAAAACAAAAACAAACTAAAGCTTATTAGATATTTACAATAGATAATCATTAACTAATAATAGATGACTTATCTATTATTGTAATAGTTTACTTGCTCCCTTAGAGTGTATGCTATTGTGTGCTTTTTGCAATTGTTATTGTTTGCTGGTTATTGTTATATGGTTTTGGGCTGTTGCCATGAGATAAAGAGGTCGATAAGATCATGTTGAGGACTAAGTTGATAAAACTCAAATAGCCATGACCATGATAAGGCTTAATAGATGTGGAACTAGAGTAAGTGGTTGATGCTTTGATTGTAGCCTTAGAAGCAGAAAATGGATTTGAACCTCGAAATGAAAATTTCAAACCCAAGTAGGGGAGGAGGTGGGTTCAGAGGGTTAATAGAAGGGAAAAGAAGACCCTTAGGACCTATAGAACTTCTTGATAGAAAATGCAAAGCCTCATCCATCTGTGTAAATTGTCACTCTTTTATTTAGCTAACCTATTTGGCAACACATAAATTATCCCATTAACAAGATTCAACTTAATAATTATTTGAAAAATATAGACTAAGAAGAGTTGTGATTTAGAGCTTTTAAATTTGCATTTGATTGTTGTAAAATTTGCTAATTTCAGAATCATAATGTGGAATGGAGATCCTTAAAAAGGCCTTGCACTGTACTGCAAATGTTATTTGTAGAAGACATTAATTTTATAAATTTCATTTTTATAAGCTTTATTTCTTAGAGTTTTCTGAAATACGCAAGTTTTCTTTCAGATTTATTTTTCAACACAATATTTGTCTACCTCTCTATCATAACCTCTCGCTGCAGCGATGTTTTCTTTGTTTGCTTTCTTTAATTCAGTTTGATGTCTTGTTTAATTCCAAGTTTCATTGTTAATTAGATTACCCCTTTATATAAGCTGTATATCATGTTCTCTTCTTGTCAGTGGACATACCATTTTGATTGATTTTGTTTCCTTCTCATGTCATTATTGTTTTCCTTGTATACATGTAAGTGTGTATATCTTTGCTTCATCCTTGAAAATGAAATAAAACTGTATGATATGCTTGTCTTCTCCTTGTATCTGGACATAGGTGGATTTTATTATCTTAACAGATCTGTTTGGTTTAGACGATCCTTCCTCTAATTTTGTTAATTTTTTTCTGTCAGTCCATGAGCGTAAATTGTCTCTTTAGTTCTTCAAAATTTCCATGGTCTTTTGTCATGTTTTTGTTATGCTCTAAGACATTTACTATGCTTTGACTCATTTTTTCGAAACTGCTCTGTTTAAAAGAGCCTTGTACACTCAAATATGATTACATTGTTCAAAATCTAGTTTTATAGTTAATTCATTAGCTTCACAACTTGCATCATCATTCAATTGTCTCATGTAAAATTCTTAACAATTTTATAAATTTCTTAGTAGCGTTGACTGGTAATCTGCTGTTTTTTAAATTTGGAATTTGCCATAATCCGTTGTATTATGTAAAACTTATGTTGTTTTGTCTCCAGATGGTGGAAGGATTGGGTAGATTACGTTGGCCAGGATGTGACCAGTACAAATAAAGACCTCATGCTGCACTGTTCTAAGTCATATGAACAACCTTCTAATGTATCAAAAAGGCCTCCCAGCATTGACAACTTAGATCTAGTTGCGAATGTTAAGAGTGAAGACCCTGATATGGAACCTGAGCTTCATGATGCACTTGTGGAAGGCCGCGATTATGTTTTGTTGCCGCAGAACATGTGGAAACAGTTTCTTAAATGGTGAGTCTGCGATCTTGTTTTTTAGAAATCTTTTTTATCATTTGAACATTATGTGGAATTTTTGATTGCAAGGAAAAGCAGATGTGAAAATGTTGAGTAGTATAACAAACTTGGGTTATAACTGTGGTCTTGTCATAAAGGTAACACACTTACATGTTGATAGTCTTCAATTGTGACAGTGATGGAAAGAACTTTATGGATACTTGAGAACCTAGAGGCCAGATCTACCATTTCATCAATATAGTATAAAGGAGAAATCATCATTCAAGGATCACTTATCAATCATCACCAACCAATAGGTTAAATAAGCTCTCATTCATTCACCACTCATGAATCCATCAAAAGCAATTATCAATTATCAAATCAAGCAAACTATCAATCAAAAAATTATCATAATAAATTATGAATTTATTCAAACAATCAAACATATTCACATCCATTATTTCAACATCAACTATTTAAGCATCAACGACACTAGCATCAAATTATTAAATATCAATAACTAAGACATCAGTCATTCAAAAGCATCTATCCCATTCAAACATTGACTTGTCAATCCATCAAGAAATATCAATTTTAATTCATGAAACAAGTTCATCAAACAATTAATTTGAATTTGAAGAAGTGTCTTGTAAGAGTTGGAGGGACGTAATCCTTTCATGCTCTAGATCAAGGACTTAGAAGAATGAAAGCCCTTTCCTGCTCTGGGGACAGGAGCTGGAAGATATGGGGACCCTTTCAAGCTCTGGGGTAAGGAGTTGGAAAAAACGGGGACCCTTTCATTCTCCGGACAAGTTGATTCCCAAAAGATTCACGATTTGATTGATTTTGAGGATTGCTCTATGATTGGTTGATCTGATGATTATCTTGAATTTTTTTCAAGGTAAAGAAATCAGGAGTATCCCAAAATGGGACATTACAGTCACTATTAGAGCTTTGATCCTGCCAGTCTGCAGGGTAAAAATAAAATATACTTTTATGCTAAGCATTTAATGCGATGAGGTCCAACTACAGAATTATTCATCAATATTCTCTCTTACAAGTTTGACTGCATGCAAGTAAGTCATATCTCTAGCTTCTCTTCACTAAGATCAACCAAGATCATCATTATTCTTTTTGAGTGTGAAACCATTTTTTTCACCCCTTAATAATCCAAATGGCTGTCATGAGATGAAGAACCACATAGTATACCCGTCTATAACTCATATCAAGATCAACATTGTCTCTATAGGCATCAAATATGAGAGCACATAAAGCAAGGAGTCACATTCTTGCATCTTAAATTGAACACTTACATGAACCTCATAGATGATAGGTATTTTTATCATCATAACAAATTAACCCAATAGGTTGCATTTAAGTGCTGAAATGATCATCACCCATTTGCACATCTATCACAAAGTGTGGATTATTGATGCAGCGAGAATCCGAGGGTACCCCTATTGGAGGTAATCTGGATCCCTGCAAATAACTATATGGCGGAAACACAACAACAAAGTAAGATTTGATACCAAATCACAATACTTTATTCATAGATATAACTGTTTACATGCAATATGCCCAGCTTTAAGGCCTTCCGGGTTAGGGCCAAATACAACAACAATTACAAAATAGTTGTGCAAGATCCCTCAAGATCCAACTCACAATCCTAATCCCAGCTAGTCCAGGTCCACACTTTGGTAGAAACCTCTAAGGAAATCTTAACTTGTGCTTGCAAGCCCACCAAGCAATTTCTTAGTTTTCCAAGCCACAGCTACTAGCTCTTCAAAGTTCGCATCCTCTTCTCCAAGACAGATCCATAATGACTAAAGACTCCACAAGACCCCCTACTTATACCCAACTAAGCCACAAGTCAGCCCAGTTCATCACAATAAAATTAAATCCCTTACATTAAATATATGTTGAGCCACAAGTCAGCTACAACACAAATTAAATACCCAAAGTTGGCTCATAGACAACTTGGCACTTTCAGGAATCAAGACTAGACCTAGCGTTAGAGAAAACAAGCCGAGCATCAGCCAAACCACAAGCATTGCTGAGCTCCCAGTGCATGCCGAGTTCCCAGTGCATGCCGAGCAACCAACACATGCTGAGCACTGCAGTAAATGCTGAACAATTTATATTTGCCAACCTCCAACAATGATCAAGCCCTCTTCAATGACCGACTACATCCTTTAACGACTGAGCACCACTGTTTGGTGACCGAGTCCACAACTCCTAGCTAAAATACCCCCAACATGGAGGATTGCTAAAAACCCTAGGATGATCCTGCATTAGACACCCCAAGTTCAAAAAGATGTTCTCAGTAGCTGGAAGAACATCTTTTGGGATTCAGCACACAAATCCCGAACTGGTTCTTCACACACATATCCTCCAAGTCCTCAACTTGTACACTCTTTCCCTTGTTCTTCTTCTACTTCTTCACATCCATCCTAGGTGTGCTATAGGTTTGCTTTCCATGCTGATCTCCAACCTTCTCAGAATCCCTCAACTCAACTCGGCTGCCAATACTTAGGTTCCTCCTACCGATCTCTTCATTCTGTACAGGAATCAGGGAATGCTTCCTGCCATTTTTCTCAACAGTAAACACATTCTTGACACAATCATGCACAACCCTGCAATCATACTGCCAAGGTCTACGGAGCAACACATGACAACTGTTCATTTCCACAATATCACACAACACTTGATCCTTATATTGCCAATCTGGAAATTGACAAGGCATTGCTCCCTCACTTCCAAAGCATGCTCACCTTGCAACCAACCAATCCTATAAGGATAAGGATGTCTCACTCTCTTCAAACCAAGTTTTTGAACTATCTCCTCAGCAACAAGGTTATCAGTACTACCACCATCCACAATCACATTGCAAACTTTACCACTAGACTTACGAGTCCTGAACAAACTAGTCCTCTAACAAGAATCCATTGTCCTCTGACCGATAAGCACTCACCGAGCCAACAAACTCTCTCCTTGCTTAGGTTGATTGTCTTGAACTTCAACCTCATTCACAACAACACTCTTCTGTCACCAGCCTTAGAACATTCATAAAATCTATGACTCACATCTCGACATTCGTAACAAGTACCCTTAAAATCACCTCTATCTGTCCTTCTCTTTTGATCAACAGGTTTTGGTTCATCTTCATCACTCCGTTTAGCCTTTGCCGAGTTATCTTGCTTCTCCTTCCCTCTAGCATTACTTTTCCTCTTCAACTTATCTTCTGCCTTCAGGGCATACTGATAAGCATCCTCAATCGAAGAAATATTCAGCATACCAACCTCATCCTGAATATTGAATCTCAAACCATTAATTTATCGAGCTACCTTTTTCTTTGACAATTCTCTATGCCGAGACTGAATTGTCAACTTGTAGAACTCCTCGATATAATCTTTCATAGTCATATTTTTCAATTTCAGATTCTGCAACCTTTTAAACAACTCAAGTTCATAATCAATAGGAATGAACTTAGCCTTCAATTTAGTCACCATCAACCTCCATCTAGTGATCTTCATTTCACCTTCCTCCTTTCTGTCTTTTTGCAGTTCTTTCCACCAAAGAGCAACGTAAGCTCAAAGTAGTCTTCTAATTCACCAATCCAATCAATCAAGTCTTTAGGAGTCAAAGTACTTGAGAAATTAGAAACCTCTGTCTTATGCTTCAGCCTCAACTGAGATCCAGTTCTAGCAAACTGCCCAACATTAGTTCCAATAGGTCTCTCCACACGATCAATTCTGTCCTTACCATTGGATCTAGCAATTTCAAAGTCTTCAGCAATTTCCTCATAACCATCTTCAGTACCGACGTACCTAGGTACACCACCTAAAACACTCACAATTTTAACAATCATGTCACTCTTCATCAATGCAATCTCAGATCTGAATTTTGCTTTAATCTTCTCTGAGATCCTTTCCTCCACAACATCACTAAGATCATTAATTGCGCTAGGGTCCAATCTTCTTGGAGGCATCTTCCAAGATTATCGCAAAACCCAAAGCAATAAATCCACAAATCTAGAAGATTAATCAACTCTGCTAGATCAACCTTCTCTTCCAGCCTTCACCCAAGTCTTGGTGCAAATTGTCTCAACTTAGACGATCTGTCTACACACTCAGGTACACTTTGCTCTGATACCACTTGATGCATCGAGAATCCGAGGGTACCGCTACTGGAGGTAATTTGGATCCCTGCAAATAACCACATAGTGGAAACACAACAAAAAAGCAAGATCTGATACCAAATCACAATACTTTATCCATAGATATAACTGCTTACATGCAATATGCCCAGTTGTAAGGCCTTCCAAGTTAGGGTCAAATACAACAACAATTACAAAATAGTTCTGCAAGATCCCTTAAGATCCAACTCTCAATCCTAATCCTAGCTAGTCCAGGTCCACACTTTGGTAGAAACCTCTAAGGAAATCTTAACCTGTGCTCGCGAGCCCACCAAGCAATCTCCTAGTTTTCCAAGCCACAGCTACTAGCTCTTCAGAGTTCACATCCTCTTCTCCAAGATGGATCCATAATGACTAAAGACTCTACAAGATCCCCTATTTATGCCCAACTAAGCCCCAAGTCGGCCCAGTTCATTACAATAAAATTAAATTCGTTACATTAAATATATGTTGAGCCACAAGTCAGCTACAACACAAATTAAATACCCAAAGTCGGTTCACAGACAACTTGACACCTACAGGAACCAAGACCAGACTGAGCGTCAGAGAAACCAAGTCGAGCATCAGCGAAACCACAAGCATCGTCGAGCTCCCAGCACATGCCGAGCAACCAAAAGATGCTGAGCACTGCAATGAATGTCGAGTAATCTGTATCTGCCGAGCTCCAACAATGACCGAACCCTCGTCAACGACCAAGCTCCTCGGCCACAACTACACCCTTCAATGACTGAGCACCACTGTTTGGTGACCGAGTGCACAACTCCTAGCCAAAATACCTCCAACATGCAAGATTGCTAAAAACCCTAGGATGCTCCTGCATCAATTATCCTTCTCATTTTCCGTGGACATATATGAGCAACATGGTCAATAGGATCAATACCCATACACAATAATCATGCATATCCTTTGAAAATGCAGACGTTGGAATTTAATTATGGTCTTAAAAGGTGTCAAAGAATCCTATTAAAGGTTATGGTACGGTGTTGCAGTTTTTGAGAGTTTTGAGTTAATGATGTTTGGAACATGTCATCTTGATGTCAAAAGAGAAATTGATTTCAGGTTGATCTCTTTTTGTCCTTCCTCTCCCAGGATGAGAGAAAATATATTTTAAATTATGAACCCTTCAAATTTCCAACTATGACTTATGTTATTAAGAGTTATCAAGACTATTCTAAATGAAAGGCAAAAACCTAGCCTAGTTCAAACTTGCTAAACAATATTAGAGTAGCACAAAGGAAGTTGAATTGTGAGATAGATATTCATGAAAAGAAAAGTTAAAAGTTGCGAAGTCCAAGCCTTTTCATATTAGAAATTTAGGAGTCATCTTGAACCACAGTTCCCAAACTTAGACTCAGCGAGGCCAAGGCCGACTCGACAAAATGAAAAAACCCTTGAAATTTAAAGATATTAATGATTTCAAACTTATTTCGTGCACCCATTATTGAATACAACTTATAACACTATAACATCATCAAATAGAAGCTAGCATACATAAACAAGAGACATAAAATGATAATCCATCACATCCATAAAATGTAAATTGTAGCTAAAGTAAATAGAAAACATAGGATCATATGACATAGATATATAGAATTATAAATGTTGTCAAATCAGAAATGTATGTAAGATCCATAAAACCAATGACATCAAATCATAAATGTATGTAAGATCCATGATTATGAAATAGTAAAATTGTAAACAAAAAACAAGTCTATCTGCTCAAGCTCTATCTCAAGCTTCATCCTCATCCTCATCCTCGATTGCAGCCTTAGCCTCTGAGTATCCTGTCTAGCTACTACAAAGGTGTCTAAGGTAGGTCCTAGAGGCCTCAATAGCCATAGCCCCTACATGTGAGGTGGACTCGTGAACAACATCAACAAGGCGTATGTTTGTGGTTGTGCGTGTGCATGTGCATCTGCCAGAATGTGCTCTATTGTCCTCTGCCATAGACACACTCTCTGCCTCTATATCAAAGTAACGAGAGTCATAATTGGAGTAAAATCGGCAAATGCCAAATCGAATCGCGAATCAGCCATGAATCGACAAATAAAAAAAAAACCCTTGAAATTTAGAGATTTTAACAATTTAAAACTTATTTTATTCACCCTTTATTGAATATAACTTAAATACATTATAACATCATCAAATAGAAGCTAACATACATAAACATGGAACATAAATGATAAACCTATCACCTACGTAACTATGTTACACGTGAAATGTAAATTGTAGCTGAAGTAAATAGAAATCATAGGATCATAATGACATAGAATGTATGTTAGACGAAGATCCATAAGACATCAAATCATAAATGTATGTAAGATGAAGATCCATGAAACGTATGTCTATCGGTATTTGTAAACAAAATGGAAAAACAAGGCTCTAGCTCAAGCCTCATCATCCTCCTCATCGTCATCCTCAAGCTTGGCCGTAGCCTCAGCCTCAGCCTCTGAGTATCCTGTTTGCCTTCTACAAAGGCGTCTAAGGTAGGTCCTAGATGACTGCTGAGCCACAACCCTCGCATGTAAGATGGTCACACGAACAATGTCACTAGAGCTTGTGTCTGTGCGTTCGCATGTGTGTCTACCAGTGCTTGAACGTGCTTTGGCTGCCTCTTCTGCCATGTTTATAGCCTTAGCCTCTCTATCTACTTGGTCAACCCACTCATGGTCTACCTGAGTGAAGACTGGATCCACAACCGTAGTGAGTCACTCTGATTTTGGATCAATCTCCTCCAAAATGATCGAAGAGGAGTTAGCGTTTAAAATTTGTTTGATACTACCTATGTGGCTGATTTTTTCGTGATTCACAAAGGTGATTGTGGTGATTTTTTTGCCTAAATCACATGAATTGGCGATCATGCAATAAAATCGCTGATTTGGTTCACCTATTCAAAGAACATCGGGTACCATGAATCGAATCACCTAATTGGTGATTCAAGTGATTTCATGGCGATTCTCGTTATTATGCTCTATATCTACTCGGTCAACCCGGTCAAGGTCCTCCTTAGTGAAGCCTGGATTGGTAACCTCAGTGAGCTACTCTGACTCTGGATCGATCTCCTCTAGAGTGATTGGAAAGGTGTTAGGGTCCAAAATCTATTTGGTCCTAAGATGGAGGTTGTAATGAACAAAGACAAGATCATTCAACCTTTGCACAAACAACCTATATTGCCTCTTCGAGTGGATATGCTCGAACATGGACCAATTGTGCTTACATCTAGAAGCGCTATCGGTTGACTCAAGATATGAATGGCAATTTTATGAAGATTTGGGGTTGAGGGCCCAAATATTTACCACCATCTATCCGAAATAAGGGAAAAGAAAAACAATTAATCTCATTTACAAATACAACTTTAATGCTAAATAAAAAATAAGAAATTAAAAACATTATATATTATTTTTACCTAGCTGTAATGATGTCCGAGCATTTCTAGAGAAAATGGCCCCTTCTTGATTATTAAATTTTTCTAGCTCAATGGTTGGAGCTGAGGCATTGTCATCACTACTCATCTTCTACATCACTGTATATAGGCTAGTAAGAACCTCCTCATCCGCCTTGAAGTGAGGATGGAAATGAAATGCTATATTCAGGTAATAAGTTGTTGCATGGATGGGCCTGTGAAGATGATTCTGCCATCTCCTATCCATGATCTCCCAAATGGGGCCATACTTCTCATGCAATATTGGGATCTAATGGCCTCCTTGGCTCTATCTATGCCCTCATATATGTAGCCCATAGAGGGCTTCTTCCCATTAACAACTCGTAGGAGATTTATGAGGGGCTTAGTGGCTTGCATATAATTAAAAAAAAATTGAAGTTGCAAAAATATAAAACTAAAAGAACTAAATAATTAAACAAGTAAATACTAAATGTTAAATTGTAATAAATTTACCCCCAATATTTCTTTAGAAGGTGTCCAAAAGCCAACCTCATCAAACATGCAATTTACCACATCTATCCCTCTAGTGGTCGTAGCAAAGGGAGAGGAAGTCCACTCCACCCCAACAAACATGCGCCTTAAATCTTCCCTTGCTTGCAACAAGGATTGCAGTGTGAGAACATTTGAAGCAAACCTCATGATATCGAGACGAGCTAACTCCTTTTGCCTCATGTATTTCCTCATTATGCTAAGGACCAATACATAATTGTAGATTAACTTGCAGATATTCTTGGCCCATTCAAAGCATGATTTGATCCGCTCAAGCTTACCTATATCCGCCAACATGAGGTCAAGGCAATGGGCCGCACAAGGAAACCAAAATATTTTGTGGTGCCTCTCCATCAAAAGTTTACCTGCAATAATTTTAAATTAATTAGAAATTCACACATGTTGAGAATTGTAGAATTAGAAAAGTTCAAATAAATTTATAGATGTGTTTCTATCAAATTTTCAAAACTTTAAAAGTTTACCTGCAACAACATAACTTGCTGCATTATTTGTCACCTCCTGCACCACATTTTCATTCCCCACCTCTACTATGACTTCCTCAATAACCTCACATAAGTATGTGGCGTTTTTAACATGAGAGGAAGTATTAATAGAATTCAGGAACATGGTGGATCTTACAAAATTCAAATAGAGCAAAATAATTAATTATCATGGATCATCATTAATCAACAATTAAAAATTTAAATTATTCAATCATGATTCATAATGCACGTAGGAAAGTAGAATGATCAATCACCTCCATACAAAATAAGAAAATTTGGGAGTGTTCTATTCCTCCTATCTATCCAACCATCAGTCATGATGGTGCAACCCTTTTGGGTCAATGCCTTTCGATGGTACTTTAGCTCAAGCTTCATATCCTCAACCATTTCATCTAAGAGGTAGCCACTCAACTCTCAACATTAGTAGGAGCTTTCAATCCGCACTACAAACAGTTACAGCATCTATCATGCCTTTGCTAATAAGGAGACCTATCACAAATAGATTATGATTAGATGATAAATTACTATGTAATATGAATCTATGATTACACAAGTAGAATTAGTAGAAATTTAACTTTAAACTTACAGAAAACAAATAAAAAGAATTAATTAGATGGCCAATGAATTGAATTTTGCAAAAGTACTAAAACTTGCAAATTTGTTTTTTGGCAGCATCATGAATGTCCTTGTTCCAACCCGTGCTCTCAAGCAAGGGTTGTGCACTAGGAGCAATGCGCATCACAAAATAATTATCCAATCTCGACTTACGCACTCTAGGTCAAAATGTAATAGGGCCATTGTCAGGAGCAAAAGCGCTAGCACTAGAACGAAAGGGAGGCCTAGAAGAACCCTCTGCAACACATCCTAGGAATGCAAGGAAGATGGGAGCCGATAGCACTTAACTCTTCAAGTTGCCTTTTCTTATTTAACTTCTTTTGTTCATATATCTCTAATTGCACATAACAAAACTGTTTTGCCTCGGTAGTTTGTTGAGTGCAAATGGTAACATCATGTTTAGGTATGCCAACAATATGGTATTTGAATCTATAGATGTTACCATAATTTATTTCTTTACAAAAAATACATTTTGTTTGATTTCTTTGTCTTCTAGAAAATTCCTTTGTAAATTTCCAAGCTCGATCCTTTGGAGGCATTGTCAAAAATGAGAGTTAGGGTTGCAGCAATAAGAAAAATCAAGTTATAACTCAAACTAATTAAAAAAAAAATCAGCAAACACCTACATTTTTTTTTGAGAAAATAGTAAATACATGTTTACGAATTTGTTCCAAAAACATTGTAGGGCTTGCAACTTTGCACTTTGCAATTTATTCGAAAACATTCAAGAATGAAAAATTATAACTAAAAAAAATTTAACAAACAATGAAGAATACATTAACATACAAAAAAAATCAACACCAATCTACAAAGTTTAACACTTACCTCTTGCAAATGAGTTGATGAGTGGTTCTTCTGACTCCTTAATGCTCGCAATGCAAACTTATGGCCTCCCCAAATTGATTTGTAATCTCCTCGATGCTCTTCTTTCTTGCTGGTTGGAAACCTATGGCTTCTCTTTTCTCTTCCTTTCTCTCACTTTTCCTTTCTTTTTGTCATACTAAATAATTAGAAGGCCTTTTAGGGAGCATAACTACAAGAAATGTAAAAAAATAAATTATTATTTTTTGTTTTGTTTTTTAAGTGGTTGAATTACTTAGCCACGCGACCGATTTATGCTACCGATTAATGGTGATTTTAGGGGATTGATGGCGAATCACTGAGTTGGGCGATTTATGGCAATTACTTGCCTAGTCGAGTCACCATTACTTGACAACCTTGAATCAAATCGTAAAATTGCTAGAATCATGATGAAGAATGGATCTTTGGCTTGAACACTCCATGATCATCGCTTGAGGACAAGCAAGCTTGGGAAGGGTGGACTTAAAGACCCCGACTTAAGATGGCAATTAAACCTAGGCGATAATAGTGATTTATTCATAGTTACACCGCCTTGGGAGATGGGGGGATGGGGGGATAGAGGGGTCTTGATTTGGGGACGGCAGGGGACGGGGTGGTGGTGGAGGGAGCAGGGATGTATATACTATACATATGGTACTTAAAATGCTAGTTATCAAAAGATGTACTACAATTATACAATATAAGATGCAAAGATTTGAAAAACTTAAACATTGAACATTGCATTGAAGCTTTCAACTAGAACATCATGATTTATGATCAAATGACAAACAAACAATGAACATTGAACATTGCATTGAAGCTTTCAACTAGAACATCATGATTCATGATCAAATGACAAACAAACAATGAACATCAGAAAATAATAAATATTAGTCTATATATCAGTCTTCAAATCAATAGTATGAGTATCTAGATTCTACTATCTAATAGTAATCAATGATCATATGAGTTATGACATAAAGATGATTACAATAAGTATCATGTGCCATGAATCATGATATCAAAATAAGTATATAAATTATATAATGCCGAAAAAAACTACAAGTCTCCAAGAGTCAAAATCAAAATGTCAAATCAATGATCAATGATTAGTCTCATTGCCACTGGAACTATCAGTCTCTCCAAGAGCAAGAGCCGAAAAGGGAACACCAACTAGCCCTGTGGCTGGACCTAAAGCATCCTCCTCCTCATCAATTTGCAATGGCTCCTCAGGCTCTACATCCCATCGTGATGCTGGGCTTTCCTTGTACACATTTGTCTTGCGGTCGTCGATATGCAACACACTGTGTACAACCACTAGCTTTTCTACTCTCTGAGAGGTAAGTCTATTCCTCTTAAGAGAGTGGATAAGGCTATATGTAGACCAATTCCTCTCAGAAGTTGAGGAACTAGAAACTTGAGATGAAAAATAATTGGGCAATGTAAGACTCGGGAATTAGAAGTTGAACAATGATCATTGAACAATGAACAATGAAAAGTTAAAAGTTGAGGAACTAAGTACTTGGGACAACAAACGAATAGCTAGTGTGGTGGTTGTAGATTTCGCTCCATAAGCTGACCACCACAAAATGGGATCCTCTTGTGCCATAGTCTTGATATCCACCTTTGCCGCTTGATTGTAACCCCTAAGAGTAGCAAATTTGGTCCACTCAATGCAAACCTTAGCTGCTGTCTCAAGGTCATACATCCTATTTATGCACTTGAAGAACCCTTCAATCACCTAAAAAAATTTAAAAAGTACAAATTATTAGCAAATAGAACAATCAAGATGCTAGTAATGTAAATGATTCTAATTTATAAAATGATAAGAATCGAAGTCTTAACTTTAAGACAAAGTCATAAAGTGTTATATAATATAAATCACCTCATCATCGTGAAGTGGTATAACTCTACCAGGCCTAGTCATGTATCACCTCAGATTCAATGCATATGCAGCCATGTGTAAGGGTGTGTTAAGTTTGTCCCATCTATGCTGATTGCTGAATAATAGGCCGAATGTGATCATTGTAGAAGGCTAATGTGGGGTTCTTCTCTCGCACAACTGCCCTCATCTGCCCAAGCATAAAATCAATGCACTCATACACCTCTCCAAGTGTAGGCGCATCCCCATCTCCATACTTGATCACCTCGAAGACTGGCCTCATAATAGAGGCAATGTATTTTGCATCGCTCCAAAATACATTGCTCTTAACTATATCCGTCTCCTTATCCCCTGCTCTGACCTGGAACCATCCCACCTATTCCATTCATTCGTCATAACCATTAGTTGCAGTGGCTCCTGCAACTCAAGCATTCTCTCCAAGAGAATGAAATAGGATGCATATTGTGTCTCAATTGGCTTCAGGAACTTCTTCTTGGTGAAGCTCTAAATAGTGCATGTGAGGTGTGGTGGTTGCAGATATGCATCTGCACATCTCTACCATCACTCACTACTCCCTTTATCCAGCTAATCTTCCTCATGTCCTTTAGAGCATTGTTCATAGCATGCACACAACAAGGAGTCCACCAAATATGCCGATACGTGGCCTCAATAAGCCTCCCTACAGCTCTGCACACATGAGCTGCATTTGTCACTACTTGGACCACATTTTGTGGCCCAATCTCCTCAATGGCTTCCCGAAGAATTTGAAATTAAAAATCAGCATCTTTTCGATGCCTTGAACAATCAACCGCTCTAAGAAAGAATGGGTCCTCTATACATGTGACTATGACATTGATGAGTGGATGGTGTCTAATCTCCGTCCACCCATCCATGATAATGCTACACACCAATTCCTCCCAAACAGCCCTCATGGTCTCCATGGACTCACTAATCTTGACATACTCATCATCCAAGATTTTAGTCCTCAATTTGTGCTCACCTGGTGGCACATATGATGGTAATCCCGCCTTAGCTACTTTTTGAAATGCCTCCTTAAAATAAGGAGACCAAACAATGTGAAGTGGAACACCATTGGAAAATAACATTCTCCCAATGCATGCATCTAACTTCTCTCTCGTCTGGGCTGCAAACAATTTTGTTATAGGGTTGTTGTCACTAGATTGTGCCTTGCATCTCCCCTTGCTTGTCTGGGTTGCTGCTCACCTATAGAGCTATGAGTGGAGGAAGGTGTGGAGGCTGCCCCTAGCAATGTAGTAGATGAAGCTCTATATTGCGATCTAGAAGAAGACATGCATCGGTGTTGTTGCCCCTGTATTTGTTGCTCATGCACCTCCTGTATAGTCTGAATTTGTTGCCTACCAACCAAGGTAGTAGGCACTGGAAGGCCCAAGTCCTCTGGAACTCCCCAAAGCTTGTTGAATTTAATTCTGATCTTCAAGTTTTTGGATTCAGTCAAAAACTTACATGGTAAGACACCTTTACCTATCCAAAAGAGGAAGTGTACATTCACTCTAGTGATGTTACAATACCATTCTTCATCACAAATATTGCATCTCCACTTTCTTGTGCCACCTGTTCTTGATCCGCTTGTTATTCTAGGGGCAAATTGTTTTAAAGGAGATTTTGGATCAAACTTACCCATAGCCCACTGTGCCAAAGATGAGGAGGGGCAATCAATAGATGGAGTACCAGATAGTGTAAAATCAGTACCCATGGAAGTGGAACTAGTTTGGGCCCCTTGCTGATTTGGCCCAACCCCAATGCACTCTCATGCTCACCCCTCTCAACGGTGTCATCATCATCCTCAGCCCCAACCTCAGGCTCAGGTTCATATTCTGATTCACTGACACTATCTAAATGAACTTCCATCTCATCATCACTATGAGTATCAATGTAGGAACTCATTTTGACACTGCATTTCACAAAATGAAAAACCAAATATTAATAAAGCTAAATAAAAAAACTGTAAAACTAAAACATCAAGAATCTTAATCTATTATAATATATTTAAATTTATAAATGATATTCATAACTATAACAAAATGAAATAAGTTAAAACCAAAGAACAAAAAATCGGAATAAGCAAGGCTTATTGTTTATTAAATTATTAATATTTAATTTTTTTTTTTAAAATAACTTTTTTTGTTATGTCTTACTGAAATCAACTCATAATAGCCCAAATCCTATAGAACCATTGGAAGTCGTCAGTTTAAACAAACGAAAATAGACAGTTGAAAGAGTTGAAAGATAATAGAAGTCGTTTAAACAAATAAAAATCTTACATTTAACATTCATAAATATGCATTTGAAAATCAGAAAAATAAGTTACAAACCTTACCTTTTGCTTGAAAAACTCCTTCAACAAGATTCAGTAAACCTGGAACCACCCTCATCTTCTTCTTGCTCCTAGGCTTTCCCTTTTCACTTGCAAACACTTTCTTCACTCTTGGACAAACCCTTATCTCAGCTCTTCACTCTTCTTTTGCTTGCTGTTGCAAACAATGAGAAATGCAAATGTGAATTAAAATGAAGAATAATAGTCCACCATACGACTGCCGTTATGGATGTCATCCTCTGTACTTGCTTCAGATTGGTGGATTTGACTGTACTCGGGTACCCCCATTGGTAGCGGTCCTTTTGGTGGTAGGAAGGTGACCTCCCCTGGCATGCCTTTCAAGTGACGTAGACGGATTTCAGCATCCCTTGAGTCTGAGGATTCTCCTCTTCCGAACACTCTTCTTCTTCCTCTTCCTCACTTGAGCTCTCATGCACAACCTATTTGGGTTTCTTCTGCTTTGACTCTTTGGCTCTGGAACCTATTCCAAAAGTGGCCATGTGCATCCAATAGGTCATGGCTGGTTTGTAGGGCTCTGCCTGGTTTGCTGGCACCAATGTGCCCCTGTGCTCAGCTTCCACCTGTGTTCTCACAACTTCTAGGAAAAGAGAAATGGCATGATAAGGCATATAAAATGCCTCGTGCTTCAATTCCATGAACTCCTGCAGTCTTTCCGTGAGGGTCCACGCCTAGTTATACAATCTACAATGCGTCACCACTCTTCGTTAGCTACGAAGGTTTTCTTTAAACCCTTACTATTCTCGTTGCTGATAATGCTCTCCCATTCCTGTGTTGTCAGACCATCCTTGCATATTAACCTCAACCACTTCTTTTCCTCCACTATCATTAGGGTTTTTGTAAGTTCTTGGCCTCGCTACGGAATCCCAAAGACCTTGTTTATCTCTTTAGCGACGTATGCAATTGTCATAGTTTGCCCTTCATAGTGAACCACAGATTTGTGATTTCCCTTATCATAACTAGCCACCATGGTTTGTAATATAGCTTCAAATTCTTTTAAATAAAAAAAGGCATAAATATTACTTTGTCTACCTTGGCTCTACGTAGGGCTTCCTTTAGTCTGTGACTATCTTTTACATCTTCCCACCAAGTGCAACATTTACTTCCTACCACACTTCTGAACGTTATGTTGGCAGCCGTCGTCTTCTCTGCAATCTTCCCCTTGTTCTAGTTACTTAACATTTTCATCACTCCCTTTAGCACTTGCAAGATTGGTTTGTTCTTTGAATCAACAATCTTTCCTTTGCTGGGATTGCCAACACTTATTTTTACCATTTTAAAATCGGGAACTGTTCCTCCGACTTTATTGATGTGTACTCCAACTGCCCCTTATACTACGTGTCGCGCTGCAAGTTGTCCTTGGAATGAAAGGATTTGGCCATATTCTTGTCCCAATGATCTGTAAGGCTGTTCCACTTGGCACCGAAGTGAGCCGTACGCCTCCCACACCAGACTCTTGATCTTGTATCTTTGCGACTTGAATGCCTGCTGCCCCATCCTCCTTACTGCTTTGTCCATCTTCCTCTGTTTTGATTCGAATGTTGGATGTCATCTGTACGTAGGATGCCGTCTATACACAGTGCTTGATGTTGGATGATATTGTCTATACGTAGGTTGTTGTTCGTGTGTTGTTGCCGGCCGTACGGATGATGCAAGTTGTACAGGAGATGCAGATTGTACATGCGATGCAAGACATACACAGTAGGATGTGGTCTGTATAGGTGAGGCAGTTCATACGCTAAATATCTTGTCTCCAGTCATTTGTACGCTACCAATTTCTTCCCTTAGTCTTGCGCGAGTTGTGCCTTGGATGCCGACTTCCCTTGTTGCAATCTCAACACTTTCTCTTTTGCATCCGTAGAATGCTATGTGCAGTGAGCCTTGTTAGACTTATAGCCACAGTTAGCATTAGGTCTTTCTTTGCTCATACTTATTATTTTGATGGGACCTCCTTTTATTTTCATTATCTCCTTTTCTATTCTTCATCTTATTTCATCTCCTTTTCTTTCCAAGGAATAGATAGAGACTAACTCCCCCCTTTTATTATAAGGTTTCAATTTAGACCCATTGACAAGGTCTTTTAAGGGACTGTTATCTAAAGTGGATAAGCATATTGCGCCATTGTTCTTCACTTCTGCCACTTTGTATGGTTCCAACCATTATATTTTGAACTTGCCTGGGTTTATCTCATTCTTGCCATTATATTTGAGGACTAACTGGTCTAGGTTTGAAATTCATTCTTTTCAAATTTCTATCGTGCTAAATTTTCCACCTCCTCTATGCCACTTTCGTTGCTCCATCAAGTTTCATTAAGGCGTCAAGTCTTTCCCTTAAACTATTACCATCTCCCAATCTCTGTTGAACTGCTATCCGTATACTGGGGTACTACGTATCCTATTGGCATTATGGCCTCTTGTCCATACATCAATTGAAAGGGGGTTTTTCTTGTTGTGGCCTTGTAGGTAGTCCTGTACGTCCATACAAATGCCGGGAGTCTTTCCTCCTAATCTCCTTTTTTGACTTGACAAGTCTCATACAAAATTGTTACCAATAATTTATTTTTGGATTCTATTTGACCATTTGCCCTTGCATAGTATGAACTTGAAAAAGAATGAAAAATTTTGTAGTCACTTTTCATTACCTTGATTGTGTGATTTACAAAATGCACCCCTCTATAACTTGTCAACTGGAGTGGGATACAAAATCTAGTTACTATTTGTTATCTAAAAATCTGGCCGTATTGAGAGTTGTGTTATCTGGGAGCACCCATACTTCTTCCTATTTTGTAAGATATTCCATTGACACTACTATGTATCTGCACCTATGGTTATGGCTTACAGGCAAGGGCCCCATGAAGTCTAGCCCCCAAAGTTCAAATAATTCTTGTGGTTGTGATGGGAACAATGGCATGAAATCTCTTTTTAGGGGCTTTTCGGTTCTCTGGCATGTGACACAACTCAAAACCCATTCCTGAGCATCTGCATACAGTGTAGGCCACCAGAGTCCAACCAACAACACTTTTCTAGCTGTCGAATTAGATCCCATGTGGCCTCTTGGAAACCCTTCATGGGATTCTCTCAAGACCCTAGAATTTCTTCCTCCATAACTGATGCAGGAGCATCCAGAGGTATAAGGGCAATCCTGTGTCACCCAAAAAAAAAGGTACTTAGACTTAGTTTCTGTTTCATGCGTTTTCATTTTTGGATACCCATTTGGGTCAAATAAAGGTTCCAACTCTCACAGTTCCACTATCAGTGTGCTAGAAAATCCCGAAAAATAGGAGCATGTAATTGGGCCATCATTTTGGTGAACTAGAAGGTGTGAATTGGCCAAATGAAAGTAATTGTGATTTAGAGCATTCCAGAAAAAGAATCAGGTCAAAAGGCCCCACGGTTTGAAAGTTATTGCAGTTTTTCGGGTTTTGGAGACCTCCTAAGAATGCTTCAAAGTCAGGTTAGGGGCATTAAATGACCTCGAAAAGGGCCGAAAAATCGGGGACTAGCGAAGCGTGTCCATAGGGCTATAGAGCGCTTCGAGAGCTTTTCGAAAATGTAAACGGTTCGTCAATCGGAGCTACGGTTCAAAAGTTATGCCTCCCGGAAGTTCGGTTACCGTTTCTGGATTCTTCTAGATTTGCGTCGACTTCCATCGCAGCTTCCGGAACCTTCTATTTGGTGGATGCCTACTAGCACTTTCTAGAATGTACTCCTAGTCCTTAACCCTCCGGGGTCTATTTGAGGAGATTTCGGGCATTGTAAAAGGCAGTTCAGAGTGGAGTTTGAGAGGAGGTACTGAAAGGAGAAATTATCTCCAGATTTATGCTATTGTAAGCCCTTAGGGCATGTTTTGAAGTTTATTTTCCTATACTGTTGTACTAGCTTATTTTCTCAGTTAATATAATTTTCCCTTTTCTGTTGTGTCCATTTTGTTCTTGGGTTGTGTCCCCATCAATAACATATCTCCTTAATACCTCATCCGGTCCCATCTTATACAACAATCCCTCAATTAACTAGAATGTCTTGCTTTTGAGTGTAATCTTTCTCCTCTTTGCTGCTGGCATCTCCCTTGGAAAGATAGCAGTTGATAGATACTATCCAATCTTGTCATAACACTGGCATAGTACAACAATTTGAAATAGGTGGGCGTAAGGAAAGTCTTTGTTCACTCCACTTCTAGAGATTTCTCTTGACTTGATTCTTGATAAATGATCTGCAATTACATGACTTCTTCCCGGCTTGACTATGATTTTAAAAGTGAATTTGTGCAAAAGGATCAACCACCTACTCACTCTTTCTTGAATCACATGCTTGTTCACTAGATACATAAGTGCTTGGTGATCAACAAAAAATGTAAAAGGAGTAGCGAATAAGTAATCTCTAAACTTTGTTACTACATAGACCATACGTAAAGCTTCCCTTTCAGTGGTGTTGTAGTTTCATTCTACCTTTGATAGCAACCTGCTTGCAAAGTAGATGAGATGGTCTAGTCCTTCTTTCCCAACTTGCACCAGAGTAGCGCCTATTGCATAGTTGGATGTGTACACATGGACGTGGAATTCTTTATTCCAGTCAGGGTATATGAGGATCAGGGCTCCTACTAGTCTCTTCTTTAATTCATGGAAAGCCCTCTCCTATTCTTCTTCCCAACAAAATTGTTCTCCTTTTCTCATTAGCTTTTCTAGGGGTAAAGATACTTCCGCAAATCCTTTTATAAATCTCCTATAGTGCCCTACATGCCCCAAGAAGGATTTGACACCTGTTACATTTGATGGATTCTCCATATCTAGAATGACCTTGATCTTGTCAGGATCTGTCTTCAACCCTTCCTTGCATGTTATATGGCCAAGCAGTCTGCCTCGTGGAACCATCAATCTGCATTTCTTTGGACTCAAGGCCAACCTTGCTCTTCGACATCGATCCATGCATTTGCCAATCATTTTGAGGTGGTGCTCCTTTCCACTATAGACAGACCAATCATCCAAGAAAGCTTTGAAATTTCCTATCGACATACCATTGAAGATATGTAGTGATTCTTTGGAACGTGGTTGGTGCATTGCACAGCCCAAACGACATCTTGCACACACCATCTTCAACAACAAATATAGTGTTTAGCTTATCTTTCTCCACAATACAGATCTAATTATATTCTGAAAATTTGTCCATGAAAGAGTACATTTCATGGGCGGCCACCTCTTCTAAGATGCTATCATTAAAGGGAATAAGGAAAGGATCTTTTGTAGTTACCGCATTCAAACATCTGAAGTTGACACATATCTGAATTTGGTTGCAGTCCTTCAATGAGATGAGTATAGGAGATACCCAGTCACTGGTTTGTACATTGATTATTATCCTACCTTTCAGCTTTTTTGTATTTTTTCCTGGACCTTGGTTGCGTAGTTTTTATTCATTTGGTAGGGTCATTTATGCACTGGTCTTGCTCCTGGTACCAGTGGTATCTGATGGACACACAACTCCGGGGGCTCTCCTTTCAAGTTCCTGTATGTCTAAGCAAAGATGTCCTTTTACTCCAGGAAAATTTTAAAAGATTTCGCCTTCAACATTGGATCCCAGTCGTCCCCTATAAGAATCTCCTTGGGTTGATCCTTTTCACCAAGGTTTATAGTTTGCAATTTGGCCTCCTTGTATTCTACCTCCTCAAATATTTGTGCCGATGTCTTTCTAAGTTTTGCCGTACCCTCTCTAGATTCCTTACAGCCCTCTGGATATCTTTCTTCAAATTCCACTTCTTGGATTTGCAACATATTATATTTTGGCTGGAAAACTTCACAGTTTCTCATTTGCCAGTGAAATAATCCATTAAGGGAGCTCGTTTTATCTTCCGAGCATTCCCCAAGTTTGAGCACCCCTTCCTCATCTGGTTCCACCCCTTCATGGTCATGTCTCTCTGCTTTTGAATCCGATGCCAGGTCCTGACTTACAAACTGGTTCCTTAAATCTGTGGTGTACTTCCTATCGTCTGCCTCCATGAACAGAGTGTTTCATTTCCAATTATGGGTAGCTTTTGCTATAACTAGCCATCCTCTTCCAAGTGGGGCATCATACCCCTTTTTCTCTAGAGTAATAAACACAAAATCCAAGAAGAATTGTTGCGTACCAATTACTACCTTTTATCCCATCAAGGTTCCTATTGGCTTGATTTCATGTTGGTTTGCTCCCACCCATTGAAATGTGGGTGGCCAGAGTGTTAGATAAGACATTTACGCTAGAACGCCCATCAACAATAGTATTCGAGAGTTTATACCCCAATATTTCTATTTCCACCACTGCTGGTGTCCTCCCCATTCCTATAGTGAAAAGGGTGTTTTTCTATTTCCCGCCTTTTGCTTCATCTTTCTTCTCCTTGTTGGAGGGTGTCCCTTTGATGCTTGCCCCTTGTGTTAATGCTACTTGCACCTAAGGTAGTGTTTCCATTAGATCAACAATTTTTACTGGAATAGTGGTCTCTAGTACTTGTTTCATAATATTCAGTACATGCTCGTTAGTAGGAAGTTTATTCGTCCTTGCCTTCCCTTTTGCTGTCATGTTATCTTGAATGTCTTTTCTGGCTTCATGAAATCTTACCTTTTCCGTAGTAGCATGCAAGTAAACAAGTTTCCTGGCTTGCATTCTTGTGATAGCAAGGACTTCACTTTCTGGTTCTTCTATATCCAATATGTTCACCCCTTTTTGCCTGGGGCGATTCGCATCCTTGTGATTGCCTAGTCCACACCATTTACACAACATTCCTCCATTTTGTCCTCGGTTTTGACGGTCTTGAGCAAAATGCCCCCATTCGTTGCACCACCTACATTGGATCATGGGTCTTCCCTTATAATCATATTGGATTGCTCTTCGGGGTGTGTTGTTATTGCTGTTATTATTACTCCCTCTATTATTTCTATAACCTCTAGGTGAGGCTTTTGTATTCCTATTTCATGGAGGAGTGGAGGGTAGTGTGGATTGTTCTCCCCAGGTGAAGAATACCTGTGCATTCCATGTTTCTAGATCATAGGGACAATCTTTGATTGTGTGTCCCAACACCTGAAAAATCTCAGAGAATGCTTTTCGTCGGCATGTCCCTTTTGCATGGCCCTCCTTTTCACAGTTTGTGCACCATAGTTCCCTCCCATCTCTGTTCTCTTCCTTACTTCCTGTTACCTCTTTCATTAATCGCCTCATATCCTTCCTTAGGGCTTGGATGGTCTTGGATTCATCCCCACTTTCTTTTGAGCTTTCACTCCCGCTTTCATGCCTTTTGCCCTAGAAGTTTTGTTTTCAGTTTCTATATCTATTGCACGAGTACATGCATCTACAAAGGTTGATGGTGGAACTATTTTCATCTTTTTCCTTAGGGACAACGTTAACCCTTAAATAAACTACCTTTTTTTCAGTCCATCTGCAGGCTTGTTGTCAAGCTTTCCTATAAGTTCCTTCAACCTCCTACTATACGCTTTGACTGATTCATTCTTCCCTTGCCTTGTATTGAAAATCTCTGTCACTATTTCATCATCGTCCCTAAGGAGTCTGAATTCTTCTTCAAAGGCTGTATGGAGATTATTCCATGTTTTCTTCTTGCCTGCCTGCCTGCCAATCTGTATACCGGTTAATGGCTATACCTCTTAGTGTGGCTAGAAATGCTTTTAGCCATTCATTCACATCATTCTCTCCGTTTGCTTGCCATATGGTTATGCGTGTTTTACAGTGACGTGCGTGGTCCTTTGAGCTGTCCCCTGTGAATTTAGGGAGTTTTTGTTTGCCTATTTCCATTCTTCTACTGTTTTTCTGCCGAGATGCTTCCTCTTGCCGAGAGGCTCCCTTCTGCCAGGACGCTCCCTCCTGACTGGAAACTACTTCCTCCTGGTTGGAAATTCCCTCCCAATGGGATAGACTCTTGGTTGCTAGTCCCAATAGGATGTGCAGTGGTTACAGGATTTCTACACCCTTCCTTCCTTCTTGGTGTCTCAGAGATGGCCGAATTGGCTATTCCTTCAATTGTATGTTCAATAAACCCTTCTTGGATTTGGAACTGGTCCCCTCATCCCCTTAGATTACGACGTCTTTCCTCCTCTTGTTGGAAATGTAACGTTCTTAGGGTGACTTCCTCCTCAGTTTCTTCCTCTGGCACCTGCCTCGGATATTTGTTTGGAATCAGGGGCATGAATTTTTTTAGTGTCTATTTACCTTCCTTGAATTATCCCGCTCCTCCAAATCCCATTCCCGCATCCTCCTTTCAACAAATTGCTGGAGCACTTGTTACCTTCTCCTTTCCCTTTTTGTTTTCACTTTTTCTTCCTCTATAGGTACCAAGTTTCTTGCCAACTAGCGAGGGATCTGTCCAAGTTGATAGTACACTGCTGGTGGTACCGAAAGTTCGTCCTGTACCGTGCTCTCTGGAACCTCTCTCTCTTGGGCTTCCCTTTGCATGTACTGGTGCACAAAAACTTCTTAGGCCGCCACTAGATTGCGTGTCACCTGATCTTCTCTCGTTATTTCCTCCTCTTCTCCATCACTATTTGTTACTTGTATACGTGGTAGGAAGGGTCTTCCCATTTCTCCATCCTGCCGAGTCAACAACCTCCAGGTTTGGACTTAGGCAACAACGCCAAATGTAGAATGGCTATTGGCATAAGTCACACATAGCAATATAACACATTCAATAATACCAATAGAACATTAATTACTCATACTAGAATATTAGAATGGCGAGGAAATATTATTACTTTATTGGTTACCAAGAACACAAGTACATCATCCATAGTTCAAAGTTCTTATATAATGGTTGGTTGGTTGGGAAAACCAACCGATGCATCCCCTCCCTTCCGAACTACCCACCACAACAAAACTTCCTTAATGTTTAACACTATGTTCCCTCGAGTTTCTGGGACGGGGATGGCAGGAGACAGTGAGACGGCAAATTTTTTTTGCCGATTTTTGGGACGGGTGGGGACGACAAAAGTGACATTTTTTTTTATTTTAAATTTTTTTTTTTTGTGTTAAAAAATAGGGGATGAATGCAAGTCCCCTATGAAGTCCTTGTCCCCGAAACACTGGCTTTTTTTTGGGGGGGGGGGCGGATGCGTCCCCGGGGACCATAGGTTTAACACGACATTACTTTATTAATACGACAATCGACTCACTTAGAGCAATCGATGGAATTCTAACATACCAACTTTGGAATAAGAACACAAGCTATGGGTGGTTAGTGGTTCACGACAAAGAGCAAAGAGTAAAAAATAAATTGAACTGTAGGCCAATGGGAGTAGCAAAAATAATAAACTAATTTTGAGAGTGAGTGTAGATATGCAAGAAGGCTCCTGCATGCGTGCTTAGTTACGCAAGAAAATTATGAGGTGGCAAGGTGCTCACAAGGCCATTGGATCAAATATGAGCATAATTAAATTATGATAGGCCATTTAATAATCGCAAGGTCCGATGGAAAAAGGATTATGAAAGGTGGCCGTGCATAAAAATAGTATTAATCTTTAGCCAAGGTGAAGAATAATAATGATTTCACCCTCTAATGTTTTAATATAAGGACATCGGTAATTACCTATACTCATATGTGTATGTGCACATACATGCATTTGTGTAAATAAACATAATTTTTTTATGCATATGTTCAAAATAGGCGTATACATCTTAATTGACTTATGCGTATACATCTTAATAGGCGTATGAGTATATATAGGTATCATGGTGTCATTAAATTAAAACATGCTTTACACGACAAAAGGTTTTCAATTATAAAGGTAACAAATTTGTTAATGTTTAGTGATTCTCCTTTATTATTTAATGTTTAAGATAACTGGTTAGCTCATGGTAGTCCCTTGGTATAACTTTGCTTGCCTAGCTGTTTTCCCTTAGCTATGGTGGTCAAGACTCATACTCGTTGGCTCAATGGTAGGTGGTGCCCATGTGCCCAATTCCTTTCTAGCAGTGTTTCTCCCTCTTGGATGTGCTCCTGCAGGGAAGAAATTCTCCATGATAATATCATATTCCTCAATATAATCACAACTACTATAACAAGTTATTATTCATATCCACCATAATGGCTAACCACCATTTCACTTCCCATTTATTCATGATGATTAACCAACTTTTCGAGATTTCAAGATAACATCAAAATAACATCATAATGATTAACTAACATGCCATCTTCATGTGAAATTATAATGATTAACCATCTTACCAATTCACATGATCATAATCAATTTTACATGTCAACTGACTTTACATGAACCCTTAACAGCTATATGAACATTTTTAAATTGAGCAAAAAATTAGGAGGTAACATACCCCCCCATGTTTCATCATCCTCAATGAACTCTGCCGTCTTAATCATTGCAAGAATATTTGAAAATACAAGAGATATATAGCATCATGATTTCATCTCATTACAATTTGAATCAAATCTAAGCCATGATCAAAATCAAGGTCTATCATTCCTTTATCTCAATGCTTCCAGAAAAATGCTTACATGATATGATAAAATCAAAAGTGAAACACACTCACCTGAGTTTATCTTACCATACCCATGTAAGCTTCAGCATCACTTTGAGTTGATCATGTTTTAGGATATTTTGTTCCATATTCCTGTCATACTCATGTAGAGACTGAAAATAATTTTTTTTAGTACAATCATCATACTGATATCTCATGTAAGAATTTTTAGTGTTCAATAATCAAGAGTAAGATAATCATTCAAAGATTTGTAATTCCTCAACTAACATGCTCTAGGTCATAACTTGATCACATAAATTAAATCACTCATACATACCATCTAGTATATGCTACTTATTAAATGAGTAGATCATCCTTGTGGG
Organism: Cupressus sempervirens; assembly: GCA_028749045.1. NCBI lineage: Eukaryota > Viridiplantae > Streptophyta > Pinopsida > Cupressales > Cupressaceae > Cupressus > Cupressus sempervirens. Next base: position 202,166,799 of record CM053792.1, read on the forward strand.
CTTGCAGATCACCTGAAATGGTTAGTGGATCCATGTTTCTATTCATGTAACCTAGGCCTTCATGCCCATCTTATCACAATAATATTTCATTAAAATAATCTTTTTAGGATAGAAATATATTTCATCTCAAAGACAATATAAAACAACTCAGTATGTGATATCTCATTACCTTATAAAATCAATACCACGTGTATTATATATTTATAACAATGTGTCAATAGGTAAAATCATGATATACTATGAAAGATCACCATTCATCCAATCAAGATCATAGAGGTTATGATAAATATGGTACCACACTATCTGTACCCCAATCTCCTAAGCTCTTGGATTACATGCCCAAACGCAATTCCTGAGATGGGGGTGTGGCCTAGATGCTTGTATGATCCATCCCCAAAACTTACATTTCCATGGGACTCCACCTATACAAATCCTGGCCATAGGGAGGTTAGCTCCCCTAAAATTAAGTTCTTAATAATGTGCTTTGGTAAAGAAAAGGTTTCATGCTATGTCTCATGTATAATCATCCATGAGTTAGTAATATAAAAAGGTTCATAGAAATGCATTTTCCACAAGTTCCCTCTTTCTATGAAGGTTCACAAAATGCTTCTCATAGCATCGACTCATATCATATATTGTGTTCAATTTTTGTTCATTTCATATAATGCAATTCAAGTCTATGCACCTATGTGTACACTAATTTAGTTTGGTCATTTTATCATGATTGAGACATAGTTCAAATATTCAGATGCAAATAAAATATTGTACGTTCTTCGTAATCTATTCAATCAAGTTCCATGCTGAATTTCATGACCTTTTAAGCTGAAAATTTCTTAGCTGAACCCATCCTTGGGTCATAAATTGATCATGAGCATCTGAAACAAATTTACATAGGGTTCTTGTTAGGTAGGTAGATCATCTGGGCTTGCTTGCCAATCACTTGTAAAGATTTGGGAATCGACTTTCCCCATTTATGTGACCTAGGCTCTCATGCTCATCTTGTCACCATAATGTTTCAAGAAAAGCTCAAGTCAAACAAAAGTTAGATCTATAAATAAGCATTGATAGTTTTAGTTATGCAAGTGTGCCTAGTACTTACTCCATAATGGAGCACAAAATGTGATGTATGACCTTCTCGTCATTTAATCATCATTAGAAAAGATCATCACTTTCAAGATATATAGAATTCTCAAAAGCATGGTTCACAATTTTTCAATTCATGTCAAAAAATGAATAACAAAATATTGACTATAATTTCATATGAACAAGAATGTAATTGCATAAAGTAAAAAGCTGAAAACATGCAACTGAAAGAAATAACTAGTTAAGATCAAGGTTTAGATGAGAACGCATTACGAGAAATAAAAATTGATTTGTATTGTGCAAGTCTAGGCATCTGGACTTGGTGTAATCCTCACTCATTCTTTATTGAGAATGACCCTCCTTACCTGGGATAGGGTACGTGTACACCATACTAGTCTTGCCACCTGAGCATCTTGGTGTTAGAGTGTCGGTTAGTCAGCTGACAAGGCTGTGGACACCTTTCATCAACCTGCCTTCTAATTACTATCATTCTCACCGTAAGTGATCACAAAACAATCTTGCCACTAAACCTACCCTAGCCAAGGATTTCCAATGGACACTATGTGCTTGATCACCCACCGCTCGACTTGCCAATTATGTTAATTTTTTTCTTAGTGCTGATTCATCTTTATGATTTTACAATTTATCCATTTGTCCACTTCATATAGACCACACCATCATCTCAGCCCTTCCTGGCTATTTTGAATGATCTATGTTGTAATTTTACAGCTTATATTATAAAATATAAATTATTCAGTTGTGCAAAGTAAATACTCATTTTGTCTCATTCAACATTACATTTTCAGCTTCCTTGAAACAGTAGTGTTGGGCCCAAGGTTCAGTGTTGAACTCAAAGCTCTGATACCATATGTAACATCCCCTTTTCCTGGCCTTAGCTAACCACTAGCATATCATCCAAATCCATTTTCATATGAAAGAGATAAATGGTAACATGTTCATATGAAAGAGATTAACAGTTACATTCAGTTTTAACAAAAAATCATAACTAACCATTGAAGGAGTATTCAATCAGTACGAGTGGTTAAACATTGAAAATCAATTTAAATAAACAAGATATTCCCATGTCTATGAACATATTGTTATTTAAAATTTAGTTCGATCCATATAACTAATTAATAATCTTGATTACATTTAAGGCATAATCAAATAAAACTAAATTGAGGGTTTTAAGTTTGCAATACCCTAATTTCGAAACCAGAATCCACCTAGGGCAGCATCTGCAAAACCCAGGTTAGTCCACATATACCACTTAGGACACAAAAAGAAATATAACACTATATCATAATGGCCAATACCATTTAGTGAAACAAAACCACTATAACACCCCCTTTTTTCCCATTGCTAATTATGACAATTAAATGTAAATAAAAGATATGTTCATATTTAAATTCACATGAATGAAGGACAATTATAACAACCATCAAGTAAGCCTATTCTTGCATGCAGTTACATTTACCAAAGGATATTTGAATGCAGATCGTATCTCTGTCTCGTGTAAGTCTTGGCATTTGGTGGAGAGGAGAAGCATTGCCAATGGCTTAACCTTCCAATTGTAGACCCTTAAGTATCCCCACACAATCTCAACCGGAAAAGGCCCTCTCTAACCTGCGATTAGGCATTGGACACCATTGTCCAGCCACTGAGCATCCTGGTGTCAGAGTATTAACCCACCACTCATTTAACAACAAGATATATACATTGAACTACCATGAGCTGACTCAGATTAAAACTCTTCTTATTACTTGCTTTCTTGCTATTGATTGTTCTTTTTCTTATCATGCAGGGATATGCCTATGGTTTATTGTATATCAATACATGCCCTTCATCTTGACCCTGCTGGTCTTCTTGGATGAATGTTTGGGGGTGATTGCCTCACATTATAAAGCCAATTCATCCTACCCAATCTTGCTCTATGGCTTCATAAAGGATTTATGATACTTGAGTTTCTTAAGGGTGCTGAAAAATTATATATTTACAGCCAAAGCATTCTGCCCTATGACTTATAGATGAGATTTATAGTTCCTTCTAAATTGATTCATTATCATATGGGTGTTGTACTCATCTTAGAGGTATATTGACAATACCTATATACGAGTTGGCACTCTTGATAGAGTCATCTAAAAATGCACAATCATACTCGATGTGCTTTCATGAAAAGATTCTTTCTATTTGCATAATGGTTCCTCCTTATGCCGATACAGGAGAAAACAAAAGAATAATACACAAACTTTGAATCATTCCAACTCTGGATTAATGAAAAATAAGATGCCTTCTTGGCAAGCCAATCAGATAGTTCTAATGTTTGATTCATAAAAACATAAAGATAATAAGGGTATAAGTCATGACATGAAGTGTAAGCTTGACTTGAACACTATATGTGTAACACTCAACGCTAAGTAAGGCCGACACTCTATGGAAAAATAATTTCAAGGCTTCATCCTGTAGCCGAACACTCTAGTTAAGCCAAATAATCGGCTCACTTAGAGCATTGATGGAATTGTAACACACCAATTTTGGAATAAGAACATAAGCTATGGGCGGTCAGTGGTTCATAACAAAGAGCAGAGAGTAAAAAATAAATTGAACTGCAGGCCGAATGGGAGAAGCAAAAATAATAAACCAATGTTGAGGGCGAGCGTAGATATGCAATAAGGCTCCTGCATGCATGCTCTGTTACGCAAGAAAATTATGAGGTGGCAAGGCGCTCACAAGGCCATTGGTTCAAATATGAGTATAATTAAATTATGATGGACCATTTAAAAATTCACAAGGCTCGATGGAAAAAGGATAATGAAAGGTTGTTGCGTATAAAAATAATATTAATCCTTAGCCAAAGTTAAGAATAATAATGACTTCACCCTCTAATGTATTAATATAAGGACATTGGTACTTACCTATACCCATATGTGTATGTGCATATACATGCATATATGCGTAAATCCCAAACATAAATATTTTATGTATATATTCAAAACAGGCGTATACATCTTAATTGACTTATGCACATACACATATATAGGTATGTTCATGTATGAATATATATAGGTATCATGATATTATTATATTAAAACATGCTTTACACGACTAGAGGTTCTCAATAATAAAGGTAACAAATTTGTTAATGTTTAGTGATTCTCCTTTATTATTTAATATTTAAGATAACTAGTTAGCTCATGGTAGTCCCTTGGTATACCCTTGCTTTCCTTGCCGTTTTCCCTTAGCCATGGTGGTCAAGACTCATACCTGTTGGCTCAATGGTAGGTGGTTCCCTCGTGCCCAATTCCTTTTTGGCAATGCTTCCTACCCTTTGACATGCTCCTATAGGGAAGAAATTCTCCATGATAATATCATATTCCTTGATATAATCACATTACTATAACAAGTTATTATTCATATCCACCATAAGGGCTAACCACCATTTCACTTCTCATGAATTCATAATTAATAACCAACTTTCTGAGATTTCAAGGTAACATTAAAATAACATCATAACGATTAACTAACATGCCATCTTCATGTGAAATTATAATGATTAACCATCTTACCATTTCACATGATCATAAATAACTTTACCTGTCAACTGACTTCACATGAACCCTCAACGACTATATGAACATTTTAAACTTGAGCCAAAAATTGTGATGTAACAGTAAGGAAACTAACTAACCTTTAAGATTTATTAAGTTACATAAATAGTGCATGCCTGCTGAAATTTGTCACACATTCACATGATATTCCAATTCATTTGAACGGGTGCTAGGAAAACATGTTAAAGCAACAATGGATTCACAAAAAAAATGGTAAACATCAACTCTTCTGGTATCCATTTTGCTATAAAAAATGCAGAAAGTAGGGCATGGATGATTATAAGCAGAAAACCCAGTTCTAATAATGAGGATTGAGGACTTGTTGATGAAAAGAAAATATGTAATCTGATGCTATCAGTGGTTGTAATAGTTATTTTGGATTCTTGGCTAGGAGACTTGTTCTCTCTTGAGGATAACTCAATGTTAAGACTACTTTGCTTCGGGCTATGGTTTGTTTTGATAGCACTCACCACACTCGGGTAGGGTGGCAACTGTGACTGCCCTTGAATCAAGAATGTTTATTTGATCAAATATTGCCTGGCTGGCGATGAAATACATCAAACCGTTAAAACTTTTTTTGGTTAAAAAATGTCTACAATGTGTCTGTGAGATTGGACAGAGTTAAATTCATCAACATCATAATTGCATTACTTTCTGACTGACATTTTATAGGCTTATGTTTATAGTTTAGTAGATAATATAAATATTCATTCTTTTCAAATTTCCATTTCACTGAGTTTTTCTAAGTTGTTTTAGATTTGTGTAAAATAATTCAACTACTGAATTTCAATCTATAATTTTAATAGCCACTCCACTGCCATCCCTGAAACCCACTCCCGGGTCCCTGAAACTTGGAGCAAACACTTGTATACTTTTTATTTGCTAATAGATGTTATACAGCCAACCAAGGGCAACCCCAATTAATGTACTAATTGGTTTATCTTTTTCTTACTTACAGTTTTTTCCATTTTCATATAGGGAAGGAATATGCATTTCCGTTTGTTGTATTTATGTTCTTGCACTCTCTTATTATTAATAAAAAGCACATCTTAGCAGTTGTTTTTTGTGTATTTGTTATGGTTCTGTTTTTGTATTGAGTACGATTCTCTGGATTTGTTGGCTGTTCACAAATTAGAGCTTCCATTGCAGGTATGGAGGGGGACCAACTATAGCAAGAAAAGTAATTACATCAGGTTCTTCCCAAGAGGATTTAATAGTAGAGGTTTATCCTTTACGTCTTCGATTGATTGTGATCCCAAAAGGAAACCAAGTAACTGTTAAAATAAGCAAAAAGGTTTTTCCTTTGCTCTTAATTTAAGTTAATTTTTTTTTTCATTGGTGATTTCGGATATTGATTTTTGGCCCTGATAAACTTATTAATCACTTTATGGCAGACCTGATATTATTGATCTGTTAGGACATTTCAATAAATCCATTAATTATAATGTTATTGTTCAAGTTATATCTACTAAGTAAATGCTCTTGGTTGTAAGATAATGCTATCACTAAATATTTTGGCAGCATTTTAGTGAACATTCAAGAATCTTCTTTGAACATGAAATGAAGATGCCACTTAGTCTTAGTATATACTTAGTATCTTTTGAAGTGAAAGGACATTGTAAAATGTTGTTTGGTTGGCAATTTGGATTTTGTAGATAACTTGATTGACAAAATGTTTATTGAATGTGAGCCCAATGATTCTGTCTTTGTGAATTTTAACAAGTTTTCTCTCTTTAAGAAATATGACTGTTGACTGTTTCTGTTTTTCCTTTTGCATATTTATTAATGATATATTGATATGTGACTGTATTGTATGAAACAAAATTTCTTAAAAAGAGTTGGATCTTTGCATCTGCAATTTTCCTCAATCAGCATCCCAAATTTCTTTCAGGATACCATAAGGGAGCTTTGTAGGAGGGCATGTGAGCTCTTCAACCTTGCTCCAGAGCAAGTAAACATTTTTACCGTTATATTTTCTTTTCAGTGTCAAATGAATTATCTATCTCAATATGATTTGTTGGGCTTATATCAACCTATATTTTATCGTAATACAGGTTAGCATTTGGGATTATTTTGGACAGACAAAACATGCTTTAATGAATGATCTGAATAAGACGCTTCAGGATTCTCAACTTCAGATGGACCAGGATGTGAGTTTATATTTTCTAGATCTTTTATTGGACATTTTACTGGACCTATCATGGATAAGATTCTCTCTTGTTTTTTTTTTCTGACGACAGTTCTTCACAGAAAATCATATTTAAAATAAGTCATAAACCAAAAAATCTATCCTGGAAATTCTATTATGAATGATCATGAAATTAATATAACTCTCAAGAAGTCATTAAGTTCTGCATGAGTAATCAATATAGCTAATAAGACAATTATAAGTGTTACATTAAGGCTTAGAAGATTCATAATTCATGAAAGAATGCCACATTAACCCCCATATGGGCTGTATAGTATATTGTTACTAGGTCTGAACCACTACACAATGTCTTGGAATCACACTATCCACCTTTGATAGTTTTGATGGCATTTAGATGACTGACAAGTGAATCTATCCATGTGTAAAATAAAACAATTGGCATAGTTGAATTAACGCAGGAAAATCTCAGGAAAGGCACTGACCAGAAATTTAGGAACATCAAAGAGATTTTGAGTTAAATGTTTTTATTCTTGTGATCTCATCATATTTGTCTTAGAAGATGTTGGTTTAACATCGTTGTAATCAACTGCTTAATTAGAGCTGTCTGATTTAGATGGATCAACAACATGAGGGGACTTTCAGACCTTTAAAATGATGTATCAAGCTTTGCCTATGTTGGAATATGAAGGGCTAGGAATGTTGGATTGGAATGGCAAAGGAAAGCTTTTGTGCCTTAATGATGAAGCAAACTTGGGATTCCTTTTGGCTTTGAAAAGGATTGAGAATTGTTCAGCTTAAAGCTAAAGCAGATTATTGTCTATTGGGTGCATGTTGGGCATTTTAATAGTGCATAAAATATTAGGTTTTGTTGAGCTGGAAGAAGCTTGAGAGTCATTCGATCAAACTTGATCAACAACATTTTGGGGACTCAAGGAATCTTTAAAGTATTAATAATGCTTAAGTTGCCGATTCAGGTGAGGGTTCGGGGATGGGAGTTGAAATTCACAACAACATCATGACAATATTTTTTCCCTTGGGTACAAGCATAGCTATATACTTGTGGGTGTTCAAATTTTTAAATTATAAGAACATGGTAATAAAAATTCATTATTGCCAACAAATAGAATATTTAAATACTTTATATTCATAATTTGAAAAAATGAAAATAGTATGTTCAAAATGCCAATAAACACAACATAGCCAAGAAAAGTTTAAAGAATTAATGTAGTTTCAAACTTATTGAGAATGCAGATACATATCATGTCTTGAATGGGAGGGTTACTAGAAAAACAGTACAGGTAATAGTATTTCACTCTTTTCAGCATTTAAATTGGAAAATTCTTAAAAGTTCGATTGACCTTTTTTTTAAAGGGGGTAAAAACTTATTGAATAACAAAGAGAATACAAGGAAGGCAAGCACAACATAACTTCCGGTACAATTCCAGACAGCAATCAATGATCACCTAATCCTCTCAAATAATCTCTCAGGTCCTCAATAACAAGATCTTCCAACAAACCTGAATGCTCACTGGACAACTGATTCCAATCCCTGACATCCACATTTACATTGTGCTTAGAAGCTCATTTAGCTAAACAATCTGCTACCTTGTTCCTTTCTTAAGGCATATGATAGAAGGTAACACAATCAAGAGATTTCCTCAATTAGGAAATCTTTTTGACCACCCCCACTATTTGCCAGTTCTTATGCTTTGTATCCCCACTATTAAACATGTCAACAACTACTTGAGAATTAGATTCACAGATTACCTTCTGCCAGCACAAGTCACAACACCTCTCTAGAGCATGAAGGATAGACACGGCTTCCATAAAGTTATTAGTATGATAGCCCTTATAAGAAGAAAAGAGGAATTGAATCACCTCAGAAGAGTCTCTACCAACTCCTCCAATACCAGCATGCCCAAGATTACCTCTAGAAGAGCCATCAGTATTAATGTTCAAAAACTTGAGCAGGGGGAGGTTCAACAGCCCTCTCGGAGAATCTTCTTCTTGCCATGATGAACCACACGAGATGAGGAGCTGAAGGACCTACAACCCTCCAAACTCAGCCTTTGAATAATAGGCAAGTCTCGAGGATCCATTCCACTAAATACATCACACTTTGCTTAGGAGGTTTCTTGCGACCTACTAATGATTTGCATCCCCAGCTGATAGCTCTTATCGTAAAAAATTCTTCTGTTCCTTTCTAGCCATATTTTTCATAGAATAAATGTGGGGCCAATGTTCAACCCAGTATGTAGGAAGGAGGCATGAGCAGGGGTTAACCCAACCAGTCCCAAAACTCCAACAAGGTAGAAACATGAAAGCAAGGCTTATTCCAAAGCCCCCACCAACAATTTCAAATTTCTCTTACATATGGGCAGATGAAGAATATGAGAGAGGATGTTTCTTCACTACTTCTACACTAAACACACATGGAAGGGCCTTGTGTTAGGATTAAACCACGAACAAAAATAACAATTACATGCAAATATAACCAATATCAGAAAATAATAGATCACACAGAAAAAACACAAGACACCAAGATTTAACGTGGTTCACCCAATCCTTGGGCTAAGTCCACCAAACAACAAGTCCGATATTATTACAATCTAGTGATTACAACCTGATTACAATCCGTAATCCCTTATAGCTCAATACCACCGCAAGAACCAATTTTCGCATCACTCACAATGAAACAATCCCTAACCCTAAACCCTTTTATGCAATTATTTTTATGCCGCTTTAGGGTTACAATGTGTTGGCCATATGTCGGCCACAACGTCAGCTACGACCCAATTTTTTATTTTTTATTTTAATGAAGTATGTACAGTACTTCCTTGATCAGTCACCATAAACTAACACCCTGGATTCCATGCTTGCACAAATTTTCTTGAGTGAGACATCTCATTTCGATCACCAACCACATAAAAAAATTACATTTAGGCCAATAAAAGTTATCACAAACCCCTTACCACAAAAAATATGTCAACATCCCCCAAGATCTGCCTTACTAGTTCACAATATCCAAATGCAACAAAGTACTTACCTTTCGGGTTGGAACTCCATGCAAGCTTGTTCTTTTCCATCGAAGAATTACAAACCTTGCCTGCAAGGATCCTCACAAGCTCTCGATGTTTCTCCTCATAGCCTTGAGGAGGCCATTCATGTGGTTCTTTCCAATTGAGCACAATCATATGCCCCAAATGTAGTGAGGCTTTATAGTCTTCCACCTTAATCTAGCTAGCCTTGAGAAAATATTACTCAAGGGTCAGAGATGTAGATGCTCAAAAACAAGAGGTGGAAACCCATCCCAGGAACTCGTCTATAATAATGTCTCAGAACCTATATGGCAAATCCAAGATAGTCTTTGTTTGATTAATTTGGCCCCTCTTTTGAGCGTACTTCAAATAATAGATCCTTTGCCTTCCAGGTCATACCAGGGAACTTCCCTATGCCTAAGACCAGGGCCCTCTCCTTGCTTAGTTCTGCATCACTTAACAAGACTCCACTTCCTTGAAAGCAACTTATTAGACCACAAGAATTGCCTAGGCAAGGAGTCAAATTCCTAAATGAAATTAGAAAGAGAAGCTTGAACAAAGCACTAATGTAGAGGGAGAGCCTAAATTGCTAACTTCAAAAGTATCACTCTCTTATGCTCAACCTTTGTTGTGATGTAGAATCTTATCAGACTCAGAGGTTAATTTATCCCTACTTCATTTGGCGCAGTTTCTCCCAAGATTATTCTACAAGGGTTTGGGGGCAATGCCCCTTGCGGCTCAACTAACTCTATTATTGCAAAAGGCATTGGCTGCTATTTTTCTATTGGAAGACTTATTCTAGCCCTAATTTTGTAAGCAACAAAAGCTTGTATGAAATGACTTAGGGTTAGGGATTTCATAATGTCTGATGAGATTGTAGTTTCTTGTGGTGGTCTTGAGTTGTAAGGGATTACAGATTTTAATCACTAGATGATAAGATTATTGGACTCGCTATTGGTGGGTGGACATAGCCTAGGGATTGGGTGAACCACGTTAAAACTGTCTTGTGTGCTTTCCTGTGTGATTTTTTTTTTTTTGATATTAGTTATATTCGTGTGTAATTGTTATTTTTGTCTCTTTAATCGTAACAAGTGGTATCAAAGTCTTGTTTTAGTTATCCTCTACAGGAAGGTCTCATGGTTGAGTGGGAGCGATGGCAGACAAAGGTAAGCTGAAGGTTGAGAAGTTTAATGGGCAAAACTTTCAGTTATGCAAAATGCAAATGGAGGACTATCTTTACCAGAAGGATTTATGGCGACCATTGCAATGAAAATCCAAGAAATCAACCGCTATGACAGACGAGGACTTGGATATTTTGGATCAAAAGACACTTGGAAGTATTCGTTCTACGTGGCGCAATCTGTGGCATTTAATATTAAGAAAGCTAAGATGATGGAAGAGTTTATGCAAACCCTAGCTAACCTGTATGAAAAGCCCTCACTTCAAATAAGGTATTTCTCATGAAGCGTTTATTTAATATAAAGATGGCAGAAGGTGGATCTATTGTAGATCATTTAAATGGGTTTAATATGGTTACCAGTCAATTATCTTCTGTAAATGTTAATTTTGATAAAGAAATCAGGGCTTTGTGATTTTGTTTTCTTTGCCTGAAGTTGGAATGGCTTGGTAATGCCTATGAGTATTTTTGTTTCTGGATCTAATACCCTAAAATTTGATGATGTGATTGGTGTTATTCTGAGTGAGGAAACTTGTAGGAAAAGCTCGAGTGGATCTACATCATACATCAGGAAGTGTTTTGAACACAGAAAGTAGAGGTAGAATGAATGAGAGAGGAAACAATTCTGAAAATTGTAGGAAATCAAGAGGAAAATCAAAGGGAAAGAGGTTTCAATCTAGAGAATCAAGAGATTGTTGGTACTGTGGGAAACCAGGGTATAAGAAAAAAGATTGTTGGACTCGAAAGAACAATGAAGGAGACAAACAATAAGGGAACAAGGAGGCAAATGTGGTAAGTGATAAATCCGAAGAGGATGCTTTGCTTCTTTCCTTAGAAAAAGTTGATGATTCATAGGTTTTAGATTCACGGGCTTCATTTCATGCTACTCCGCTTAGAGGTTACTTTCTTGATTATGTCTATGGGGATTTTGGGCTTGTTTATTTGGGAGATAATGAACCTTGTTAGATTGTGGGAAAGGGGAAAATTAAGATTAAGTTGCAGAATGGGAACCATTGGCTACTACAAGAGGTAAGATATGCTCCAAGATTGAGTATGACTTTAATTTCAGCAGGACAATTGGGTGATGAAGGTTGCACGGTTTCTTTTAATGATAAAAATTGGAAGGTTTAAAAAGATCGTTAGTAGTGGAAAAAGGTGTGAAAGTAGGCACCTTATATCTTTTATAGGTCATATTGTTCCTTATACTTTAATCATTTTAGAGAAAAATGAATGGTCAAGAACAATTGCTGCAGATGAGTAGGAAGAACAAACAGTTGTAGGTTCTAAAACATCACTACGACACAACAGACTTGGGTACATGAGTGAGAAAGGTATGAAATTACTTCATTGAAAGAAATATTTACTAGGTCTGAAATGTGTTAATATGGATTTCTGTAAAAGTTGTGTGTATGGAAAACAAAAAGATTTAGTTTTGTAAAGAGTGGGAATGAAAAGCAAAATGAGCAATTAGAGCTTGTGCATACAGATGTATGGAGACCAACTCCGGTATCTTCCCTTGGTGGATCTCATTATTATGTTATATTCTATTGATGATGCAACAAGAGAAGTACGGGTTTATTTCCTTAGACAAAAATTTGATGTATTTGTAACTTTTAAGAAATGGAAGGCTTGGTTGAAAATAAGGTTGGTAAAAGGCTAAAATGTCTCAAATCTTATAATGGTGGTGACTATTGTTGCAATGAAATTGAAGATTATTGTTCCACTAATGGTATTCATAGGCAGAAAATTGTTGCGAGGACTCTACAAGAAAATGGAGTGGTTTAATGCATGAACAAGACAATAATTGAGCATGCAAGGAGCAATGAGGTTGCATGTCGGGCTGTCCTTAAACATGTGGGCGGAGGCTGTCAATACTACTGTATATTTGATCAATAGAGGTCCCTCTACTCCTTTGGGTTGTGGTATTCCAGAGGAAGCATTGACTGGTAAGAAGGTGAGTTATTCTTTTCTTAGAACCTTCGGTTGTGAAGCATTTGCATAGATAGATTTTGAAAATAGAACCAAGCCGAAAGAGAAGTCAAAGAAATGTGTATTTGTTGGATATGACATTGATGAATTTGGTTACAGGCTTGGCATTTTGAAAATCATAAAATTATAAGTAGGAGTGTCATATTCTATGAGAAAGTGTTGTACAAAGATCTGTTCTAGTAGCATGTGAAGAAAGAAAATGATTATGTAGTGTTGGAAGATACTCAAAAGGATGATGTTTCAACAGTCCCTCATGCTCCGCAACAACCGCAACAACAAATACCACATACCCCAATGAATGTTAGATGGTCAACAAGGCTAAGTAGACCTCTTAAAATATTATCTTCCTCTTTGTATTCTATTTTATTAACAAATGCTAGTGAACCTAAATGTTATGATGAAGCTGTGTAGGTGGATATAAAGCTTCAGTGGGAGTCTATAGTGACAGAAGAAATGGACTCCTTGCTGAAAAATCACATTTGGGATTTATGTTACTTGCAGGTAAAAGGGCATAGCCACAAGGATTTGAGGTCAAAGGTAAGGAGAATTTAATGTGTAGATTGAAAAAAAGTTTATATGGCTTGAAGCAAGTACCTTGGCAATAGTATCTAAAATTTGATAGTTTTATGCATGAGCATGGATACACTAGGTGTAACTCAGATCATTGTGTTTATTTTAAGAGGTTGGATGATGACAACTATGTTATTTTATGTTTATATGTTGATGATATGCTTGTAGCTAGGTCTAATATGGATCACATTAAAGGGTTGAAACAATGGTTAACACATTCATTTTCTATGAAGGATTTGGGGGTAGAAAAACAAATCTTTAGTATGAAAATTTGTAGAGATAGGAAGAACAAAAAATTGATATTATCTCAGGCTAATTATATTAAAAAGGTGTTGCAACATTTCTCTGTGGAGAATGCCAAAGTTGTTAGCACAACTTTGTCTAGTCATTTAAAATTGACTAAGGAGATGGGTCCAAAGACACAAGAAGAGGATGTCCAAGGTACCTTATGCTTTAATTGTAAAAAACCTTAATGTATGCTATGGTATGCACTAGGCCAAATAGTGCACACGCAGTGGGAGTTGTTAGTAGGTATATGAGTCATCTTAGGATTGAGCATTGGAATGCAGTCAAATAGATTCTAAGATATTTGAGAGGAACCTCTAGTAATGTTTACATTTTGGGGACTCTACCATTGATTTGCAAGGATATGTTGACCCAAATTTGGCAGTAGATCTAGATACCAGGCGAAGTACTACAGGATATGTCTTTACTGTTGGTGGGACAACGGTGAGTTGGATTTCTCGATTGTAGAAGGTAAATGCATTATCCATTACAGAGGTAGAGTATGTTGCTGGTACAGAGGCAACTAAGGAGATGATATGGCTTCAATTCTTCATTGAAGAGTTATGGTACCTTTAGATGGACAATTATTTGATTACTGATAGCTAGAGTTCCATTCATCTTGCAAAGGCTTTTGCTCTACATTCAAAGACAAAACACAGATAGTTGTGGTACCATTTCATTCAGTTAGTTTTGGATGATGGACAGTTAAATCTGGAAAAAACACATACAAGTGATAATCCAACAAATATGTTTACAAAGGGATTGACAAGGGAGAAATTGAATTTCTCGTTAGCTTCAATTGGTGTCTTCTAGATTGAATAGAATAAAAGAACAATAGAGTCCAAGGTGGTTTTACATTCCAGTGGGAGCTACAGGTTTAGTGGTGCTATGATAAGTCTCCAAGTGGGAGGTTATTGTTGTGGAATCTAATCAGTCTCCAAGTGAGAGATTGTTGTGATGTGGAGTCTAATCAGCCTTAGAGGTTAATTTCTCCCTACTTCATTTGACGCAGTTTCCCCCTATATTATTCTATGGGGATTTTGGGGCAGCGCCCTTGAAAGCTCAACTGACTTTATTATTGTAAAAGACGTTGACTACTATTTTTCTATTGGACGACTTATTCTAGCTTTAATTTTTTAAGCGACAAAAAGCTTGTATAAAATGGCTCAGGGTTAGGGACTTCATAATTTATGATGAGATTGTAGGTTCTTGCGACGGTATTGAGCTATAAGGGATTACTGATTGTAATCTGGTATTGGGATCACTAGATAATAAGAATATTGGACTCGCTGTTGGTGGACGTAGCCCAGGGATTGGGTAAACCATGTTAAACATTTGTGTCTTGTGTTCTCTTCTTTGTGATTTATTATTTTCTAATATTGGTTATATTTGCGTGTAATTATTATTTTTGTCTCTTTAATCCTAATGACCTCCCTGAGATATTTTGCTGTGATAATCCTGACCTAGTCTTGATATTGAGCTCAACAACACCTCCAATGCAGCCTAGCAGCCGGGGCTTCACCAATTACCCAGGTTTTCCTAAGACCAAGGTGTTAGGATCAAGCAATATTGAGAAGGGGGAGGGACATGAATCAATATCATAGCACTTTTGCACCAATCAATAACTTTAAAACTTAACTATACAAATCCACAAATAACAATATAAGAAAGTAAATCATAAAGCAATAAGGAACTCATAATACCATGATTTCTTTTCGAGGAAACCCCAACCAAGGGAAAATCCCAGTGGGGATGGTACCCACAACTATGTACTAACTTGAAAATACTCTGCTAAGAGTTTTTGACCCTATTAGTAGTCATTACATAAATTTAGTACATTAGCCCTTGTTAGAGGACTTGACCTTCTTAGAGGCTTCAACCCCTCAACCTTGTTAGGAGATGTATTACAATATAGGGCTCCTTGCTTAATGAGGACTCACTCTCCAACTACATAGGGCAACATGACTGTATTGATATCACTATGCCTAATTAGTTTGCAGTGTAGCTTGCATCTGCATTGATCCACCATCAACATTCACATATAACCATCACAACATCATCACATAACATCAATGCTCATCATGTCATCCTCGCATGCGAGAAATCTAACTTTGCTTTATACCTTTTACAAATGTTTTCCCAGTCGGTTTACCAAAACTTAACAAAACGTGTGGCACAATATCCAAGAATAATTATTAAGAATTGCTATCACTGCCAGTTATAACCTTTTTGATCCAAAACCTGTGCCAACCATTATCTAACCATAGGCGAACATATCTGAAGCATATATGATTCTTATACTATCATTATCCAAAATTGTGGCTATTATTGATTAATTTATTGTGTTTGCCAATCAAAACAATCTGATTGTTCACTATTTTCTTGCATAATACTTAGGCATTTTTCATTTGTGAATATAACCAAAACTGGTTGTTGGATTCAGCGATAATACCAACATAGTTGCCATATATGTACCCCGGGGATGCGTCCTCGACCAAAACACCCATGTTTCCAAGACAGGGGGACGGATAGGCGATGTCCCCGAGCCGTCCCCAAAATTTGCAAATCAGGGACTTCTGGGAAAGAAAAGTGGGTTGGCTTGCCGTCCCCGGTATGGAAAGGGGACGTCTAGAAGTCCCCTAGCCATATCGGGGACAACCAACAACCCCCATTTTTTCTGAAGCTTAAAAAAAAATTAAAACAAAAAGCTTTATTTTGTCTGTCCCTACTTGGTCGTCTGGTGGGGCCTGCCTCTCCAAATGCCCTAAAAGGTCAAAAAAAGACTAGATTGTGGTTGTTTTGTCATTTGTTTGGTTTTTCTTGTGAAGTTGGAGTGTGTTGCAGTTGGCTAGGGTTTTCATTTTGCAAGAAGTGATTTTTTTTGGCTTCCAAGAGCTTGAGCAGCATTTTGATTTATTTTTTTATATTTTGTTTTCTATGTTGAACTTGAACATGATGATGAAATTTTATGACAGCCCTCTAGCCTTTGGGCATATTTAGATTTCTAGATTTTTATGATATTGTTCACTGCTAATCTTATATTTAAATATTTTTGTTCACATATCTATATGCATATTGACAATTAAGTACTGAAATCAGTTATTATTTCCTAGATGGCATTCAAATGGTGTATGTTAAGGTTCTATAATGTTTAAATGACATGCTTTGTGCTTAGTTTCATATGAATGACATGTATATTTGCAATTTTCAGTGTATATTTTAAAATTTCTCTATAAATATACCATCCCCGTTTGCCGTCCCCTCCCTTTCCCAAAATTGTCAAAAAAATTTGCTGTCCTGGAAACCCGTCCCGCTGTCCCCTGCTGTCCCCGTCCTGGAAACTCAGGGGAACATAGGTTGCCATCAATGACAACATCTGTGTCTTCACTACTGATCACATGCCAACAATCTCCCCCTTTGGCATTGATGGCAACACAGTGAAAAATGACATCAATGACAACATCTGTGTCTTCACTACTGATCACATGCCAACAATCTCCCCCTTTGGCATTTTTGGCAACACATAGTGAAAAATGTCTAAGTGACAATACCAAACCAAAACCTACTCAAAAGGATTTATTCATACAATACTCCCCCTTTATATCATACTAAGTGATTCCTCATTTTTCACTTCTGCTACTCCCTTTGAAATCAATGGTAAAGGTGGAAATCAAAGTGCTATGTACAAGTCAAAATTCCTCAACCAAAACACACTGTATACCATACAAACCTTAGTACATCAGCAAAATTCACCTTAAGAGCTGCAAAATCTGTATCTCAAGATTTCTTCATGTTCTCTGCTACCTGAATCTCTCCACATAGTGCATAGGCTGCTATCTCAGCTGCTCTCAAATCTGTAGGTCTAAACGATGCATATGGCAGTTTAGAGAACTCCAACAGATCTAGCTGTTTCTGCATTCTCTCTAACTTAGGTGTTTGCAAACTCTGCAAAATGGAGAATCTCTGAATGACTCTGTCCCTTTCTCGCTGCAAAATACTTATCTTATCCATTGCTTTACTTACAGCTTTATACAAATCTGTGACAGTTTGTTTAGACTTCAGAAATAGTTCTGCAATCTTTTATAAATTCTCTTCTTTCTCCTTAAAACATTTATCCATATCATATACTTTGTTTAGCAGATCTTACACAAATAATGTACGTCACTTTTCCTTCCTCTATACATGCCATTATATCCTTTATATGTTCATCAAACAACTTAACATCAATTGTAATTGAAGCACAAACCTTGCTAAACTGTTCTGCAATATAATCTTTCTCTGTTTTTGCCTTGGCTTATTGCTCCAATGAAGAAAGTATGCATCAAAATCATTAAGTACCATATCCAAATTGTCTATATTATCATTACCTTGGAAAGTTAACTGAATAGGCAATGCTTTGTTCAAGCTGTCCAAAGCTCTACTGAGAACTCTTGCTTTCTTTTCTGTTTTCTTCTTGGTATCCCTGTAATACATTCAGCTTTTCTTACTGTCACCCTTGAACTTGCAACGATGCTATCCTTATCAGTAGGATCAACATGGCTAACTGTCTCTTGTGGGGAATGGTGTTATGATGGAGTAATACAATGCCTAACAGGATCAGTTGGGATTATTGAAGGTTTATCTTCATTGATCACCCTCCTGATTCCTCTTCTGTCAAGATGTCTTCTTTCTCTCTCCTTTCCTCCTCTTTTTCTTGTTCCTCTTCTTCATCTTTGGCCTCAAGCATTATGTCTTGTATTACATCATTAGAGATGAAATTTCCCATGACGGATGCAAAATCTAACTTCGCTTTATACCTTTCACAAATATTTTTCCCAGTCAGCTTACCAAGAGGAAATTACAATGCATGGAAAAAATAAGACTAAGAAAATTGAATCAACTATGGACGAATCAACAATGTAGGGAAAAATAAGCCTAAACATTCCTCATGTCTAGTTCCCATACATCAAAGGAAAATCGTTTCTTGAAGAACAAGATATTGTTCGACTATTTCAAGAAGGGAGATATTGTTATGAATTGCACTCAGCGAGCCAAGGACCTCCTTGATGGAAAGTTAATTGAAAATAAGGCATTGGTTGTAGATGATGACGAAGAGCACATTCATGGGGTGGCTTGTGAGGACCCTCCACGTGAAGACTATAGAGGAGTATGTTCTGTAAATCCAATCAATCGGTGGATGGAGGCATAGGAGGTTGGAGAAAATTTAGTGACCTTGTATAAGTATCTAGTGACGGGGTTGTGAATCATTCTAGTGACAAATTGACTTGTTGCAAAATGACTAAAGCAAAGTTCGATTTCTTGGTGGCAGTAGAAACCCTCTCATATCATCTATATGATCAAAGTGGCAATGATCTATAATGTTGGCGGCAAACTTGAAAATGAGGGTTTGGTGTTCAAGCATTTTATGGAAGTATATGGTTATGTTTGTCCCCAATTTCTATTGTTGGTTGTCTATGAATGAATGAGCTTGTCCCCATTCACAAGATATAAGTGATTGGAAATGTTTGTCCCCAGTCACATGAGTTGGTGATTATGATTGGATGTGTGTCCCCAATCATAATTATTATGAGCAGATGTGTGTGTCCCTGTTCATAACCTTGATGTTGATAGATGTGGTTGTTCCTATTCTTGGATGAAGGTATACTAAGCATGAATGAATGAATAGGTATTTTAATAACGTCCACGAGACCAGCCAGCCTATGGGACCTTTTTCATGTTCTTTTTAATGTCAGCCCATTTTTTATGAATCTATTTCGAGAAACTAGCTGTTTTGAGTAGTCTTGTCTCGTCAAAAAGCTGATGTAATTCGCCCTCCTTCAAATCATCCTTGAATTGTTCCCGGATATCTTGGAAGGCAACACACTCAAAGATAACGTGCCATTCCATTTTGACATACTCTTTACTGCAGTAGATGGACTTTCTTTCTTCCCAATCTTCCTTGGGTATTGTCCTCCTACCCGTCTCACACCGTAAATGATGGGATCCTGTTTGTAATTGTGCCACTAGTAGCCTACTTGTAGGTGATCTTTAATCTCATGGCACCATGTGTGTTTGAACTCTTTCACATAGTGGGCCTTTTTCTTCCCCATTTGTTTAGTCCACATGACCGCTTTAAATTTTTCTAGCACGAGTCTTTTTATCGCTTTGTTGGTGTTGGGGCACTCTAGCATGTTAATATCCCACTGATTTAGCCATTTTTCATTTTGCTTCATCCACGTTTTCTTTTTTCGGACTAGCCCCTCTTCAACCACAGACTTGGGCCAGCATTGTGTGTCCATATTTTCCACCTTGTTTAAATAGCTTTAGAGACGAATGACTGCGGAGGCCTCCATTGCGAACATCCTTGCTTCAGCCAGGAGAGTCTTGTATGGTATTGTTGACTTGACTTTAAGGTTAGTAGTGATGAGGTTCTTCTATATTCTTTCTATCTGCTTCCATTTGTGGCTGGATAGGCTGCTCCCACAAACCTCACACCCATATAACACGACCGGGGTAACCAACAACCCAAAAATAATCTTTTTGGTTTTCCAATCCCAAAGTTCAGGGTGTCTACACTTGTTTTGCAGCAAAAAGGAAGCCCTGCAACCCCCTTGTATCATCTTGGTTCTACAACTTTCTCAATTGAGTTTTTTGTTTAAGTCTATGCGAAGTATTTATACTTATTCACAATCTCAAGAGTGTTTTCTTCAAAGTGGAAGTCACCTTGCTGCTGTTTCTTTCTTAAAGAGAAGACCATAACTTTAGTCTTTCTAGTGTTCATCTACATCCCAACTTTATGACAAAAACTCTCCAGAGTTTTCAAGTGTTCTCTTAGTCTTTGGCTGTTTGTGCAAATAAAATCAGACCATCCGCATAAAGAAGCAGCTTCACCACATATTTAGCAAGTTGGACTCCCGCCCCTAAAGTTTTATTTAAACATTCTTTAACTTATCAATATATAAGCCAAAAAGGGTGGGTGAGAGAGGGCAGCCCTGCTTAACCGCAATATCACTGCCAAAACATTCTGACATGCCATCTTTTGTTCTGATTCTAGCTCGAACATGTTCATAGAGTCTATGGATGAGCGCTCTAAGCTCATTTGGAATTTTAAGTTCCTCCATTTGTTTCCAAAGTTTGTCTCTAGGAACAGTTTTGAAAGCTTTTTTGAAATCCACAAAACAACAGAAAGCCGAAGAGTGATGCAATGGTCAATTGTAGAATATTTTGGTCTAAACCCAGCCTGCCCTTTTTCTCTCTTTTCTTCTCTCTCATTCCAGCTACTGATTCTATGCTCTATCAGGCCCCCAAATAATTTGCCAAGGAGTGGATTAACCATAATCATGCAGTAATTAGATGGATTGTTGATTCTCCACTCTTGTGAAGAGGTATGACCACTATTGCTTGTCATGAGTAGATGTGTTTGTCCCTACTCACACCTTACATGGTTTCCAAGTATTGTTTATCCACTATCCCCATTCGGAGAATAATGCAATATGGGGGGTTGTTGGAAATATTGCATTATAGGAGCATATAATAATTATTTGGTAGGCTTCGTAAATAGGTTATATAATGTGGTACAAATTGAATATTTAAAACAACTCAATATAATTGGGAAGGCTGTTTAAGAAGTTCCCTATGCAATAGGTTTATAGGTCCTATAAATACGTATGAGATTTTATTGAAAAAGAGGGAAAAATAACAACATTATCTTGTGTAATATTATTCTGCTTGTCCCTTCATTTCCTGAACTTCGAAATGCTAAAATGGAGACAAAATGAGTGTAGAGAAAAAGAGCAAACAAAATGGTTTGTTAGCAGGTTGAATGGTCTCATAAAGGGCTGTTTTAGAGTTTTTACCCAAAAAAGGAAAAAAAAAAAAAAACCACTCTTAATGTCACTTTTGTGACTTTAATGTGGGGATGCACACCACGTCCTGTGGATGCTCGGGTTTTGCACCCATAGTGCATGGGGTACACCCTGCATGCATCTGGCCACATCGATGCATGTGCATCCACTGCAGAGCACATCCACATTTGGTGCATAAGGGCAAGGTGCCTGTCCTGCAACATAGGTGAGATGTACAATTAAATGTACGAAGAATATAAGAACAATACTATGCTATTGAAATCATTGTGCTCCAAAATTCTGAAAATAGTATCCGAGCTAGACAAATGGGTATGTGCTGGACAAATTTTAGAGAGTTTTGTGCATCTTATTCAAAATAATCAGTCAGTCTAGAGAATGTTTTTGTAGTTCTGTTCGATAAAAAAATTGTAGGGAAGTGGTAGAGCTATTTTGCTCCTTGTGTATCGTAGGCTTCTCTTGCTGTGTTGTTCACCAAGTGATCTGAAACAGCTTCCAATGGTGCTAAGGATTGCCCCTGGAATAAGAAGTATCTAAATGGTTTGTGATTTCTAACCAAAACAGTTATAACATTGATAATCATCTTGTCAATATCAATGTTGCCATTGGGTTGAAGTAGCAGAGGAATTCTGAGGCCTATAAAGAGATTGATGAAATGGCGAAATTTGGTGAATGATAGTGTTGAAGAAGAGTGGAGGATGGGTGGGCAGAGCTTAGTGGTTGGGACAGTGAATGATGTTTTGGGTTGACACCCCTGTTGGCGTTCCTCTTGCTTGTGCTACAATTTATTTATAGCATTTTCTGTAGCTCAACCCATCATTGAACAACATTGTGCTTACTGTAGCTTTCTATATTTTGTACCCCAACTAGGGCAAGCTGCTATACTACATTATAGCTGGTGTAGAATGTAGCATGGTCATCTAGCCATTGCTCCTTTATGTGCAAATGACTGTGTGGGTAGAGTGCAGAAGTTGGGAAAGAGATGCACCAAATTACTGATGCTACTATTACCAAACTACCATTTATGTAGCCCTAGCTTCTATTTTAATTTTGAGCACTTCAGTTCTCAATAATTTGTGTTCCTTTGCTACTCAAATAATGTTTTTGTTTCAAGCCTTGCCTCTTATAAGGAATTCTTGGTTACAAGATCTTCAATATTTCCTACATGCAGATAGCAGTCCATGGCAAAGAGTGGCATTCTTGTTGAATATGACAGTGAAGGAAGGGCAGTTTAATCCGTCAGAGGTTATTTGCTCATGGCTTTTTGAGGGCTGCAGAGTCCATGAACTTAGAGGGATTCCAAGACTTGAAGTGGCAGAGACAAACCGCAAAGTTGGAGGTCTTGACCTTGGTTTCATGAAAAATCTTCTTTTGGTCCACATTACAAATGCTTGGTTTTGTAAATGTAGGGGCAGCTTCTATAATATATATGAATGACGATCTTTATTATCTTCTAGGGCCTAATAAGCACTGAAAAGATGCTACACAGTTTAGAGACACGCTTCCCATGGAACCTATGGAGCCTCTCAACATATTGTTTGCCTTTGTGAATGAGGATGATAATTTTTTGTATTTGTGACAGTGTCAATAAAAATACTGTATTTTGTCAAATCAAATCAAAGTCAAATTGTATTAATTTGTTTAGAACATAGTCCATTTTTATGGGTTGTTTGTTGTTGTGTGAAAATCCAAAAGTGTCAATAATTTATAAACATAAAAATTTGCCTCAGTTGTAACTGGATGCACTATTGCTTGTGCAAAGCTAAGCCCCAAAGCTAAATTTACTAAGCAGCAGACCTGTTGGAGGACAAAGGCACAGGAGGTTGGAGGACAAGCAGCACTTGTTAGTCATTAGTGATGTGACTACAAAATTGATTTAGTGCCAAAAATATTTGGAAAAAAGAGATTGATTCTGAGGGGGCAGTGGACATCTTCTCATTGTCTGTCATTAAAGTTGCTGTAGCCTGTGATCTATATGATTGCTACATACACAACAATGAGGACTCAGTTCTCAAGAATTTATATCTGTTATTGGATGTTTGTTTCCCCAATCATAATTGTTAGTTATTTGCGACTCCATGGGTTTGTCACCATAGACATTGTTGAGTGGTTATGATTGGATGTGTTTGTTCCCAATCATAATTGTTGTGAATAGATGTGTGTGGCATTGTCTTGATGCTGGATAGATTTGTTTGTTCTAATCCTTGGGAAAAAGTCTAGTGAGGTCAGTCCTTTCGAAGAAGCATAGTGAGTTGAGTTCCACTATTTTTTATCATGGGTAGATATGTATGGCCCTACTTGTAAGTTGTGATGAACTGCTGGACATGTTCATCATGTACTAGTAGTCCACCTATTCATGTTCGGAGAATGATGCAAGAAGGGGAGGTGTTAGGAATTGTCAGCTAACTGGATGGTTCCGGCGGTGTTTCTGTAGCCGACAGATTGACTGTTGTCGGTGTTTTGTATTTTTTAGCCCACGGGTAAATAGTTTGTAGTGGACATAATGTTTGTGGCCGACGGACTCCTCCGGAAAGGTTCTGCGGATAGTATTTATATCTCGTCTGGGATCATTGTAAATCATAATCATCTATCATCAATAATCTACGATTACGGATATTATGAAGCATAATGAATGTTTGGCATATGCAAATATAATTCTGCTATTCTGTTCCATTGTCTGTATGCGTTGATTTCTTTACCAGTACGGTAAACATTTGGCGTTGTTGCCCGATGGACCTGGTACGCAGGCAGGCAGATGGAAATTAAATGCGGAATCTGTTGAATAAAAATAATAACACGGTGAAGGATAAAGATGACATTCGCGGAGCTCAAGCTAATTTAATTCTGGCACAATAGGCAGAGCGCCGGAGGAGATTCCAGAAGATTGCCGATGGAAACTGAAACGCGAAGGAATTGCTGGAGGAGACTCGATAGCGGGTGGAGTTGGTGGAAGAAGCACAGGAGGCATTCTTGAAATTGTGTTCGCCGAGGGAAGAGAATTCAGACGAAAGAGCATCGACTCGCACAGCTCGGAGTGCCGAGGGAGCACGAGCGTGGAGTGACCTCTTCGTCCGGGATAGACTTCTGCGAGAACAACTTGAGAAGATTCGTCTTCTTCACCAAGGTTCGCAGCTGTCGACACCTCCGGTATGGGAGTGTAGACCGCCGGTGTGGGAGTTCAGACCGCTGGTGTGGGAGTGTAGACCGCCGGTGTGGGAGTGCAGACCGCTGGTGCGGGAGTGCAGACCTCCGGTGTTGGAGTAAACAGCGCCAGTGTTGCAGGACCCAGTAACGCCTCTCTAACAAATTTAGTTGTGATGGCGGGACCCAAGGAAAAGCTGCTGAAGTTTGAAGGCGATGGTACCGTCGACCCCATCCGACATTGTAAGACATGTGAGACGATCTGGCGGGCAAATGGAATCATAGATGCCAACGAATGGGTCAGGCAATTTCCGACAACCCTACGGGGTGTGGTGATTGATTGGTTTTCGGATACAGATCCACAAAAGCTAAATAGCTGGGATAACATTAAAAAGGAGTTCCTGGCAGAATTTAAACTCTTGCGGGATGATAATGAAATCGTAGCAGAGATTTTCAATACCAAACAGGGGAAGCATGAAACTGTCCGCGTCTATAAACAAAATGGAAAGCAAGCCGACGGATGGATTGTAGAAAAGATGGTTCGTGGACGGCCTACGCTCGAAAGTGCGGAGGAAAATGAAAATTGTGTCACCGTCGTCATTTATGGACGCGTATAACAGAGCACTGGACCTTGAAAGTGAGCAGAAGACAAAGAAGAAGAAAACTAGCTCCTCTGATTTTGATGACGACGAGCCTGCTGGAGATGATAGTGGCGACGACGAAGGCAGCAGCAAGAAGGTTCGTGCCCTACAGAAGGATATGGTTCACATGATGAAGGAGTTTAAAAACATGCAGAAGGAGCCAAAAGGTAGTGAACTGTGGTGCATGGAGTGTAAGACCGATGGTCATACTAAAGGATCGTGTCCAAAGAACCAATTTTGTGACATTTGTCAGATCATGGGCCATTCGACAAAAGAGTGCCCCTTTAACATGAAGACAAGGGGATCTCCGCAGGTGTTTCTTACACAGGAGGCTTCCCCATCGGGCAGTAGCGGAAATACGAATAGTGCAGGTGCCACATCTGAAAGATACAGGAATAATAGCAGAGGGCAAAATAACAATACAAATAATAACAATAATAATGGGAGTCGAAGTCGAACTCAGTATGATGCAAACGGACGGCCGATTGTTCAATGTCGAGCATGTAATTTGTGGGGTCATTTTGCACGGGATTGTACAGCGGCAAACACACCGAAATTATTATGTAGATGGTGCGGACCCGACGATCACGAAGATTCCAAGTGTCCAAAGTCTAGAGTAAACTTGATCACTGTCGGCATAGATGTAGAGGAGGTTCTAGCAATTACACGGAGGCAAGCGGAGGAAAATAGAAAATTGGGGGAAGTGCAGGTGGAAATTGCAAAGGCATCGTCGGCGGGGACATCTCAGTTGAAGGACATCACGACACCTTGGCAAGGAACTTCGTAGAACAAAACATTGTACGACAAATCTTACAAATGGAGATACCGGTCAAGATAAGTGACCTCCTCCTCACAATGCCCCAGTTACGGACGACCATTTTGAATCATACACCGTTTTCAAAAGCAACGGAGGACACAGGAAGGGACAATAGGGAAGTGATGACAACAGACCCAATGCTGCTGGCACTCACCTCCGGACGGCATCTGGCGGTCGTCGAGATGGGGATTTTGGGAAATGTTTTGATAGACACAATTGTCGACGGAGGGTCCGGCGTGAATGTGTTGCCGGAGGATACTTGGAAGAAGTTGGGAAAGCCGACATCGTGGCCACTTGCATTTCAGTTGCTCACGGCAGACCAACATGGAATCAAACCGTTGGGAATCTTGAAAGCGCAATCGGTAACAATTGGTACGCAACCATTTTTATTGCATTTTGTGGTCATTCCATTAAAAAGAAAAGGATATGATGCTATTCTGGGATGGGATTGGTTGGTGCAAGCAAAAGTAAAACATGATTGGAAACGAAATACCCTATCAATGGAGCGCCGAGGCAAAAGATTCACAATTGACCTGCATGCACAAATGGTCGGTGAGGAGGCAGCATCGTCAGATTCAGAAAGTGATGGCGAAAGTGACGACGAAGCAAAGAGGAGAATGGAACCAGACGAAGGAGTATTGAGACTTGACGAATGATCGAATGATGACAACCTGGACTCGGTGAATGGCTTGTTCCACTGGCAGATAGAAGACTACGAACTGTTTCCGAGTTGCAATATGTTAACGGTCGACAAACGTGAAAAAACACAGGAAAATGAATGTCCGGAGGAATGCAGGGAAGCGGAAGAAGGAAAAGCTGCTATGGCTGAAGCTGAGGGGAAGAACATACAGTCTGAACACAGAAAAACGAAAGATCCCACTGTCCGGTACATGGTGAATGGACCGCGCAGAAAGAAAAGGTTACACCGCAGCATAAAATTAGTAGAAGGGCACCAACAGCAAGGAAATAATCCAGTTGCGCGACGATCACAGGCACAGTGGGCGACGAAGGTGGCACAAAACAGACGTAAGGCGTACAACGGTCAGAATGAAATCAAAGTGGAAAAGTTTAAGGCCAGATGGGTTGGACCATATCAGATTCGGAAGGTCGGCGACAATGGAGCGATCAGATTATCAACTTTGGACGGGCAGAAGGTACCTCCGGCAGTCAACGGATCCAAATTCAAAATATATGGTGCCAGGAAGACTTTGTCGTTGTCGCAGAAGGGGACTCCCTCGTCGTTGCTGAATGGCGATGGTCAGAGGCAAAGTTGAGGTGCTTTGTATATTTTTTGAAAATATATATATATATATATATATAAAATTAAAAAAAAAGAAAAAAAAAAAAAGAAAAAGAAAAAATGAAAAAAAAAGAAAAAAGAAGAAGTTAGTAATATAATAGTTCCGCGGGCAGATGCAGGTGTCCGCGGACATGTCCTGCGGCAGAGGTCCGCAGTCTGTTCCACGGGTGGCTCCCGCGGACATGTCCCACGGGTGGCTCCCGCGGACTGTCCCGCGGTAGAGGCCCGCGGACTGTTCCGTGGGTGGCTCTCGTGGACATGTCCCGCGGGTAGTCCTGCGGCAGAGGTTCGTGGATTGTCCCGTGGGTGGCTCCCGCAGACATGTCCTGCGGGTAGCTGTCCGCGAACTGTCCCGCGACAGATGTCTGTGGACTGTCTCGCGGGAGGTCTTCAGTAGCGTGATCTATCTGTCTGTTTTCATTGCCGGAAGAATTGTTGAGCTTCTCATTGCCGGAGGAGTGGTTTCAGTGAAAGATTGTTGAAATTTTGTTTCTCATTTGCGGAGGAGAGATTGTTGAGTTTGTGTAGAAGATGGATGTGCGGGGTTTTCTAAAAAAATAAAAAATGACGATAGAATCAAATTGTTCAGAATGAGTTACAGATGATGCCAAAGGAAAGGGGACGCATCCGTGGTTGCCAGAAAGAGTGCAGAATCGGCAGAAAATGATAGAAATGGTGTGTTCCGTGCATTTCTGTGTGGGTTGCGAAGTGTTAATTTGGTCTTGGCGGGGCGCTGCCCCTCGACCCTGTCGGGGGCGTTGTCCCCTGGACCCCTAGTCGTTGTGGATATCAGTTGTGGGAGTCTGACCAGTTGAGAAGAGTTGAAGTTGCTGTAGGGATGGACTGTCTGTGTACCAGAGGCATTGGGAGTAGGTGTTGGCTGGGAGGCTATCTTGGTGGATGCGTAGAGAGCTCGGGAGGCGCTAATCATCCAGTTGGAGGTAGTGCAGCGACACTTAGCTCAGTGGACCCAGTGTTGGAAGCAGAGAAAGCAGCATGGGTGGCTATCAAGGTCAGCTTGAGGAGATAGTATTGTGTTAGCAGAGGCTCCAGATGTGATGGGATGAATGTGGAAGTGATGTGACAGAAGCAGATTTTTCTTGTTGTAGTCACTCTAATAATGTATTTTGTTTATTAATTTGTTTAAGATATTTTGTAATTGTCGTCCGGAGACGACTTTTCTTTTTGGGGGGGATGGTGTCAGCTGACTGGATGGTTCCGGCGGTGTTTCTGTAGCCGACAGATTGACTGTCGTCGGTGTTTTGTATTTTGTAGCCGACGGGTAAATAGTTTGTAGCAGACATAATGTCGTTGGTGTTTTGTATTTTGTAGCTGACGGGTAAATAGTTTGTAGCAGACATAATGTTTGTGGCTGACGGACTCCTCCGGAAAGGTTCTGTGGATAGTATTTATATCCCGTTTGGGATCATTTTAAATCATAATCATCTATCATCAATAATCTACGATTACAAATATTATGAAGCGTAATGTATGTCTGGCATATGCAAATATAATTCTGCTATTTTGTTCCATTGTCTGTATGCGTTGATTTCTTTACCAGTACGGTAAACAGGAATGTTGCATCATTCTTGTAATTCTAGGCTTGTTAGTACATTAGAATCTAGAGTATAGGAATGAGGTCTTGTGGGTCTCCAACAATGACTAAACAAAATTTCGGCTATATGTGGAGTGATGGGAATTAAATATCTTACTTCTGCTGAAAAAATGGTTGTTGCATTGTTTGTGTCATCTATTTCAGATTTCTGCTTACATTGTACTTTTTCTGATTTGCAGGCAAAAAACTATTTTTGGTGACCTGTTTTGACACCATTTTAATTATCTTGCTTACTGTGAGCCTATCCTGGGTATGTGAGTATAGCACCCCGGTCCTTCACAACCACAGCTTTGGTACCAATGGAATAAACCAAACCAAATCTGGAAATTCTTGAAACAAAATTGCCTGAAAAATTTGCAAACCAAACATTGGAATCAAGTAGAATGATAAAATTGTTACTGGGTAAACCCAGTAGCGAAACAACCAAAGCCCTTGTATGGCCCACCCCAAAACATAAAACTGGAACAATCTGGATTTGTATCAAAAGCTTTCCAGCTAAGTCACATAATTTGCATATTAATCTCATTACATTTTTCTTATTGTTGTTATGGTAAGCTTAATCTCGCATTCTAGGATCTCTCAACAATAAAAAATAAATCTAAATTGATATTTTCTAAAATTCAGGATTCTTGTGCTACAGTAATTCTTTATCCCAAATGAAATATAGTAATTAATGGTATACTGTGACAATGTTGGTATGTACTATCAATATTGGTCATGATCATTGGCAATTAAACTATCATAATGGTGCAGCCTTAAATGTACAAGGCTTAAGATAGTGTTACAGACATTGAAACATTAGTATGGGAGCTCATGTTGGTATCAACTTAGTAGGTTTTAGCGATCCCCCTCAATTCTCGTGTCAACTTAATTTTCTTATGCTTCTGGCACATTTCTTATATTTTTCTTTGAGATTATAATTTCCTTGATATTTGTAAACCTGCATTTCATAGTTATCTTTAATCTTGAACAAACTTTTTGTTGAGGGTTTATTTAAGATTGCTTATCTGATAAGTTACATCTATCACCAGATTCTTTTGGAGGTACAGTGGGATGGATATCGACTTGATGGATGTCAAAGCTCTGTACATGAGAATGGGTCGACAAGAAAAGAAATTACTTTTGTTCCATTAGAACCTTCTAGGTCAGGCATATCAATTGCAGGTGGACCATCCATAAGCAAGGGTGTTTCAAGAAGCTCTAGTCCTGAATTATCCCAATACTCACCATTGAGGGAATTGGATAATGGCCATGGGATTATCAGCAGCAGTGTCAGAGGAGGTTCAGCAGGTTTAACTGGACTGCAAAACCTAGGGAATACTTGTTTCATGAACAGTGCTATTCAGTGTCTAGTTCATACACCTGAACTGGTGAGATACTTTCGGGAAGATTATAGCCAGGAAATAAATTGGCAGAATCCTTTGGGTATGGTTGTAAGTATCTGAAACCAGTTTGGTCTGATCTCAGTGAATTGTTGTTTTTCCTTGTCAGATCACAGACATATTCATTAAAGGAAGGTGGAAAAATAACTGTACTACATAATTTCATTGTTTTGTTTGGCAATGCATTTTTGCTACATATTTACCCCTCCTAATTGGTATCAATTTCTGTTTTCTTCATTATGTACTTGTAGGGTGAACTTGCTATAGCATTTGGGGAGCTTTTACGGAAGCTATGGGCTCCTGGAAGGACCCCAGTTGCACCTCGTCCATTCAAGGGAAAACTTGCTCGTTTTGCACCTCAGTTCAGTGGTTATAATCAACATGATTCACAAGTTAGTATATCTGTGCAAGCTGAAAATTAATTAACAAAGTTTACACTTATGGTTCAGTTATTAAGAAAAATACTGCAAATATGTACATTTAGGATTTTACCTTTTTTGTCTGTATAGGTTAATCTAGTTGGGAACAAAGTACTTACTTTCTATGTATAAGCTAATTCAGTATAGTGGGATTTGTTTGCAATTCACATGTATTCAACAGGAGCTTCTAGCATTTTTATTGGATGGACTCCACGAGGATTTAAATCGTGTGAAACACAAGCCATACATTAAGTCTAGAGATGCAGATGGGCGACCAGATGAGGAAGTAGCAGATGAGTACTGGGCAAACCATATTGCACGCAACGATTCCATAATTGTGGATGTCTGCCAAGTGAGTGCAGATATACTATTTTGTTATATTTTTTGTTTACAAATGGCTATGACTCTGACCAGACTAAAATTAGTGCCACCACCGTTTTTGAGAATGCCAGATATTTGATCCAGCCTTGTGATTTATGATATAATATAATTAAAAATCTGAATGTTTGTGGCCTTTGATCCTCGTTGGTATAGATTAAAAAAAGAATAATTACTCTTTATGCTTCTATCCAGATTTCTTATCCCTTTTGATGTTGCTATCATGGATACATGTATGGTGTTTGGGTTGCTTTGTCTTTGCAAGGAAGCCTAAAAGTGGTGCTTGGCTAACATCCATTCTGGATAATACAATAGCCCGTCATTCCATAAAGACAAATGTTATATGCATTCCTAGACTTGCTGAGAGTGATCTGAGGGTATACACAGATCTGAGAATCATTCACATTATTTGGAGGGTATGCATTTTAGTTTGGTCAAATTCCCACCTGAGCTTTTTTTGAAAGCTAAAAATTAAGATAATTTGGAGGGACATGCAATTGATAATTTAGTTTTCAGCTTGAATGTCAGGTCCCTCTTCCATGATATGTTTTAGGCTTTAGCTTTTTGAAGATATCCTGGAAAAAATTGTGAAACTCAATTCCTTAGCACCATCACCTCGTCTTTCAGGGAATGCATGATCATTTGATTTGCTTCCTCATCTCAATTCTTCTAAACCTGGTCTTAATGTTTGAATTTTCACATCTTTGGAGTGTAGAGAGTCCTCCATTTCCATAGCAACCTTCTCTTGGGCTGCTATTGTTTCTTATCCGAGGATTGGCCTTTTACAGAGGAGAGGTTATCCTCCACATTCCAGATTTTATCCAGCATAACAAAGTACAACAGAAGCCCTAGAATCAGTTAGTGTTGTATAGGTTTCACTTTTGATTCTTTCATATAAAAGAATGTGTTCTATTTTTTACTGTGGGTACATGGGGTATATTCCATTGTTTGAGCAGGGTACAGCCCTTATCTATTGATCCACCTCAGTTATCAGGTATGTCTCAGACATACATGGGGACAATCTGGAGCCATATGATAGGCATAACCAGGCTTTGCCCAGTCTGGGTAACTGTATGTAACCTTGACCTTCATGCCCATCTTATCATAATAACATATCATTCGAATAATCATTTCATGATAGAAATATACTCTATCTCAAAAACAATATAAATAGCTCAATATCTCTTGATATTTCATTACCATATAAGATCAATATCACATGTGTATATAAAATAATGTGCCAAAAAGTTAAAACATGTTATGATATGAAAGATCATCATACCTCCAATCAAAACCATTGAGGTTAGGATAGGCATGGTACCACACTATGCGTATCCCAATCTCCTAGCACTTGGACTTCATGCCCACACACAATTCCTGAGACAGGGTGTGGCCTTGATGTTCGTTTGTTCTGCCCATCAAATTCAGATTGTGGCTTAGACCCTGAGCTGGTCTATCCACAAACTCTTACATTTTCATGGAACTCCACCTTTCATGCAAATTTTTCCTAGCTCAACCCATCCTTGGGTCATAAATTAATTATAAGCATCTAAACAATTTACATAGGATTCTTATCGATTAGATAATCTGGGCGTGTTTGCCAATTGCCTGTAAATGTTTGGCAATTTACCTTTCCCATTCGCGTGACCTAGGCTTTCATGCCCATCTTGTCACCGTAATGTTTCAAGAAAAACTCAAGTCAAATGAAAGTTACATCTATAAATAAGTATTGCTAGTTTTAGTTAAGTGTGCTTACTCCTAGTGGAGCACAAAACAACATTCTTGTCATTTAATCAATATTAGAAACGATTATCATTTTCAAGTTAAAGAATTCTCAAAATCATGGTTCCCAATTTTATTTTCCCTTCAATTCAAGTCCAAAAATGGATAACAAAATAATAACTACCATTTCATATGAACAGGAATGTAATTGCAATAGTATAATGCTGAAAACATGCAATTGAAAAGAAATATCTAGTCACATCAAGGTTTAGATAACACTGCATCAAGATTATAGTAACCGGTTTGTATTGTGCAAGCCTTGACATTTGAACCTAGTTTAATCTTCTCATTCTCAGAATGGCCCTCCTTCTTGGGATAAGGCACATGTACCATTTTGGTCCTACCATCTGAGCATCCTGGTGTAACATAAGCCCTTAAACACCCATTATGGAAAGATGCCACGACGAAAGAGTATAAATTCATTCTGAAGAATGATGTATGGAATATAGTACCTAGACTTGAAGGGAAATCTATTGTCTCCTCTAAGTGGCTATTCAAAATTAAGCATGTTGAAGATGACAGTATAGAAAAACATAAAGCATGTTTTGTTGCAAGAGGTTTTTCACAAAAGGAAGGAATTGACTATAAGGAGACATTCACACCTGTTTCCAGATACACTTCCGTTAGAGCAGTTTTAGCCACTGTTGCAGCTAAGGGCTAGAAGATACACTAGATGGATGTAAAAACTGCCTTCTTGAATGGGACTATTGAAGAGGAAGTCTACTTAGAACAACTTGATGGTTTTGTGATTCATAGTGCAACATCCGATTTATGTAAACTAAAAAAAGCTCTGTACGGACTCAAATAGGCTCCTAGAGCTTAGTATGAGAGAATTAATAGTTATCTTATGGGGTTAGGCTTCTCTAAGAACGATGCATATCCAAATCTCTACTTTAAAATTATTAAAGGTGACATTTTAATATTAATCCTATATGTTGATGAATTGCTGATTACAGGATAAGATCACCTCATTGTTCAATGCAAGATAGATTTGGCTTCAGAATTTGACATGAAGGACTTGGGAATTTTACACTACTTTCTAGGATTGGAACTCTAGCAGAAACGTGATGGTATTCTTTTGAATCAAGGAAAATACACTGTTGATATTCTGAAAAGATTTGGAATGCTAAATAGTAGGCCTACGTCCACAGCCATGGAAACAAACTTGCATAAATTAAAAGAGGCATCGACAGAATTCAGATTTGCAAATCCTACCCTCTACAAACAGTTTATCAGATCATTGATGTACTTGGTTAACCCACGACCTGACATTTGCTATGCAGCGAATGCGTTAAGCTAGTTTAGGTGTGAACCACAAGAGATACATCTTGTTGCTGAACACATATTGGGGTACCTACAGGGTACTATTGGATATGGGCCCAAATTTAAGAATGTTGATTTAGATTTACATGGATACTCAAACTCAAATTGGGCCGGAAGTGTACTAATCAAAAAAGTACATTTGGGTGTTGTTTTAGCTTGGAATCAACCATGATCTCTTGGATAAATAGGAAGTAGTCTTCCATGGCACAAAATTCTACTGAAGCATAATATATTCCAGCTGCCATGGGAGCTAGAGAAGCGATATGGCTTCAGAAGTTGATTGTAGGATTATTTGGGGAACCCCTAAAACCTACTACAATTCATTGTGACAATCAAAGTTGCATCAAGCTCTCTGTGAATCCTATTTTCCATGATCGATCCAAGCATATAGAGATCCCTTATCACTACGTGAGGGATATGGTTGAAAGGAAAGCAATCCAGTTGGAATATTTTTGTACAAATGATCAAACAATGAACAATCTTACCAAGCCTCTCTCTAGAGTTAAAGTGGAGCACTTCAGAAAGAAACTTAGTATGGTTGAAATGTAATTCATTGAGACTAAATCTCAAAATTTGTTCTATTTTAACTTTATATATATATATATATATATATATATATATATATATATATATATATATATATATATATATATATATATATATATATATATATATATATATATATATATATATATATATATATATAAGATGTTTATTGTGTAAACTCTTTTTTCATATTTGTGACTATGGCTTTATGAGCCTCCCCTGTGTATATTATTGAAACGTGACAATCTTTCTGATAATGTACACTTGTATCCAACATTATAAGGTGATGACATTACAATGTTTACTATCATGACGAATATCATGCTAACTTGATATTCGTGGGAATGTCTTGATAGTTAATATCTCTTGGACTAATTGATTGATATCATGCTGACTTGATATTTGTTGCAGATCAATATACTCTTAATGAGATAATCATGGTGGACGTTATGTGACATAATATCCGTGGACATGCCATGACATGTTATGGTATACATCATGTGACTTCGTCATCTTCCCTAGCTAAGAGGGAGTGTTAAGATATGGTAGCATCAGTAAGAATTATTATTCTTGCCATCAACAAAATAATCTTTTCTTTTAACCAAAACTGTCCATATCGTGCAAGTCTGGAATCTGATCAAGTCTCCTGAATAGAGGATTGCTACTTGCTAAATCGATCTAGCACTGATTGTGTTTATGATCTTTGCTTAATCAGGTCGGTGACCATTTGTTGTATATATATATATATATAAGATGTTTAATGTGTAAACTCTTTTTTCATATTTGTGACTATGGCTTTATGGGCCTTCCCTATGTATATTACTGAAACGTGACGATCTTTCTGATAATGTACACTTGTATCCAACGTTATAAGGTGATGACATTACAATGTTTACTATCATGACAAATATCATGCTGACTTGATATTCGTGGGAATGTCTTGATAGTTAATATCTCTTGGACTAATTGATTGATATCATGCTGACTTGATATCTGTTGTAGATCAATATTCTCTTAATGAGATAATCATGGTGGACGTTATGTGACATAATATCCGTGGCTATTGAGAACGATAACTCTCAATTGGTGAGCAATTTTGAGGGTGTGAAATATCACTTGAATTATTGCAAAGTTGAGGAAGTTGCTTCAGACTTTCTACTTGTACTTCAAAGCAAAATTTTATGGCCCTTGGCCAAATTTTGGTGGTATCGATTTGAGGAAATCTATTGCAGATTTTGGAGGCATTTTGGAGCTTTGGAATTTCATCATTGGATCGATTTCATTTATTGCACATTGCTGTTATAGTTACCAGTATTTTTCAGATTTTAATGGAGGACAATTTTGCATATCATATTCAGATTTTTGCTTGTATGGCCTCATTCGGGTATTGTTTCTTTGTGGGTATTTGAGCATTCATCTTGGTAGAGCTTGGCGTATTTTGGAGTAGCTATTAGGTTGCTGGTAAATAATTTTAGTGCTCTGATATACTACAGAAAGGGCACCATTGGCAAAACATTTCGGTTCATAGCTCATCATTGAAGCATCCTATGGTTCTGGGTATTGTTGCATTCAATTGCTATCGCCTCTGCATTTATTTATCTAAAGTTTTGCCAAGCAAGAATAGGGGCGACATTTCAAGTTGCATATATATTGCATTTTAGATTTCATACTAAGGTTGCATTTGTACTCAGAAAATTACATAGTTTGCATATGTTGTAATGCTAAAAGTCTTGGCCATTTCATACTAGCATTGTAGTTGACATAATATGTGCAATAAGGGAGACATAAGTTGCTGGTCTGATATAGTTGTAATTGAATATGTTTTATCATTCATGATCAGCTTATTAGTTTGCATGCCAATTTTTTTGACAAAATGTCAATTGGCTGTAGGTTTTCTTTTTGGCATAAATAATGTTATAATTTTGCATACCAAGTGTTTGTATTAATGCCACTTGGCTGTAAGTGCATTAATGCCATCTTAGGTTGCTTCCAAAGTGTTTGTCATAATTACCAGTTGCTGTAGCTGCATATTGCAAGTAGTTTCAGTCATATATATGCATTTAATATTGTCAAAATAAATTGCACATTCATGTTAGGTCATTGTTTAGTCAATTTTGAGTCTTCTTGCAAGCATTCTCATTGATGCTAATTAAAGAAAAGAGTCATTAAAGCAAACTGAAATGTTATATCAGTCATATGACCCTTGTATGTGAAGTGTTTGACAAAATTTCCAAGGCCAAAAATCAAAAGTTTTCAATTAGATTTGAGCAAGGTCATTACATAACAGTAAATTCTTGTTGATGAATATTCACAACTCTTAACTCTCTAATTTCAAAATTGGAAATCTTCATAAATTTTCTGTTCATCATTTGAGAGGAACTGGAACAAATACTCCTTCCACTCGTTAAAACGCAACTAACTAAATTCCAAGATGGCAGATAACTTAGTCTTTGTGCATCCCAACTTGAGGCTCACAACACACAAAGAAAATACTTACAAAAAAAGGCAGGCAAAACACTGGGATGTTGACCCAGAGTCTGTGGAGCTGGAAGCCCATTTTGTTGCCTACACAAATGTCTGCTTTGAAAGTTTAAATCAATATCCACAAGATCAACTTGTCTGCCTTCAACCGTCACTCTTTCTTTGAAGAAATGTCAACTGTTGCTCTGTTTTTTGGAAGAAATGGAAAACCGTTCTGCTTGTCGTTTCCTGTCTTTGGAAGAAATGTCGTGCGCATGTGCAAACAAAGACTTTAACTTTAATTGTTTATCCTATGCATATTGCTGCGTGTGTGTTTGAAATGAAATATCAAAATGGAACAAGGTATATAAATCAATCAAAAATGTTATTCGGAAGTCAAAGCAGTCAAGTCGTCGCCCAATCATTGGAAATTCGTTCCAGGCTTGCACGGGTAAAAAAACAAAATTGATCAAATTAGCATGAAAGTTGTCCAGGGTCCTGTGTGAAGAATTTTGACTGAATTTCTCAGTCTGATGGAAAATTTGAATCAATTTCAAACCAAACCTGAACTTTTGGCAAATCAAACCCCAACTTCTGCCCTCTCTGAATGTGTAATGTCCCCTTCCGGATTTATTACCATGTGCCTTTTACTCCCTCAATGCTCTTCTAAACACTATGATTCACTCTATTAACACACTTTTGAAAGTCCTTTATTTCTCTTTTACTGTTTTCTTTAGTTCACTTTAATTACTGTTCTTACGTCCTTCATAAATAATATTATATGATTAATGAATCTGAAATTTTCTAAATATAATGATAATATATCATTACCCAAAATAATAATAAATTTATTTATTATCTATTTTATTTAATGGATGCTCCTCACTTCCATTCTCTTGTTTTATTTTATTAGACTTTACCATATATTCTCTTCCTTTTCCATTCTTTCATACTTATTATTTACATACCTATATCCCCTCTAAGTATGTTCCAACTTTAAGGCTGATTTATATTTAATTTAATACTTTCTTTCAAATGATGTCCACCTTTTTCAAACCTGATTTTTGTCTTTTCTTTACTTTATTTTAATTCCCTTACTCTATCTTGTTTCCTGATAAGTCTCTCACCTTTATCCTCATTTGTATGAGTTCCTTCATATAATGATAATAACTACTATGAGTGGAAGCGCTTAAATTATTTTGTTCTTAAATGTTATTGGTAGATTTTCATCTCTTATCCATTATTCGCTTCTTGGCTATATTTTCCCATGTGATTCCTTTCTATGTGAAACAGTTTCATATTTATGTTTTGCATTAAATGTGGGGAAGTTCGATGATATATGAATGAGCTATTATTTTTATATGTATTGGCATTATATTATGTTGCTGGGTTGTGGATATTTATACCATTTCCAGCATACTTGTACCATATATATTTTATCTCTGAATTTCATGTTTGCTCCCTCCTTTCCTGCCGCTTAGTAGGTATCTTTGCTGAGTTGGCTTCTCCGTCTGATGTCTTTGTTCACACTTATTGTTTCAGTGTTTAGTGTATCTTGTTTTTCCTGTTTGAGCCCACGTGGAAATGTCTTTTGTTTTGCCATAAATATTGTGTGACTTGTATTCATGCCTGTCTGTTCTTTTCCTTCATACTCCCTGACTTCATCTCCGTTAACACTCATATCTGCCATCTTTTTAATTATTTTTCTTTTTATTTGATAAGAATTAGCTGTGTCTTATCCACTGTTATTCTTGATGATTCAATCACTGATGATTGTTGTCTTATATCTTAGAAAATGGAGTGACAAGTCACTTCCCCTCATTACATAGTTCATTATTATTGTAATCATGGATAATTTAAATGTTATCAGGCTTTCCCATATGCCTATTATTGTTGCCATTGACTCCCTAAGTAGGATCCTTAATACAGATGTTTTGGCCTTCATGCTATAGTATTATATATATGTATATATATATAAAATCTCAATCCTTCTTAATTGATAGCTCTCTCACTAATGATATTATTAGTGAGATCTGATTATAACTTTATTATTGTAAATGAATATATCAATTAATGATATTATTAGTGAGAGTTGTTTATAACTTTATTATTGTTATAAATGAATATATCAATTATTATATTGTATTTTGATAAATCAATCTAATCTATTTCATTTGAATTATTAGTTTTAAATATTGTTAACTTATATTTATTATAATGTTCTATTATGTTATTATTTATTAAAGCAAATATGATATTATTATATTCATTTGTTACCTTTTGTTGTGTTATATTTAATTTTAGTAATAGATTATATATATTCTTGTTTGTTTGTCTATTAGTTAATTTTTATTATTTATTAGATTCTAATCAAGACAGGGATATTACAGAACGAATGTGGTAATTAGATCTCCTATCAGTCTAACTGTGTTGTCTTTACGTCATGAGAATAAAGTTCTAAATGCATCTGGAACCAAACTTGAAGAATCTATTCTGATACCTGCCTTCATGATCAAAGTCTCTTATAAAATGCACTATGATACCACCAATGAATGCAAATCAAACTTATACTGCAAAAAAATAGAGTTAGGTATAATCAGAACTTAGGAATCTGCGAGTCCCATAAGGTTCCATTTGAGCTCATATTACAACAGTATGACAGCAATTCTAGTAGATGCCATCTGTCCTATCCTTCTGCCAAAACCACCTTGCTGCAATGGTAAGCTATTACATGCCTTATTCAAGGGTTAGAACCTATGTCACAAGGTTTGGCGAATATCAAGCTTGATATTCGGATATTGCTGAATCTGAAACTTGCCGAAAAAATTCGTTCAAATTCGCTGTTCATTCGGCTGCCAAAAACGCACTTCCTTTTAAGAGTCAAATAAATTTAGAAATTGCTAGCAGAGTTTCTAGGGTTTTATCGAGTAGAAATGTCTATAAGATCCAACGCGAATGTGCGAATCAGCATAAGTTCGTCCTGAGTTGAGGCGGCATTTTTCTTAGATCCTCTCTCGGCTCTGTCGTGCTCACCTGTGCCCACTTGGGTCAACGCAAAAACGCTTGTTTGTTCTCTCGGCTCTGTCGTGCCCACCTGTGCCTGCCCAACGTCTGTCTGTGATAAATTTATTTCTTGCGATTTCTATAGTTGTTACTTGTTTCGATTTGTATAGTTGTGTCGTGACTTTGTAATAATTTGGATTTTTATTTGTGTAGTTGTAACTTTGTTGTAATAATATCAATATGGATGCATGCATATTATCTTAGTTTAATTTATTTTCTTATAATATTTGAATATTTAATCAATTCAAATAATTTCTAATAGTAATCTAATATGCATGTGTAAGTTTATATGTTTGAGGTTGTCTTTACATTTTTATTTATAATAGCAAGTATGTAATGAGTAGACATGAGAGGTATGGAAGATCCATTAGAAAATATGGTTTTTAACCAATATAATTTGTATATAATTTTTAACCAATATAATTTGTAGACATATTATTTGTATATAGTTTTTAACCAATATAATTTGTATAAGAAAATTATTTCATTTTATATAGTTTTTGTAATCAATTTAATTTTTTTAATTGTTTGTAATCAAAATTGTAATAGTTAATTCAATATTTGATTTATTTTTTAAATTTGACTTAAAATAGTGATATATTAATTTTCAATTAACATAGTTTGGAAAACTTTTAAAATATTAGAGTTTAGAGTCGATTAGATATATATTAATATGTTTACTTTATTTTGCTTTGTAAGTATATGATTTTTATTATAATTTAATAAATAAATAGATATATTATATTATATTTAATAAATGTATATTTCAATTTTCAAATAATATAATTATTAGTGTAAAAAGTTGAACTTTAACATGTTTAACTTTAAATTAACATTTAAAAATTATTTATTGAATTATTTTGTTTTAAAGTTTGAAATAATAATATATTATTTTGTTTTTAATTCTATAGATTGTAATATGGCTCCCCACAAATCAACTTCGGAGGCGTGGAAACATGTGACTCAAACTAGTCCTAATAAAGTTCAGTGTAACTTGTGTCCAAAAGTTATTACTGGAAGTTTAACAAGGGTCATGGATCACTTGCTTGGTATTACGGCAGGTAAAGGTGGAGGTGTTATTGCATGTCCAGGTGTGACCCAAGAGCTTAGGCGATTTTAGAGAAAGAGCATTTGTCTTCTATTGCACAAAAGATGAAGAAGGCACAAAAGAAACAAAGAATTGAAGACGTCTCTAGATTCACATCAACTATACCGTCATCTTCATGTCTACCTGAGGTTGTAAAGGCAACAAAAGAGAGCGGAACTCTGAATAGCTTTTGGAAACCATGTGAGAAACAAGTAGTTGATGATTTACTAGCTGATTTATTCTATACTAGTGCAATTCCTTTCAATGTAGCTAGAAATCCACTTTATCGTGTTGTATTTCAAAAGGTTGGAGAGTTTGGCAAAGGGTACATACCTCCTTCTTCTGAGGCTTTGAGAACAACTGTCTTAGAGAGGTCAAAAGATAGAGTGACTGATAAATTAGCTGTGGTCAAAGCCTCTTGGAAGGCAACAGGGTGCACTATATTGAGTGATGGATGGTCGGATATCTGTCAAAGACCATTGATTAATGTTTTAGTGGCTTGTCCTAAAGGTGTTGTATTCTTGAAGGTTATTGACACTATGAATCATCAAAAAACTTCTGAATATATATTTCAGATATTAGAGGAAGCAATTCTTGAAGTAGGGGTTGCAAATGTGGTTCAAGTGGTTATTGATAGTGCAGCAAATTGTGTGGGAGCTGGCAAGCTGATTATAGAGAAGTATCTAGAAATTTATTGGAGTCCATGTGGAACTCATTGTTTGAATTTGTTGCTTCATGATTTGGCAAAATTCCCTTGGATACATGAAGTAATTCATAGAGGAAGAGAAGTTGCGAATTTCATACGAAATCATCGTCTCACATTGAGCTTTTATAGGCAACATGCATCTAGAGAGTTGTTGAGGCCTTGTGATACAAGATTTGCTTCATTTTATATCACTTTGAGAAGAGTGGTTGAAGAGAAAGTGGCTTTAAGATCTGTAATTTGTTCCAATGAGTGGGAAAATTCAACTCTCTCAAAAAGTGGCAAGGGGAAGATGATAGAGCAAATTGTTTTAAATAGTAGCTTTTGGGAA
Organism: Cupressus sempervirens; assembly: GCA_028749045.1. Lineage (NCBI taxonomy): Eukaryota > Viridiplantae > Streptophyta > Pinopsida > Cupressales > Cupressaceae > Cupressus > Cupressus sempervirens. The sequence goes on from CM053792.1 coordinate 202,209,527, forward strand.
AGTGGGGCAGAGGTTTTAAATATATGCGGTCCAATTGTTAACGTGCTCCACATGGTTGATGGTGACACTCCTTGCCTTGGAATGCTTTATGAAAGCATGGACCGTTGCAAGGAAGCTATTCAAAGAGCACTAAATAATGTGGAAGCAGAGTATATAGAGATATGGGAGATTGTTGATTCAAGATGGAAAATGATGCACACTCCTTTACATGCAGCAGCTTGCTACTTGGAGCCTAAATTGTTTCACATTGATAGACAAGGTGATGCTGAAATTATGGCAGGGTTTTATGAAGCTATTAGTAGATTTGAACCAGATCCAACAATTGCATCTCTAATTAGAGAACAATGTTGGAAATACAGAAAAGCGGAAGGGATGTTTAGAATAGCAGCAGCCAAATATGATATGACACGAGATGAGGTACCTGGTTATAGATGGTGGATTAGCTATGGGGTAGAAACTCCTGAACTTCAGCGATTTGCCATTCGAATTTTGACTCGAGGAGCAAGTTCATCAGCTTGTGAGAGAAATTGGAGTTGCTTTGACCATATCCATTCCAAAAAGAGGAACAAGTTGTTGTCTGGAAAGTTGGGAGATCTTGTCTATGTTTGCAGCAATTTAAAATTGCTTATGAACAAATCAACAAATGAGTCATCTTCACAACAACAGACTTTGGAAGACATAGCAGTACCAGATGCAGATGAGCCTGACTTTTTTGAGGAAGAATTGGGTAGTGATACTGATGATGATGCTACACCATCTGAGCCAAGTGCTCTTGATGACTTCAAGTTTACTTGAAGCTATGAAGTCTTGACTTTTGATTGTACCTTCACAACAAAAAAGTATCTTTGCTATTGTGATTTCACATGTTTCTTATGTTTTGTACTTAATAAATGTCTCATCAGGCTTATGAAGTTGTGAGATCTATTTAGCAATTTTTACTATTTTGATAATCGATAAGATTTATTACATACATCTAGAAAATAATTAAAATTGTATAAGGCGAATTTAATTTGAATTTTTCCCCGAATTTTTACTCTGTCCCGAACTTGCCGAACTTCATTTGAATTTTATAGTTGCCGAACTCAAATTCGAATTCGAACCTTGTGACTTAGGTTAGAACCATAAACTGCTGAAAACCAAGAAACAAAAGCTTTTTGGCCATTAAACTAATATCCAGACAGTACTATACCTGGTTTCAAAAGTCATTGAAGATCAGATTAAATCATATTGACCATGATAAAAGCCTAAGCCTACCATCTAATATGAATTAAATGGATACTTAGACAAAGAGTGTTCTATTAAGCTTAAACCTTTTAGCTAATACAAATACCCAATGTTTCACAAACTGTTGATAACAGTGAAGGCTTGACAAGAAAAAACAACCAATACAGAACAAGCATCCCTAAAGGGTTGATATGTATCCCACATAAGTTCTGGGACAAAAATCCAAAGCAGGACACTCCAAGTACTGCTTAATCTGGAGGCTAGGAGCAATCAAACAGAAAAAAGAATGATGAGACGGTACTATACTAAAAGAGGACAAAAATTTAAACCACATATGCAGTTAGCATGCTATGTCAAGAAAATGTCTATGGGGAAAAGATAGTAAATCAAAACCCAATGGATATGCAAACATATACATATAATAATATTCATAAAGTCAAGTATTATAGTATGAGATCCAGTCAAAATCCACTCATGCTATATATATATATATATATATATATATAGTCTTAATATCTGGCTAGGATGTGTGCTGTATGTTGACAAAAGAAGCAGAGTGTGTAGTTTATGCAATAGCGAAATAACTGGCTATACTTAACAGGAGCTATCATAGTTCCAAGAACAACCCATTTACAGTATGTTGTTCTACCCCTTCCGTTTGAAGATAATCTGGTCTTCAACAGACCCAGAATTCTCTTCAGCTGATTCCTCAGTAACCATCTTGCATTTCCCCTTAAAGTTTCTTTTGTGGGGTGCCCCATGATTCCAGCTGGACTAAATTTGTACCAAGGGAATGATGTGGATCCCTGTCCAAATCCATATTGTCAAAGGAAGCCGGGACCTCAAAGCCTTCCTCCTGCATAAAATCCTTCAACCGTACCATATTTGTGCTTGGGACAATTCACAGGGGTTAAAAATTGATATTGTTGTATTATATATATTATATTTTAATTTCAGTATTCAATCATTTGTAGTTTGTAGTTTTATGCTGTAATTGTATTATGTTAATTTAAAAAAAATGAAAACAAATGCAGATACGTGTGAAATCAGGATTTTCTGGGCCAATTTGTAATTGCTACTATTTTTAATTAATGTACCTTATATAGCTCCAGAATTCTCTCAAGAGACATCTATTATTAACTCATTTCTCATTTTGATTAAATTTATCTGTTTCAATTTTCAAAAGCCCTTAAAAGTCTAATGTGCACTATATTTTGGCTTATGTTTTTTTAGGCATCCAATGAATAAATTTTAATGTTTTTCTTACAGATAATCATTTGAAAGATCTTGAGCTGTAAAACATATACCTGGTTTTTAATGCTTCAGATTAAAAGTAAAGCCATCTTTAAATTTTGCAAAAAAAAGAGCATACTCTCCAAATTATTAACTAAGTTTTATTTTTTCAAATTGGTGGACTCCTGAAAATGTATGAATTGGAACTTCTCACATCTCATTTGGATATGATGAATTAAACACTCGTATAAAATGATTGTGTTCAAGTAATGTACATATGCTTTCATTTTTTTTGAGTTAATTTAAAGAAGTTGGCTGCATGTGGATGGTTGTGCTTGTTCCCAATTGGCATACCTGTGGTTGCCATGGTGACAAAGAGAGCTGTCTATATTATTGTAACCAATAATAACATTACATGGAAAAAACCTCTGGTTAACTGTGGCCTGGAGCTGAAGCCATGCTGGTTTGAATTAGATAGATGGATCTTTCTCCAACCTGGTTCAATGGGAAATAGTGGGGGCTTATATAATAGTCCACAACTAACCTGTGAGTTTCTGATAGGCACGAGTTGTGCAACCTAGTGGTTATCTTTTTTTTTTTAACTAAACTTGCTTCCTTTCCCTTGAACCTCTGTTTTTTCATTTGCGCCTCATTTTTTCATCTAAAGCTTTGGTTTCAAAACTTGATTGAGAATTTGGGTTTTAAAAATTGTTTTATGTTCTTGCAGGGCCAATATAAGTCAACCTTGGTTTGCCCAATGTGTAACAAAATCTCTGTAACTTTTGATCCGTTTATGTATCTATCATTGCCACTACCCTCTGCCACAAGTCGGACAATGACAATTACAGTATTTAGCAGTGATGGCAGTGCACTGCCTACACCCTACACAGTTACAGTACCTAAGCAGGGAAAGTGTAAGGATCTTGTACATACATTAAGCACTGCATGCTCTTTACGTAATGAAGAAAGGCTTTTGCTTGCAGAGGTTTGTGGAAGCTGATGTATTACTTATCTCATAGATTCTGTTTCATCAGTTATTGGTTCAATTTCATTCTTAAGATATTTTAAAACTCATTTTAACTAAATAAATCTAAATATTGGTGACATTCACAGATCTATAATCATCGGATATTTCGATATTTGGAGGATTCAGTTGATTTGTTATCTAGTATTAGGGATGATGACCACCTTGCAGCGTACAGACTGCCTAAGTTCTCAGATAAAACAATCTTGCTGCAATTGATGCATCGGCGTAAGGAAGAGTAAGCTCTTTTGGGAGTAGATCCACTGGATTTTGATTCCATGCATGCTTGTTTCTATCCCTTCTGAAAGATGTTTAACTTATATACTGTCTGCGGCTGCCTAACCTGGAACATTCAAATGGTGCTCCCATGCCTTATTTTTTTGTTGTGGATTGGTTTTATTGGTACTAATTGAATATCAGATAGATATAGTAGAATGGGCAGATGAGCAACTGTATATTTCTTTTGCAAATAATAAACATGTTCAGTACAATACGGGATACTGTTTACAGTGAAGTTGTTTCATTGAAAGTGGTTTAGAAGTCCCTAGTGGCCATTTATTGGAATGATATCATTCAGTATAGCAAGGAAAAGGAAAATAGTAGAACCAAAACAATTTTATTTAACTTTTGTTTGTTTTGAAAATGAGATTTGTTTTTCATAATTGATTTATTTATTGAATAATAATGGAAATAGTTTTTCCTTATGGTGCAATGCTGTAGCTACTTGTACATTTAAGACTGAATATGACACAAAAAGGCTCACCAAAGAAAATATCTACAATACTTATATACATATAGAATGTAGGGTTTTCTTTATTTATTATATCAGTAATGTCAATGTGCTTTTCCCCCTTTTCTTAGACTGTAGGAATTGTGTATAGCACACCCTATAAACTGACATGCACCAGTTTAATTTTTTAATGTGACTGGTGACCGGTAACACTGGCACGACATGTCCTCTGGTACCACGTGGGCTGCGGGGAGATTGGACCCTGTGACATTGTGCTTCATAACAATAAGCTCTTGCCATTCGAGCCAGGCTCCAGCCATCAATGGGCTTTTAAATGCATAGGCCTGAACCACATGTGATCATCAATAGATTAGTAGTGAAGATCTTTACGTGTCTCTCTGAATGTACTGAGTCAACTGTTGTATGTAGTTTTAAAGTCCAACTTGCTGACTGTTAAAGTCACAATACCTGACATCTTGTATAATTGTTACTTTAAAACTTATGCTTCATGATAAAGTTTGTGGATTCCACAAAAAAGATCACATTTCTGGCTCCAGATTGGGGGAGGTTTGCATAGCTCAAAAAAGTCTTGGGTAAATGGAGACCATCCCCTTTTCAAATGCTTGAATAAGAAGGGCCAAACAGCTTGGATTGGTGTTTCTCTTCCCAGTGACCTAAAAGCCTATAATCTCTTATTGTTACCCCAAGTTACTAACTCATCATAGAAAGTATGTTTGATTCTTTTCGTTTGACAAGCTTATGTTAATATTGATGGGAGTTCATGTTCTCACTGCATCGTATAAACATGTTATTGTTATATAGCTATAAATCAATCACCCCCCACACTTTCATTGTTTACTAGCATAAGATATTGATTGCTAACTTTTGATGTTATTGATATAAATTTTGGGCCGCTAATATTATTTTGACTCATAAGACTTTTATGTCATGATGTTGAGCTTTATTACCCTGGCTTTCCCCTTAGCATGAAGTCTCTTCCTGTTTTTCAACTATCCCTTCCTACAAAAGTGGTTGCTATGTTTACAAGCAAATGACAATAATAAAAAAACAATATATTGATATCAAGAATTCTTATTGTTACATCTCCATCCATTGAATGCTTGGTTAACCAATTGTGGTGCTCATTGGCAATGCAACAAGATGACTAGGATATGGTTCCTGGACCTTGGTTTGTTAACAATATGTTGAATAAAATATTCAGGGCCTTGAGTATTCCATTGAGTTGGCTGAGATGCTTTTAGTCAATTGCCACAAATTCACCTTGACAATTTTTCACATTGAGAAATCCCTTTAGTCTTCTCCCTGTCCAAAAGTCATCTTACCATCTTGATCAGTCACACTATTTATTACTATCATATTTGTGTTTTTCATCTTCATCATTAGCACTTTTGTTTGTACTTGTTAATATATCTTTGTTTTGCCTTTGAGAATCTCTATTGACTTGATACTGCTGTTGTGGGCTGCAGTTTTAATTTTCCATGTGTGAATTGTTGCCATTAGAGTTTTCTATTATGATGTTCACCTCAGTAAAAATTTACTTGGTTTTTGTTTATGCAGATGAATATGATTATTTTAGAAACCATACTCTTCTTAAGAATCACAGCAGAATCCTAAATTATAAAAACTAGTTTTGGTATGAGAAGATCCAATATATTAGATAAAAGTTCTTACAAAAAACTGCTATTCATGAAACTGTTATCGAGTGTAGTCCTGTGAAGATACAGAAATAAAACAATAACTAGCCAATTCCATCTGGTCTTATTCTAGAATCTAAACTGAAACATTTATAGATCTACAGTATACATGATACGATGAACAATTGGAAAATTTATGTCTGTTTTTTGATGATCCTTGTGTTTTACAGCAAGCAAAAACTGTGATTTCCCAGGTTTCTATGACTTGGACATGTCTTGGGCTATGATTACTCTTTTGTGAATAGTAGCACTGAGGTCATTGATCTCTGACATGAACTTTATGACTACCTGATTCTTTTGTATCTATTATCTGTACCAAAATCGGCATGAATTAAGAAAAAGGAGGTGGAGTGTAATGAATGCTCATGCAGAGCTAGTTGCCAGGGCTGGACAGTGATTATTGAGGAATACCTTTTTCAATCGGCACAATTGATGCCGGTTTTGTGAGCTGCATGTGATACTCATTCCATGTCCAAGTGGTTTTTGAACTATGAAAGAATGTTGACTGTGGTAACGTTTGTGTATACAGCTTGCTGAAGTGGCTGCATAGAGTGGTTGATAGGGTGTCACACTCAGAGGCAGAGAAATCCTTGGGAAATTGATTTCTAAAATAATAAAACCCTACTGCCACAAGTTGTGGTACTAGTGTGGGGTTGCATATGGATGTGGGGTTTGGGTGTGTTAGTATGGCAATTTTGTCCCCTTAGGGTACGATAATTAAATACTATGTTACTGATTTATCCCTTTACTCTTGCTTGTTACTTGTTTATCGCTTTAACCTTGCTGGCTTGCGTACTATCCATTCCCAGCTCGATGCAAACAGGGCGTGGCGGGGTTTCGGGATGTTGCCTGTGGGTTTGATCTAGATGTCTTCAGGAAAATTTTCAAGTTTGCAACAAATTCTGACATTTTTCCTCAACATTATGTCATAGGGGTTGCTGATTTTATGAAATTCTGTGAATTTATAAAAAATAAAAACAAATTGTTGGAATGTACCCACGTCTTGCAAAAAGTTGTTTGGACTCGTATTATAATAATATAAGGAATAAAGGGGGCATGTAATTGGTTGGAAGCTTCATGCCACTTCTCTTTCCACTTGAAGCTAATTTTTTGCTTCACAGTCACAGCCTCATTTGATCAAAGGCTTCAAGCCTTACCTAGAGTGAAATGACATTACTAGATGAATGATGAATGAAAAGTGGAAGGGGTCTGTTGAAGGTGAAAATAATAATTGCCTTACTTTGCTGTTTATTTTTGACAAGTAAATAGCTGCGAAGGGGCAGCACCCATTACATTGATCATAAAATGTTTTACATATGTGACTTGGACGAAAGGGCCAACAAGGATAGATTTGTCTTCAACTAGTGACACCATATACACAAAACTAATGTCCACGAGGGCACCACCAACCCATTCACCCGAGAGAAAAAGGGGTTGACAAACAATCAATATCTGCCAGAAACCTAGTGTATCCGAGCTACCCAACAAGAGAAAAACAATTGTTGGCCACCCCACCATCTTTTGGTGAAGTCTATACAATGAAATATACTACCTCAATCCAAAGTTCCCAAATCTGGACACGATGAGGCGGACCCGACTTGAGACTCGACAAAACTCGCAAAAGTGAAAAAACCCAAGAAATTTAGAGATTTTTAAGGATTTTAAATCCGTTTCATGCACACTTTATAGAACAAATCTTACAGATACAAGAACATAATCAAATGGAAGGTAATTTGAAATTTTGATCACATACGTGAATATACATCGATCGCATAAGTATAAATGCAAACTGTCCCTGAAGAAAATAACAAACTTCAATATGTATAGGGGATGAGAGGAGTCCTTGGAAAATCTAAATATCAAGAAATTCTGGAAAAGTTAGTAAGATCTATGGAAAGAACACAAATGGAAATCTGTTGATTATTGAAATTTGGCTGTCTTAATTTTTTAAGGATCTTCCAAAATCCTGAATCTCTGTTAACTCGTGGAGATCTGAACGCACTCTCAAACATCTTGATAATATTTATATAAATCACAACTTCAAGTTTAGGTCTTTTCTTATATTTAAATTTTATATTTATATTTATGTTTTTTTGAAAATAACTTTAACTTTGTGGACTAAGTCTCGTCATTGAGACTCGATGAGACACCTTGAAACTTGCTACTTAGCAAGTGATCTCTTAGACTCGGTCGACTCTAGGTCCCTAGGACTTGCCTATGCTCACTCAGCCTAGGGCCCATTGAGTTTGGATGAGTCTGTATGCCTTAATCATCCCGCTATAAGGATACACACAAAGAATTCATCCCTTAGACATTTTTAGCCGTCATTCTGGTTGTGTCTTGTCCAGCTTGAACACCCTAGCCCGTAGTTTAAATGTGTGGACACGTAGATTCGATTGACTCTAGGCCCCTGGGACTTGCCTAGAGACTCACTGAGTTTGGGCAAGTCCATGCGAGTCTAGGAATTCTGCCATAATCATCTTGCTATAAGGACACAAACATGGAGAATTCATCCCTTAGAATTATACATTTTTAGCCTTCATTCTGTTAGAGGCTATTGTCCAGCTTGAACACCCAAGTCCGTAGTTCAAGTGTGTGGCCAAATATATGACAGGAGTGCCTCCCTTGACATCGAAGCTGTATCCTTTTTGATGATCTTGTTCGAGGCCGATTCGTTCTCTTCTTATTTGTCAAGCACTTACACTATGCAAGTAGCTCTTGTTTGAGTCAATCAAGCAAACACCCACAATAACTTTCATCCAACTAAACTACTTCAACATGAAAGATATCTACTCCAAGCGAAAGATTGAGGAAACCCTGCAACACTTCAAAGCAATATTAAGTAATTTACCATGATATTATATATATTGTTTGAAATGAATTCTTGGAAGACACAGAAAATAAAATGGGCAAGTACAAGAAATGTAGCATATATATTATTTACCTTCTTAAGTTGAAAAGATTATCATACTTACTATTATTAACTTCAATCTGATATTCTGGTTCTGCAAATTTGTATTAAGGGCATATTAGAGACCTTGAAGAATTCTAAATAAAGACAATTTGTTTATCACTTAAATTGGATAAAATTTAACATGGTTTCAAAGCCTAGTTAAAGAAGATCCTTATCAGATTTATAAAGGAGAAAATGTACATTACCTATAAGCTATTGAATTTCCCAAATATATAAAATGGTGAACGGTGTCAGAAATGAAGATCAACTTGATGGAGCATCAAAATTTGTATCATGGAAATTTAAGATAATGCTTGCATTAAAAGAACATGATTTAGAATCATTTATTGAAAGGGAACCTTCCATTCCTAGGGAAGAAATGAAAAACAACTATGGATGAAAAAGAATAACAGTAATGAAAGTCTTAGTAGCTGTTGTAAAAGATCATAGTTCCAGTTATATCAAAACTAAGTAAGGCATACGACATGTTCACATTTTTAGAAAACATGTATGAGATCAATAATACAAGTAGAGCTCTTGCCCTAAAACAACAGTTACATCATATCAAAATGAACAAAAGTCAAAATGTAACATCATGAGAATTAGAGAATGAAGGGGTCGATTATTGACTATTGGTCATATGATTGACAACAAAGAACTAATGATGCTAGCCCTTAACGGACTCCCTACATCCTGAGAAATGTTCGTACAGGGAATAAGTGCTCGATCTAAACTAAGTTTGATTGTTTGGAAACTGACTGCATCCAAGAAGAGTCTAGACTGATTACCAGAGGGTTTGGTCTGAACTCTCAGAATAATGACATGCAAATCCTAAACACCCATGCGCACAAGAAAGGAAAGAAAAATAATTATAAAAGGAAGAAAGAAAAAATATACAAATAGAAAACAATCATTCAAAAGGAAGAGGGATCTATCTAAGGCACAATGCTTTAGATGTGATAGATTTAGCCTTCTTGCAATGAAATATCCGGACAGACCTAAACCTCAAGCTTCTATTGCTGAAGTAAATAGAGAAAGCTCAGAAAGGGACTGTGAGTGTTTTTGTTAAAATGCTCAAACAGTATTGAAAAATACTGAATATAAATTCACACGTCTGAATCCGAACTAGTGGGCATTTGATCCTTAAGAGGCAGAACATTTATTGATTTCTATGATCTTATCTTTGTGATTGGTCAACTAATACAATATCTCCAAAAGGCATAAGGTGGAATGGTTGTGACTGTTCAAGCATATTTCTCTTAGAAGAGACACGAAGGCAAAGTCTAATATGTTAAACAAACCCGATTGGGTATGATTAATTATAGAACCTTTTGCAAATGCATCCGATAGTTATCGTGCATGATTATATGCTAAACAAATATCACTAACAGCCTCTGACCTGTCATGAGTGATGGACCATTCACTCGATCTATTCTGTAGCACATATGATTGATTTTGATCAGGGATTTGCAGCCTGATCCAAGAGATAGATAAATCCGATCGCTTAGATTTCCATAGTTAGAGTGATATGGATTATATCAGTTTAATGCAAGGATGATCTCACAGAAATTTATGACAAGTTAATTTTAATGTCTATGCATATGTGTGTGTATGCATGTATATCAGTCCACATAGTGAATTGGTATACATAAATGCACACACATGTGCATATAGTTGCCAACGTTAGTATGTCCTTGGATTCTGACCAACACTCATAACTAAGTTTGATTCAGCCCTCTCAAGCCAAGTAACAACTAGTCTGAATACTTGGGTCATAGGCAGTGAGGCATCTTGTCACATAACTAGATTTAGAGAACATCTAGACAGTCTTATAGAAGAATCAAATGAAGAAGTCACAATTGGGGATGATTCAAATTATCTCGTGAAAGGAATAGGTGCTTGCACCATACAATTGAACTTTGACATTTCTCTCCAATTAACAGGCGTTCTATTTGTACCAGGCATCAAATGTAATCTAGTTTCAATCTCATCCCTTGAAGGCAAAGGACATCGAATTACCTTTATGGATGGTAAAATTTTGGCATGGCCTTAAAATTCAAACATTAAGAAAACTCACACTATAGGAGTGCAACATTGATACATAAATCCTCAAACTCAAGTGAGATTTGGCACAAAAGATTAAGGCATCTTTATTATTGTGTCCTACTATCATTAGAAAAGATAGGAACAAGATTATCTAAATTCAAATTAGAGCATGGAGGAACTTGCAAAGGATGCGCCCTGGGGAAGAACATTAAAAGAAAATTTCATAATAGTGAAAGTATGGCTAAAGATGTCCTAGAACTTGTTCACTTAGACTTATGTGGACCTATGACGGTAAATTCTTAGGAGGATTCTTGTACTATATAATCTTGTAGATGATTATTCTAGGAAATCTTGGATATACTTTCTGAAATGTAAAGAATCTAATGAAGTCCTATTGAGATTCAAAGAATTCGAAGTCCTAGTAGAAAACATATCAAGCAAGAAAATTAAAATCGTAAGGTCAGATAATAGTGGGGAATACATATCTGATAACTTTAAAGTCTTTTGTAATAATGCTAGGATCAAGAGGGAGTTTACTGTTCCTCACAACCCTCAACACAATGAAGTAGCTGAAAGGACTAAAACAGAACTATTCTGGAAGTAGCCAAAGCCATGCTACATGACCAGAACCTTAACACTTCTCTTTGGGCTAAGGCTGCGAATACTACTATCTATATTCAAAATAGATGTCCTCACTCTCTCTTGGATAACAAAACTCCCGATGAAGCATTCAGAAAAGTAAAACCTGACATAAGTCATTTGAGGATTTTTGGTTGTCTTGTTTACTTTCATATACCCAAAGAAAAGAGATCAAAATTAGAACCCTTAGAGAATAAGGGAATATTTTTTGGTTACAATGAAACCTCGAAAGACTATAGAATTTACATCCTAGGACAAAAATTATTTGAGTCAAGCAAAGATGTAATCTTTGAAGAAAACATTCCATTTAAAAGATCCAAAGATATTCATGAAATAGACCAAGGTCATGAATCCCCTCAAGATATGGAAGAAGATCCTACTCCCGAGATTCAGAGGGAGACTCATGAACACATAGAAGAAAACATTCAAAGTGAACCCATGGATTCTATTGGCAAGACTAGAAACACTACCATGAGTCGTAAAGGACCTCTTTCAGCAGGGAAAATGACCCAAGAAGCTGAAAATTATGCAGCTTCAAAAGGAGCCTTTAGGGAAAGCAAAAGACTAACAAAGGCACTTGTAAAATACCGAAATATTTCCTTTTAAATTTCCTAGTCAGTTCCAACACTTAATATTCTCCAGTTTGCTATTTAGTTATACCTGGAAAGTATATTTAAATTCATAGAAAATGGTATATTGCAGATGCTAAAGAAATTTGGATTTCTTATTTATCAAATAACCAAGGTTCATACAAATACACAGGGTATGAAGAATAACCAATCCACCTATATGATGGCCCAATCTATTCTGTCTAGTTAGACTGTATTGAAACTTCAATCTCTGCAAGAATTGATTGTTCGACGACTCTATTGAAATGCGGGTATGATCACCACGTAAATAGATATGTTCTTGACTCAACTTAATATTGAATTTGCATTCTCCATGTGGGTCATTCTCGCTATATCTTCACAAGCAACATATGCCTCTCATCACCCTTCTAAATATTGGCCTAGTTGTTCAATACATATTGGGGTTGCGGATATGGGAAACAATAAAGTAAGACGAAATCACCTTTAGGTTCCCACTTTGTTAGATCCATATCAGTGCCCAGTAATCTTCTATGTCTGAAAACCCTTTGTATACTATACCTAGATTGACCTCTCTGTTCCTTAACGCTGCTATAGTAATCATCAATGCCCCGATGTCAACTAGATTGAATTTTGCACTCAAATCGCTGTATCACATTTTCCTTGATAGACTGACTATGCAAATGCCGTTCTCATATATCCAAAAAAAGTTCGGGTATGGTTACCAATTTATCCTTTGAATCCAATGGTGGTAATTCTTCTCATACAGTCACCTGTTTTCCCAATACCTTTTTGTGGCATGAGACGTGGAAAACATTATGGATATGACTACCCTCCGGTAAATTCAATTCATAAGCAGCTGCACCAATTTTGCTGACAATTTGATAAGGCCCATAGAAGCGAGGCCTCAATTTTCAACACCATTGCATTTGAGTGAAGATTATTGGTATGGCTGTGGCCTAAGATACACCAACTCTCTTTCAAAACTGCACTCAGTACATTTCCTATTTGCATAAATTTTTGGTTGATTTTGTGCAACTTGCAAGTTTTTCTTAATTTTTTAGAATATCCTGACATTCTTGAAGCCAATTCTGTGACTTGGGCACATTACTGTGGTTAAAATCAAGATCAATAAAAGATAAAGTGTCATACCCATACAAAGCTTTGAATGGAGCCATACCAATAGACATATGATAGGTCATATTGTAACAATATTCCCCCAAATGTAACCATCGAACGCAAGCTTTTTTTTTGATGTCCAACAACATAATTGTGAAGATATCCCTCCACCCATTTTTTTACAACTTTTGTTTGACCATCTATTTGTGGATGGTAGTTGGTGCTATGATTCAATTTTGTACCTGTTAACCTGAACATTTCTTCCCAGAAGATTCTTAGAAACCTACTGTCTTGATCGCTGATTATATTCTTTGGTAAACCATGTAAGCGAAAAACTTCCTTGAAAAATAGTTCTGTAATCTGGACTCCTGTAAACTCTGTAGTGATAGCAAAGAAATGTGCACATTTTGTTAGTCTATCAACTATTAGAAAAATGTAGTCTTTACCTTGTGCCTGGGGTAATCTAGTAATGAAAGCCATGGAAATACTTTCCCATTTCTATTCTGGAATGGGTAAAGGCTGTATTAATCATGCTGGATATGAGCGCTCAGATTTATTCTACTGACATGTAATGCATTCCTTGACATACTGCAACACATCTTCCTTAAGACTTTTCCATGTGAACCGTTTACGGATTTGCTTGTAAGTTTTAAAATAATTTGGATGTCTTGCCAAGGATAGATCATGAATTGCTTGCATGATTCTCAATATTAATTTAGAGCCAGAAACTAAAAAGATTCTATCTTTGTAGTAAATAATATAATTCACAATCTTGTATCTATCATCCTAAACATTCCCATCCAATAAGTCACAAGCAAATGAATTCTTGGAATATTCCACAAGTAAAAGAGGTTTCCAATCAGCTGTTACTCCTGATACAACATTTATTTCAGGCTTCCTAGATAATGCATCAACAACCACATTGTTCTTACCTTTTACATATTCAATTTCAAAATCATAAGCTTGGATCTTATTGATCCACTTTTGCTGTTTGTTGTTCAAATCTTTCTGTCCCAAGAAATATTTCAAACTATTATGATTAGTTCTAACCACAAATCTACCATCAGCTAAGTATTGTCTAAATTTATCTAGTGTATGCATTGTTGCCGACGGTTCTTTATCATATATTGAATACAACTTTTCAACAATATTGAGTTACTTGCTCTTATAAGCTATAGGATGCTTATTTTGCATTAGAATTGCTCCTGTTCCCTTGCCTGATGCATCACATTCTAATACAGAGGACTGATTAAAATCAGGAAGTCCAAGACTTGGGCAAGAGCTCATTACCTCTTTGAGTTTATCAAATACTTGTTGTGCTTCCTCAGTCCATTTGAATACCCCCCTTTTGGTAAGATCTGTTAGTGGAGCTCCAAGTTGTGAGAATCCTCTAATGAATCTCCTGTAGTAGGTGCATAAGTCAAAGAAACAACTTAAATTTGAAAGATTTGATGGAGGTGGCCAATCTAAAGTGGCTCTTCTCTTCTCTTGATGTACTTGCACACCTTTAGCACTAATCATGTGACCCAAATATAAAATTTCGGTCATACCAAATTCACATTTAGAGGCTTTTGCATAAAGAGGTTGTGATTCCATTATACGCTAAAGCTCATCAATATGTCTCAATTGTTCCTTCCAAGTTTTGCTGTAAATCAATATATCATCAAAGAAAACCAGTAAAAATTTTAGTTGTTTATTAAAAATATGATTTATACAAGACTGAAATGTTGCTGGAGCATTTGTCAATCCAAAAGGCATGACTAAAAATTCATAATGACCATAATGACAATGGAAGACAATTTTATGAATATCCTATTAGGATAATAGATAGCATCTATTATTAGCTAATTGTTATCTATTGTAAATATTAGAATGTTTATAATATTTAGTTAGCCTGTAGTTATCTATTAGTTTTCTATTAGCTAGAATAGAATGTTTCTATTCTTTACAATGGTTTCCTAAGGAAATATCGTTCATTCTTTTGTATATATTGACCTCACGATCTTTGTTAATATCAAGCAAGTTTTTGTTACCAATTATTTTGTAAATGGTATTAGAGCCAGTAATAGGGTTTCTGTTCTAAGAAACTTGATAGTGAAGAAAATTGTGACCATGGTTTAGGGCCATTTGTTTGGTGTGATTTTCTTCTCCAGCACTGCTTTTTTGATCGTTGATCGTATTTTTTGGGTGTGTTCTCTTGTGTATTTTTGCATTTTTATGGATGCATTTTTTCTGCCCTCTTTTCGAGATATTTGGATGCGATTCGTGGCTCCATATCCTTTGGTTCTTGGCTGTTGATTGACGTTTTGTTTTTCTAGAGGTTTTCAAAGATGTTTTTTTTCCCATATGTCTTTTGTAGCCGATTCTCCTTATTTGCGCATGTTACACATTTTTGGTGTCGAATTTGCCATCTCCAACATCTATACATGCATGCCTATCTTTGGAAGAAAAGGATGATTTTTACCAACAATGTGCATTTTTCTGCAAGTTTTTCCTTCCATGGCTGCCGACTAGTATTTTGTTCAAAGACCCTAATTTTTTGGCTCAAACTTTTTTTTTTTGATTATAGATTCTTGGTGGCTTTTACAAAAACTCAACTGGGTTGTTAGATCTTTCTGGGTGCCTCAATTTTGAGCCAACAGATCCAGAATCTGACAACATATTCATTCTGTATTTTTTGAGCTCTCTTTTGAGTACCCCTTCAATTTTTTTGGGTCTTCCATTTTTCCTTGAAGTACGTGTATGTACAAATTTTCACGCAAAAAATGTGCTATGTCCTCTCCGACTAATATTCTGCTCAAGGGAAATCCAAAATTCAATGATTGGAATTATAGCACATGGAAGTAGCAGATATTAGCAATCTTTGAATATCAATACTGATCAGATTGTTTTGGGGTGTTACAAAGCATTTGACTGCAGTTGGTACTGATAAGGATACATGGGATCTAAGTAATCGGTAGGCGGTAATGCTTCTCAAATTATCTATAGTTGATGATCAACTCCCTCAGATTCCATGCTGCAAAACATCTGCCGAGATACGGGAGCATCTCAAGAAACTTTATGAGACTTCAGACAAAAGAAAAGCCTTCTTTCTCAAGAACACTTTGTTTTCTATTATCATGGATGAGCGAAAATCACTCCAATAACACCTAAATAGGATTTAGCAAATCCGTGATCATTTGCTTGCCATTGGATGGAAGATGGAGGAAGAGGACATTGTGGTCATAACCCTCAAAAATTTGCCCAAGTCCTAGGAGCATTTTATTGGCAAGGATAACTTTAGTGGCAAATTTTCGCCAAATGAGGAATTTCACTCATCGGGGAGCTTGAATTTGGTGAAAATTTTTGCATTGTTACATGTCCTCCACACTTTATGAAAATTGAGTCCCATGCTTGGGCCAATCGCCAATAATGAAACATAATTATTTTTATTTTGGTGATGATGTTGCCAATGTTATCTAATCTTTCCACACTATAAATTAAATATTTTCACCTACAATTTTTGAGGCTTGTCTTATTTGATGGTCACATTCACCAATTTGTGGTAAAAGTTTAAGTTAGGCTATATGTAAAGTACATAGTCTTGACAAGTGTCTCTATTCCGAAGACTTTTCAAGGAACTTTTTATCCTTCTAATCTTTGGCTTGATATAGAATTAATTGTGGATAGGTGTCATAAGTTCAGAGACTTTCTCTAAAACTTGTTCTTTAACATTTTAGCTCGAAATAGGATTTATACCATTGATTTAGGATCATCTAACGGTTATTAAAAAGGGTTGTGTTTTGGATGATATACAATTATGATTTTTAGGTATTTGTACTTTTGGTTGTGATTTTATTAAATAATTGAAGATTCGCCAAGGTTTTACAAAATTTTCATACAATGGAAACAAAATCGCTAATAAAATTAAAATTTTTCCTACTTTGAAAAAAAAATCGCCAATAAAAATGAAAGTTTTCCCTCTAAAATAATGTTGTATTTGCCACGATTTTTAACGTTTTTCCAAATGGGGGTTTCTTAAAGTTATCGCTGTTTATCGAGACTCTCAGCATCACTTCTACTGGTGTTGATCTTAAGTTCACAGATCACTACACACTTCTGCTCCAATAAGATCAATGCAAACAACAATTCAATAGTAGCTCCAACTCCACCTCCACAGAACAAGCTTTTGCTGCTAAATCCTTTCAGAAGGATAAAGGCAAGTCTAAGTAGTCTTCTTAGTAGAAGTCCTCTGCTCCAGCTTCAGAAGGCTTTAGGAAAAAGAACATTCAATGCAACTATTGCCACAAGTATGGTCACATGAAGGTTGAATGTCAAAAATCAGGTTCACAACTTAAAGTAAACATTGCAGATCACATTCAACCAACAGAATCTGCCTTTTACGCCTTAATGGCGAAAAGACCTATAGATCATGTGAAGTTGTTTGCCTAGTAGATTGATTCAGGTGCCTCTCATCATTTCACCCACTGTAGAGATTGGTTCACTGAATACCATCCTTATTCAAATTCTGTTATTTTTGGTGGCAGAGAAGAGTACATCGTTGTCGGCAAAGACAACATTCAGATTCAATTTGCTGGGAGACACCTCATTTTCGTCAATGTGTACTACGTTCTAGTGATGGAACTAAATCTACTCTCAGTTACTAAATTGTTGCGACACTCTCCATAGTTGGATGTCACCTTCAGTTTGCATCAGTGTACCATTATTGATAGGGCAGCTTAGTCTATTGTTGCAGTGGGTCTTGAGTATCATTGTCTTTTCAAACTCACTAATTGTAGTGATTCTCAGGACTTAGCTATCACTGCTCGATGGTCTTCTGTTAGAACACTTTGGCATCAATTATATGGCCACTTACTTGTCATTATCTCTCTTAGCTTGCTCGGGAAGAGCTTGTCCTTAGATTTCTAGAGATTCAGACTTAGCAACTTGGAGTTTGTGATGCACGCCAGACTGGGAAGCAACATCGCACACCGTTCACCAGTGGCGATTCATTGTGAGCTTCTCAACTACTTTAGCTTGTTCATGCCGATATCTGCACCCCTATGGCCACTCCTGTTCTTAGGTCCAGGTATTTTTGGTTGTTTGCTGATGATTTCAGTAGAAAAATGTGGGAATATTTTCTTAAAAAGAAATCAGATGCATTTACTGTATTCCAGAAGTTTAAAACTTTAGTTGTAAAAGAGTCTGGGAAATCTGTTATTACTCTTAGGTTAGACAATGGGGGAAACTTTATTCTAATGAATTCTCTACCTTCTTGGATACTCGTGGCATCAAAGGCTAGTTAACCACACCCCACACCCCCACACACCACAACAGAACAATGTAGTTGAACGTTGGAATAGAACAATCATCGAGATGACTCGATCCATGCTCGAACATAGACATGTGCCGAAGAAGTTTTGGGTAGAAGCAGTTAACAGTGAACACTATAGTTTAACTTTTTAACCGGTCACCCATAGTGGCAATCAAAGGTAAGACTTTGGAAGAGGCTTGGTTAGGTCGCAAGCCTAGAATCAGTCACTTGAAGGTTTCTGGCTGTCTTGCTTTTGTTTGGATCCCTGATGTGTCACACACCAAGTTGGATGCTAAGAGTAAGAAACTCATGCTTTTTGTATACAATAGTCTTCACAAAGCCTACCGCTTGATCGACACTGAGACATCTCGTCTCCTGTACAGTTGTGATGTAGTCTTTGATTGAGTAGTGAGGACCATTCATGTTGATTTCTCCTATTCCTGATCTAACAGACCAGCCTATGAAGGCTCATGATTTGGGAGTTAGGCTTCCATTAGGTCCACCTGATGGGAGGGCTCCAACAACTCCTACAGCTCTAGATTGTGATATTTTATTTCAGTTGTTACTTGTTGAATGCCCAAAATTGGAGCACAAATTGGTTGTATAATATAAGACAGTTCGTACGGTTGAAACCGATAGGCATTGTGGTCAACGGTTTGACAGAGAAGGTGATGATGTCCCTATGGCTAGTGGGAAGAGGTTGTACAATGGGGAGACCAATGATGTGGGTGTTTGATTGTACGATCTAAGTGAGTAGAGGGGGAAGCTTTATGATAGAGTTGAGGGATCCGTACGGTGGAGAGATATGTTCGTACATTGAGATGGAAGACAACCGTACGGCGGAGATGTTTAGCTACTGGTTGTACGGTGAGATAATTTGTCCCTTACAGTGGCAAGGGGAGCTGTATGGTGTACTTAGGTAGGTTTTATGGTATGTAGGGTGGAGGAAGGGGGTATGGAGGGGTGAAAAGCCGTACGGTGGTGCTGGAGGGTGTATGGAAGGGTATGAAGGGAGTGAGGGTATGGAAGTTGTGCGATCCAATAGATTACAATCGATTGTTAACCACATGGACTCAATATAATCACCAAACATACACTGATACGCCCGAATGATACAAGATTAGAGATATACTCTAGAAGACAGAGATATTACTAAACAAGATTAATGCTTCGATTCTCCAGATCCGAGCCAAGTACTACAATGACGGAATAGGGTGAAGTTTGAATCCTACCGAAACCGCGAGAGCCAAGTAAGGAAGATCTTTCACAATGGCGAACAACAGAGAGTCCCAACGGAATTCGCAGTACAAAGAATAATAAACCAAATCGCATACCAACTACTACCTACATGTCGTGCTGAAATATCTTTCATAGAAACTTTCCGAGGGTTTACAAAGATAGCCGACGGTCACACCTTCCTATGGAAACAATTAAATAAAAATGGGTCGGAGATATACTAAATCAATTAGTCCATTAATAAAGGTTTAATTAAATATTTATTTTATGATGGGAACATTACAGTCCCTTTGTTCAAAAATTTGCTTGTCCTCAAGCAAATGGAAATCCGATTCTTGAAAACCTTCTGTAATCAACTTCTTCAATTTCGAGTTAGGTACCAAGTAGATCTTATCACTGTGATAAATGATATCATCAATAACTTGGTATCTTTCATCATGTATATAACCATCCATCAACTGACATGCAAAAGTGTTCTTGGAGTACTTGAACATTAGATGGGCCCGCCAATTATTCAAGGAATGGGGGTAAAGTGTTGACTATCATGTTTTTACTTGCAGTGTATGGGTCATATCATGTTTTAAAATGGTCTCCATCTTCTTGTTTGCAACTTCCTTTGATTGTTTATTTGGCATCCTCTTAGCAATACCTTCTTGCCATTTGTCTTGAATGAAAAGTCCATCCTCTTGAAACTTTGGGTGTACTAGTCAAGGGTCTCCATCCATTGGATGCCCAATATGATATTTGTATCAACCAAATCTATGACAAAGAAATCATTTGTCAAGGTATAGTTTTTCATGGAAATTTTTAGCCATGGGATCAAATGAGTGTAGGGTAACAAGGTTCCTCCAGCAACGTTAACTTCAAATCCTCCATGCTCTACTGCATGCAAGCCCTTATTAGTGACCAAAGATGAATTGATGAAATTGAGTGTGGTGCCACTATCAATCATTACTGTGACTCGTTTCCTGTGAAGTGTGCCACGAAACCTGAAGATACTACTTCCAACCATTGAGTGAGGGTAGCAATTGAACCCCCTTTTTGTATTAGGGCATTTGTTCTCTCCTGCTGGTTACTTTCTTCACCAGTCACCATAGGTACTTGTCGTTTATTGTCATCAGGAAACACATCAATGTAATGCATCTCTCCCTTCCCAAGGCAGCAATGAACTAGTCCCCATGGTTCCTTGCATGTGAAACAAAGCTTTTTCCTCTGGAGCTCTTGCTGATTCTTCATCCAATGGAGGTTTTTTCTGAATTGGCTTCTTGTCTTTGTCTTCTTGTGGGGATAGTGTTGGTGTAGCAACGTGAGTTTTATAGGAAGATGTGGCCATGTCATGCACCTTCTTAATAGCCTCGTTGAGTGCGCACGGGTCAAACCCTTTGATCCAATCTCTAAAAGGCTCTTTCAGCCCATCCATAAATAACATGATTCGACGTCTTTTAGAATTGTCAATGACTAATAGTGACAACCTTTGGAACTCAGTGATGTAATTGTCTACTGTACCTGTTTGCTTTGGCTGAGCTAGATCTTTGAAGTTTAGTTTAGGATCCTTCCTATCGAAACGATTAATGAGTCTCTCAGTGAACTTAACATAAGATGTTACTTGGTCGTGGCCGAGAGTAACCAATCCATGGTGCCACCATTCTTGGGCTACTCCTTCTAGATGGAGTGTTGCGAACTTGATTGCTTCCTCTTCGAGCATCAGGTTGAGTTGGAAATAGGTGTCTGCCTTTAGGACCCATTCCTGTGTAGTGATGGCTTTAGATCCATTAGATGGTGATAAGTTTACTTTTCCAATCTTTCTCCCGAGATCATCATTAAAATAACCATGATTCCCCCCACCCGAATATCTCATTCTTAGATCAACATAGTCTCTATAAGATATATCACCTTCCATATTCGTGTTCCTCCAATCTTCCCGAAGTTTTTCATGTATTTTCTAAAAAGTGGGCTCTCTTTCTTTGCATGGCGCTTCCATCCTTGGAAGGAAGATGGGTATTTGTTGTGAGGTTTCCACACCATCGCCCCAAAATTTTTGGGGACCCCCTTTTTTTGAGCGCCTTGGCAATAATTTTTGAAGTTGTTCAAAAATTTCCAGTCTTAGAAAATTTTACTTATTGGACGCCTTTGGGTCAAGAGGGAGGAGGTTAAATTTTTTTTCTTCACCTGATTTTAAGCTTGATTTCCCAGAATGACTAATTTTATCCTTAGGCCGAACAAATTTCAAAGTACAACACTAGGCAAGATAAAATTGTAAATTTTGTACTTAGACAATTTTTTTTTTAAATTAGGATATAATTGTATAAACTTGAGTAATTTTCAAAAAATGAAATTTTTGTTAGTTTGGGTTTTTTCGAAAATTTTGATTTTTTTCGGTGAAAAAAATTTAATTTTGTGATGGTGAAATCAAATTGCAAAATTGATTTTGGATTCTAGAGAAATGATTTATTTCTATTAAAAAATTAAAATTGCATAGCAAAATCGATTTAGATTAAATTGCAAAAATGAGCATTAAATGGATTAAATCTGCCTTGAAGATTTTAAAATATTTAAAGAAATTAGTAATTTAAAATTGAAAAAATCAATATTGGCTTGCCAAATCCGATTTTTAATGATATATTAATTACTAAATCGTTATTAAATAAAAATATTTAGCATCTCCAAGGCTTTATTTATTTTATTTTTGCAATTTTGGTCTAACTGGCAATTTAAAAATGCAAATTTCATTGTGGCAAAATTAATTTTTAGCTTATCATTTAATCTGAGCCAAAATTGTGCATTAATTAATGTTTTTTTTCCCTCCTAGGTGCAAGTCCCAGCTAGAGAAGGCATGTGAATTGGGTATAAGAGGGATCTCCTTCCCCTTACCTCCTCATTCTTTCCATCATCCTCTTCCATGCTTGGGCGAATTTTGAGGAAGGCAGCAATTTTTCTTAAGGCGATTTTTTCTAGATTTTGGCATTCTTGCAAAGGTGGATTTCCATTGTTGGCAATCTGATTTTTTTCCATGAAGGCTGCATATCTGCCCAAGGCAACTTCTTGTGGCAAATCATAATTTCTTGCCCTAAGGAGATTTTTGTGGAGCCAAAATTTGTGGAAGACAAAATTCTGATTTTTTAGAGGGGCTGCGATTTTTCTCCTAGAGATTGGACGATTTTGTTGGTGAAGAAAACAAGTGATAAAGTCTGATTTTTTTGGCACATTCATGGGCAATTTCAAGTGGATAGAATTTTGATTTCTTCAACTAAGGCATCAATATTTGCAAGGGGCTTGAAATTCCTAGGTCTGATCCGAAATTCAAAAGAAGACTTGGCCATTGGTAAAGGTAAATTCAACTCATTTAGAATTGAAAGTGGTCCTTAAGCGGATTTTGCTCTTTTGTTCTTGTCTAGTTTTATTTCCCTTGGTTCTTCTTACATTCATCATCCACCACTTCATCATCCATCTTAGGTTGAAGATTGAAGATTGATAAGGGTAGAATTCATGATAGGACATTTGAAGAGACAGAAATAAGCTAGACCAACCTAGGTTGAAGTTGGGAGATATAAGTGTAGTCCATTTTAAGGTAACGACGAGGTAGAAATAAGTGTTAGTCCCACCCTAGGTTGAAATTTGGAGATTGATAAGTGTAGTGATAGGACTTGGCGAGACAGAAATAAGTACAAAATCTATCAATGGAAAGAAAGTTGGAGATCAATAAGGGTAGTCCATATCACTTAGAACGAAAGGGCAGAAATAAGTGTTTAGGATGGTAGATGTTAGTGCAAGCAAGAACCCTAAGGAAACAAAAACTAAGAAAGACAGAGGATATGATGCCCAAAACAACTTTCTTCTCGAAAATGAGACGAATAACCGATACAAATCTCGGTACAGTAAATATGATATAGTTAAAAGACAAACTAAAGGAAGGACAATCTTCCATGGCAAAGAAGATATACATAAGTGGAATTGTACACGCAACAGCTTTTCCTCCTACCTTGCCTTGTCCAAAATTGGTTATGGAGTGCGCATCCAGGTTTGATTTGATCAGTGAATCCATCATTTTTTATGAAGGGAAGAGGGTGTTAGCCAACATTAGCGGATAGGCGATTGAAGAGGCATTTAACATTCCCTAGTACAAGAGCATGCTAGTGGTGATGATGGATTAGGCAGCCAAATCATTTCAGGATAACCAGGAAGGTTATTTCATGCACCTAAAATAGGATTGGCTACACGAGGGAAAGAAAGGGGTAATCAGATCATCGAGACTCATAGTGGCAGATTTCAAATCAGAATATGGTGATCTCATTGTGCTTCTCAGCCGAATCATGGGCCTAGCTCAAGGTATGTAATTCAAAATTTGGATGTACTTCTTTATTGATGAAATTGAAAAAGGAAAAGAAGATTTGATTGGGCTAGGATCATAAGTGAGAATCTAGAGTTGCAACTTAGAACTGTACAAAACAAAAAGTAATTCTACATGGGATCCTATCTGTTTTACCTAATTGCTAGATTGTATAAAACTCTAGGACTTAAGGCCTTAGGAGAAGTTGGTAATGGGTCGGGGCAATATTTGGTGCATGAATGCTATCCACAGCTTCATTTGCACATCAAGGATTACAAAATGTTTTGTGATGCCTTTGCCATGAAGACAGTAAGGGTATTACAAGGGACACCTGCTAAGAGACTCATCGGAAGCAGAAGCAAAGATAAAGAAATATGGGAGTTGGTCCATTCAATTTCCGCAATTCACCTACATTAGAGTAGCAGGAAGCATAGTTTGTCCCAAGAGGCTTCCAAGATACCCACCCGACAAGGTAGTTTTGATGGAATTGGCTAGGCAACTTGAGCATTATGATAGAACAATGAGAAACGAAGGTAAGACAAGGATTACCTTCTCATTCAGAATTGGCAATGATAGTTGCTCCAATTGGGTCGCCTTTGCAGCTGTGGAGAAGGGATTGGAATGGTATCATCTAGGATGGTACAGAGCAAGGCAAGGATTCAATCCTAATGGTCTTATCAAGGTATCTCACAGAAACGCATTTAAACATGTTTCCACTATAGAAGACTTTTGGGCCAATGCCAAGAATGACTTTCATGCGAGGAAGCTAGCTTTCTCAAGGTTGTCAGTGAACATGATGAGAGATATTAAATGGTGAGGCCTTGATAGTCCTGATCAACTGGAAGATGATGGAAATGTGTTAAGAGAAGATTATAATACAGTAGAAGGAACAGAGTTGAATCCAGTAGATTGGGATCATCATCAGGATTCTTCCTTGGAGGCAGTTACAAGAGCAGTTGATTTGCATACGAGTCATGGTACAATGAAAAGTTAAGGAAGCTGCAAAGTCAAAGGATTCCACTTATGAGAAGATGAAGCCAAAAGGAGGTCCAGCAGAATCATTTAGACAGGGTGAAGTAGCCGGCAATAAGAAACAATTAGAGGCAAGAAGAGAGCTTTGGAGGTTGAGAAAAAAAAAGAACATCCAGAACCTCCAGCGAAGAGACAACATGCAACACTGTCAAAGGAAAGTATAATTGAGGCTAGAGGCCAAGAAGATAACACAAGTGAACAAAGCACCGCGGTAGAAGTGAGCTCTGATTCAGAGTCAAGTGGTTACAGTAATAGTACCGAGTACTCTCCTCTCTCAGAAAACCAACAAGGAGATGACATGGCAGTTACTAGTGGAGAAGAAGATGGAGCGATTGATATTGAGGAAATAAGTCAGGCGCCCGAGGCCGTTAGTGATGCTTTGCTTTGTTAGTCGAACCAAATCCAGATTTGGGGAGATGCACCGCACCACTATGGTTAAGGCAAATGCTTATGCCAAGAGGCGAGGTAGTAACTGCCCGAACAGTGGAAGACATCCAAGGATTAATGAAGAAGGGTGATAGCAAGAACCAGAAACAGATTGCAAAAATGG
Source organism: Cupressus sempervirens (assembly GCA_028749045.1). Lineage (NCBI taxonomy): Eukaryota > Viridiplantae > Streptophyta > Pinopsida > Cupressales > Cupressaceae > Cupressus > Cupressus sempervirens. The sequence goes on from CM053792.1 coordinate 202,235,235, forward strand.
TGGCAAAGGTAATCAGGAGCGATAATGATGGTCACCGAAAGGTTCAGATTGCTATACCAACAATCAACAAGGCATTCGATGAGATTGTGGCCCAAGAATATGAGATAGTGGAGCATAATTTGGGAAGAAGCACAGATGACATGGAGTGTGAGGAGATCTAGGAGGGTATAGCTTCAACCAGAGAAAGGTTGATGAAGGCAAATGAAAGGATCATAAAGTTGGAAAGGTTGATGAAGGCAAATGAAAGGATTATAAAGTTGGAGGCTGAGAACAAATATTGGAGAGATGGCTAGCCTATCCAACAGTTGCACCGGGCAGCCCTTCCTCAAGATAGCGGGAGTTACCTAGAAGAGATATCGACTCAGCTACATGAAGTTAGGGATTGGATCCATGATACAATCCAAGATGGGCGAAATTTCTTGCCTTTCCTTTATCTTGGCATTCTGGTCATTAGTGACCGTTAGAAACAAATTCAGAGTATTTGAAGAGGAGTGGAAGGATTTCCTTCTAGTCAAGGATTTAGCTATTCCCAGGCTATAGACGTTCATTGGGCTACTAGAGACATATTTGGAAAGGGCCAAGTTGGTTGATGAAAGAGGATTGAGTACGGTTGAGTCTTGGTTTGTTGCCTTGACTACCAGATTGAGAACACTTGAGGATATACAGAATGCAGTTGCACAACACAGCCCAAGCGTCAACGCTTCCATTTCAACCATGATGAGTGACGTTGGGGTGGCACTTGATTTTGAAGACATCAGAGAAGAGGACATCGATGAGACAAGACTTGGATCAAGATTGGATGAGTTAGGAAAGGTTGCTATCAAGAAGAAATGTTTGGGCAACCTTTCCTCCCTCAATGCCTTTATTGGTTTTGCAAAAGAGTATGAGAAGGACCATGAGAAGACACTATAGGCAGCAAGCAGCATGATGAAATCGGCTGAGCTCAAGATAAAGCATACACCTAGCCCTCCCATGGAAGAAGTCAACGAAAGGCTAGCTAGGTTCATTGCCTTAGCTAAAAGAACGAAAGAAAAAGGGAGATTTATATTAGATCATCATTTGATGTAACCCTAAGTGGCAATTTCTCTTCCTTCTAGGGTAGGACAAGCGTCTAATTCTAATTGGCCACCATTTTGGTGTCTTCTCATTGGTTGCTACTTTTCCACTTTTTTCATTGGTCCATTGGCGAGGTGGCATCTTCACATTTGCCGATGGGGTGGCAACCCTAATTAGGGTTTCTAGGATTCAATCTGGATCGTGTACATTTTGGCCTCTATATAAGGCCATTTGCTCTCATTTATAATCGTTGGAAGAAAATTGTTGCAAAGATAATGCCAAAAAATTGCTTTTCTTTCTCATTGTTGTGACTTGCATGGTGATTAAGAGCTTTTAGTATTGTTGCATGGTTTCTACTTCCAAATAGTTAGAGTAAAATTTCTTTTCAAGTTGTTAAAGTGGATTGCATTTCAAGTTGTTAAGTAAAGAGTAAAGTAGATGAATAGTTGCATGGTAGCATTAGTAGATGTTTGATAGGGTTCAATACTAGGCCACTAGCATCCTAGTGGCTTGTTGGGAAGCCTTGTGTGGTAAACTAGTTCACTTTCCTTTGAATAAATGCATTTATAGAGGTGGAGCCATCGGTTAACTTTCATTAGATTTGATCCTCGTCCACTTGCTAACCTTACATTCATAGGAGTAGGAGTAGAATAGCAAGTAGTTTAGGAGTTAGAATTTTGAAGAAGAGAGTTAGAAAGACACAAGTCATAAGAACCATTCGCCCTCCATCACCATCACCCTCTCCATCAACATCATCTAGCATTCACACCGAATCACCATCACCGTCATTCCATCAAAATCCAAGTCATCCTAAAAAAAACAACGTAAGGCCGCCGACGTGATTACCAACAAATCACATCGATATACTGAGTTGGTATCCACAGGTGTAAGGAACATTGGAGTTATTCTCATGTCCTATGAGTATTAACTTTTCAAGGGAGGAATTATGTGTTTGATACTCCGTATTAGATACTCAATTGCTAATATGTTATGTGGTATAAAAACTGACATCAACAGTATCAAGGGTCGAAAGCAAGAGGGTTGAGAGTTTGTCCTTCCCACAATGGAGTTGTCGCTATGCCCGTTTTGTTCTCTTGTTGTCTTTACCTCGGCCAATTTTTGTAGTGTTTCCTGCATAAGCCTTTGGGTTTCGTTGATTTGTATTTGGTTTCTGCTCAACTCTCTTAAAAGATTCATGAGTTCTGTCATAGGATCCTAAGGATCTGCCATTCTACCAACAAGGTTATTTTGCCTTCTCCTTCGGATATAATTTTGCATTCACTTCCACAGGCTAGTAGAATCATTAGCTCTGATACCACTGTAATGTTCCGTTTTAGTCGTTACTTGTTGAATGCGCAAACATGGAGCACAAATCGGTCGTATAGTAATATAAGGTAGTTCGTATGGTTGGAACTTGGAACTGATAGGCAATGTGGTCGACTGTCTAACAGAGAAGGGGATGATGTCCCTGTGGCTAGTGGGAAGAGGCCATACAGTGGGGAGACCAATGATGTGGGTGTTTGACCATACGGTCTGAGTGAGTAGAGAAGCAGACCGTACGACAGAGTTGAGGGATCCGTATGGTGGAGAGAGATATGTCCATAAACTGAGATGGAAGACAACCGTATGGTGGAGATGTTCAGCTATTGGCCGTACAATGAGATGCCAATTTGTCCCGTACGATGGCAAGGGGAGTTCTACAGTGTACTTAGGTAGGCTGTACGGTATACAGGGTGGAGGAAGGGGGTACAGAGGAGTAAAAGGCCATATAGTGGTGCTAGAGGGTGTACGGAAAGGAATGAAGGGAGTGAGGGTATGGAAGCTATGCAATCTAGTAGATTACAATCGATTGTTAACCACAGGGACTCAATATAATCACCAAACATACACTGATACACCCGAATGATACAAGATTAGAGATATACACTAGAAGACAAAGATATTAGTAAACAAGATTAATGCTCCGATTCGCTAGATCCAAGCCAAGTAGTACATCGATGGAATAGGGTGAGGTTTGAATCCCACCGAAACTGTGAGAGCCAAGTAGAGAAGATCTTTCACTTCCGAAATGGTGAGCAATAGAGAATCTCAACAGGAATTCGCAGTACAAAGAATAATAAACCAAATTGCATACCAACTACTACCTGCGTTAAATACTCTTCGGAGAAACTTTCTGAGGGTTTACAAAGATAGTTGACAGTCACACCTTTCTACGGAAACAATTAAATAAAAATGGGTCCGAGATATACTAAATCAATCGGCCCATTAACAAAGGTTTGATTAAATATTTATTTTATGATGGGAACATTACACAATTATACCAATGATCCTTGTACAGACACCTCCAACTTCTCTTGCATTATCACTCAAATTTGTAGATGCTTCACCTGAGTTTGATCTAGATTCCTCAGATGAGGAACTTGATTATAGAGCATCTCCTCACACTAATGTTGGTCATTCTCATCTTCAACCTAAGCAGTAGGCTAAGATGTTGATATTCGAGATGATGAGCTCATTGATGGTAGAATTGCTCGAAAAAAGAGCAAACCTATAGAGTTAGTTAATTTTGCTCCTATGGCCAACATTCATAGTGTGTTTGAACTTGAAACATATGCTGAAGAATAACACTTGGGTCCTTTCTGATCTTCCACTAGGGAAGAAACCCATTGGCTGCAAATGAGTTTACAAAATCAAATACAAATCTATGGTAGTTTGGATAAGTACAAAGCTCGTTTAGTTGCAAACACTTTTCTTAGCGTCAGGGCATTGATTATGAGGAGACCTTTGCTCTTATTGCAAAGATGAGGACAATCAGATTAGTCCTAGCCATGGTAACACATTTTGGCTGGAAGATCCATCAGATGGATGTCAAGAGTGCTTTCCTAAATGGTGACCTACAAGAAGAGGTCTACATGACGCAACCTCCTAGTTTCAAGGTTGTCAGTGAAGAACATTAGGTTCTTAGATTAGTGAAAGCTCTATGGCTTAAAGCAGGCCCCATGGGTATGGTACATGAAAATTAATGAGTACCTCAGTGATCAAGGCTTCCAGAGCAGTTCTTTTGACTCCAATTTGTACATCAAGACTATTGACAGTGACATGATCCTTCTGGTCATTTATGTGGATGATTTGATCATCACTGATAGTTTGACATCAAACAGAGTTTATGCCAATCTTTTGATATGACTAACCTTGGGCTCATGCATTATTGCTTAGTTGTTGAGATTTGGCAACAATCTTCTCGTATATTCATCTTAATCCAAATATGCCAAGGCTCTGTTAGGCAAATTTCGTATGCAAGATTGCAAGCCTGCATCTACACCCATGGAGAAAGGTCCCAAGTTATCAATCAAGTTTGATTCTCCTCCTGTTGATGATACTAGATACAGGCGACTTGTATGCAACCTCATCTACCTCTCTGCTACTAGGCTTGATATCAGCTTCACAATTAGCTACATCTCACGCTTTATGATAGCTCCCAAGACTGATCATTGGATGACAGCAAAGCGTGTGCTTCGTTATGTGAATTGCACTATAGATTATGGACTTTACTCTCGGAATTCTAATCCTAGATTTAGTGGGTTCACAAATTCAGATAAAGTAGGCTCTGTTGACGATAAAAAGGTCAACTTTTGGATGTGTTTAGTTTGGGATTTGGTGCCGTCACATGGACCAGTAAGAAGCAACAGGTAGTTTCTCTCTCCTCTATAGAGGCTGAATATAGAGGGACATTTAAGGTGAGATGTGAAGCTGTTTGGCTTCATCGGATGCTTGGGGATATGTAGAAGTGATTAGCAAGACCAACCACTTTGTTTATAACAAAGGCGTTATCAAACTAGCATGGAATCCAGTCTTCCATGAATGAACCGAGCATGTGGATATTCACTATCACTACATATGATAGCTAGTTGAAGATGAGACAATAGATTTGCAGTATGTTCCTATAGAGGATTAGACTGTAGACATTCTCACCAAGCGTCTTGGTCATGATAAGTTTGTCAAATTAAGAGGACAACTTGGTGTTGTAGATAGATTAACCATTAAGGGAGGGTATTACGATAATAGCTAGCGTGTATTATTATCTAATGGTTTGTTATTTGTAATCTATTGTAAATATTAGAATGTTTGTAATATTGAGTTAGCTTGTAGTTATTTGTTAGTTTTCTATTAGCTAGAATAGAATGTTTCTATTCTCTATGATCATTTCTTATGGAAATATCATTCATTCTTTTGTATATATTGACTTCTTGGTCTTTGTTAATATCAAGCTAGCATTTCTTACCAATTATTTCGTAATATATCCTATTCCCTTAACTTAATTTGATGATACCTTGACCTCAAATCAATTTTAAAAAATTACACAACATCATGTAATTAATCTAACAATTCATCAATTCGGGGAATTGGATACCTATTTTTTATGGTCTTGTTATTGAGGGCACGGTAATCTATACATATGCATAGAGTACCATCTTTTTTTAACCAACACTATGGATGAAGCAAATGAACTCAAACTGGGGCTGATATGTTCCATATCCAACAACTCCTTAATAGCCTTTTCTATTTCATCTCTGAACGCCATAGGATGTTTGTATGGAGTAGTGATAATTGGCTTTGCCCATTCTTCTAGTTCAATAGTATGTTCAAAACGTCTATTTGGAGGTACTCTTGGAGGTATATCATTGAAAACCAAACTATGTGAATCTAAAATCTACAACAAATCATCTTGATAATGTTTAGATTCAAAACCTGTTACCTTGGTGGAAATAAAACATTGCATTGACTAGGCAACATCACATGATGGAAAATAGCCTCCATCTTGTTAGCAGAGACAATCTTGGGTCCACTATTTGACATTCCCCTAAGGATTACCTTTTTTCCATCAACTTTGAAAGAAAACTCCATGCGCTTGAAACCCCGTGAGTATTTTATCCAAAGTCTCCATCCATTGAATTTCCAAAATAACATTACTATTAGTCAAATCAACCACATAAAAATCATCTGTTACTGTATAATTACCAACAGCAATACTTAGTTGTGCAACCTTATGTGTGCTTACTAAATTAGTGCCATTGGCAACTTGAAATTCAAATCCCTCACGTTCCACTCTATCAAACTGCATGTCTTAACTAGTGTAGTATCAATGAAATTATGTGTAGATCCACTATCCAACATAACAACTACCCATTGACCCTGTGATACTTCTCGTACTCTGGAAATATTCTAATGTGGAGTTCCTGTCATGGATGCTATTACAACTTCTCCATGTTTATTTTTTTGGGCCTGTTCTGTGGTGGTCTTCTGGATAGGTTCTGGGTTTGGATCTATATTTTCCCCTTCTTTACTGTTTGATACTACCTCAATATTGTTACAAGATTCAAGAATTGGCAGATTAACGGATTTTTGGATGATTGATTGATTAATAGAGGAACAAATGTGTTCCTTATAAAGAATTACAAGGACATTGTTTCTAAAAGAAACAACGTAGACTAAAGAGGAAATTAGAAACAAAATTGAAGACAGGATAGGAAACATTCCTATCTAGACTAAAGGCAAAAGAGACAGGATAGGAAACATTCCTATCTAGATTGAAGGACGGACTATAGACAAGTAGTTGACCATTATAGAAAGTATAAGATATTATCTTAATAAATATAATGTATTTTCCCATTCCCCAAACATCTATCACCCCGAGCCAAAGCTTCTTTACAATTGAAGCACAATTGTTTTCTCCTAAGTTTATCTCGTTCCTCTTTACTCAACTTATTTTTGGAAAGAGTGTCATTCATGAAAGGCTTTCTATCATTATTTGATTTTGGTGGAGGTCCTTTGTAAAAAGTTTTCCCCTTAGAAGAAGGCTCTAATTCTCTTGCTTTTTTAATGGCAATCTGCAAAGATGGAGGATTTAGAGATTTGACCGATCCTTTAAGTGCACCAGATAGCCCATAAATGAATATAACAATTTTTTGTCTCTTAGTAATCTCAGTTACTAGGACTGCTAACTTCTCAAATCCATAAATGTATTGTTCCATTGTTCTTGTTTGTATAAGTTGAGTTAAATCCTTGAGATGTAGTTCGGGGTCTGTGGAATCAAACTTGTCTATGAGTCTCTCGGTGAAAGTAGCATATGTGCTACTTTGGTTATGACCCAAGGTTATTTGCCCATGGTGCCACCATTTGTGTGCCACCCCTTCTAAATGCAAAGCTCCATATTTGATCGCTTCATCTTCCATCACAGGATTTCATTGAAAGTAAGTGTCAAGTTTATATACCCAAGCTCTGGCAATTGTTTTTCTTGATCTATCAAAATAAGGGATATGCAACTTACCAATTTTTCTCTGTAATTCATTGTTGTAACCCCGTTGTCCTTTAGGCCTATGTTTCATTCTGACATCGAACTATTCTCTAAAAGTCATTGATGTTCTAAATTCATTCCCTGACTGTAACCAATCCTGGTATATTTCTTCTTGTAATTCTATAATAGAAGGCTCTCCTTCAAGCTATGGATTCCTAGGGGTGAAGGTAGGCATGAAAGGCCTTGAGGTTATAGAACCTCCAGACTGGTTATTTACTAAATGATCCTCTTGATCACCATTTCTCCTTGCATGATTCTGATTTTGATTAAGATTGTGGGCCATAAACCGAGTCATTAGATTAGTCAACATTGTTTTGCATATCCTGTTGGCTTCTAAGCAATGCTGCTATAAGATCCCTAATATTATCTACTTCCCCCATTTTATTATTTTGTTCAAAAATTATTTCTTCATCTGGTTCTGTATGACTATCTTTGATATCAACCTGTATGGATGAACTAGATGACTCTACTAGAGTGTTAGAATCCCTGTTTTGTTTGACTCAGGTATCACGGAAATCTATAATAGAAGGCTCTCCTTCAGGTTGTGGATTCCTAGGGGTGAAGGTAGGCATTAAAGGCCTTGAGGTTATAGAACCCCCAGACTGGTTATTTACTAAATGATCCTCCTGACCACCATTTCTCCCTGCATGATTCTGATTTTGATTAAGATTGTGGGCCATAAACCGAGTCATTAGATTAGTCAACATTGTTTTGCATATCCTGTTGGCTCCTAAGCAATGCTGCTATAAGATCCCTAGTATTATCTACTTCCCCCATTTTATTATTTTGTTGAAAAATTATTTCTTTGTTTGGTTCTGTATGACTATCTTCGATATCAACTTGTATGGATGAATTAGATGACTCTAGTAGAGTGTTAGGATCCCTGTTTTGTCTGACTCAAGTATTATGGAAATTATAATGTCCTTTTTGCATATGTTTGGTCTATGCAATTTTCCCCGTAGGATGGCAAAAAGAAAGGCTTTGACACCAATGTAAAATACCAAAATATTTCCTTTTAAATTTTCTAGTCAATTCCATCACTTAATATTCTCCAGTTTTCTATTTAGTTATACCTGGAAAGTATATTTAAATTCACAGAAAATGGTATATCACAAATGCTGATGAAATTTGGATTTCTTATTTATTAAATAACCAAGGTTTGTACAAATACACAAGGTATGAAGAATAACCAATGCACTTGGATGATGGCCCAATCTGTTTCGTCCAGTCAGACTATATTGAAACTTCAATCTCTGTAGGAATTGAGTGTTCAACAACTCTATTGAAATGCAGTTATGATCATGTCAACAAATATATTCCTGACTCAACCTGAGTCAAACTGTATTGAAAATTCAATCTTTGTAGGAATTGAGTGTTCAACAACTCTATTGAAATGCGAGTATTATCATGTAAACAAATATATTCTTGATTCAACCTGACTCAAACTATATTGAAACTTCAACCTCTGTAGGAATTGAGTGTTCAACAACTCTATTGAAATGTGGTAATGATCATGTAAACAAATATATTCCTGACTCAACTTGATATTGAACTTGCGTTCTCCATGTGGGTCATTCTCGCTATATCTTCACAAGCAACGTATGCCTCTCACCACCCTTCTGAGTATTGGCGTAGTCGTTCAATGCATGCCGGGGTTTTGGATATGGGAAACAATGAAGTCAGACAAAATTGCCTTTAGGTTTCCACATTGCTAGATCCAAATCAATGCCTAGAAATCTTCTATGTCTGACAACTTGTTGTATACTATGCTTGATTTGATTGCTGTGTTCCTTAATGCTTCTTTAGCAACCAACAATGCCTCGATGACAACTGGATTGAATTCTACAGTCAAATTGCCGTATATGATATAAAGTCCAATGACACCAATTACGAGTAAGACAAATCCTCTTTTGTGCAACTTTGATTTGTTCCATGGATGCAACCTGGACTCCCACACAGTCGCCATATAAGACAAGAATATATTTTGTTTCCTTTCCTCACAGGTAGTGTATTCTTCCACTAAGCCTCTCGATGAATGTTTCTCCACTAGGTTAGTCTCTTAGGATCTGATGGAAGGGAAGACTTCTTCAGAAAATCACTATCTGTCTCCTTCATTCTCCAAAATGGCTTTTAAAATACAATATTTGGTTGTAATTTTGGTTGCAATTCCCAAAATGTGCCAACTGCCTTATTAATTAAATAATAATTTGTTAATAATTATTATTTTTATTCACTATACACAAACTGTTATTATTTAATATTTATTCATTCTTTATTAATTATAGTATATTAGTTTATACTAATATAATATAATTAATATGATATAATTTATTATATTGTCTTAGAGAGATAGTTTTGGAGGATCATTACGCACTCTAGCTATGTGGCACTTATGAGTGAACTTATCAAATCAGAATTGTCTAATGTCAAGGAAGTGCTTAAAAACCAAGTTTGGAAAGATGCTATGATAGAAGAATTTTAATCAATTCTTAAAAATGATGTCTAAGACATTGTACCTAGACCCAAAGACAAATTGGAAGTCTCATCCAAATGGCCATTCAAAATCAAACATGCTATAGACGAAAATAATGAAAATATAAAGCAAAATTTGTTGCTCGAGGATTCTTTCAAAAAGAAGGAATTGACTATGAAGAAACATTTGCTCCTATAGCTTGATATACCTCAGTCAAGGCTGTGATTGCCGTTGCTGCATCAAAGAAATGGAAAATTCATCAAATGGATGTAAAGACTGCTTTTCTTAATGGTGTAATAGAAGTCTACCTAGAGCAATCCGTAATAATAAGTCTCACTTTTGCAAATTAAAAAAGGCTCTATACGGACTTAAACAAGCTCCTTGAGCATGATACGAAAGAGAGTACAAATACATTTCAGAACTAGGATTTGCCAAAAATGATGCAGATCCAAACCTTTACTTCATGGTAATAAATGGTGACATGTTAATTCTCATTCTTTATGTTGATGATTTACTAATTACAGGAGAAGATTGCTTCATTACCCAGTGCAAACAAGATCTAGCATATGAATTTGACACGAAGGACTTAGGTCATCTACATCATTTTCTTGGTTTAAAAGTATAGCAGCATGTTGACGACATCATTCTAAACCAAGGAAAGTACACTATTGATATTTGGAAAGGTTCAGTATGATGGATTACAAACCTATGTCTACACCTATGGAGACAGATTTACATAAGCTAAAAGAAGCTGCAACCAACTTGGAACTAGCTGACCCTACTCTCTACAGACAGATGATTGGATCTTTGATGTACTTAGTCAATACTAGACCAGATATTTGCTATGCAACAAATGCTCTTAGTCAGTTCATGTGTGAACCAAGAGAATTGCATCGAGTTGCAGTAAAACACATTATGAGATATCTATGTGGTGCAATTGGACATGGTCTAAGATATGATAACAAAGATATAAATCTACATGGATATATTCATTCCGATTGGTCAAGACGTTTAGTTGATCGCAAAAGCAGCTTAGGATGTTGTTTCAGCTTAGTATCAATTATGATTATCTGGTTTAGTAGGAAACAATCCTCTGTTGCACAAAGCTCTATAGAAGCTGAATATATTGCAACATCCATGGGATCTCGATAAACTATATGGCCGAGAAAACTCCTTATAGGATTGTTTGGAAAATCCTTACCTCCCACCATTATTTATTGTAATAATCAATGTTGTTTTAAGCTCTCTGTAAGCCCAGTATCCCATGACAGATCAAAGCATATTGAGATCCCTTACGATTACATTAGAGACATGGTTGAGGAAAATGCCATCCAGTTGAGATGTATTAGCACAAAAGAGAAGCGACAAACATTCTCACCAAGCCACTTTTCACAACTAAGGTAGAATTCTTGAGTGATAAACTTGCCATCGTTGAAATGTAATTTTTATTTGAGATCGAGTCTTAAAACTGTTGTACTAAAATATTCCAAAGATGTTTTATGAGAAAACTCTTTTTATGTCATGCGTATTTTATGACTTGATGGGCCTTGTGAACATCATTAAAAGGTGACAACCTTTTAATGATGAATATACTTGTTCTATATTTGTTATTGTAAGGTGATGACTTTACAATAATGAAATCTTATTTCATGATAGATATCGCGTGACTTGATATCATTGATGGATCATGATAATTAGTATCTCATAAGGTAATACTAACTGAGAAGAGTATATCTTGGAAGATTCTGGATCACTACATGAGTTGCATTACTGAGATATCTCATGGTGGATACTCTATATCTGTGGATTTGTCATGAGGAGATAACTTTATGATAGGCATCAAAGTGCCAGTGCACATATCATAACAGATATTATGAGTATGGTGAACGTCATGAATCATGATATTCATGGACATGCCATTACTCCTGATATTATCATATGATAATATCATTATGGCGGATATCTTGAGAACCAATATCTGTGGACATGCTATAATAGGACGATATCTTTACAACTATCAATAAATTATTGCATTTTTCATCCATAAGAGATTATCCTCCCTAGCTAAGAGGGAGTGTTAATGATATGCAGCATCAGATAAATAAATTTAATGAATTCAATCTTCAAGCATTCATAATTTGTATCCTACTCAAATTACTATAATGATTAAATGATTAATAATCATTTTGATATATTATGTGATTATACTCACATACATATACATATATACTATCAAATGTTTCTTAATCATTTCAGTTTTAGACTGATTATCGATTATGTGAAATTGATCATACATTTGTTATTCATTTTGACTGTACATCTAGTCAAATATGCTTCTTGCATTTTCCACAGCAAAATATATTGGATGCCACAGTGAATACATTCACAGTGATGATGCTTATGTGGATTTCTACACAGTACCATATTAGAATGCCATTGTAACTGTAGTATTATTATGGTAAACTGGATAGTGTATAATGGGCATCGATACCATTGCCGCTAATCATGGTTAGTAATCTATATGTCAAGCGGCATTATTAAATTGAGAGGACATGCCTCATGTAGAGACATGTCCATTCATGATATTCTATGTATTGTTTCAAATGAACTCTTGGAAAACACAGAAAACAAAAAGTGGAAGTACAAGAAAAAGAGCAGATATAATATTTACCTTCTCAAGTTGAAAAGATTATCAAACTTACTATCATTAACTTCAATCTGATATTCTAGTTCTGTAAATTTGTATTAAAGGCATATTAGAGACCTTGAATGATTCAAAATAAAGACAATTTGTTTGTCACTTAAATCTGATAAAATTTAACACAACGCATTGCCACCTCATCAACCTTATGCTGTAGATCTAGTTAAGAACATGTGCTTTGAATCTTGGCTTGTAGAAGGTGTTTGTTAAAACTACAAATATTTGTCTCTTGATTGTTAGAACTCCTTGAAGATGATTAGGATGATCCATGTTCTTAAATTACCTCATCTTTCTGAATTTCTGCATTTTCCAAAAGTTTTCTTCATGGCCATGACTTGAATTTGTATTTGAATTTGTGAGGTTGATGGGAACTTGATTGTTTTGGCATTCTTGATAGTATTTTCTTTGATCACATCTGAAATTTCCTTTGATGATCCTAATGTCAAATCTTGTCCTTCACATATTGAAAACCTCGGGCTTGAACTTGCTTCCATCCTTTGCTTTCCACGCCTCTCCCTTTTAACCTTGCAAAAATGAGAGAGCAAAAGATGCATTAAGTTCATGAAATGAAGTAAAGGTAATCTGAAATTATGAAATTATATTGTATCAACATCAAACAAACAAGGTGGCAAAATGGATTTTCAAGATCAAAATTCTATCTTCAAGTTTGATCTTATTGATTAAACAATCCTAGTTTTGATTTTTTCTTAAAATCTGAAAAATGCATAAGTTTTTCAATGAATGTTATGCTCAGCTTCTGTTTTCTCACCCTCTTTATTCCATATTTTTGAAGGAAATTTGCCCAATTAACCCAGAATCACTGCCTTCTAACTGATTTTAACTCTTAATTTTAATCCCCCAAACCTTATCTCACTCTAGCACTCCATTATGTTAAAACACTGGGTGCAAACGAGTAGAATTTGGGTAAAAACACCTAGGCCCTCTCAAATTCGTCCTCTCTTGGGTAATGCTTTGATTGCCAAGATTGAACATGCTCCCCAAAATGTCTGATTTTTGAATGCAAACTCATCATGCCCTCTACCTTCATAAAGAATGATCTTTAAACCGAAAACAATTATGGATAAAGGGGCGCAAATAGGATGAGTTTGACTTGGATGCCACTCCTACTTGGGTTTTAAACATTAACTTAACCGGTCAACTTCTTCAATGAGATTTTGACTCCAAAACTTCACTCATTCCTTGTAATTCGATCTGAGTCATATGTTCCAAACCTAAATCTAGGGTGAAAATCTTATGTTTTTGGGTATTATTACCTAAGATGGGGTGGATTTTACTCTACTCTGGGTAAAATTACCCAAGATGGGGTGGATTCCGCTCTCCTTTAGGTAAATTTACCCAAGTGGTGGATTCCACCCCTACTTGGATATTCTTATTCATCTCACCAAATAATTCTAAGTGTTAAACCTTCAGATCTACCTTTATTCACATTGTTTTTCTCAAAATTTGGAAGTTTAAAGCCAAGTTATGCATTGAGCTTGATTTAGATGGTAGCAGAATTTTCTTGATGATGGGTATTACCAAAGAACTAAAACACGCAATCAGATCAGAATCGGCAAGGCCTACTCGAATCGTGAATTACCTGCGAATCAGCGAAGTGAGTAAACTCTTGAAATTTAAAGATTTTAACGATTTAAAACTTATTTCATGCACCCTTAATTGAATATAACTTGAACACACTATAACATTATCAAATAGAAGCTAAAGCCTAACATACATAAACAAGGAATAGAAACAATAAATCCAATACATACGTAAAAATAACTGGTGATTTTTTACCAACTTGATGATTTTGGTGATTTTTGACAAAAATCGGTGAGTTAGGTGATTCAGGCGAAATCGCCTCAAAAATCAGTGATCTGGTTTAATGAATCAGCAAAAATCACCCATGATTTCTCAAATTGCTAAATTGCCCAAATTGCCCAAATTGCCCAAATCGCGGCGATTCTCGTTACTATGGTTATTACTATCAAGATTGGGCAGATTCCACCCCTACTTGGGGTAATTTCAGTCAGAATTGAAGTTTTAGTAAGTGTTTAAAACCATTAAATCTGCCCATCCCATGCTATTTCACTCAAATATCAAAGTTCTTTGTCATGCTATGTCTTGAAGGCTTGATTGGAGGGGCATAAATTAGGTGAAGTTGGGAATTATTTCCCAAAGAGGGGTAGAGTCTGACCTAGTTTGGGAAATTTGCTTGCAAGCTCCACAATTCAACACTTTGTCATTTTCAGCTCAACAGGCTAAGTATAAGTTATATTTATTTCCTTTCTTATACTTTAAGTTGTATAAATATTGTCAGGATGTTTGAGATAGGTTTGAGCTTCATAGGAGTTATGATAAAGATTCTAGATGTCAGGGGTTTTCAAAAAAAAATCCTGGATTTAACCAAATTTCAAGATTTAGCATGCCTTTAGTAATCTTACCTCCCACAACCTTTCTCGAGGTTAATTCAAGATTTAGCATGCCTTCAATAATGTTACCTCTTGCAACCTTTCTCAAGCTTTTACGGTTGAGTTAAAGATAGAAGAAGGATTCTCTAAAGGGTTTAACTCACTTCATCCCAAATCCTTTGGTTTCAATTCTATATTCCCGACAAACTTAGCAGAGTAGAATCCACTACAGTATAGACCATACAGGTACACATGACAGGCCACAACAACCTACTTTCGGAGGCCTGAGTTGGATGTGGTGAGTACAAATGAGGCCTAAGTTGAATGTTGATGATGTGGTAGCCCATTTTGTAAAGAGGGATGCTTCACCAAAGGCAGTTAAGTAGAATTTGAACTTTGATAGGTTTTTGACACAAAAGAGAGACATTTTAAAGGTAGGCCTAGACCTGATATGAGACAGAGGCCTAGACAAAATGTTCTGAAGCAAGCAACCAACAAGAAGACTTTGACTCACTTCGATGAAAGTGGGTAGGTTATTTCGAGAGATTGGGTTCAAAACCTTAATATATATCTCTGATTAAGTCCTACATTTGAGGAGAACAATATATGATTTGTTGTACTGCATTTGGATGGTATAGCCCATGACTAGTAGTACTGTGGGTTGGTTTCATTACATCATGATCAGATTACAACCTATTAGGTGTTTATGGATAAATTGGTAGAAAATTTTGATAGGAAGGACCCCGAGTCGTATTTTTATGTGTTATCACAGTTGAGACAGACTAGAGGTCTTGAGACATTCATTGGTGAGTTTTAGTGCTTATTGGTGACAGTGTATGACATTCAGATAGGAGGCACGTGATGCTTTTTATTGAGGCACTAGTTGAGCCTCTTAGAGGTTGGGTTAAGTCACTTGATCCACTTAGCTTGCAGGAAGCTAGGAAGATGACAAGGAATTTGGAAATCGCTACTCCATGAAGCAAGTTTGCTTCTAAACCATCTACTTTA
Organism: Cupressus sempervirens; assembly: GCA_028749045.1. Lineage (NCBI taxonomy): Eukaryota > Viridiplantae > Streptophyta > Pinopsida > Cupressales > Cupressaceae > Cupressus > Cupressus sempervirens. The sequence goes on from CM053792.1 coordinate 202,251,239, forward strand.
TCTTATGACTGCAAGGCAGCCCCGAAGAAGGTTGAGAATTCTGATTCTAAGAGCTGCCCCTTTAGATCAAGAAGCATGTAATGATCTAAGGAGGAAAAGACTTTGTTTTTATTGTAAGGGTCCTTATGATGAAAAACATGATTGCCCTTTGAAGCCTAAGGGTAAAAATAGGATGATGGAGTGGTTTTATGACGAGGAAGAGAATTCTGATTTTATGGAACATCCGGCTGAAAATGAACAAGAGATGCATGAGGGTGCTATTAATAGCGAAGAAGTTATTGATGATTCTAATCTTAATGTAGTGCACCTTCTAGCATGGGAAAGGATCATTCAAATTATGTGGTCTCTTTGTAGGGCAACGAGTTATTGCTTTACTAGATACAGGTGCCACTCACAGTTTTATTGATTCACAGCTGGTTTCTAGGAGGGGCATTCATACTGAGGAGTTGGAGGGCATTAGAGTTAAGATGATCAACGATTACACTCTTTAAGTGTAATAAAGGTGATTTCTGAGCTTCCCATGAAGCTAAATAATTATGTGTTTAAGACAGATTTTTATGTTGTTGACATGGGAGGTACTGATATTGTTTTTGGGATGAGCTGGCTACACACTATAGAGGATATTTATCTCAGCCTTAAGAAGATGGAAATAAGGTTTGTGGATGGTAAGACTTATCCTTAAGGCTATAAGGGACAACAATTTGAATTTGATTCCATTTAGATGTATGCATCGTCTCATTGATCATGATGCAGTTGATTGGGCAGCAAAGTGTACAATGTTATCTATACTTGGTGGGGCAGATAAATCAGCTTATCATCTCGATATTTAGCATCTTAGAAGTAAACACTCTAAAGTGTTTAGTGATTTACCATTTGGTAGGCTAGCTGATAGAGGCATAGAGAACACTATTGAGTTAGAGCGGTTACTAAGTCCATTATGACTACTCCTTATGGAACCATAGTAATACGGAGACGTGCACCACCCCCACCCCCCGCCCCACAACTCAGAGACAGGGATGCATTGGGGACTTGGGGACTTGGTCCCCCTATCCCCAGTGGTACCACCAGATCCCACCACCTCTGTTGAGGATGGGGAGACGTCCTAATGTTGTCTATTTGTTGTTTCAACCATTTATGTTTAATGTTCAATGGTCAATGTTCCAGTTCAATGCAATGTTCGAGTATTTACTCTTTTACATCTTTGTATCTTATATTGCAATACATATTTTCATAACTAACATTTTAAGTACCATATGTATAGTATATACAACCCCCCTTGTTTCCCACTACCATCCCCTCGCTATCCCCAAATTAAGGCCCCTTTCTTCCCCCGTTCCGAAAACTTGTCCACTTGTTCTGCTATCCTCTTGTCCCCCACGATGGTGTAACTATGACCAACACCCTAAGCATTTGAAAAATGAGACAGAGAAGTCTATTTAGGAGCTGCTCGCTGTTGGTCACATTAGGTTGAGTCTCCTTTTGCTTCATCAGTTGTTTTGGCGAAGAAAAAGGATGGTACACTCATGATGTGCATTGATTACCGAATGTTGAATAGGAGGACTATTAAGAACTGATATCCTATCCCATGCATGGATGAGTTACATGAGGTGTACTACTTCTGCAAGATTGATTTGAGGTCTGGTTATCACCAAATCAGAGTTCGAAAGCAGGATGTCGAGAAGATAACATTTAGATGTTACTATGGTCACTTTGAGTTTTTAGTTGTGCCTTTTGGTTTCACTAATGCTCCTACGACATTCCGATCTACCATGAATGGAGTCTTCCATAATCAGTTGAGTAGATTTGTTCTGGTCTTCTTTGATAATATTCTTGTGTACAGTAAGACACGAGATGATCATGTAGCGCATTTGGATATAGTGTTGGATATTTTGGATAGGACTTCCTTGTATGCTAAGGAGTCCAAATGTGCCTTCTGTATGATAGAGTTACTTTATCTTGGGCATATTATTAGTGAAAAGGGAGTTCGCATGGATCTTGATAAGGTTCTTGCTATATTTGATTGGCCTACACCAGAGAATGTGACACAACTAGAGGATTTATTGGTCTATGTGCATTCTATCGCAGATTTGTGGCAGGTTTCTAATGTCATGCAACTTAATTACTAATTTGACCTGTAAGGGTGCTTTTGTGTGGACCTCGCAAGCACAAGACTACTTTGAGAAGTTTAAGTAGATTATGATAGTGCTCAATGCTAGCATTGTTGGATTTTTTGGGGCCTTTTGAGTTACATTGTGATGCTTTAGGTGAAAGCATTAGTGTTGTTCTTTCCAAAGATCACCATCCTATTGCATTTGAGAGCAGGAAGCTTTGGGATCTTGAGAGAGCTCTTAGTGTTTATGACAAGGAGATGTTGGCCATTATGCATGCTTTGGCCAAGTTTAGGTAGTATCTAGTTGGCACAAATTTTTGCATCAAAACTGACCATAATAGCTTGAAACATTTCTTGGACAATGGGATCTCAATGAAAGAGAATAGAAGTGGATCAACAAACTTCACCCTTATAATGGTTTTGATATTTCATATATTAAAGGTACTTAGAATGTAGTTGTTGATTTACTTTCATAGAGACCCCATTTATGTGTTATCATAGAGATATATGAAGATTGGAGACACTTGATCATTGCTCAGTATGCCAAGGATCAATGGGCATCTCGTATTGTTGATGGTATTATATAGTAGATCAGGTATACTCTTGTAAATGGGTTGATCATTTACAAGGGAAGGCTTTTATTAGTCCTAGGATCAAGTGTTAGGCAAGTTGTGGTGCAAGCCTTTCATGATTCCCCATTAGCCAGACATCTTGGGCTCTTTAAGACCTATAGACCGATACAAAAGAGATTGATACGGAAGGGCGTGAAGTCGAATGTACATCAACATGTCAGAGAGTGCTTTGTTTGTCAGCAGAACAAACAAGAGCATACTTATCCATCTGGTTTATTACAATCACTTCCTATCCTTCAGAGGAAGTACGAATGCTTATCTATAGATTTCATTGTGAGCATGTTGAAAGCCCAAGGCAGAGATTGCATATTTGTAGTGGTGGATCGTCTCACCAAATATGGGCATTTCTTTCCTATCACCACTAAATTTTCAATGGCACAGGTAGATGAGTTGTTCTTTTGGGAGGTTTTCAAGTTGCATAGTTTACCACAGAGCATTATTTGTGATTGAGATAGTCAATTCATGAGCCACTTCTTGCAAGAGTTGCTCAGGTTGACAGAGTTGATTCTGAGCACTAGTTACTTGCCTTAGACTGATGGTCAGAATGAGATTGTTAATAAGTGGGTGGAGGGCTATTTGCAAAATTGTGTCAACACATCAACGATTCTGGGTGAAGTGGATATATTTGTGCGAGTATTGCTATAATCCCACTCACCATATGTCTATTCAAATGTCCCCTTTCAGAGCCTTGTACGGATATGATCCTATTGTTGGAGATTGTAGCTATGATATTGATCTTTATCGCCAAGCATTAATACCATTATGGTCACCTTAAGCCAAAAATGACATTTATGATAAATTGTAATTTTAAATATTAAGACGTGTTATACAACATGTGTTGAGGCATGGAAATACAAATAGTCATGTTTTGGGAACTTGAAGAGACCTTTAGTTGTAATGTGAAGAGTCTCTATATGTTATATTAATATATATCACATCAAATGAAAGGCATTGTAAACTTGAACATTTTATTATTAATAAAGTGGTATCTGTTGTGTGGTTGGGTTTTCTCTTCAATTTTAGAAGTGTTTTCCTAGATAACTTCTAGTGTATGTTGTATCTTTTATGTTTTCCTTATTGCTGTTTATCATTGATTTCTGGGTTTAATTCTCAACATGGTATCAGAGTGAGGTTAGAAAACAACATTAAAAGAAATCTCTTTTGTCCATTAGCTAGTGTTTATATCAGATTACTATTTCATTGTCAATGTTTTGTTTTTGGGATCTGATATCTATGATGGTTTTGGATAGTCTTCTCAAATATTCATGCACAAATTCTTCTATCTGGATCTTTATGCAATATCTTCTCATCATTCTCGAGAGTTTGTCAATCTTCCTATGTATTTCTTGAGCTAGGAATGAGCTCGACTTGATGGGCTAATTTGAATTGCAATTTATCGTTTGAAAAGGTTTAAGTAGCTCTCAATCCATATTCCATTCTGTTTCTCCTTCTTGTTTGTGTTGTGCCTTTCATCTATGCGTATGTCCATGATGAAGCCCTGTCTTTCTTTTCCATTCGTTTCTTTCATGCTAAGCTCGATGTGCGTTGACCACCTAGAGTATATCGTGTCTTTGGTATATGACTCGTCAACAGTATTTGTATCACATCAAGCGAAAGGCATTGTACACTTGAACATTCTATTATTAATAAAGTAATATTTGTTGTGTGGTTGGGTTTTCTCTTCAATTTTAGAATTGTTTTCCTAGATAACGTCTAGTGTATATTGTATCTTTTATGTTTTCCTTATTGCTTTGTATCATCGATTTCTGGGTTTAATTCTGAAGACGGTATTAGAGTGAAGTTACATAACAACATTAAAAGAAGTCCCTTTTGTCCATTAGCCCATGTTTATGTCAGATTACTATTTCATTGTTAGTGTTATTTTTTTGAGATTTCATGTCTATGATGGTTCTAGATAGTCTTCTCAAATATTCATGCACAGATTTTTCCATTTGGATCTTTATGCAATATCCTCTCATCATTCCATAGAGTTGGCCAGTCTTCGTATGCATTTTTTGAGCCAGGAATGAGCCTGATTTGATGGGCTAATTTGAATTGCAATTTATCATCTGAAAAGGTTTAAGTTGCTCTCAGTCCATTTTCTGTTTTGTTTCTTCTTCTTGTTCGTGCTGTGCCTTTCATCTATGTGTATGTCCATGATGAAGCCCGGTCTTTCTTTTCCACTTGTTTCTTTCATGTTAAGCTCAATGTGCGTTGATCAGCTGGAGTTTATTTTGTGTCTTTGGTATTAATCAGCAATATTTGTTTCTTTATTTGGCATTCGAGTCATCACTACCAATTGTTCACCCTTTCATTTTCTAAGTTTTGTATGTCCGTTGATTTATGGTGATGTTGGGTCATTACTCTTCTCTGTAAGCTTTTTTTTGTCTCCTTCCTCGAATCTCCTTTCGGGACAATAAAACTTTGGTGTAGCTGCTGTCCTTTAGTAATTAGCATTGTATTTTTTTTAGAATGAGTTGGACAAAAATGTTTTTGAGGACACTTTATTTTTGGGAAATTCGAACTCACATTTGAAGGGCTAGGGTGTGAATTAGACATATCGTGCAAAGAAAGCCCCGATTCTCCTTGTTGATGTTTTCATGTTCTCCAAAGCGACTTGTAGGCATCGATTCTCAGAGTGCCAATGATCCACAACTTTCAATTCAAGCCAGCAGTGCTTATGATCTATGATTGAGTTTAATTAGTCTTTTTTCTCTTTTATTGTTTTCCTAGCAATGAAGGAGAAGGCACGATTATGGAATCTAGAAAAAGAAAAGCCGAGGAACTCTGCATTATGTTTGTCTTGCCATTACTCTGGTACGTTTTGCTGCTGTTGTGATTTCTTGTATGTTCATCTTCAAATGGTGATATGATTTGAAAAACTTGTCTTACTGTCTATGTTATGGCTGCACAGGTCATTCATCGAGTCATTCTCGTATCTCTCCACATTAGACTAGCTGTGATTTAATGACAATATTTAAGATAAGTTATTTCTTTTCCGGGGCTTCATGGATACTCTCTGTATCTTCATATGTTTTCTTAGACATTCTGTTTTATTTGCCATGAAAAGTTGTTTGGAATTTTGAGTAGGCATTAGGGGCGATGAGATGGTCAATAATGACATTTACAATATAAATTATCAAAGAAAGATACTGTTAGAAATAGGAATTACTGGGGGGGGGGGTGGTGGTGAATCAGTAATCTACAAACTTGAGTCGCTAATTGGATATTATTTTTTATATTAAACGATACATAACAAAGTAATAAAGTAATGCTGAATAGTAACAGTATCCATGCACAAAGATAACTCATAACACCATATTTTGTTAACTAGGGAAAACTTGGCCAAGGGAAAACCCCGGTGGGGATGATACCCACTAGATAATATACTGATATAGAAGTTCCTTGTTAGAGGATGGACCCTGTTAGGAACCAATGAGCAAATTCAGTATAGAGAGTCATTGTTAGGAGACTTTGAATCCCTGTTAGGAGATTCCAACCCTATTAGGAGTTGTAGTATAGTAGATGCAAGATAAGCCCACTGTCCAAACATGCACTTCCAATTATAAGAAGAGCTCACCTCCCAAACAAGTAATTAGACTTCTGGAATATAGATTCTGTAACTTCTTCCTTGATTGATCTCTGATCTTCAGCACAATCTCGGATCACAAAATAGCTTTTACAAAACTTCGCATATATCGCTTTTACAGTAAGTTCGCATATCACAATACTTGCACAACTTACTCACCAAAAAAACACTTTATTTCATAAGATGTCTTTTGCATAAATACCACACCTTTACACAAATTGCTACTAGGTCGGCTAAGACCATAATACACTTTTCCAACTTAGAGTAAACATCTACGATGTCAACCCTAATTGGTCAAGTAATTATTTTGTAAACAAAATAATTCATTTAATTTAATTCTGCTGTCCTGTTTCATTGGTAAAACACGAATATCTCTTTTCCGTATAGTCTGTACAGACTTTTGAGGTTATACACATCATCATCAACATGCATACTATCTCCATCTAACTTCGCTAGTCATAATATGATGTCAGTAACAAGGTACAAAGCAATACACTGCTATAGACCAAATTCATACTTAGACAATTTTTTGAGTACCAAAAGCTAATTATCTTTATTTTCGAGCTTTCCTGTAAGCATGTACATTATGTGTTGCCATAAATGACAACAATTACATATCTTCATTAGCCAATTGTCAACAATCTTCCCCTTTGGCATTGATGGCAACAGAATAGGAAAAATTGGCTAAATATTAAAAACTTAAAAAAATAATACAGTAACATTACATCTATTACAACTTGTCCATCTTACATATGCTCCCCCTTACAATATGATTTCATATCTTACAATTTTATCTTCTCTTTACCTGATTTATAAATTTCTTATGCATTTTCTCCCCCTTTGACATCAATGACAAAGGTTAGAATGTCAAAAAATGTCAAAAATTGCTGTAAAAAATGTTGTTCCTCTATCTTAAGCTGATAGCATCTTCATGCAATCATCAAAACTTGCCTTAAGATTGCCCATACCTTTTGTCCATGTATCCTTGGTTGATTCAACAGAGGTGAGAATTGCACATAAGGCATATGATGCAATCTCAACTGCATTAAGGTTAGAGTATAAAAAGTTAGAATAAGTGTCGTTGGCCTTGACACATTCCTCCAACTTTTTCTCAATAATAGATATTTTCAGAGCAATAGACTCTCTGAAATCTGGTACTCTCTTCAAAATTTGTTTCTTCCGAAGTTCTAGTTTCCTGATATCATTATGAATATTGACCACTTGTCCTTCAAAATCATCAATTTTACTAGAAGGATGTTGTAACTGGCTAGATAGAGCCTCTAGCTCACTCATCTTAACTTCAATCTGACTACCAACATCCTTAGTCAACTTGTGAGATAAGGTACACTTAATGTACAGTACCTTGCCATCATGTTGACATTTTTGAAGTTTGTTGATATAAGTATCAAGACTTATCAAATCATTCTTAATATTTTGACAAATAGTGCTAAACAAGTTAGCATCATGTGAGATCTGTGCCTTAGATTCTGCAACATTTAGCAAATTCATGAATTCCTAATCAAATTTTTTTAGCACTGCCTGTGCCCTCTATTTAGGATCTGGCTTTGTATGCTACACTGCTAGAGTACTATGTAATCTGTTAGTAACCTCCACCAAGGTTCTTTGCAGGCTATTCACTGTCCTGTTCTTCTCAATAAGTTTTCACAAAGATGAGATCAAGCCAGTTTGATCATCATCATCAGTTGTTAGGCTAGCAAGCGAAAGCGGAGTAGATAAACTAGAAGGTTTAGTGTCATCTTCCCTTTGCTTCTTTTCAACTGCCTCTTTGACTCTTCTTCTCTCTTCTTTCTCTTTCTCTTCTCTTTCCTTTCTTTCATTTTCTCTCTTTTCTTCCTTTTCTAATCTCTTCTTATCCTCCTCTAACTTTCTCTTCATTTCTTCTTCAACTAATCTTTTCTTTTCTTTCTCAACTTTTCTTTTCATCTCATCTTCAAGCAATTTCTGCTTGGTCTCTTCTATTTTCCTTTTCTCTTCCTCTAATAACCTCTTCTCTTCTTCAATTCGTTTCAGTTGATCTTCAATATCCTCGGTATGAGGTTCATTTTGTTTAGAGCTTTCAAACGGGTTAGTATCATCAATGTTAATGGTAACATTGGTTTGCTCTATCTGCATTGTGTCACCACTTACTGACACTTTCGTGGTTTTGGGTGCTGGTGAAGATGTTGCCTTGGACTCTGTCATCATTTGACTTATGGCTGCCGCAGTTTCACTTCTAATTTTATCTTTCTCACCCACCATAAACAGGAATGGTCTTACCTTGTTCCTCAAGTATGGTGCTAGATTGTTCAACAATCTCTTAACTTCTTCTTCATCATTAGTCTCGCATATTGTTCTTATCATAGACTTCCAAAGTTCTGTGAACTCTTCTCGAGTTGATGCCTTCTTTTCAATGAGTTTGTCATAGACTTTCTGATTTACCATGCCTTCAATATCCTTGAGTTTCAGATTATTGGCTATTATGTATCTCACAATAGATGTAATAACCCCAATAGGTTATAACTTCTTCAAACACCAAAAATTTTTATACTTCAGTTGTTTGACATTTCGTCAAACATTTTGAAAGCAAGCTCTGATACCACTGTAATAACCTTCTTCTAATCTGCTCTCAAAAAAATGCTGATGAAAGCTCAAGAAATTTCATCAAACAATTCACATGCAAGGGACGTATGACTGATATAGTATTTCAGCTAGCTTCAAATGACTTTTTCTTCAATTTGCATCAATGAGAATCTTGTGCTAGAAGACTACAATGGACTACACAATGACCTAACATGAGTGTGCTACTAATTTTGACAATATTCAGTGCATATATATGATCTAAGCTTGAGAAATGAACACCTACAGCCAACTGACATTTTTACAAATAGTTGGTATGCAAACTAACTAGCTGATAAATAATGATATTAAATTGCTTAAATGACACCAGCAACTATTATCTTCTTAATTGTAATGAAAATTACAATGCTCATGAAATATGGCCAAGAGTTTGGCATTTACATGGATTACAAAATGATAATGCTGGTATAATGCACACTTATAGCTGAAAGCTTATAACACCCTAAAAAGCAATACTAACAAAAGAACCTGGTTGTAGATGGCTGTAATAATTTTCTTCAATGCTGCCCCTTCTGCTTTGCTTTTCCAATTTGCTTTTTTGAACTGCTTTTTTCGGATTGCTTTTTCGGCCTACTTTTTTGGTTCCGCTTTTTCGGTCTGCTTTTTCAGTTCCGCTTTTTTGGACTGCTTTTTCGTATCTGCTTTTTTCAAACTGCTACCCTATTGAATCTCAAGACCATGTCTTTCAATGGCATCAAGATTTCTAGCTTGAAGGGATTTCGTCCTTCAAACTATTGAGACATAATCTCCAGAAAATTTCTCAATTTTTTTTTTGATATTTCCAAGCATACTAAAAAAAAGCTCTTCCCTTTCTTTTATAGTGTTCTCACAAGAGCTCAATCCTTCATTTTCTCAATGTGGGATAAAACATCACTCCCTTTATGTAACTTATGTCTCCAATGTGTTATAAAATAAAGGGGACTCTTTTTATTTAAATATTTCCCACAAACTATAGTCTATACATTAATAAAGTTAAATATTTAAATTTAACTTTATAAAATAGCTTTATCAATGCATAACAAATCTTATCAATGATAAACAAGTCTTCTTGCCGATTTTAAACAATTACCATCGACATACTGATGCCACTGGATGTTCGACCATATCCAAGATGACTTACTATAAATAGTAAGGATGCCCAAAGTTGCCTCAAAACCTCTCAAAAAGACCTGCAACTGAAACTATCTAGGCCAAATGGCCTCTAAGCCCCTTTAATGTCCTGGTTAGCCTACAGGACCGTGGGGAAATAGGCTAACGACAACATCATGCTATGAATGCTAAAAAGGGGACATTACAATAGAGATATCAAATTGATCTTTCTCAAAGTTATTATACAAGTCATAAAATTTGTTTAGTTAACAAAGTTTCCTTCATTAGCAATAGTTGAATTTATCTTCTCTATCTTCGGCTTCCAGGGTTGCTGAGTTTTTCCTGCTGATTGCTTAGAAGTAGTTACCTTTTCTATTTGTATAACTTCTTGTTCTTGTTCTTCTTTTTCACTAGACTCAACAATTGTCAACAATGTCTTTTGTCTCTTTCTTGGTCCAGTGGCTTGTTGTTTGACCCTTTTAGTCTTAGTGGTCACAGCTTCCACTAATCTTTCTGATTTCCTCTTCGGTTCACTTGGCTAAACATCTGATACTGTTGCATAAGGAATGCTCTGTTGTGAAGATGTCTCTGCAATAGACATTGACAAAGGTTGCACATTCAATATACCTTGTTTCATAGTCTGCCTGACTGCTTGTGACTCACTCTTAGTCATACTGGCCTCTAATAAGGCTTTCTTCATTATTGCCTCTATTTTCTTGTGAGATGCTTTCTCCAAGAATGCTTGATGAGCTGATTGGGTAATCTCATCATAGGTTCCAAATTTGCACTCAGCTTGGTCCTTCTCAGATTTCAACAATAAATCAATGTATCCAACTACTGTTTCATCACTCAATTCATAACCTAAGGGATCAAGAAATGTTTCCCGAGGTTCTACTGCCTGAATATAAGTAAAATTTGTATCAACCATGACACAAATGTCTTCTTTAAATCTATCTACAATTGCAGGTGCAATTTTGAATCTCTGTCTCATCTTATTCTAAAATGTTTTCATTATCAAGTTCCCACTATCCAATATTTTATCTGTTGGATGTCTTCTACATACTTCTGTGATCTTCTCATCTATCACTGCTCATAATCTATGTGATTGACAAATATGGAAATCTTTTTAGTACATGAAAGAATGAATGATTGATCAGTGATTGAAATCTAAACACACCATTCTTAGTCCTTTTGATTTTCTCTAGGTTCTCAAGAAGTTGCATTCTTGGAATTTCACTGAGGTTAACTTGTTCCTTCTCAACACATATCTTGTAGGCTGCATAGATGAATCTAGCTGACAATTCATCAATCTTAGAACTTGCACATAAGGAGTAAGCAAAGATTCTACTCAGGAATCTTACATCATCTTGTTTAATGGTGCTGAGCACCATGGCCTTTCCATTATAAACTGCTTTGGTATAACTCTCAACTTTCTTCTTAACCAATTTCTCACCTATAGGTACACTGTCTTGTTTACTAAGGCCAGTTACCTCATGAATAAGGTTGGCTGAAATATCAACTACACTATCTTCCATCCATAGTTTTTCATCATGTATTCTACTTAGTATGATTTGTGTCCACTCATTTGTGTCCAATTCTCGATAGAAATGATATTTGAACAGCTCTAGTTCTCTTAAATGTTCAAATCCAGGCTTCAAAGTCATATCGTGATTAAAGACTAATTCCATATCCTTGTTCATATACACACTTCCAATAGATTCAAACTTGCTGTTCAGAGAACTTCCCACATCTTCTAAACAAACTACATTGTTTGGCGTAATGGATAATGCTGAATTAGGGTTTCCTTCTACGGGTTTCACGGAAACAACCTTCAATTTCAGTCTCTCCTCATTCTCAACATTATGAACTACAAACATATCTGTGATTCTAACAAATATGAACTTTTGTCAAATAAATTCTGTGGATATACAATAAAATACCTTTTTCCGAAAATAGGGTTTGCTTCGAAATTGCCTTCTCAAGTCGCTTCTGAGTGCTCTATGCTTCTAAGGTAATCACAATGAAGTGGTAATCAAGTTTGTACTCCATTTTATTCCTTCAACTCAAACTTGCATTAATTGTGTATTCGCAAATACGAAAAAGCTGTCAATTGCATTTAGAAATCAAATATCTGCTCAAAATCTTCTATCCGATCTTCAGATGCTATCCAAAGTTTACCATAGCTTCTTTCCATCATGACAATGCTCCACAAAACTTCGCTCCACGAAATTTTTAGTAAGAACATAGTTTTCATTTTCAGCTACAGAATTGACTTTCTTTGTAATAACAGCAACTCTTAATTCCTTCACAACTAGTTTAGATAAGCTCCAAATTACAAACGAGCTTAGATACAGTCTAAATTTATCTTGATATATCTTTTCCCAACTTCGCTACCTATACTTCGATCTCTGAGTGAAGTTACAAATTTTGGTGCTGTGAACAAGCTTAATTCAACTTAATTAATCAAACTCGATTATTGACTTCGATCTTCCTGTCTCATCATTTTCTAGCTTTTCTTTAGAGATGTCTAATCCTTTTGCAAATGCCTCATTGAGTTCTTCTCAAAGTTCACTGACTACATTTTTTTGTTCCTCATTGTCCTTCTATCATTATCATATTTAGGTTTCCACAATAATGACAGTAAAAATCTGTAACATGATTAAATGACTTATTTTTACAATCTCTTTTCATATCACCTATTTCATTACATGAAAAACACTTACCTTTAAATTCATACTTGATTTCTTTAGGGGATTCCACTTGCTTTGGTTCATCCAAAATCTCAACTTCCTTGTTTTGTCCAACTTCTTTAGGTTTATCAAAAGATTGAGTAGATTCAATCTTATCATCAGATTTATCTTTTTCCTTCAGATCTGATCTAATCTGAGGTTTCCTTGCAGACATGTTAAATAGATAACCAAGACCAGTCTTATCATAAGTAGGTCTCTGTATTGACATTGAATCATCAAGCTTTTCTCTACTAAAATAAAGCTTAAGTTGTTGCTTGCTCTGAGTTAACTCAGCTTTCACAACAGTATTATACTTATGAAGTTCTTCATGATCTTTCAATGTTTCAAATTCAAATGTCTTTTTTGCTAGACTAGCTCTAAGATCTATATTCATAGTCTTCAAATCAGATTCAACTTTGCTAGGATCACTCCTCAAAGTTAACTTCAGATTCATAATCTTCAATTCATGCTTCAAGATCTTGTACTGTCTTCAGCTTTGAATAATCATCATCACTAGTTTCATATTTAGTAGATTTAGGCTTGGATTTGAGATGTTCAATCTTATCCTTCAATTGTCAAATATATACTTTGCAGTCTTCATATCTATCCTTCAGCTTATCTCTTTCTTCAGTAAGGAGATCAATTTGTTCAAATGCCTCTTCAAGATTCTTCATCAACTATTCCATATCTGTAGGGATCATACTCAAGCTATTAAACCTCTTCTGATAACTGTGCTTTGATACCAATTGTTAGAAATAGAAATTATTGAGAGGGGGGGGGGGTGTTGAATCAGTAATCTACAAACTTTAGATGCCAAATGGATATTATTTGTTATATTAAACCATACATAACAAAGTAATAAAGTAATGCTGAACAATAACAATAACCATACACAAAGATAACTCATAACACCATATTTTGTTAACTAGGGAAACCCTGGTCAAGGGAAAACCCCGGTGGGGATGGTATACTGATATATAAGTTCCTTGTTAGAGGATGGACCCTATTAGGAGTCAATGAGCAAATTTAATATAGAGAGTCCTTGTTAGGAGACTTTGAATTCTTGTTAGGAGATTCCAACCCTATTAGGAGTTGTGCCAACTCTGTTAGGAGTTGTAGTATAATAGAGGCAAGATGAGCCCATTGCCCAAACATGCACTTCCAATTACAAGAAGAGCTCATTGCCCAAACAAGTAATTAGACTTTTGGAATATAGATTTTGTAACTTCTTCCTTGACTGATCTCTTATCTTCAGCACAGTCTCGGATCACATAATAGCTTTTACAAAACTTCGCATATATCACTTTTATAGTAAGTTCGTATATCACAATACTTGCACAACTTAATCACCAAAAAAACACTTTAATTCGGAAGATGTCATCTACTTAAATACCATGCCTTAACACAAATTGCTGCTAGGTCGGCTAAGACCATAATATACTTTTCCAACTTAGAGTAAACATCTAGGATGTCGGCCCTAATTGGTCAAGTAATTATTTCCTTTTCTTTAATTCTACTGTCCTGTTTCATTGGTAAAGCACAAATATCTCTTTTCAGTACAGTCCGTATTGACTTTCGAGGTTATACACGTCATCATCAACATGTATACTATCTCCATCTAACTTCGCTAGTCATAATATGACGTCAGTAACAAGTTACATATAAAACAATACACTGCTGTATACCAAATTCATACTTAGACAATTTTTTGAATGCCAAATGTTAAGTATCTCTATATCTGAGGTTTCCTATAAGCATGTACATCATGTGTTGCCATAAATGACAACAATTAGATATCTTCATTAGCCAATTGTCAATAGATACATGCTCCCATTGAGTTCCAGGATGATATCAATATGCAAGCACAAATTGACGTGTTCGCACAAATGCAGAGAGTTAATAGGACTACTATTCAGCGTTATGGGCAGCTGGCTGGTGCAAGTGACAATGCTGTGGTTTTGAATCCCACATTGGCTGTGCTATCATTGATCTAAAAATTTAGCTTGTAATATAAGATGAAAATATTCATTGCTTGCATGTCACTCGCAATTTCCCGCAGCTTGTAAAATAAAATGGTCTGGCTGTTGGAAGATCTGCATGATTTCATGAGGAGATTTGACTATCAAAAGTTTTTTTTACTGCTAGCAAGGAATCATATAAGTTTTCATATTATTCATCTCTTTTTCTCTCTTGGTTGCAGTAAAATGATGCATCAAATTATGAGATGGGGATGTTGCCTTGATGTTAAATATTCAGAGGGAGATGCTCAGCCTTAGAGGAAGGTTGCATTCTCTTGCTTATTGGTGTGATCAAAATAATTCTTGATTAAGAGGGAGTATTTATAAAATCCTTGCCAATTTTATTCATGCTTGGCACTATAAATTTTGAGACTCTTATTGGAAAAGAATTTCAACTCTAAGCTTCTTCATTGTAGAGTTTGAGACTCTTGTTGGAAAATAGTTCCAACTGTGACTCATGAGTTATTGTTCACATGAAATTAATAATAAGTTGTAAGGACAACTTGATAACTCTTTAACTTATGATTTATTCATAATGAACATCGTGTAGAGAGTCCATGATGTCATCATGTGGAGAGATGCCGTGATGGGAGTTGGAAGTTATGTTGACAGAGTCTATGATTGTATGATGTTGAGAGAGTCCGTGATAAAATGCTGGTTGTAAACCTTGCTAATTTGTCAAGTTGAGAGATCCCATGACAACATCACGTTGAGAGAGTTTGTGGTGAAAGGAATTGTGATTTTTGTAGGTTTGTCATGTTGAGAGAATCCATGACAGCACCACATTGAGAGTTTGTGATGAAAACTGGTCGTTTTTCTTGTAGGGTTTTCATGTTGAGTGATTTCATGTATTTTATAGGATCTATGTGATTAGATTTTATCATTGACATTTTCGTTGCAGCCTTGTGTGACTATTCAGCTAAAGATCTCTCTCGCTAAGAACAAGTGTTGGAGATTGTAGCTGCGATAGAGATCTTTATCTTTTGGCATTAATACCATTATGGTCAGCTTCAGTAGAAAAAGGAAGGAATAAAGTGTTGTTTAAGACCCAAGGTGTTAAGTAACAGTGGGAAGAGAGCATACGGGGGGCACATTTATGATAGGAATTAAAAAAGGAAGGAAAAGTTTATTCCCATATGATAAGCAACTGACAAGGAAAAACAATTTGTTAAATAGGCATTTAGAAAAGGCAATAATAAGATATGGCAGTGTAATTCCATTCCTTTCTAGTGGCAAGGAAGAATTCTTAAATACATAATCTTCCAAATACATTCAAAGCAAGGGGTGTTATATATAGCATAGAAAGGAGAACAAAAATCATAAAAGAAGAAATAAAGCACATGTGCGAAAAAGACAGGGGATAAGGAATGTTGAACAAGGACATACATGGATTAAAACAACAATGATGTGGAGACAAGGGAACACGTACAATAGGTACAAGGAGATATCTAAGGGTACTTAAAAGTAGGTAAAATGTTTAAAAGTTTCGTCCCCCATCATTAATATGAGACCAAATGCATTATATATAAATCCGTCAAAAACTTGAAGCACCTGGTGTGTGCACGCACCCAAGTACCCCTGCTGGTCGAAAATGTGCTGCTGCACCTCGGCCGCACTAGTTGAGCACCCGGGTGGTTCGTGGGTGCGCTCAGGGTGCTTGCGGGGTGCTACCAGGGTGAATGGCCCAAATAGTTTAAAAAAAAATATTTTTTTCTTTTCCTTTTTTATTTGTATTTTATGCATGCTTAGAGAGCACTTGGGATAATTCCATTCTCATTATTGACATTTTGTCATTTTTGTTGATTGTACTCACTTTGATATGGCTATGATACATTATTTCATTTCACTGTTTCGTGCTACTCAACTCACTGTCATCATGAGCATCTTTATATTATATCATATATGATATTCATATTTGAACAATGAATTTTGAATCTTGCATCTTGAACTAAGTTAATTTGTTAAATGGTCACTGGTAACGGTTATGAAGTTTCAAGTTTGAACTTATGGTTTGTGAATCACATTTCAATTTTCTCTATTCAACTATATTTGGTATGTTATATAATATATTGAAGTATCATTTCATAATTAGTGTTTTTAGTCATATATATTATATATTATGCAACCACCTTCCCCTCCTTCTCCCCCCCCCGTCCGCACCTCGCCGCCGCACCGCCGTTGTCCCCCCGCCGTCCCCAAATTGAGGCCTTTTTTTCCCACACTCGAAACTCGTCCCGATGTCCCCCCGCACCGCCGCACCCCCCCGCTGGGGTAACACTGATATATATATATATATATATATATATATATATATATATATATATATATATATGTATGTATGTATTAATGTATGAAGTTAAAAAAATAATATTATTTATTGAGAATTTTCATTAATCCAAAAAATGACATTCAAGATTTGATATCATGTTTATTAAATACAAAGAGTTAATTGTATAATCTTCTTTATGGGGAATTAATAGATAAACTCTTATAGTGTTAGTATAGGATGGTGCTCAACTCTATATAAATGGCTAAGTGCCAGTGTAGGGATTGGGATCTTCTTTATATAAATGGATGAGATCTGATTAATGATATCTCATAGTGCCAGTGTGGGAGGTTAGTTTTATCTTTGTATAAATGGCTACCACACAAGTGTGGGAGATTAGTGTAACTGATGCAGAGATAAACTCAATGGAAGCAAAAACAAAAGGAACCAACACCAAAAAGAGATAGATAACAATATTCTTTTAATTGATTCATCAAATGAACAGTATAAACACTTTGCTCTCCTACAGATTTCTTCTCCCTGTAACTTCGTATTCAGAAACTTGACTAAACCTAAATCTAAAAACTCTATTTATACTTGCTAGGACGGTCTACGAAACATTCTAGATTATTACAAAATAGGAAAACTGACCCAAAGAGACCTCTTGCTAAAACAGCTTACAGAATGTTGTAGATCATTACAGAATAGGAAAACCGACCCCACAATGGTTTGGGCACATCTCAAGAAAAGATCTTTATGTGGGTGTTCTTGCACCATACACCTGGGGACAATAGAATCCAAGTCCCTTGCATTGTCCTTCCGCTTTCTTGTCTTCCAATTCCTTGGTATTTGGTGTTTGTACTCTTGCCAAGTACCCAAGTCAACTTTCATATTTTCATAAAACTCTTCCACATAAGAATTCAGGTAGAACTCGTGCAAACTTGCAATAAATGGATTAGAAAAAGCAAATGGGACCTCATAATATATGAATTCATCAATTTGGCTCATTCTAGGAACCTTTGGATCCGTTTTTACAATGTCTTTATGCTGCAATATCTCTATGCTTGGAGACAAATTCATCACTATTTGATCCTTATCTATCCTCTTAGCTTCATCATCAGTCTTCTTCTTTGCTATTATCCTTTTAATAGGCCATATCACTTTCTTTCTTAACTTCAAATGCCATCTCTTGGTTCCATCAAGAACCAACACATCCACCTCTTTTCCATCTTTATGAACCTTTTCATCACAAGGCTCATCAACAATTACCACTTCAACCTCTTTCCTATCTTCAAGAACCTTTTTATCATAAGGTTCATCAACAACTATTTGCTGCAAACTTTTTATATCAGCATCAATTTGTTCATTTTGTCCTTCCAATGGACAAGTCTTCTCTTCATTGGCAACCAAGTTCTCTATTCCATCTTCACAAGCTTTTGTAATCTCAATGGATTGTTTCTCCAAATCACTATTTTCTTTTTCCATATTTTTCTTCAACACTTTTAGTCTCGCTAAATTTTCTTCCCCTTTTTAAAGTTCCCTCATTAGGAATCTTATTTCTCTTCTATCTCTTGATTCATTCTAGCTTCCTCTTCTCTTTTCTTTTTTCTAAAAATCACAATATGAAACTCATGCATTTAAAAGTATCCTCTTATCATGAGATAAATCTCCTCTTGTGACCATTTTCTCCTATCTAGGTTCTTTCCACTCAACCTAGTCTTTTGGCCACTCTACAGGTTCTCTTTCCAACTTGTCACAACAAACACAAACTCACAATTCACCTTTTCCTAGACCTTTTTTTGAGCTCTGATACCAAAAATGATGCAGAGATAAACTCAACGGAAGCAAAAACAAAAGGAACCAGCACTAGAAAGAGATAGATAACAATATTCTTTTAATTGATTCATCAAATGAACAATATAAACACTTTGCTCCTACAGATTTCTTCTCCCTGTAACTTCGTATCCAAAAACTTGACTAAACCTAAACTTAAAAACTCTATTTATACTTGCTAGGACAGTCTACGAAACATTCTAGATTATTACAAAATAGGAAAACCGACCCAAAGAGACCTCTTGCCAAAACGACTTACAAAATGTTCTAGATCTTGCCAAAATGGCTTACAGAATGTTCTAGATCATTATAGAATAGGAAAACTGACTCCACAATGGTTTGGGCACATCCCAAGAAAAGATCTTTGTGGGTGCTCCTGCACCAGTAACCCTTGAATAAATGGCTGGATGAGATTGTAGTGTTGGTATGAGAGATTGGCAAAATCTCCATTTCACTGACACCATGGAGGTTGATATAGTCCCTATAATGTTGGTATGTGAGATTGTTGTAATCTCCATTTGACTGAGATGACTAGGACTAGTATAATCACCACATACCTAAATATTCTGATGATGTGAACATATGCATACGTGATTGGCCTTGGATAGAGGATGGATCGTTAGGAGGAACCTTAAAGGGTGCACTACATAGTAGACATTGGAATAACTAAGGGTTACGAAACCTAATCTAAAGACGTCTTTAAGGTTTGGGGTTAGGATAGAGGGTAGAATAAATAGTTTGACATGTTATTGTTTTATTTTGACATTTCTTTTGAAGGTTTTACTCCTTTCCCGCTAACCCCAATAGTGGGGACATTACAACCTATCTCCATGTTTCTTGTGCTAGAAACACATTCCCAGGATAGCCTAGAGATGACCACACTTTGTGGAGGTGTTTTTTTAGCCTTTCTAGTTCATTCCAAGCTGTTTTTGACTTTTTCTAAAGCTGATTCGAGATGATTATTTTAGCTGTCATTTCAAGATATATATAAGTTTTCAGTGCGGGTTCGGATATGAGAACATGGTATGTGGGTTTGTCAATTTTATTTTTCCATTATAGTTTGTATGGGTCCGTTTGTGTCTGTGTGTCGATATATATATCTGCATTATTCATACAGAAAAAAAGAGAAATATACAAAATTAATACTAAATCCTTATAATATGAGTCTATGGTGCCTGATCATTGGTCAATGCCAAATGTGAAAGGTAATCATAAAAAAATTAAATACTTGAAATGTCAAATCTGCTTTCTGGAAGGTATTTGGCACTCTGCCATCGAATACAATCACCTCGCTTCAAACTGGCAAGATGGAGAGAGCAAATGTGAAAAAAAGTGTTTTTGGAGGCTTCATAATGACCTGTATTAGGATTCAATAATAAAAAAAAAAAAATGTTTTTGGACGAACTTTTGAGCTTGATGCCGTGGGTCCTCGCAGCTCTGCATGGGACCCTGCCCAGACCCAACACTATATATATATGGCATTATTGAATTATGTCATATATGAAACAAACTAAGGTTGTGTCAATGGTTTAAAAACTCATGAAATAATGGAACAATTCAAACTAGTATTTTTCTTCTAAAATATATAAACCAATTATTTTTATTCTGCTTGGCATTAAAATTGTTTTGGCCTTTATAGTAGTTGACTTGTTCAAACATACAGGTGGGCTGAAAAGCTATACCAACCATCAAACCAATCATAGATCAACCTGTTGATTTTATCATAAATCAATTGTGCAAGGTCCTTGAGCTTTGACTGCATCAATATAAACGTATCTATTGCTATTTGGCTGCCTGCAAAGATTTTTCTGGTTCTTTAGCTGTAATAGATGTGTGGTTTATCAGGGACCCCGTGCCTTTTACTTGTGTAAGATGGCACTGCTGGAAATTTGTTAACCAAATTCTGGATGTGGCTGTGGCAATGGAACAAAAAATCCATTGTGTCCATTGACTTCCAAGCCCAAATCTTTCTTATTGTGAATGTTTGACTTGCAACCACCCCTAATGGCCTTTAAAACACCTAGTATCATACCTAATCTCTTCTCCTAGCTTACTGGATACAGAACGAGTCTGACATTGAACAAGCATAAAATAGTTATTCCTTAAGTAATTTTTATAATATCATTACCATATACAGCGTCAATGAAGGAAGCTTTGGTCTCTTTTTGATGGTAGGCAATATGTGTCTGTTAATGATCTCATTCTTGCAAAGTACTAAATAAAATCCAATACAACTATCTTTATTTTTTGGAACTTATGAATGAACAATACGAAGTCCAAAGATCAGCGAGGTTTGTATCATGAAAAAAAAAAAACACAATTTAACATGCATTGACATAGTTTATTTCTACGCCCTGGCCATATGGTTGGAATTAAGTGTCTCATTCTAATTTAAGACAGGAAAAGGTGCTGCATATTCTGGTACTTCATCTGTGCTTCATGCTCAAGTTATTGTTCAATCTTATATGGTGAAAGTTAAGAAATTCAATCCTGTTTAGTTTGTCTTCTCATGAAAACAAGATAGGTGATATTTGTTTATTGATTAGATATATATTTTTTGTCTCATAGCTCCCATGTTAGGTACCTCAAGTTTCAGTCTTTCAACACCGCCTTAACATTTTGTATCATTTGTTTATAATGATTTCAAATCAGGTATTCTTATTCTACCAACTATAATGGCACGTGGAAAGCTTACGGAACACCATTGTTAGCAAGCTTAAGAGATGATATCCGCACTGGAGCTGATATTCGTTTGATTGTTCAAACTTTGCTTGCCCCCATGTTGAGGGGTAAAAGCTTCACGTCATCAGATCATCTTAAGCCAACAGGGGCATTTGGGTGCAAGTTGGAAGGAGATACAAATATGCTAAAGGAAGTTGCTACGGCATTGATTCCAAAACATGAGCCCTTAGATGCTAGCATGAGCAGCTCCTCAAATCATGCTGATCAGATTAAAGATAATGGCCTTTGTAATGTATTGAAGTGCACTTCATCATTTCGGCTGTGGTTGGTAGATGAAAAGAGTGTAACTAAAGAGATTGCTATAGCAGAAGATGAATCAGTTTCAATATCAAGTACATGTAAAATAATTCATGTCTTTGTGGACTGGACAGAGAAAGAATTAGAGAGATATGACACACGTTATCTTGAAATTTTACCTGAAGTATTTAAGCTTGGCTTGGCATCAAAGAAAGCAAGGCAAGATTCTATCTCATTGTATGCATGTTTGGAGGCTTTTTTAAGTGAAGAGCCTCTGGCACCTGAACACATGTGGTTAGTAATTTCTTTCTTGCCCTGAGAATCAATTGCTTTTTAAAAAGAGCTATGTATGAAGAGAATTAACAGATTTCCAGGCTTTTCAGAATTATGCATCTGTTTGTTTAATATCTGTGTGCATGACAGTTTTTTCATGATTGTGTTTTGATCCGGGAGATGGATTTCAGGTATTGCCCTTGCTGTAAGGAACGACGACAAGCTAGCAAAAAGTTAGATTTATGGAGGTTACCTAAAGTTCTAGTTGTTCATTTGAAGAGATTTTCATATAGTCGGTCAATGAAAAACAAATTGGAAACACTTGTAAACTTTCCTATTCATGATCTTGACCTGACAAAGTATGTTGCAAGAAGACATGGACTGCAGAGGCATCTTTACCAGCTGTATGCTGTCAGTAATCATTATGGTAGCATGGGAAGTGGTCATTATACTGCCCACGTTAAGGTAAAACCAGAAGAATCACTTCCTCACGTCCTATGTGTTTTCTGTGTACACTTTTCTTGGAATAATCTCATTTCTCTTTAGAATTGACAAGTTGGAATTTTCTGTTTGAATTTGTACCTGCCAGAGAGTCACATTCATTAAGGAATGTGAATACCCTCCCATGTCAATCTTGGCACTGAAGTTTCACATTACTTAATAAAAGTCTTTTAAAAAGGCCAAAAATAAATTGGCATGAATTGTTCCTTTTGCTTTTGGCTTTTTCAAAAAGTTCATTGGTTGACTGTAGTTTGTGCTTATTGATTTGTATGGTACTCTTAAATTTTACTTTCTAACAAATTATTGTGCTCATTTTCTGTATGCAGCTTCTAGATGAAAACAGGTGGTATAATTTTGATGATAGTCATGTCTCCCCAATTAGTGAGGATGAAATAAGGACACCAGCAGCTTATTTACTTTTTTACAGAAGAATTAAATTTGAAGATGGTTCAATGAGCAATGGAGCCCACTCATATGCAAATCGTGACAATTTTGGGTTCAGAAAATAATTGGGCCAAAGAATACGTTCTGTCAAATTTGTAGACAGCCTTCATTGTTACTGCATTCTGCTTTAGTAGTGGAATGAAGTGCTAGATGGACATATTCTTGCATCTCTTGGCTCAAAATTTATTCATCAGGTATGGAGATGCAATGAAGCCATTCTAAGTCATTACATTCAGCATCTGAACTTGAATAATGTGGAAACCTATTTAAAAAAAGTCTTTCAGCTGGATTAGGAAATGATTTGCATCTCTATTCAATATTTCTATCTGAAAATAGAGAATCACCCTGGCAAGGACAGCATATGGAAGGAGGTTGCTTCTATCAATGCCTAGAATGACTTTCACGTCTTCTCAAAGTCAACTCTTATCTGCATGGATGACGATGAAATTGGTACACACATTTTGGTAGCTGGTTGTTTCTTTATCTTCATGATGTACATTTTAAAAAGAAACAGTTGAGTTTACCTTCCATTCACAATTTTTTGTATGGATGCTTGCTAATGATTCACCATTCATGATATATTTTGTATTCTTTAACCTTTATGTTGAAATGAATGCCTTTTGAGGACTGCCCAACCTTGCAGTATCAGCTCTAAGTGTTCTTCAGATCCTGAATGATTATGGTGGAAGCTGCATCTAAGCTTCATGTCCTAATAACTGGATGCACACTTATTGACAATTGTAACAGTTGCAGATTGCTATGATTCGGTTATTTCTAGCTAATGATTTTTACCCACCGAAATGGTGTACACCAGCTATAATGTGAATAATGGTGGGTGTTGCTGAGAGGCAAGGTTCTAGTTTCTAATTTAAAGATCACTTACAAAATGTGATCTATACTTGTACTATAAATTTAACAGTTATTTCACTTGTAGGGTTCAGTTTGGCTGGATTTGAATTTTTGTACAACCTGAGCTTATCAGTGAAATATTAGATGTTCCAAAAGTGAGCATAATTGAATGGCAGGAATCAGGGTTCATGTTTGATATGGGAAACTGATTTCCCACTCGGTGGTTGTGTAGCTGATGATCTGTATTACTTAGTATTAACAAAGATCTTTTTTTTTTTCACAGTTCATCTATTATTTGCTGGGAGTTAATTTTGCGTTGATAGTATGTTAGAGATTTGCTAGAATATTTATTAGCTCAATTGGCAGTAAGCTTTATTATAGCATAATTCAGCTATTTCAAAAAAAAGAACCTTTTGTGCTACCTGAGGATACTGAAACGTCACAAGGAAGAAAAGCATACAAATAATTTGTTTCAGTGGTTGATGTATCTACATTTCTGAAGTTCAAAGCTTTTTAGCTTCATAATGTGTGCATTACATAAATGTGCAAATTGGCATCAAGCTGCATTGGTCCACATCTTGAAGAAGCTCAACCCAATTTCTATAATTTTAAATATCATTTAAAAAAATTGTGATCTCTACTTGTATGATAAATTTAACAATTATTTACTAGTCTGGCCCACTCTGGTTGGAATTGAACTTTTGTATAACCTCACATTAGCATGGAAATATTAGATTTTCCAACAATGAGCAATATGATTTAAATGATGTATGCAGAACTGATGGTTGGTTTGGGAAACTTTTCTTTGCATGCGGTGATTGTGTAGCTGATGGTCTGTAATAACAAAAGACCTATTTTCACAATTTGACTGTTGGTGGGAAGTTAAATTTTGCTTTGATAGTATGCTATAGATTTGCAAGAATATCTAGTCAACAAGTAAGCTTTGTAATTGCACGATTTAGCTATACAAAAACAGGAATTCTCGCACACCCTGAGACCAAATTTAAAAAGGTACAGGCAACAACCACCCAAACAGCTACAGCAACCACGAAAGTGGCTGTAGATATATGAAACTACAGCTAACGTAAGATGTGTTACAACTGTTGTTACTACTTATCAGCTGCTCCGGTTTCAGCTATTGAATCTTTGTTTACTAATGCTTCTCAGTGACATGTAATTCTTATTATGTTTTTGAAAAGAAAAATGTACAGGAAAGCTAATTTTACAAATCATTTGTTTTGGCTTCTGAGGATCTACATATTTGTCCAAAACAGGAAAGTAACTCAGACATAATATGAATACATTTCAATCTACAGCCTTGATGCATATTGGTTTTTATTTTGGTTATTCATCAATATAACTGGCAGGAATTTAATTCCATATGGTCAATAGGGGTATGCCTGGAGGGGTATGCTGATTCGTGCACAAGTGGATTCTGATTCGGATGCCCCACAGGGCGGCTTTGTGAGTCTCCATGCATCCAGTTATCAATTTGACATTTTTTTGGGGAAAACAACTTGATGCATTTGATAACATGTGCTTTATGACATTTTAAATCAGTTTTTTAGTCCTAGACCCTAGAATGGCCTTAATAGAGGCAATTCATCATTTTTTTCATCTCATTTTGTTAGCAGCTAGGATCTTTTCTCCTTTGTTCTTTATTTTGGCATTTTGAAGATATGGTGATTATTTTCAAAGGTGATCATTTGTGGGGTGTCAAATAGCTTCCACAAAGGAGATCCATGAGTCTTCGAGTCCTTAAATGGACATTTTGATGAACATTTTCAAGTTTGAGAAGAAAATTTTGAAGTCTGTGTTTTCATTTTTTAAAGATACAAAGAAACAAGTTTAGCTATCTATTTTAATAATTTTGTATTTTTTTTGCACTTGTATGGTTGATGTTAACGGTTTTTCCTAATTTAAATTTATTTAATTTCTTATAGTAACAAGAAATTAGATTGTATCATGTAAGAATGACTGTCATCAGTATTCAAAGTTCAGTGGGAGGGCAAGGAGTTGATAAATTCAAAATAGATGTAGAATCTCCTTTATGGAGACATACCACAAGAATAACATAGGTTTCAAGAGGTGGGGCATATCTTTGGAAGTGTAATATTTGTGAGAGTAAAACACCATTTAATAGCTTATATTCTTTATGGGCCTTGCTAGTAAAGGAATGAGAATGTGAAACAACAAAGATGGGGAGGGGATGTTTGTTGTACAAATAACATGATATATAAAACAAGAAGAACAAATTGATAAGTTGGTTAGAAGATTGAAACAATTTTCTTATCAACCTCCATTGGGAAAAATGCAATTGCCCATTGAACCAATTTTATTCTCCAAATATCCATTCTTGCAAATACATGTACCGAAAGAGAAAGAAGTAGAAATGACCATTTGCAAAAGAGGTCCATTGGACACAAAATTTAACATGGAGCAAGGAGAGCTTGTTGATCAAGCCATTGTATTGTTAATGTTTTTGGCCGTTACGACAAAGTTCAATAATAAATAATTGAATATGCAAATGTAAGCCAAGAGTGGCTAAATATTTAATGGCAATATAATAATAATAATATGAAATATATTGTTTTTTTATATGATAATTCAATTAAGTGGGAAAACTTAATTGGCCCCATTTGAAGTGTTGTCTCTTTTGGAAGACACACCTCTTCATCTCATATATATTATGTGTTGGGTGGTGAATTATGAACACCGCAAAACATAATGTGTAAGTAATTATTCACCATTCTCTACCCTAAAATTTGAAAACTTAACATGGTATCAGAGAGGGTTCCTTTGTGGGAAGCTTAACCGCTTGAAGGTAGATCCATTCAGATTCATGGGCAGAAACGAACAATGATGGGCAGATAACTTTGTCATTTGTATGTGTCCATTGATTGGAAGATTCTAGTGATTGGAAGGAAGTAGTGGAGAGTATTACAAAGTTGGTGTTAATCCATATCACATAGAAGTGGCATTCAACAACTTGTTCTGTTTTCGTCGTTATCAAAGATTTTGTCTGCAAAAAAGAGATCAGATATTTGAAACGTCTTTTGGATGTAGATGACGTAATGTTTTTTTGACAAGCATTTGACTGTTCTGTCTATCGATTCGTTATGCTCTGACTACATCAACGCCACTGTTCTAGAATTGAATCTCGTGGATAATCGATGGAATTTGTTTCCATTTATACCTGATGCAAATCACAGAAATTCCCACGAGGCGACTAGTAATTACAATTTGGGTGGGAGTGATGTGGGTAAATTGATTTTATTCGAGAATAAGAGCGGAGTTGTGCTGGAAGGTATGAACAATTATTTGTTAATATCTTATTAAGATTGGGGAACATACTCGAAGTAAGACATAATGAGATTAGTTCATAATTATTATTTTGATTTATTATATTTATGTATATAAGATGGAGAATTATTGAATACATGTAAAATGAAGAATTACCTTATGATGTTATATATAAAAATAAAATACATATATTTGTTGTTAAATTAATAACATTAACATTCTAAGTATTGTATTCCTAATGTAATAAACCTCTTTTGTATTTATTGTATTTCTATACATAAGAGCTATGTCCCTTGATTTTTTCTTGTGAGAATGTTCTTGCAGGAAAAGGAGGATTGATATCAAAGTGCACAGAGGAAGCCGCCAAATGTCAAAAGGAATCATTCCAAGAGCATTCAAACATTTTCAAGTGCCTTTTAAACTTGGTAGAATATTTTCTTGTTTAAGGTTGTATGTTAATAGGGATATTACATTGTATTAATTAATGAGTTAAAGAACTAAAACTAGTTAAGCCATTAATTCTAAGATAAATCTTGATTGACATAAATAGAAAATTCTCATATTTGTAGGCTATGTATTTAGCCAAGACTATATTTAGGCTAGGCTGCATTATTGATTGCATTTGTTATGATTATTGGCTATGTTATAGCAAAGACTAACCTCTTTTATATAGTTGAGTCTATAATTGAGATATTTGGATATTTTGCATGATCATTTCCTTGATATGTGAATATAGCATAAACTATATTGGTTGTATGCATGTGTGGCTAAATTAATCTATGTGATTATATTTTAAATCTTGGTGGATACTGGCAATCCACGGTTTGAGTCTTCTCGACCCAAGGATTGAGTACTTAGTGGACTTGATGTCCGGATACTAGTACTCAAAGCACTTGGTGAATATCATGTATTTGATATTCAGATACCAGTGCAGGTGACATCATAGATTTGATGTCAGATTTAGTACTTGGTGGACTTAATGTCTGAATACTAGTACGAGTGACATCATAGATTTGATGTTGAATTTAGTACTTGGTGGACTTAATGTCCAGATACCAGTACGGGTGACATCATGGATTTGATGTCTAATTTACTACTTGGTGGACTTAATGTTCGGATACTAGTACGAGTGACAGATTTGATGTCAGATTTAGTACTTGGTGGACTTAATATTCGGATACCAGTATAGGTGACATAGATTTGATGTCAGATTTAGTACTTGGTGGACTTAATATCCGAATACCAGTACAGGTGACATCATGGATTTGATGTCAGATTTAGTACTTGGTAGACTTAATATGCAGATACTAGTACGAGTGACATCAAGGAGTTGATGTTAATTGAGTCCTTGTGAATTATGGATCTTGGATCCATTGGTTGAGTACATGGTGACATCATGGACTTGATATCGGGAAGCCATTACTTAGAGCATTTGGTGAATACAATGGACTTGATATTCGACCGATGCTTTTGATATCACAGATTTGATATTAGTTGAGTCAGTCAGACTCAGGAGACTAATACTTAAGAGCATATGATGATGACTTTGAGATATTTTGAGATTTGTATGAGTTTTACATCATGAGATGATGTATGGGATACATAATAGATTTGAGATCTATTGAACTTATGTTTTTGGTATCTCTACCAATTGTGAAGATAGAGAAGTTGAGGTCTTTTATAGATTTGAGACTTATTGGTTGATCTTCTTCTCAAGTCCAAGGAGTGTTAATGTTTGTGGCCTTTACGACAAAGATCAACAATAAATAATTAAATATGCAAATGTAAGCCAAGAGTGGCTACATATTTATGGCAATATAATAATAATAATATGAAATATATTGTTTTGTTATATGATAATTCAATTAAGTGGGAAAGATTAATTGGCCCCATTTGAAGTGTCATGTCTTTTGGAAGACGCACCTCTTCATCCAATATATATTATATGTGTTGGGTGGTGAATTATGAACACACCATAACATAATGTGCAAGTAATTATTCAACCATTCTTTTCCCTAAAAGCTAAAAACTTAACATGCATGTTGTCTCTATGTCAATGGCCTTCCTGTCAACTTGGTAAGATTGTCATATTGGAGTAGATGGTGACAATCATCAATAAAACACCATCTCATTACACAAGTTTTGAGTATAAAAAGGTGTATACTACCCTATGTCAAAAAGAGGACTTTTATAGAGATGTTTTTAGCTAATTAGAAGTTCTTGGAAAACTTTGGGTGTTACTATTGTTTGCGACGGATGGAAAGATACAAACCAACCATTGATTAATGTGATTGCAATGTCACCCAAAGGGGCAAGTTTTTTATGGCAGTTGATTGTGAGGGGTAAGTATAAGATGCACAATTCATTTCCACAATTCTCATTGAGGCCTCCAAATGATTACAGACAACACCAAAAGATGTAGAGATGCAGGTGCTTTGGTTGAGGGCCGTCATATTTTTTGGACAACATGCACCAAACACACCATCAACTTGGTCATGCAACAAGTTGGCACTCCAATAGATTGGGTAAAACAAATATGCTAAAAAGGGGAGCAGATACATGTTTGTGACGAACCATCAAATGTCACAAATGTTCATATATTTCTCCAAATTGGAGTTGTTGAAGGTAAATTGTAATTATTAGATTTTATTTATTTATTTAATTCAAATAAATTTTTATGTCATATTTCAATCATCAAACTGTATATAACTTTTCTTAATATTTATTGATATTGGTATTCAACCATTCTTTTCCCTAAAAGCTAAAAACTTAACATGCATGTTGTCTCTATGTCAATGGCCTTCCTGTCAACTTGGTAAGATTGTCATATTGGAGTAGATGGTGACAATCATCAATAAAAAACCATCTCATTACACAAGTTTTGAGTATAAAAAGGTGTATACTACCCTATGTCAAAAAGAGGACTTTTATAGAGATGTTTTTAGCTAATTAGAAGTTCTTGGAAAACTTTGGGTGTTACTATTGTTTGCGACGGATGGAAAGATACAAACCAACCATTGATTAATGTGATTGCAATGTCACCCAAAGGGGCAAGTTTTTTATGGCAGTTGATTGTGAGGGGTAAGTATAAGATGCACAATTCATTTCCACAATTCTCATTGAGGCCTCCAAATGATTACAGACAACACCAAAAGATGTAGAGATGCAGGTGCTTTGGTTGAGGGCCGTCATATTTTTTGGACAACATGCACCAAACACACCATCAACTTGGTCATGCAACAAGTTGGCACTCCAATAGATTGGGTAAAACAAATATGCTAAAAAGGGGAGCAGATACATGTTTGTGACGAACCATCAAATGTCACAAATGTTCATATATTTCTCCAAATTGGAGTTGTTGAAGGTAAATTGTAATTATTAGATTTTATTTATTTATTTAATTCAAATAAATTTTTATGTCATATTTCAATCATCAAACTGTATATAACTTTTCTTAATATTTATTGATATTGGTATTAACTTGCTTAGGTTATTGAGACCGAATTTGCATCTCATACTATTGTTATGATACAACTTGTCAAGTTGGTAGGGGCATTGAGCCAAATGATTATTTCCAACCAATGGGGTATGTGGAAGACTTCACATTTAGAGAGGGGCTAAAAAGTTATGACATTAGAGTCTTGGATGATAGTAAGCTTGTGTGCATTTTGTATTGGATTTCACCCAACCCATCATGGCTATGCTCCACTATGTTGATACAAATAAACCTTGTTTGGGGAGTGTCTATGACGATATATCACAATGGTAAAAAAGGTAAAGCTTGTCATATAAACATATGAGTATGATCCCATAGAATGTGAAACCTTATGCAGTAAGATAGAAAACACCATTCATCATTGTTGGGAAAACATGACCACCCCATTGCACCTCTTTGCATATGCTCTAGCTTCGAGATACTATAGCAAGGAAATACTTTGCTATGCCAAATAGATTAGCACCATATGTGGATGAAGAAGTTGGTAATGGATGCTACAAAGTTTTACAAAGATTTTTCCAACATGATGAAATGCACAAAAACGTAAGGACAAAATTTAGCTTATTTGCCTTGGGAGAACAACTTAGTCCAATTGCAATAATTGACCAAAATGACATGGGAGCTATCACATGGTGGTACCTCTATGGTCAACTATTTAGACATTTACAACCTCTTGCAATCAAGGTTCTCTCACAAATACGATTTTTTTTGCCACACATGAGAGTTATGACATGGTAGCACCTATATGGTCAACCATTTAAGCATCTACGAACTCTTTCCATCAAGATCCTCTCACAAATAAGTTTTTTTTATTGTTTTTTGTTTACCACTCTTACTTTACAATTTAGTGCTTTACATCCTTTAATTTGCTTTTCATTTTTATGTTTAATTTTGTGAGCAATATCTATGTTGCAAGTTCTATTGCTAAATGGAATCAAAGTACATACTCTGTTATCAATTAAGTGAAGCATATGTTGGACTCAAAAAACACTAAAGACTTTGCTTACATTCATACCAACTTCCATCTTTTTCCACCTAAGGAGGATCATTACAAGGAAGGGGCAACCAAGCTTCCAAATGTAGCCCAAGTGTGCCAACTTGGATGCCATGATCCTTACTACAATCATAGATGACAATGGTGGTGATAATATCATGATACATGGTGCATCTAGTGCAAGTGGCATCGCTTTGAGTTCAAATGATCTTGAACTTGCAATAGTTGGAGATGAAGATTTTTATGAGAATCCTTATGGTTCCGATTAGTGAATCTTGATTGGTGAACATTGAATCATGAACTTGTTGGTAAAAAAATTTGTCACTATAAAAATGGCCCAACGGAGTGTAAGTGACAAATTGTTCACAACAGTTGGATAGGCCCTTGATACACAGCCTTCCTCTGCATTTAGAGGAGCAACTCCCTCGTGTGATATAATTTTGAAGTTTTTCAAATAAAGATGAAATCAAACTTTTAAAGATAAATAGAAATCCATTGATGACGAATGCACCACACGACTCCAAAGCTTTCCTAGACTAATTTAAAACCTACTAATAACAATAATGAAGATCTATGCTTGAGAACTATTACTAGCACAATGCTGATCCAAAGATTCATAAACATCTGCACAATATCGTAAGAATGCTCATTGCCAAGAAAATCAACATTTCTAACAATTTAGATTCAAAAGAAGAGAATTCAAGTAGCATGTTCCTTTATTTTCTTGCACCAAGAGCCTGAGAGGAATTTCTAATTACAAAGACAAAATTTATATACGCTTTCCAAATATCATCCTCTGATCAAAATTTTAGCATAGTGTTCCCTTTTTATAAAGTGTAAACAGTTCTCCCTACAAAGCCAAAAATGACTCCTTATGTAAGCATAAAGGTTAAGAACTACCTCTTCGTGGTTAATAACTACCTCCAAAATACGTAATTTTGGAGAGGTTAATTAACCTCACTAAAAATAACCTATACAAGGAAAACTCTAAAAACATGACTCATGACAAAATTCATCAAAAAGAGCATGAGATATACATGTGATCACTAAGGCTTCTAGTTGTTGGAATTCATCCATCAAAATGTGATAAGTTAATTTTTGAAGGCTTTGTAATATCAAGGATGGCTACCATTGAGTTACATATGAACTCTTTAATAACATGAGTCCATTATGTGTGTCAACCAGTTCTTTGATCATTGCATAGTTAGAGGGCACATATTTTATGCCTTCTATCATCAAAATTACAACTTCAGTACATAGGCCTACTATGGTAATCAAGATCAAGATTGTAATATCTAATGTCACCACCTTAAAATTCTCAAGGAGACAACCAGATATCTTGTGCTTCATCACAATTATAGAGTTGGAGGCACCTCTATTGATACTAAAATTCATATCTATGCTATGCATATTGACTGTGTGTGTGCTCTCCCATATGCTTTTATATTTTGATTACATATCAACCATGACACTTTCTACTGTAATATATGATTGAACTTTTCCTTTGAATTTTCTGCTATGGACATCGAGTCTTCCATCACATGATATTATTGGCATTTCTTCAAACATTTGGCATACTGCTACCACTGTCCCATGCTTGACTCCTTCATTTATGATTCATGTCAGATGTGAGTGTTCAATCCAACTCTTCTAATTAATTGACACACTTCACTTTTCATGACCATGTAGAATAGTGGTCTGAAGGCTTGGGTGATTCCTTATACTTTCTAAGATACCAAATCTCCCATGTTAACTACCTTGAGAAAGCCCAATATGGATGGGCATTCAAACATTGTTTGTCCATTTGGAGTTTACTGCAGACCAACATCATTGTCTTCCCACAACAATATATCTTCGCTTTGCTCACCAATCGACCATTCAATGTGTCCTAATTTCTTTTTCTAGCTTGATTTGCATTGGAGTCAGCTTGTGCTATAAATTTTTATTTCTAAATAATATGTTTAGGGGATGCTCTCAAGTTATTATGATGTTTTATATCTCCGATGTATTCATTGTGTGTGGATTAGATATTGGATTATTCTGTCAAACAATTCACATGCATAGTGTTTCCTTCTACAACATTCAAAGGGAACTTTCCATGAGTAATATACTAAAAAACACTATTGAATGTGTTATGTGGGCTATTAAGAATCTTCACCAAGATTTCAAGTTTCAGCAACTGTCTTAAAGACTTTATCTATCACGGGCTAGAGGTTGGAATTGTGTTTCACAATTATCATTTCACTAATTTTGTCTTTGCAGCGGACCCTTGCTACTTTGACTGATGGTGAATTTGCAATAATCATGGGCCCAATCCCTAGTTGTTCAAATACATAAGAGGTGTTGACTCATAGTGACCATTCTTTTCCTATCATAGCACTGTCTTCAACACATTCAGTCAAACAAGTTACACATGTTTGAGGCTACTACAAACTTCATATTACCCAATGAGATATCTTTGATGCTAGCTTGGGAGACATTCCATCAAATAGATTGTGTGCATCAGCTTCCAATAGCATTCGAATGCTGCAAACTAGAGGATATAGAGGAGTTTATAAAGCAGAACACATGCTTGGATTATGGCATATACCGCTGATTTCCTTTGGACATTGCAGGTTGAGATGATGTCTTGTCTTTGGTTTGCATGAGAAATGAGAGGCTCCAATTTGGGCAAATAGCTCTTTTATTGTAAATATATGAGTTTTCATTATGATCAATCATGAAAACTCACATAAACAATCCTTCACCAAGAAGTTCAAGAGGTTAATAACTATATTCAAAATAGGTGTTTTGGACCCCGAACCTTAACCTTTTTGGATGAGAGGTTAAAGTCAATGGTTTGGAACATGTGTTTTTGAAATTTATCTTAACCTCTTTTTGATGGAGAGGTTAAGATTTCAAATTGAAACACGTATTTTGTGTTAGGATAAACTACGGACAGAAATAAAAACTACATGCAAATATAACCAATAACAGAAAATAATAGAACACACAGAAATGAACACAAGGCACCAAGATTTAACGTGGTTCACCCAATCCCTGGGCTACGTCCACCAAACAGCAAGTCCGATCTTATTACAATCCAGTGATTACAACCTGATTACAATCCATAATCCCTTACAGCTCAATACCGCCGCAAGAACCAATTTCGTATCACCACATATCAAAAATACCCAACCCTAAGCCCTTTTTATACAAGTATTAAACCACTTTAGGGTTATAACATGTCGGCCATATGTCGGCCATAATATGTCGGCTACTTCCAAATTTTTTTTTTTTCGGGGCGATGCCCCGAACCCCACTATTTATGAAGTATGTACAATACTTTCCTGATCAGTCACCACAATCTAACAATCTCCCACTTGGGGACTGATCAGGCTCCATACTAAACAACAATCTCCCACTTGGAGACTGATCCTGTAGCAATACAACTACCGCATGGGGCTCCCACTGGATCAAACCACCCTGGACTCTGCTGTTCTTTTATTCACATTTAGTCTAAAAGACCAACTGAAACTGAAGAGGAGTTCAGCTTCTCCCTTGTGACAACCTTTGTCAACATATCTGCTGGATTTTCATTGGTATGTATCTTCTCCAGCTTTAATTGTCCATCCTCCAAAACTGACCGAATGAAATGGTACCGCAACTGTATGTGTTTGGTCTTAGAATGCAGAGCTGAATTCTTAGCAAGATGAATGGCACTCTGACTATCTGTGAACAAAAAATTATCCTTCTGAGGATGTCCCAATTCTTCCAAGAAGAACTGAAGCCATATCATCTCTTTGGCGGCCTCTGTAGCAGCAACATACTCTGCCTCTGTAGTGGAGAGAGCATTAATCTTCTGTAGCCTAGAAACCCAGCTCACGGCTGCCCCACCAATAGTAAAGACATAACCTGTAGTACTCCGCCTGGTATCAATATCCCCAGCCAAATCTGAGTCAACATAGCCCTGTAAATCAGTAGTAGAGCTCCCAAAGTGTAAACACTTATTGGATGTTCCTCTCAAATATCTGAGAATCCACTTGATAGCATTCCAATGCTCAAAACCTGGATGACTCATATACCTGCTAACGACTCCCACTGCATGTGCAATATCTGGCCTAGTGCATACCATAGCATACATCAAACTTCCTACAGCTGAAGCATAGGGTACCTTGGACATCTTATCCTCCTCTTCCTGTGTCTTGGGACACATCTCCTTAGTCAATTTCAAATGACCAGGTAAAGGTGTGCTGACAGCTTTAGCATTCTCCATAGAGAAACGTTGCAACACCTTCTCAACATAATCAACTTGAGATAGCGTCAATGTTCTGTTCTTCCTATCTCTGCAAATCTTCATACCAAGGATTTGTTTTGCTGCCCCCAAATCCTTCATAGCAAATGCATGTGCTAATTGGCGTTTCAGCCCCTTAATATGATCCATGTTAGACCCAGCTATAAGCATATCATCAACATATAAACATAAAATAATGTAGCTATCATCATCCAACCTCTTAAAATAAACACAGTAATCTGAATGACACCTATTATATCCATGCTCATGCATAAAACTGTCAAATTTCAGATACCATTGCCGAGGTGCTTGCTTCAGGCCATATAAACTTTTCGTCAATTTGCACACTAAGTTCTCCTTACCTTTGACCTCAAAACGCTGTGGCTGAGCCATATATATTTCTTCATCCAAATCACCATGAAGAAAGGCTGTTTTAACATCCATCTGCTCTAAATGCAAATCTTCAGTAGCCACAAGACTTAAAACAGTACGAATAGAAGTCATTTTAACAACAGGAGAAAATATTTCATCAAAATCAATTCCTTTTTTCTGTGCAAATCCTTTTACAAATAACCTGGCCTTAAATCTTTTCTTACCTCCTTCCTCTTCTTTCAACCTGTAAACCCATTTATTCTGTAAAACCTTTTTACCTGCAGGCAACTTGCACAAATCCCATGTCTTATTTTTCAGCAAAGAGTCCATTTCATCTTTCATTGCAAACTCCCACTGAATCTTAGTATCCACCTGCACAGCTTCATCATAACTTTCAGTTTCACCAGCATCAGTAAGTAAAATAGAATACAAAGAGGGAGAAAACCTTTGTGGAGGTCTAATTGGCCTTGTTGACCGTCTAACATTCATTGGTGTATGTGGTATTTGTTGTTGCGGTTGTTGCACATCATGAGGAATGGCTGGAACATCAGCTTTTGGAGTATCATCCCGCACTACATAATCATCTTCTTTCTTCTCATGTTGCTGCAACAGATCTTTGTACAACACTTTTTCATTGAATATGACATCCCGACTTCTTATAATTTTATGATTTTCAAAATTCCAAAGCCTATAACCAAATTCATTAATGCCATATCCAACAAAGACACATTTCTTTGATTTAGCTTCTAGCTTGGTTCTATTTTCAGAGTCTATATGAGCAAAAGCTTCACAACCGAAGGTCTTGAGAAAAGAATAACTCACCTTCTTACCAGTCCATGCTTCCTCTGGAATACCACAGCCCAAAGGAGTAGAGGGACCTCTATTAATCAAATATACTGCAGTATTGACAGCCTCCGCCCACATGTGTAAGGGCAACCCAGCATGCAACCTCATGCTCCTTGCGCGCTTCATTATAGTCCTGTTCATGCGTTCAGCCACTCCATTTTCCTGTGGAGTCCTTGGAACAGTTTTTTGTCTACGAATACCATTAGTGGAGCAATAATCTTCAAATTCATGATTGCAATACTCACCACCATTATCAGATCTGAGACATTTTAATTTCTTACCAGTCTCATTTTCAACCAAGCATTTCCATTTCTTAAAAGTTTGAAATACATCAGATTTCTGTTTAAGGAAATAAACCCATACTTTTCTAGTTGCGTCATCAATAAATGTAACATAATAATGAGAGCCACCAAGGGAAGATACCTGAGCCGGTCCCCATACATCTGTATGTACAAGTTCTAATTTCTCCTTTTTGTTTTCCTTCCCTGTCTTTACAAAACTCACTCTCTTTTGTTTTCCATACACACAACTTTCACAGAAATCCATATTCACACATTTTAGACCTGGTAAAACTTTCCTTGAATGAAGTACTTTCATACCTTTCTCACTCATGTGCCCAAGTCTATTGTGCCACAGCGCTGTATCAGAATCCACAGTAGCTATTTGTTCTCCCTGCTCATCTGCAGTAATTGTTCCTGAATATTCATTTTTCTCTGAAACAATCAAAGTAGAAGGAACAATATGACCTGTACAAAGATATAAGGTGCCTACTTTCACACCTTTTTCTACTACAAGGGAACCTTTTGAAACCTTCCAATTTTTATCATTAAAAGTAACTACACAACCCTCATCACCGAGTTGCCCTACTGAAATTAAATTTCTACTTAGTTTTGGAACATGTCTTACCTCATGTAGTAGCCAATGATTCCCATTCTGAACCTTAATCTTAATTTTTCCCTTTCCAACAATCTGACAGGGTTCATTATCCCCCAAATAAACAAGCCCAAAATCCCCTTGGACATAATCAATGAAATAACCTCTATGAGGTGTAGCATGAAAAGAAGCACCAGAATCTAAAACCCATGAATCATCAACACTCTCTAAAGATAGAAGCAAAGCATCCTTTTCGGATTTGTTACTTACCACATTTTCCTCTTTGTCTCCATCTGATTTATCTCCTTCATTTTTCTTTCGAGTCTAGCAATCTTTCTTTTTGTGCCCTGGTTTCCCACAGTACCAGCAATCATTTGGTCCTCTCGATTGAGACCTCCTCCCCTTTGACTTTCCTCTTGATTTCCCACGATTTCCAGAGTTACTTCCTCTTTCAGTCGTTCTGCCCCTGCTTTGTGCATTTAAAGCACTTCCTGATGTAGATCCACCTGAGGATTTTCTACGAGTTTCCTCACTTAAAATAACACCGATCACATCATCATATTTTAGGGTACTAGATCTAGGAACAGAATTACTCACCGCCATTACCAAGCCATTCCAGCTTTCAGGCAAAGAACACAAAATCAAGAGAGCCCTAATTTCTTCATCAAAATTGATACCCACAGAAGATAATTGACTAGTAATAGTATTAAACTCATTTAAATGATCTGCAACAGATCCACCTTCTGCCATTTTCATATTAAATAAACGCTTCATGAGAAATACCTTATTTGAAGCGGAGGGCTTTTCATACAGTGTCGCTAGGGTTTTCATCAAATCTTCTGTCGTCTTTGCTTTTGTAATATTAAATGCCACCGATGGTGCCAAGCATAACCGAATGCTTCCAAGTGCCTTTCTATCCAAAAGATCCCATTCAGCCTCTGACATAGTTCCCTGATTCTTGGCTTTTCCTTCCAACGGCTTCCACAAATCCTTCTGATATAAATAGTCTTCCATTTGCATCTTCCATAATTGGAAGTTCTGCCCATTAAACCTATCAACCCTCAGCTTACCATCATCTGCCATTGCTCCCACTCAACCGTGAGACTCCCACTTAACCGTGAGACTTTCCTGCAGAGGATAACTGAGAAACAACTAGGCTCTGATACCACTTGTTAGGATAAACCACAGACAGAAATAAAAACTACATGCAAATATAACCAATAACAGAAAATAATAGAACACACAGAAATGAACACAAGGCACCAAGATTTAACGTGGTTCACCCAATCCCTGGGCTACGTCCACCAAACAGCAAGTCCGATCTTATTACAATCCAGTGATTACAACCTGATTACAATCCATAATCCCTTACAACTCAATACCGCCGCAAGAACCAATTTCGTATCACCACATATCAAAAATACCCAACCCTAAGCCCTTTTTATACAAGTATTAAACCGCTTTAGGGTTATAACATGTCGGCCATAATATGTCGGCTACCATGTCGATGTCGGCTACTTCCAAAAAATTTTTTCTATTTATGAAGTATGTACAGTACTTTCCTGATCAGTCACCACAATCTAACATTTTGAACTCCGAACCTTAACCTTTTTAGAGGTTAATGGTTCAAAATACGTGTTTTGATCCCTGAACCTTAACCTTTCTAAAGGTTAGTGGTCAATGATTTGATTGAAAATACATATTTTGGTTCCTTCCTTTAACCTGCGACAACTTTTGACTCAGGAACCGAATTTTGAAATTTCAAAGTGCTGGATGGAACCAGAGACAAAACATGTGCATCAAGATCAGAAAAATGTTAAAAATATAATCAGTAATTGGCCCTTTCAAAGCTTGAAGTTTGATACATTTGAACTTGTCTTGACTCAAAACAAAAGATGGAATTTTTTGCAATTTGGCAGATACAAGAACCATGGCAACATAACTAAAATTTGATTATGTGATTGCATTGATTTTTTGATTTCATTTGGAATCGCAAACATAGACATATATGATATGGCTCACTAAGGTATTAGTCATTTGAATTTGAATATTTGTGAACTATCAATTGAAATTTAATATTTATCTTGATCACTGATGAAGTTTTATACTATCAAATGATTTAATTTTTAAGATATCTTGCATGTGCATGTGTGCTTACACACACCCACACACACAAACTCAAACATTCAAAACCCCCATTTTTTTCCACACATCCATGCATCTAATTCTCACACCTGCACTTGAATTGACAATAACTTAAAAGTACGCAAGTCTTATAAAATATCAACGCAATCACAAATAAAGTGTCCAATTAAGGATCAACCAACCATGTAATGAACAAAACCATTTGATAATTACACAACCAGAAAGGCTAACAATAAAAATATGATATGGTTTTCTAGATTAACAATCAACAATGAATCACAATATATTGTAGGGACTTTCAACATGTTAGGCCTTATCCTCTTGAGTATAAACATGCAATTATAGAATTCAGGGGATATTAGAATACAACCCTAATTATTATTCATCCCCTTTATTGCCTTTATGCTCTACTCTTTTGTTGTTTCTTTTCTCTTCCAAATGATTGTAAACATTGATTAAATATCAATCACAAGCCCTATGAATGATTTTAGGTTGCCATAAGGTGGGAGAAAGCCCAAGGTCTTGATGAAATATGTAGTCACATAAATATGTAGGTAGGATCACCCAGTTTGAATGATTGAAAAGAAAAAAGAATGTTGTCAATACCATAAGTTCTTGTGGATCCAATTTATGATGTGATGTAAAATCCAAAACTCTTATATTTTCAATTTTTTTCAAATTTCATGTCTACACACATTCTATGATACCATTATATCATCTTACTAGGAAACATTGTTTGGCACATGTTTGTTATATATACATTTTGTCAATCAGTTGGCATTTCAAATGTTTTCAGTTTTGCAACAATTTTCTTTGAATAAGTTTTATTAGTAATCAACATAGGAACTTCGTTTAACACCAAATTTATTGCATAACCTAATCTTGGAGAAATTCTTCTATACTCTGCATTTTTATTCCTAGGCCAATATCATGCATTCTATTAGTGAATGGTTTTTTCCTCCCAACAATTTAAGTCTAATTCACAAGGAAAACTAACTGTCACAACAGACGAGTCTTGATAACTGCAATGACTCTCTATGTTCAAAGACACAACTCCCTTCTAAAATGATTTTCTACAATACAACTCTTATTATGAATGAATTATAATTGTCTTTCTTTTAACCAGAAAGAACTTAAGACATAAACATCCCTTTATAGCTATAAAAGCATGCTACAGATTTGAATAAGCACTATCAGGTATATGCCATATGACATACCATTTTAGAATTTTAGAACTAAGATCAAGCTCACTAAACCAAATGAAAAGAGAACAGTAACAAAAAAATTAATGAAATAGCATCTACACAGGCATGAATCTCATATGAATTCCATTAATCGACAAGATAACCACATGATTATTAGATAGATGCCATAGAAACAACCA
This sequence comes from Cupressus sempervirens, assembly GCA_028749045.1. Taxonomy (NCBI): domain Eukaryota; kingdom Viridiplantae; phylum Streptophyta; class Pinopsida; order Cupressales; family Cupressaceae; genus Cupressus; species Cupressus sempervirens. The sequence continues at coordinate 202,292,874 of CM053792.1, forward strand.
TATGATCGATATTCATTATCATTAACTTCATTGTTTTCATTAACAAAGGAAAATAACTACTTACTAACAAAAAGCTACTATGCCATGTCCATAGAGCCTACCCTTAAGATCTCTTAAATTATTACATATACAGCCACATAGGGCTTTCCAGATTTCATAAAAAAGTATCTCCCATATGGAAGTTCAAACATTTTCAAAATGCAGAGTTTTAAAACATAATTAACTAAAATAAGAGAAAAATGATGTGAGTGACTCCTCGCTTCTCCTTTAAGCTCCAGCTGTATTATTAGTATTGGTACAATATTTCTGGGTGTCAGAACAATTGCCACCACCTTCTTTCCAGACTTTATGCACTATAAGACAACTAACCAACTCCTTTTGCTATAGGACACTTAGCTGTTCTAGTCTAAGCTTCCACATCTTCATGATTTGACCAATATGATCTAGCTTTTTATCTTGAACCTCCAGGTGATCAATATAGAGGATCATCATTGAGTCTGCCTTAGCGATAATGGTTAGATCACGAACTGAAACCTCGCTCGTTTCCTGTAGTAGTTTGATTTTGGAGAAAAAGGTTGTCTCCACTTCTTTAGGGGGCTTTTCATTTCTATCCTCATTTCCCATAATTTTGACATCAATACATTTTATGTCAGCAATCAAGATCTCCTTTGAACACCCAACCTCTTTAAGCAACTTAGAACACTCCTCTAACCCATATTCCATCACTATGTTTCTCCACTCCAAATTGGGATGAGTGATGAACAAGAAATCAACATTGATTTAGGCTCTAGGGACTTCATTTTTGAATTTGTCTATGCCATATTCTTACACTTCAGAAATATTGATGATGTATTCATCACACCTGATCTTCTCAAAGTCCCAAGCATTCATCTTTGACTCCAAGGTTGTTGTCGAGTTATCTTCTCTAGTACTAGTATTGGAGAAATGGGAAAAATAGCAGGTTGCCTGAGTTTCAAAAATGCTCAACCATTCACCATAGGCTTGAGCAATTGAGTGGTCTCTCTTAACCTACTCAATGAAGCTTTTATTCAAGGGAGACTCTACATCGATATACAAAATAACATTGGGCAAGGTTTTTGCATGTGGGCTTTATATCTCATGAATGTATTCAACCATCTTACGCATCAATTGCTTTAATTCTTTCTTATCTCTTTGATCCTTCCATATCCACTAAGAGATCTTGGTATTCACCACACTCCATATTTTCATACTAGTGGCTCTTGAGGTAGGACTAAGGATGGTCTTCTCTGCTACATAGTCTTGAGGTTGCATTTCCTCTATGCTTTTCCCAGTAGCTAGCTTCATAACCTCTATAACCCACTAACCTATTTCATCATCAATGTTCAACATAGTCTCAATCTTTGGCCTTTTGGTACTAGCAGTCTTCCCAAGGCACTTACTCACCATGTCTCCCATAGGGAGAGTCACTGGTACTAGGCTTCTCTTCTTGCACACTGATAACTCAAACTAGCTAGGTACCAGATGGTTGTCCTTGTGAGGAGGTGTCTACAATACAGGTGATGAACTATGTGCCATCACACTCAAAGTAGTGGCACCTTCCATAGTTTTTTGGCACCCTCGTTCCATCTTATCAATGAGGGATTCCTTTGTTTTTCTCACTCTTCTACTACATCGAGTTCTATCATTGTAGACTTGTCTGGAGGAACACTCATGATCTTCACTTGTTCTTGCTTCCTCCCACTATGAGATCTAGTCCACTTGACAGAAGTAGGGAGATGAATTGAACATTGAACACGAGGTTCAAGTTTAGCCGATTTTCACTTTCCTGCATCTGGGGAATTAACAACCTTATTAGAACTGGTAATAACCAAGGGTGAACTTGAACTATTATGAATCCTTTGAACACTATAGGTCATTGATTTTGACTACCTTTTGCACATGAGCCATTACTCTGTTCTATCTAGGACATGTTGGCCTCTTGTTTGTAGGTCATCTTCCTTTGGCTTAGTCTTGTCAATCTTTTGTAAGGGATACGATTCTATCTTCTCAATGTAAGTAGGGTCAATGATTACTTCATCCTTCTCTCCAGTCACCCCTAAGATATCTAAAGGGAGATTGAAATCTTCAATCTATGCTAGAGTTAGCCTAGACCAAATCTTCTTTCTTACTTTGAAGTCATCTTGACAATTAGTCCAAAAATCCTCTAAGTGGGGAATGTGTACCTTGAACCTTTCTTGGCCTTACAATATTTTTCCACTTCTGCTAACTATCTACATACTTCAATTAATACAAAACAATATAGACAATGATAGGGCAACCTCATTGGTTTACCTTCATAGCCTCCACTCCTGAGATAGGTGAATTGGGAAAACTGGGTGAAGTAATTGCCATATATATCAATCAATTGGGTGGCTTCTTCTGTCAACCTTATGTTTTCCTTTCCTTGTAATTCAAACACCAATTTGGCTAAAAATGCGTCTTGAACTATTTTGAATCCATTAAGGTTTCTGTTCTTCTACAAGAGAGGGTAATATTCATAAATAGGCATTCTCAGGTTCCAGTCTGAGTGGGGTAGACCTTTCCATTCTTTACTACAAGCTAGGATGTAGAACAAGTAGGAGGTCATGTAAAAGCCAGAGGTTCCAAAACCTTGGGATGAATCTTCTTATAGCCTAGTCGTTATTATATCAGCCCAGTCAATGTATTTATCTTTCACTAAAATAGTTTGAATGAAGAAATACATCTAGTTTTCCCAGTGGAAGCCATGTGGATTTCCCCTTACCCTATTTAGAAATGTGATGATGTCCTTGATTTCAAGGATCATATGCTCTCTAGTCAATGGTTTTGTAAGACGATAACCTCCTCTTTCAAACTTGAAAAGCCAACTTTTAGCAATGTTGTTAAACTTTGTGATAATTGTAGAGAATTGAGTATAGGAGGAACTGATGGTCCAATCTTCATATACTTCATGTGGGGGAATTCTGAGAGCAACCATGACAACTACTCTGCTTACATATACCAGAAAATCATCGTTAAAGTCATGAATGCATTTTTCAACAACATCGTATCTATCCTTGCATGCTAAAACTAACTTAGGACAGGGGAAAGCTTTTGGGAAAGTAGAGACTTGCAACAAACCACTATCTATGACCTTTTGTGAGATGGAATCGAGTTTTAGGTTTTCAAAGCTAGCCAACAACCTATTCATATCTTCCTTGGCAAGGAAAGTGTCCTCCATATCAGGAAGGATACTACTAATAACCAACTCTCTAACCTTTTCATGTAGTTTTAGGCATAAGGGAGTGGCCATGACATAAATAAAACTAGAGATAAATGATATAGAAGAATACACAACTTCTTAAGAAATGTAGAAGGAAAAGACACTTGCAAAATTAAAGTTTAGGGACTCACCAAGTTGAGCATATGCAGGTTGTAGAACAAAGACTTAAGCTATCACTACATATGCGAGATGAGAGAAAACAATTTTACCCAAGAGGAAATAACAAGGGAATGAAAAAAAGGAAAGCTTCATTTAAAACATAAGATCTGGGCTTAAAGTGTGTTGATGGATGACAAGATAGGAGTTACAATCATTAACAACTTACCCAAGTTCGAAACATGCTGTGGCATACTTCTTCATTATTACTCTTAACTTCTCATAAATGCGAATCCCTTCCATAGATTTAGTAGTATTGCAATGCTACTGAGCTATCCCCTAAGACACATGGCACCGGAGGCATCAAACTTTATGACCAAGTGAACATGAACAATTCAACTATAAAAAAATTCAATTTTCAAGTTAAATAGTCACAATATATTGGAGGTTATGCTTATGACTAGACCAAAAACAAAAAAATAGACTCGTGAAACTTGAACCTTGAACAACATGTTCAAGGTTCACTTTCATAACTTGACCAAGACACCCGATGAACTTATGATCCTTGAACCTTGAACAACATGTTCAATTTTCAAGTTCATAGATTTGTTCAACCGAGAGGCTTAAGAACAAGGAACGCTGAAAGAGTTAAGCTTCACAATGAGACTTCAATAAGAGATCACCTCTTTATATAATCAACTATTACAATGATTATGTATAAAATAAATGTGGACCATACATGGGTAACACATTCAAAATTTACAAACATGAATAGTGATATTAATTAAATCCCAACATTTATATGCAAAATTATTTATCTATTTGATTTGTTTGTTATGATTTACTTGCTTAAAATTAAATTAAAAATGGTTGGCAACTGAAAACTCAAGGAGTCCTAGGAGAATACTAGATAATACTCATGTTCTACTTATTGTTTATCTACAATGGATGACACAAAAAAATTTAAAAGGGCTAATAAAAATTTGCATCCTCTACAAACCCAGTTGACATGTTCTGTAATGAAAGTGTATTGCCAACCAATGAAAATAAGCAACCATTGACACATTTCTAATACAAGATGAATTGCACAAAATTAATCACTTTTACATTAAACAAAAAAAAAGTTTAAATTTACCACCCTATGCAAGTGGCCAAAAGCCTAAAATATATTATATCACATGGAATTGGCTTTTTAGAAAACAAGATGCCATGTACCATCCACATCTCTCATGCTTCATGGACTTTGGTATAGCTTCTTGTTAAGGTCCAATCAAAAGCATATTGGCATCCACATCTTTTATGCCTCATCGACATTGCCATGATGTCTCATCATGGTCCAATTAAGTCCTATGTTGACATACACATCTCCCATGCCTCATTGTATTTTTTATAGCCTCTTTCGATGGTCCAATTAACACATGCATGGACACATTTGTATATAGATACACATTCATATATGTAACAATCTATATGTTTAAAAATGCATGTATAGAGTTGCTTATACATTTTGTTGTCAATGATAAATGGTTTTTTATCATTTCTCCTTGTAGTTTATTCAAATATTTCATCACTTATCTATATGACATTCATGGTTTTATTGAAGTGATTTCTTTCACTTTACACGATGAAATCGTTATATAGATTGTGAAATATACTACTGTGCGCTTTTATTTTGATTCCCTAGTTTATAATTACAACATTTTATGGTATAGGATTATTATCCAATTTTTTATTGGTTCCACCATCACACATCACACACAGTCACTAGGTTTAGGGAAACACCACTTATTAGTTCTCCTTAAATTTTAAAAATAATAATATGGGTTAATATTCCTTCCCCCACTTGTTTTCTCAATTTTGTATAATTGTATAGATGTTGTGTATGGTTCTATTGAATTGTGAAATAATTTCAATGTCTTTTAAGTAATTGTAATTTTATTTGGGTAAATTTTTTTCCCATTACCCTACAAATTACAACAAGATTGTATAAGGTTTTACTATCATACATATATGACTTTACGTTAGCCCCGGTTGATCATGCTAAAGATAAGGGAGATAATGTATGTGAAAGATTTAGATACATTGTTATGTTGTCATTGATGTCAAGCCTAAAAATGTAAGACATTAGGCTAATTTAGTAAATTGCCAAATCATCTGAAGGATTTAGTGTTGGTTGATGAAGAGATTGATAGAAACAATGTTGATTGAATGTAATGGAAGAAAGTGTTGATGAGCATGTGGATTTCAATGGTCACATGATGAGTTAGAGTTTGTCAAGATAATATTGATTTGATTTTTTTACATGATTTGATAAGTGTTGAGACAATACACAATCAATGATTGGAAAGGAAGGAAATAAGTTAATAAAGAAACCACGAGTTGTAGTGAGCTAGTCAACAAGGTTGGTAAATGCCATCATAGTAGTGAATGAGCTATCATAGTAGTCACCAAGAACACATTAAGTGGAGAATGCATAATGTTAACCAAGCAAGCGTAGTATTAATCAAGCTTAGTATTGACCAAGTGAGTATAGTGTTAACCAAGCAAGGGAAGATGAATAATTTCTAGAAGAATCGATTAGAGGTTGAGATTTGATGAAAATATAGATTGATCAAGAAGCTTCTAAGAAAAATGGAAATTTTTTTTGAGAGATATGGATGGAAAAATTCAAAGAAGATATGATGGTGGAGATTCAATGATCAAAAGTGGAGCTCAAAGTTCGAGGATAGACCATGTTGATTGAGTTTTTAGATTCAATGAATCCTAGCTACAATATGATCAGACAGTTGTGATTAAGTCACAAAAAATTGAAGAATCTAGTTAAGTGGCAATGATATATGTATCTAAAGGATGAATGAGATGTTGATCAGAGTCAATTCTAAAGGAAAAGATAGAAGTGGATAACTAAGCAGAACGACATTTCAAGATCAAGAAAGTGAAGTGTGAAGTTGATGTATGTGAGTGGATCATCCAAAGAGGAATAAAATACTACAAAGTATGAGAGAAATGTAGATTTGAAACAAAAAAGGTAGTTGCATTTTTTATCATATCATTTTATTGTCAGTCTTTAACAATTATAGCAAAAAATATCTTAACTGAGTGGACTTAACAATCTTATTTGTAGATCCTTTTTAAGGTGACCTTTTGAATGTTTATAAGTCCTTTAGAGAGGGAAACTCAATTGAGGAGTGGCAAGGTCTAGACAATATTTGGTATAAATTCTCTAATAGGATCATAGTAATAATGTGCTTGTAACCTTAAACAGGGTTGGTTCCTAACTACACCCACTTCAGAAGAGTGAATTTTTTTGGTTATCAGTCCTAGGTGGTTTTTTCCCTTAACATGGTTGTTATCATGAATGGTGATGGTATTCCTTTAGGGGAGTATCCTAAGCATTAGAGAGTTGGTTAGTATGATTGACATGTAGCATTCATGACTGTGTTTGTCATTGATGTCAACATAGTATTGTTTCTGTTAAGCCATGATGCTATTCTTAACAATTCTCATAACGCTTATCATTCCTTCATTTAAAAAAAAATCTTTATACCCCTTAAAGGATTGAAAATTCACAATCTTCTTTCTTTATGTTTATCTCCACTTCACAACTAGGTTTTAAGAACACAAATTAATTGTTGTGATCTAGCACTAAGCTGTTACCTTCAACATTTGCACTAGGTTGGTGCTTCACAATAATTATCTTCAAACTGTGGAAAGAGGTCGCAAATGTGTGCTCAATATTTTCTATCCATTTTGTAGCATCACTACTCCATATCTTAACCACACAGACAATCCTGTGATGTTTCACTCACCATTATATCATCAGATCACAACCTTGTCTTAACATTAGAATATTATACCTACAAAGTCACACTCAACACTTTTTCAACCTGCATCGTGACATCATGGTGGTTAAGAAGCTAAGCCATCTTAGGTTGGAGACGATACACTAACCCTTTTACTTTGTTTATCATAACATCACAACCCTTTCTTCTTATTGCGATCCCTTAGTAGGAATGTTGCGCTTTAATGAATTTTATTGTCATTACCACTTCACAACACAAAACCTTATCCTTTCTTATAACACTACAAACACACACAATTACCAAGATCAATGACCCACATGATTCAACAAGTATTGTTTTAACCATTGATCTTCCAATCTAATCACTCCAATTTCTCCATCTGGCAACATATGTTTTACAATCATCCTTGTGAAGTTACACACAACCCTTTGCCATCACCTAGTGAATTGAAACTTCCCATCTAGACCAATTATAGAGAAGTTGTGATCATAGTTCCTTTATGGACCATTGTAACCTTGCAAACTGTAAATTCACCATAGAAATAATTGCAGAGATGTTGCACTAGAATATCAACCCACATGTTGCTACCTCACAACTACTCAATTCCTTTCACATTTAACCATGGAGAAGTTATAGTTTTATAAAAATGAGATACATCGCAACATCACTACCTTTAAGTCATTTTTTTGAAAACCATTGTGATGTAGCACTTCTAGATTGGGTTACTTGATCATAACTTCACATCCATAAATGTTACTAAATAGAAGAAGCAAGAGATCTTACAACTAACTATTTAATTGTGACTTTGTGACTTAAAACTTACAAGAAAAAATACAACTCACAAAGTCATGTGCTTCTTCACATCATAACATCACAACAATAACTCTTAAACCTTGAAATGAGACTAAGATGCTATAGGCAAAAGGATATCATGACCTCGTGACCCAGAAAACATAAACCCTACATCTTGTGCAAATTTGTGAATCCATAGAGGAAAAGTATTAAGGAAAGGAATGAGATGACAAAACATTTTGAGAATTAATACAAGATGTATAATAGACTTAGGGTTCTATAGTGTCAATGATAAAACAAAACAAACCCTCTACAAAACAAAGTGAGGACTACTCCTGAGATATAACAAAAGTTTTAGCCTATGAAAAATAGTGTTAATAATGGATTTTTGTGGGGATGATGGACAACCTATCTACATGCAAGAAATTGGAATTTCGAGGAGAGGCATACTATAAACTTGATAACATTTGGAGAGCACTAAGAAAAAACCCACACAAAAAGACAAACCAACCAAGATATGTACAAGGAGAAACAAAACAAGAAAAGGGACACACCTATTCACAAAAAAATACAAAATATGTACAAACCTAATCTACTATTAATGGAAAAAAAAAATACGTCTTAGCATAAGCACCTCTTTAAGAACTGTCCATGTACTGTCATTTCAAGAAGATTTCCAGAACGTTCTTTTAGAATATATGAGTCCTCTCCCCAATTTTTATAAATCAAGTAAGAACCCAACCAGATAGGGTCAAATTTACCATGTTTTCCTTTTATCCTCCAACCTTGCATTCCATAACAACACCAAATATTTTGGTTCAAACTTCTTATTCATGATCCTTTTGTCATTCAAGTGTTTTATTTGCAACTATAACTTTGTATTTATGGTTGATGCCTCTTTCCCGGTCTCATCTAATCCAATGAGTGCATCCAACCTTTCCTACATATCATCAGTTGTATCATCATCATATTTTTGGATATACCGATAAATTCCAATCAAATTATTTTGAGGTAATCTTGCATGGATTCCACAAACTAGATCAAAAGGGACTGACCCAATAGCCTTCTTAATTGTCACCATGTCTTCCCATACTGGAAATGGTAACTTAGAATCCCATGCCTTCTTATTTTGATCCAAAATCTTCTTGATGATATTTAGAATGGTCTTGTTACTAGATTCTTTTTTTCCATTCCCTTGAGGGTGGTATGGAGAAGAGGTAGACCTAGTTATACCATACTTGTCACATAAGTGAAGGTATTTATCAAACCTAAAACACATGTGATCATCCATTATAATCCTCTCTGGGTATCCAAATATAGTAATGATATTATTTAAGAGGAATTAATTCACCACTTTGCTAGCTGATCTCCTCATTGGAACGACTTCTTGCCATTTTGTAAAATAGTCAGTAGCTACCAAAATCCAAGAATTACCCCCACTTGACTTGTTTGCAATTTCTCCTATGAAATAAATACCCCATTTTTGAAAGGGTGCTTGTACTTCTACTAGTTTTGGTAGTACATCTCCATAGAATTTCAACTTGACTTCAAAACTATTTAACTTTGGCCACATTTCTTAACTAGTGCATGAGCATCCTTAAACAAAGTAGGCCACCAAAATTTAGCCCTAATCACTTCATGAGCTACAATTTTTTCCATGTAGTGACCACCACACACACCATTATGCATCTCACCCAAAATATTGATAATGACTTCCTAGTCTACACACTTCAAAAGTACACCTTTTGTGCTTCTCCACCAAAGATTACCACTGACAATTACATATTTGATGTCCTAAAGATTCAATGCTTATTTTTCATTATCACCCATTATAGAAGGTGCACACATATATTGCAAGTAGTGAATAACATCATTGTACCACATACAATAATCCATGTCGCATGTGTAAGATGTTAGAAATAGATAATATTGAGAGGGGGGAGGGGGGTGAATCGATATTCTACAAACTTTTTCCCACAACTGAATATTGTTAATTACTTTATAAATTATATATGAAAGTAAACCAACAATTATGGACAATAAATATAACCATACACATATAGAACTCATAACACCATTACTTGTTAACTAGGGAAACCCTAGCCAAGGGAAAACCACGGTGGGGATGATACCCACAAGATGATTTACTAAAAAAAAGGATCTTATTAATTATATTTACTCTATTAGGAGTCTATGAAGTACATATAGTGTGTTGAGTCCTTGTTAGAGGACTAGGAATTTTTAGAAGCCTCAATGCTATTAGGAGTTGTTAGAGCAAATACAATGTATGCAAGAAGAGCTCACTGACCTAACATGCAATTATACAATTTAGTTCTTCAAAAGAATAAATATATATACAATACTTTCTATCTATTATAATTCATACTTGATCTGATCATTCATAAGATGTAGTTCACATATAATCCCATTGACTTCACATAAATCATAAATATCACATAGATCACACATATGTTGCACACTTATCTTCACAAGGTAAGATCTTTATTTATATCTTATACATTAGTAAATCACTGCTTATTCAACCTTCATGTCTTCACATGCTTGACATAATATAAAATAACTTATGGAATAATATCCACATAGTCAGCTCATTATGACTTAGTAATTATTTTGTTACCAAAATAATTACTCAAGTCGTATAGATCAATTCTCTTCTATGCTTTGCAAGGATAACTTTAAGAAACCCCCTTTGGAGAAAAGTGTAAAATCTTGGTGAATCCAAGATTATTTTAGGAGGAAAATATTAATTTCTATTGGCAATTTTTTTTCAAACTTCCAAAAAAAAAAAATTTTTTTGGCATTTTTTTTCTTCATAAGAAAATTTTGTAATGCCCTAGCGGATACTTAATTATTAAAGAATACGGAGGCCAAACCTGTGAATACCTAGAAACCATATTGTATATCATCTAAAACATAGTAACTCATTTTAATAACCATTTGAGGATCATAAATTGGATGGTATAAATCCTATTTCAAGCCTAAATGTTAAAGGATGACAAGTTTTAGAGATTTTTTTTGAAATAATGACACCTATCAATACTCAAATCCATTTTGGGCCAAAGCTTAAAAGGATAAAAACTTTCTTGGAAATTCTCTGGAATAGAGACACATGTCAAGTATATGCACTTATCATATAACCCAAATTAAAGTTTTACCATATATTGGAAAATGTGACCATTGAATAAGACAAGCCTCAAAAATTGTGGGCAAAAATATTTAATTTACTATATGGAAAGATTAGATTCTATTGGCGAACTCATCGTCAAAATAAAAATGAGTGTATATCATTATTGGTGATTGGTTTAAGCATAGGACCCAATTTCCATAAAGCGAAGGCAACATCACTACCCCAAAAGTGCAATTTTTTTTTCCAAATCCATGGTCCCCAATGAGTGAGATTAGCCATTTGGTGAATGTTCACCACTAAAGTAAATGTTGATGCTCTATTCTTCTTTGTCAAATAACAGTACTAGTATGTCAACAATAACTCATGCCATACTATCTATACAAACCTGTGCATTGGTACACATTATCATGATACTATCATAGAGATTTCCCTAACTATGCATAAGCTAACTCTCAATGATTCATCTGTACACATTGCATTTGACTCTGTGCTACTGCAAACTGTCTAATACTTAGACAATTTTCTATCTCTAAATGCATAAATAAAATGATAAATATATGTTTCCATAAATGGAAACTCTCAATACATCTATTTGATTATATTTCCAACAATTCCCCCTTTGGAATTGATTGCAACATTTAGGAAAATTGGCTAAGTCCTAAAATGATGCCATATATAATAAAAATAAATAAAAATAACTAGACAAAATTACCTTCAAAACACAAGTACCTTTACGTTGATACATAAGTACATAAGTGTACTCCCCTTACATATACAATACATATTTTCCTTTACATATTACTTCCCCTTTGACATCAATGGAAAAGGTGTTGAAAACTGAATCCAAAAACTGGGTGGCCTATTGCCAATCAACTTGTTATCCTAGAATTTTTTTTGCATAAACAAGTTTTAACTTGTCCACTTCCTTCTTCCAATTCTCCTTCACTTTATTAGAAATACTAATTAGTGTTCATAGTGCACAAGATGCCACTTCAATTATGCTCAAGTCGATATATGCAAACTTGTCATAGGAAGTCTTTGCTGTAAGACATTCCTCTAGTTTCCTCTGCAAAATACTTGTCTTCGGTGAAAAAATTTCTCTAAGATTAGAGAATCTATTTTATCCCTTCTCCTCTTCATATTCCAATCCTTTTAGTACATTGTGGATCTTCTCCACTTTTATTCCACAATCTTCAATGTTGGTTTCTGGGAGTTGTAATTTTATAATGAGTGTTTCAAGATCACTCAACTTACCCTTAATTCGACTCTCAAAGTCTGTCAGGTATTTGTATGATAGGGCACACTATCCATACAACCTGATTCCTTCATCAATGTGTTTCCTCAGTTCCTTGATGCTTTCATCAAGTGCCTTCAAGTCATTTCTCACATTAGTGCATACTGTATCAAATAGTGATGCATCATGTTTCTCCTATGCTTGTGCTGAAGCTACTTCTGCTAAGTTGTGAAATCTTCATCAAAGATCTTCACCAACTCCTTGGCCTTTAAGTAAAAATATGGAATGGCTACAATTGTGGTAACTATCCTTTGCATTCTATCCAAAACTTTAGTTAGTGTCTTCTCCAAAGACTTTACCATTTTATTCTTTTCAAACAACTTGCTTGGTGAGCTCATCAATTATTTTTGATCATCTTAATCATTTGATGGCATTGATACTGCTATTGCTATTATTGGAGTTACTGTAGGAATACGTGTTACTACTTTTAGTTCTGTGCTCTTCTTCTCTTCCTCATCTTTTTTTTCTCTTCTTCCAATTTCTTTGCTTCTTTCCTTGCATTTGCTTCATCTTTCTTCTTGATTTCCTCATCTTCTTTCTTCTTCTTTTCTTCCTCTACTTTCTTTTACTTTTATTCTTCTTTCTTCTTTTTCTTCTCCTCCTCTTTCCTTTTCTTTTCTTTCTCTATTTTCTTCACCTCTACTTCCCTCTTTGTTTTTTTCTTCTTCTATTCTCTCTTCTTTTCCTCAACTCATTTTTTCTTCTCTTCTTAATCTTCATCATCTAAGATGGTGTAAGCTATAATATTACTGATATTTCCAACAATATTTTCTCCATAACCAAAAAAAGGGTTATCCTTTGCATCTACAATTATGTTTGTACTATCCACTTGCATGGATTTAGTACCCATGACAATGTGCAGTGGTGAGGGTGTTTGCTATGTCTCTTCTACTTCTTCCTCATTACTGAATGGTGTGCTAGCTTCCACATGGACTGGGCTCTCAAGTTTGGACTACACACCCACCATTGGCACTACAGTCATCTATTTGACAATTGCTTCCTCTTTTTCTTTCTTGATATTTTCAAAGTTGCCTCCCATCATAAGATTTTCTCTTCTTTTGTTCCTTAGCAAGGGCTTAATACCCTTCAAAATTGCATCTGAGTTATCCTTGGAGTCAACCTCACATTATTTATTTATCATTGTTACCCTCAAATTTAGATCTTCTTCCAAAACTCTCTTCTTTCTGTTTATTAGCCTATTATAGAGGTCTTCAAGTATCTTATTCTAAATATTATCAAACATCTTATATCTCATAATCATGTTCCTCACAATGGCATTTTCTAATTGCCTTCTATCCATATTATTGTACAGACAATAACACTTATTTAATTGAACAAATTTTTCATCACTAATTATTTACATGTTAAGTTTTTCTACCTTTCATTTCCATGCTTTCTTTCCAACTAACATTCTTCTTTCCTGTGCATTTTCCAATACTAGTCTATCTTCAATCTCATTCTTAGAACTTTCAGATTCAATGACTTGCATCAATTTCCTTCTCTTTCTTGGTCCACTAGTGGTTTGCTTGATCCTTTTCTTGTTAAGGTTCTCTACCTTTCATTTCCATGCTTTCTTTCCAACTAACATTCTGCCTTCCTATGTAGCTTCCAATACTAGTCTATCTTCAACCTCATCCTCAAAACTTTTAGATTCACTGACTTGCATCAATTTCCTTCTCTTTTTTGGTCCATTGGTGGTCTGTTTGATCCATATGAAGATAGTTCTTAGTGTCTATCGAGTGTTCCTATGTTTTCCTAGTTTAGAAGGCAATGTCTACCGAGTTCACTTGAGCATCGAAAGAAATGTTGCAAAAAGCGAGTGTTAACTGAGATCACTTGGGTAAGAAAGGAAATTTGGATGGAAATAGTGTTTAACCAATCTCACTTGGTTTCCAAAGGATTTTCGTAAGTTTGCAGTATTAACTAAGCATTTATTGGTTAACAAAGGAAATTTCTTCAGAGTTAGTTTCTACCGAGCAAGGTCAGCTAACAAAGGATTTCCCTTCTTTTGTATTGAGTTTAATTGATCTATATATTGATTCCAGTTGACTAAGGTGATAAATGTTGATTATTGTAAGTTGTATTTGAGCTGACTTAACAAAGTGGAAGGTATAACTATAAGGTCAAGTTGTGATTTCAAAGTGTGCAAGTAAGCATGAAAGTGCAAGAGAGAGTGTGTGAATTATGATGATATGATTGATCTAATGATGAGCATAGGAAGTGAATTTGAAGGATACACAGAATATCCTTGAGGTGCAGCAAAGCCATATTCAATCAAGAAGGATCAAGTACAAGCCATGAAAGAGATCTAAAATTAACAAATTAGTTGCATTCAAATCAGGTCATCTCATTGTTACTCTCTAACAATTGTAGCAGTGATTTAAATCTCTTCACAGAGTTGGCTTAAGAACTATTTGTAAATCCTCTACAAGGTGGCAATTCCATTAAATTGTTCTCAAGACCTCTAACTAGGCCACTCCTAATAGGGTGATTAAATCCTTTAATAGGGTCACACCTAATAGTGTGTTTTGTAAATTTTAATAGGGTTGGCTCCTAATAGAGCTCACTTTAGAAGAGTGAAAATCAATAATTAGTTGCCATTGGTGGTTGTTCCCAAATTGGGTTTCCATGTTAAGTCCTTGTGTCAAATGTGTTCATGTTATTTTCTTTATGTGTTTGCAACTAAGTTAAAGTAATGGTAATCAAAGATAACATTTAATGCTTATATGTTAATCGTTTATCGAACGAATCCAGTTACTACTAAGTTACAACATTCTTTGTTTACCAAGCTTCACTAGTATTCAGTTATTTTTTTGGATTTTGTATTGACATCAAAAAGGATCTGGGATTTATTTCTGTAGTAATTGATTCACCCCTCCCCTCTCAGTTACTCCTCTTATATTTCCAACAATTGGTATCAAAGCTTTTGGTGCTTGCAGAGAAGGTTTCAAGGACCTAAGATAAAGATCATGATGTCTTACAAAAGATCGATTCCCAAGCTGAACAGAGATAATTTTGCAACATGGCAAGGAATTATGAGATTGCATCTAGCTACCATCAGTGATTTATGTTGCAAGTATCTTGATTTTGAATATAGGACTCCCACTGGAACATTATCAGTTGAAGATATTGCTAAAAAGAAGAATCATAATATGACGATGATTGATATTGCATCTGCATTTAGTTATGCAAAATTTGATGAGGTAAAAGATTGCAAAACTACTTTTGAAATGTGGAACAAACTAAAAGATATGTATGGAGGAGATGACAATGTAAGGAGAGCCAAAGAAGAAATACTTAGAGGACAATTTGATCAAATGAGAATGAGAGAAGATGAAAACATTGAAAAATATGTGGAAAGAATCAAGGCCAGTGTAATTGCAATCAAAGCATCTGGAGGAGACATCAAGGAAGAAATTGTTGTAAGTAAAGTGCTCAGAACGCTTATTCCCATTTATGTAATGTAACGCCCCGCCAAGGGATCCAAAAGAATTAACCTAAAGTTTCACTAAGTTTGCTAAACATTTTTTTTTTTTTAAAGTAAGAAAATATAACATACACATCAAACACATAGTAGCGGAAGCAATAACATGTAATCATCGACAAACATATATTGCAAGTTACATTTCTTAAAGATCCCAAGACGTTGAGTCACATTTAAATTAAATTAAATTCTAAATCTAACAACTATCACATACATATGAAAGAATAATCAGAAGTCCCATGTCCATATTATACATTTGTTCCGAATGCCTCTTGGCAAATTAATTCGGAATGCTCAATCATCCACTGTACAAGTCACAGGGTATGAAAGGCTTAAAAGAATATACATATGTAAAAAATAGAAATACATCAACCTCCATGAATCCATGATGCAAAGTACAGTAAAGATATATACAAAACTATTCACCATACTTGATACGTCCATACATCCATAATGATAAAAAATCTATCATAAAATCTAACCATCCATCATAATAATCCAAGAACATAGTGAAGGTAAATGCCAATCATGAAAACTCCAGCCACGGTGACCACGGAATGGATCTCAATGGTAAGAGTAAAAGCACTACCACCTGACCGTGTGGAACCTAAATGGTCCACTCCCACCGCGCTAAGGAGATAGTCTCAAGTCCCAAATAGGATAACAAAACCTATAATCATAAATACTCTCTAAGTCCAGGAAATCCTATAAGTATGCTAACTCAAGGGTTCCTAAAAAGATCAACATCTAAATCCCAGAGGTACCACAAGACACGTAGGAAACCTAATATGCAAGCGGGAAAGTGTCATCGCAAAAGTCATGTAGAAGTTACTCGAGCAATCTGTTAGGAATCCCGGGTCCCTACTGATCCTGCGGCCACTAGTATCCTCTCGTACTGACGAGGCCTACTATGGAATGCAAGGTCGTAACCAAGCGTTCTCTCTACCCCATCCTAGTCTGTACTAGCACTCAAGGCATGGGAGAGAACACACAATTATCTTGTTAGGTTCATTTTCTCTCATTTAGTGTAAATGTTTTCACTTATTAAAAATGACTTACAATGGGTTTCTCAAGGCAGCCTCTTGGGGCTTTGACCCCCATTGCAATCCACTTCCCGACTCTACACATAGATAACCTACCCTAGGCTCATGAAATCATAAATCAAAGAATCATAATAAAACCACCTCAGTCCTATACAAGCAACTGAAAAACATCATAAAAGATAAGCCACAAAATTGCATCAGTTCTTCATGAGCAACAGATAATATCAATTAGTAATCATATGATCACGACAGTTCTCTATCAGCAACTGAAGGCATCAATGATAAGTCACAAAATCCAATGGTTCTCCAATGAGCAACCAGAAAGTATCCCAATAGTAAATTACAATACTGATCGAAGACTCCAAAATGGTCAAGTCAACACATAACATCATCAAGAACATAACAAACAGTTCAGTCCTTTCAAGCGACCGAAAAGCAATCCATGTATAACTGATCAGGACTCAAAAATGGTTATCAAATATAACTGATCGAGACTCGAAAATGGTTAAGTCAAGTATCTCAAATACGTACATCTCAGCTTCACACAAGGAAACTAGAAAGCAATAAAAAACAGTAAACACAATCATGTCATAGAGCACTTCATCACATTACCATGGTTGGGTTAAGAAAGATCGAGACCAAATCATCATGACATCACATTCACAACCCCGAGCCTCTGGTAACAACCTAAACTGGTCAACGTAAACCAACCCCATAACACTCAAAGCACAAAGACAACATCAAAGTCTCAGAGATTGGATTTGAAAGTATATTATTAAGTTAAGGTAAGGTTTATGTTTCAGTTTAATGTCGAATTTCAAGTAACTAAGTTTTCATATCTACCCCTTACAATTAACCCATTTCTATAATAACTTCCATTAAGTCAATCTTCCAAATCTACTATTTAATCAGATAATATTCATTATTAATTAACTTTAATTAAACTAATTTTAATTAAATTAATCAATAATTACTTGTTCTAATTACTTATTTTAATCTATTTATTAATTGTTAATTTATTAATATTTATTCAAAATTATTAATAAATTAATATTTACAAACTATGTTAAATGTATTAATATTTAATTATTAAATATTAATAAAGATTAAAAAATATTTATTAATTAAAATATATATATATATATATATATATAATTTATTAATTAAAAATTTTAAATAATAAATAAAATTTGTTTTAATAAATAATAAAAATATATATAAAAAAATGAATTAACAAAACCTTTTAAAAACGTTTTAAAGGCCGTCGGCTTAATTAAAGACCCTGCGGTCGTAGGGCCTGCGGCGACAGGTACTCTATACTTGCCATCGCAGTACCTGCGATGCAGGTACTGTCGGCCCGCCGGCAGTGGGGGTGGGTACGGGGTAAATCCCTCCCCCCCACTTAATATATATATATTTTGTTTTATAAATATATATTTTTTAAAACAAAAGAATACCATTTCGTTTATAATAAGATTTTTATTAATAAACCAATTAATTAAGAATATATATATATATAAATTTATAAATAAATAAATAAATAAATATATATATATATAATTTTATTATATATATATATATATTGGTTCCCTTCTTTAAATTGATATAGAAAATATAGTCAACCATTTGAACTTCTAATTTAGAATTTCGGTATTAGATTCAACGCTTCCCATTTAAATCTTATGTATACAGAAGTTTATTGACAAGCATCTGATAAATTCCAAGATCGTAATGTTTTAACATTCATCACAGAGAATTCCAGATTTACAAACCCCAGACACGAAGAAGACAGGAAAGGATAATTGCGTATTTAATCGATAATCAAAAACACAAGACCCTACCTGATCCTGATGCTATTATGCAATCTCCAGGAACTGTAAGAGAATTCGCTCCTCTCAATAACCTTCTTCCAAAAATCTTTCTTTGGTATTAGCCTTCTGAATTTCGCTTCCAAAAGTTGTCTCTCCAAAAATTTCCGTCCAACTTCGTATATCCCAAAAATGAACCCCCAAAGTTGTGATAAGCAATTTCTCCTCAAATCGGGGCACTAATTGTGCATTCACCCGAGAAGACTCTTTGCACAACTCAGTTAACTCCAAATTAATCTTTATTATCTTTTATTTTATTTTGCATTCAACTTTCATGCACATTAAGTTGATTTATTAAATAACTTTATTTAATATTCTACTTGACTTCTATTTTAAATTAATTTATTACTTTAATCTTATGCGCACTTTTAAGAAATTAAAACAACATTATTAATTTCTATAATTTAATCTTTTAATTTATTACTCAAATTTAAACTCCTGCTTAGATCATGCGATCTAAAATCCTTTAATAATTTAATGTCTTTCAACTTTTTAAATTAATTTTAGAAGCTTAATTGATAATATATTTAATTAATTTAATTAACAATAATAATTAGTATTTATTAAAAAATGAACTCCAATTATATTATTATTAAATTAAATAAATATTATCCTATTCTAAATTTATCTTTGAACTTTAATCTCCAAATTTAGTTCTTTTATTTAATTAATTTCTCAATTAATTAAATATTAAAGATATCATAATAATTCTCTATTAAATTAAATCATTAATTAATCTTTTTAATTAGACTTAATTAATAGAAAACACATCAAGGACTCATATAACAACATACAAAAACCCTACATAGAAAAGCATATACTAAATCAAAACAAAAAGGGTTATAATCACAAAATTACATCATTTGATGCATTCGGAGGGTACTTAACTCAGATACTTGTCCTAATTATCAATTAGGACTATTGGCTAAAGGGTTTAGGAATTGGACTTAAGAGTTTATCTCCCCTCTCTTACCATTGAGACAGTGCGATAGGGTACGCTCATCCTGACAATTCAGGAAAGTCGATACTCGGTACCTGCAACTTGCATAAAATTCACGCATGTACAAACACAATATTCTAAGCTAAAAAGACAATGGCAGGAAGTGGTGCATCGTGTCGATCCCGACTAGCAGGTGACTACGACTCCCTTCCTTAACCTCATCAGAAACACCATACATAAATAAAATAAACACGCACACCATACACATGTAGTATGGGGTAAGTATCCATAAGAAACACATGGAATAATAAACCATCTAACTAATCATCATCGATAACTGAAAACATTTGAATAATCATCATACATGCATGAAATATAGAGCACCAAGTAATCTCATCATATAATAAACTGAGTGTAAAACAACATCTGATAATCTCTAGAATAATAATACTAATCATCAAACATAAATTGGCCTAAAAGAGTTTGGCAATGATATCAGAAATGTAACTCGAAAATGTAGACTAGGGGCAGGCACTACATGTAATTAGAATATCTACTATTCAAGAAATGAGATGTGATCCAGCTAATAAGATAGGGTTGGATGCTCTAGTTGGAAGACTAATAGCTTTTGAGTTAGACAATTATGATAACTATGTTCTTGCTTCAAAGAATATTGAATCTATATTTAAATCTAAACTCCTACTCAAAGAAAAGGGTAAAAAGTCAAAATCTAGTCAATCAAAAAGTGAAGAAGATGGATCATTAGAAGAAAGTTCAAACAATGATCTTGAAGTTGTTGATGCCCTACTTGCAAGGAAGTATTCCAAAGAAAGAGGAAAGTACAAAGGTAAAGTTCCTCTGATTTTCTTTTCTTGTGAAGAAATTGGTCACATTGCTACTAGGTGTCCAAATAAGGAAATGAAGGATGAGAAGAAAAGAAAAAAGCATAAAGGCAAGAAGGACTCCAAGAACTGCAAGAACTTCAAGGAAAAAGGTAAGAAATCTCATTTCATAGCTAAAGATTCTGATAACAGTGAAGATGGAATGGTTTATATTGCTGTAAAAGATGAATTTGATGATGAAGGAGATAAGATGGCACTTATCTCTCATGTTGACAAAAATGATATATGGATTATTGACATTGGCTTCTCACATCATATGATTGGTGACAAAACAAAATTTGAGCATATGGAATATTATGATGGAGGTAGTGTAAGATTTGGAAATTATAAACCTTGTAACATAAAAGGAAAAGGATGTATCTTGTTGACTTAAAAAATTGTGCAATAATGCTTATTTGATTGAAGGACTAAAGCATAATCTACTAAGTGTAGCACAACTAAATAACATTGGATTCAAGGTAAAATTCATGAATGGATAGGCCAAACTACAGGATGGGAAAGGAAATTTGGTTGGTTCTGGCAAGCAAACGAAAGTTAATCTATTTTATCTTGATCTCAGTGATTGTTCATGTTTTATTGGTCAAGTAGAAGAAAGCTAGTTATGGCACAAAAGGTTATGTTATGTGAACTTTGATAATCTAGTTAAGATAAGTAAATATAAAAGAGTAAGAGGTATCCCTAGTTTGAAGAAGCCTGACATGGGTCTATAAAAGAATTGTCAAATTGGTAAGATGGGAAAGAAAAGCTTCAAAAGAAAAGACTAATAGTCAGAATAAGTCTTGGAAATTTTTCATACAGATTGATGTGGACCTATTGGAATAGAGAGTTATAGTGAAGAATTTTTTTTCATTCTCTTTGTTGATGACTACTCTAGAATGATGACAATATGTACCAAAAAAAAAAATCAGAAGCCTTTCAAAAATTCAAGTGGTATCTGGCAAGAGTAGAAAAAGAAACCAAAAAGAAGTTGAAATGCCTAAGATTAGATAGAGGTGGTGAATTCATTTCCCATGAATTCAACAATTTCTACATTGAAAGAGGAATCAAAAGATAGGTATCTGCACCTGGTACATCACAGTAGAATGATATAAGAAAAAGAAGAAATAGATCTATAATGGATTGTGCAAGAACCCTAATGCTTGAAAAAAATGTTACTCTCAAATACTCGAAGGAAGCTATCAGCACTAGAGTTCATACTTTAAACATAGTTTAGTTGAAGATAGATTCAAACATGGCACCTTATCAGCTATGGTATGGCTATAAACCTAATGTAAGTTACTTGAAGGTATTTGGCAACAAATGTTACATATTGAAAGAACATACAAAAGGAAAATTTGATATAAAAGGTGATGAAGGCATATTTCTAGGATACTCCTATAGAAGTAAAGCATATAGATGTTTGAATTTATCTACTCACAAAATTATAGAGTGCACATGTCAGAATTGATGAATATGCAGAAAAGAGTGAAGAAGAAATCAACAAGGAACCTAAAGACTATAGAAGATTTGTTTACTATGAACCAGATACTCTTCCTAATCTATCTAAAAGAAAAGATACTTAAACTCCCAAGTCCCTAGAAACTCCAATAGCTACCTAGTTGAAGACAGTGCAACTTGAGATATAAGGACTTGAGTCATAATTAGACGATACCAAGCTAGTTCAAACTAAGCCTAATGGACCTAAGTCACAAATAGAAGGACCTGAGCTTGAAACTAAAATTCAAGAAGAAGATGGTGAAACTCATTCAATGAACAAGGAGCCTATATTAGTAAGATATGTTAGAAGGCATCATGCACCTGATCAGATCATTGGAATTAAATCAGATTGAACAATGACAAGAAACAAATTAAAAGGTACATGTTTACTTCCTGAATATGAACTTAGAAGTGTTAAAGATGCTCTAGAAAATAAAATTTGGATTGAAGCAATGAATGAAGAGATAGAACATATAGAAAAGAACAAAACTTGGACTCTTGTTCCTAGACCCAAGGATAAAAATGTAATTGGTACAAAATGGGTGTTTAGAAATAAGTTGAATGAAGATGGAAAGGTATCAAGAAACAAAGTAAGATTGGTATGCAAAGGTTCCTCTCAAGGAGAAAGTATTGAATATAGTGAGACTTTTGCTCCTATAGCAAGACTTGAAGGTGTTAGAACTTTACTAGCATATGCAACACATAAAGGATTTAGAGTATACTAGATGGATGTTAAATCTACATTCTTGAATGTAATTCTTGATGAGGAAGTTTACATTGAACAACTTGAAGGTTTTGTAGATCCTAGCAAAGGAGACATGGTCTACAAACTATACAAAGCTTTGTATAGTCTCAAGCAAGCTCCTAGATCTTGGTATGAAAGACTCCATAATTACTTGGTGTAGATTGGTTTTCAAAGGACTACTGATAACACTAGTCTATATATCAAGGAAGGACTAGATAAGAAAATTCTATTAGTAGAAATATTTGTTGATGATACTTTATTTATAGGAAATGATGATTTATGCAAAGCATCTTAGAAGAAATGAGAAAAGAATTTGAGATGTCCATGTTTGGTGAAATAAAATTCTTTGTTGGATTGCAAATACAACAGTATAAGAATGGTATCTACATCACTCAATCTAAGTATATCAAGGAGATACTGAAGATATTTGGAATGGAAGACTCAAGACTAGTTGGAACACCTATGTCTACTGGACATAAGCTTTCCAAAAATGATGATTCAAAGAAGTAGATAAGACTACTTACATATCAATGATTGGAAAATTGTAGTATGTAGTTCACACAAGGCCTAATATTGTTCTAGCAGTTGGAATAGTGGCAAGATTCTCAACAAATCCCAAAGAAAATCACATGATGAAAATCAAGAGAATCATGGGTATCTAAAAGGTATTGAAAACTATGGTTTATTGTACAGACTTGGGGGCAATTAGTGCTGATTTTGTAGGAAGTCTTGATGATAGAAAAAAAACCTAGTGGTGGAGCATTCTTTCTTGGTAAAAGACTAGTATCTTGGACAAGCAAGGAGCAAAATTGTACTTCTCAATCCACAACAAAGGTAGAATATGTAGCAGTAGTAGTCAATTGCTCTAACATTGTTTGGTTTAGACAACTATTGGAAGAAATGAAGGTAGAAATCAAAGATCCAATATTCATATATTGTGATAACACAAGTGTAATAAACATATCAAAGCATCCAGTGATGCATTCCAAAATAAAGCATATTGCTATAAAACATCATTTCTTAAGAGAATTGGTACAAGATAAAGAAGTCAAATTGGAATATGTGAATACAAAGGAACAAATTGCATACATACTCACTAAGAAATTACCTAAGGATGCATTTCTATATCTAAGAGGTAAGCTAGGGGTCATTCCCTTATCTAAAATTCACTAAATGAAGTTTAGTGAATGCATCAACCAGAACCTATTGAAGATCAATCAATTGGTGCAAAATTGGCAAGGGCATATTGTAGATGAATCAATACTTAAGGTACATTAGAATTTATTGAGTTATTGTCTTTGGCATGTGTTGTCAAAGATTGAAAATTTTACTATCATATCTCTAAGAAATTTTTGGAACTAGAATAAAGTTAGAAACTAGAGAGGGAGAAGTCTTCTAAAAGATGAAGTATGCTAATAGAGGGAGGATGTTTTGAATGAACTTGGTAACAACCATTGTAGATAGAATTCTATAAAAGGAAGAGCTCGTAATGATAGAGGGAGTTCTCAAATCCAAAATTTCATTGTGCTATGACATGTTGTGTTGCCATCAATGCCAAAGAGGGAGATTGTTGGATACAATTGGTTAATTATGTGTTGTCTTTGATGTTACACAAATGTCATAATCATTATCAGTTAGTATATGCTGAGCTCACTCAGGTAGTAAAGATAGTTCTCAGTGTCTACCGAGTGTTCCTATGTTTGCCTAGTTCAGAAGGTAGTGTCTATCGAGTTCACTCGAGCATCAAAATAAATGTTGTAGAAAGCGAGTGTTAATCGAGCTCACTTAGGTAATGAAGGAAAGTTGGATGGAACTAGTGTTAACTGAGCTCACTTAGTTTCCAAAGGATTTTTGTAAGCTTGCAATGTTAACCAAGCATCTGTTGGTTAACAAAGGAAATCACTTCATAGTTAGTTTCTACCGAGCCAGGTTGGTTAACAAAGGATTTTTCTATTTGTTGTATTGAGTTTACTTGATCTATATATTGATTCCAACCGAAAGTCGATAAATATTGATGATTGTAAGTTGTATTTGAGCTGACTTGAAAAAGTAGAAGGTATAAGTATAAGGTCAAGTTGTGATTTCAAAGTGTGCAAGTAAGTGTGAAAGTGCAAGAGAGTGTGCAAATTATGATGATATGATTACAGATCTATTGATGAGTAGAGGAAATGAATTTGAAGGATAAGCATAATATCCTTGAGGTGTAGAAAAGCCATATTTGATCACGAAGGATCCAGTACAAGCCAAAATAGAGATCTGAAATCAACAAATTAGTTGCGTTCAAATTAGGTCATCTCATTCTTAATCTCTAACCATTGTAGTAGTGATCTAAATCTCTTAACAGAATTGGCTTAATAGCTATTTGTAAATCCTCTAACAAGGTGGCAATTCCATTGAATTGTTCTCAAGACCTCTAATAGGCCACTCCTAATAAGGTGATTAAATCCTTTATTAGGGTCACACATAACAGTGTGTTTTGTAACCTTTAATAGGATTGGCTCCTAACAAGACTCACTTTAGAAGAGTGAAAATCAGTAACTAGTTGCTATTGGTGGTTTTTCCCAAATTGGGTTTCCACAATAAATCCTAGTGTCAAATTTGTTCATGCTATTTTATTTGTGTGTTTGCAACTAAGTTAAAGTAATGGTAACCACATATAGCATTTAATGGTTTATATGTTAATCTTTTACTGAGCTAATCCAATTACTACTGAGTTACAACATTTTGTGTGTTTACTAAGCTTCAACATTATTTAGTTATTTGTTTTCATTTTGTACTGACATCAACAAGGATCTAGGATTTATTTTTGTAGTAACTAATTCACCCCTCCCCTCTCAGTTACTCCTCTTATATTTCCAACACACATTTCATAGCATCAGATGGCATCACACTCTATCCTAACTTTGCAGTTGAAATTCTTTACTTATATCAATTATATTAATAAATTCTTCATTAGTTAGCTCACATACCATCCTTAGAGTTGGATCATCAAGATTTAGTAATTAAAACAATTCCACAAATCGTACAACTCAATTTGCTAACATGCTCTGTTCTGCACTATAAAGTAACTGCATAGGTATTTCCTTCATATCTCAAACTTGGTTGCTCACATAGACATGCAAACTCGTATACATCATTAGAATGATTTCATGAATCTATGGTTAACTACACAAGATAATATTACAAGGGAATATTCCACTATCAATAAATCTCATCATGCTATTGTAACATTGTCCAATACTTAGACAATTTTCTTTCACAATTAAACTGCAAAACATATGTTGCCATAAATGACAACCACATATCTCACCTAATTTGACT
This sequence comes from Cupressus sempervirens, assembly GCA_028749045.1. Taxonomy (NCBI): domain Eukaryota; kingdom Viridiplantae; phylum Streptophyta; class Pinopsida; order Cupressales; family Cupressaceae; genus Cupressus; species Cupressus sempervirens. The sequence continues at coordinate 202,319,048 of CM053792.1, forward strand.
GATTGGGCATATTGCCAACAATATTTTCCTTTGACATTGATGGCAACATTTTTGGAAAATTGGCTAAGTCCCAAAAATGTTGTCATACCAATCAAAGTAAATAACCATACATAACACAGTAAAAAACATTATATCCATGTTTTGAAAAGATTACATCGCTTGTAACTTCAATTACAAGGCTTGCTTAAGGAAAAGCTTACTACTATATGTAAAAGTAGAACTATATAGCTTACAATTGTAATTTTCCTTATTTCTCCCCCTTTGACATCAATGACAAAGGTGTCAGCAAAAGGAAAATCCTGTCAAAATTTGAAAGCCTCATCAAAATCTGGAAAAAAAATTACAGAAGTTTGTGTTCAACTATGCAAGATGTTTCTTCCAACTTTCTTTTAGTGCATCTGACACACTTATTAGCGCACATAAAGCATATGCAACTAACTCTACTACATTCAAGTCTGTAGCCACAAACTTGTCATGTGAGGTCTTAGCTACCAAGCATTCCTCCAACTGATTTTGTAACAATGTAATCTATGGGGATAAATGATCCCTTAAAAGAGTAAATCTCTTTAGAGCTTTCTCCTTTTCTACTTGTATATCCTAAATGCCATCATGAAGTGCTTGCATTGTGTGCTCAAAGGTTTCTAATTTTTGATTTTATTTCAAAACATTATCAGTGAGCATCTAAAGCTTAGTTAACTTCTCTTTTATTTTCTCATCAAAATTGTGAAGGTGAAGGTATGCCAAGTTGCACTTAGCATATATCTATTTCCCTTCTTTCATACTCTACCTCAATGCCTTAATGCATACATTTAATGTTTCTATATCATTTCTTATATTTGTACACATAGTATTAAGAAGTTTACCATCATGTTGAGTCTATGTTTGAATTGTAGCAACATTGGTAAGCATTGTAAACTCATTATCAAAGGTTTTGCACACACTTGCTACTCACTGCTGAATGTCTGCAAATTTATCAATAGAGCTTACTGTCTTCTCTAATCTATCCAAAACCAAAGTTAAAGACTTCTCAATTTACTTAACTAATTTCTTCTTTTCAAGGAATTTACTTAAAGAAGATATAAGATTTTGTGCTTCATCTTCATCATCTGACTGTACTACTGAGGTGAGCACTGCTGCTTGTGTAGGTGGTGTAGACGGTTTCACTGTGGTTGTTGTTAAAGCCACACTTGTATTAGCTACCTCAATCAAAGTTTCAAATTTATTTTCAGAAGATACATCTTCTTTCTTTTTCTCCTATTCTTCTTCTTCATCAGAAGAGCTACTATAATCAATAATATTGCCAATAATGGTAAAGCCAAAATATTTGAATAGATCTTTAGTTCTATCCACTATTACCTTGGTGTTATCTACTTGTAGAGATTCACTATCAATGGTAATGTGTGGTGAATCACTTGGAATTGAACTTTCAACTGGTTGCTCAGAACTATGAGGTGGACTGATTGTTGCCATAGTAGGGCTTGCCTTTTTTGATTGTGCACTTTCCTTCGACTCCTTAGGCATAGTAGACATGTATGTGACTATTTCCTTTTGAGTTTCCATATTCACTTCTTCATAATTTCCTCCCATAAAAAAGAATAGATCTCTTCTTATTTCTCAACAATTGTGCTATACCTTTTAGAATTTCCTTTATCTCTTCCTCATTATTTACTATACATATATTTTGCACCATATTCATCCTTATTTGTTTATTCTCCTCAATTTCTCTACTTTTTATGTTTCTTAGTCTATTGTACAAATATTTAGGTATTTGACCTTTTATGCTATCAAATCTTTTATCTTTCAAAATCATATTTCTAACTACAAAATTTTCTAGCTGTCTCCTATCCATATTATTGTACAAATCATAGTACTTATTTAATTTCACAAAGTTGTTGTCATTAATAATTTACATATTGAGATTTTCTACCTTTGGCTTCCATGCTTTTCTTCTTGCTGAAGTCTTTGCTTCCTAAAGTGTTGACTCTACTGGTTTGTCATTAGTTTCTTCTTTAGATCTAGAGGAATTAATTTGCAAGGTTCTTCTCCTCTTACTTGGTCTGCTTTTTGTTTTTTGGACTCTCTTCTCAAGAGGAGTTTTCTCAAACCTTGTGGACATTCTTGGTGCTAATGCTTCCTCTATTTTCTTTGGTTTCCTCAAGGGTTTTTGCTATGCAACTTCTGCATATGGCACTATAGGTGCTTGTGCACTTGTCTATGCAACTGTGATCTCTTCAGTAGGTCCGACCATTGTAATAGGTGTAGGGGTCAATAGTTCAATTTGATCACTAGCCCTCATTTTTGAGGCTATCCCTTTTACCTCTTCAAATTTCTTTCTAGACATCCTTGACTCTTTCAATATGAAATCAATCACTTTGTCTACTTTCTTCTTGATATTTTTCAATTAGATTTTTTTTGACTTATTTCATCTTTTCATCATATGTACCCCATCTAGGACATCCAAAATCAACTTCAGCATGTAAAATTATCTGTGCATAACCTTCAATTAGTTCAACACTCATTTCATAACCCATAGGTTCAATGAACTTTACTCGAGGAACTATTGCCTCCATGCATGTGAAGTCTATTTCTACCATGAAACATAATTCATCTTTGTATTTTTCTATCTACTCATGAGGTATCTTATACCTTTGCTTCATTTTAGTTTGGAATGATTTAATCATTATATCAATATCATTATCCTTGATTGTTTTCAATTTAGATTGATAAGAATGAGTGATAATTTGCATTATGTACTCGCTTCCATCCCAATTTGAAATACCTAGAAACTTCTTTGCTACATAGAAGAATATATGAGTTAGTAGGGATTCAAACCTAAAGACTGTACTCCTAGACTTCTTGATTTTTGATATGTTATCCAACAACTAAGTTCAGATAATATCACATAGATTGATCTTTTCACCCTTTACTGCCATCACATAAGTTGCATGAAGAAATCTAGCAAGGAGTGAATCTATCCTAGATCCATGGTTGAACTTATATCCCAAAATTTTACTGACAAGTCTCACTCCATCATCTTGATGGAGTTGATCTTCATATTTCTGCCATCAAAAATTGTGTTGAGATTTGTTTCAACTAACTTGTGCACATTCTTTATATTCACGAGATTGCATCCTTCATTACTCAAACCTATGACCTTGTGAATTAGGTCATTATCAATGCATATAATTGAATCTCCCAACCATAGAAGGTCATCATGAACTCTGCTCAGATTGATTCTTGTCCATTCATCGTTATCAAAGTTCGTATAGAACATATGCTTAACTAGGTTAAGTTGTTCTAGGTATGCATATTCTAGTTTTAATGACAAATCATTGTTGCACATTATTTCCATTTCCTTATGAATCTCAGTATCTCCTAAGCTTTCTATTTTATAGCGAATGTAACTTCTTATGTCCTCGACATGGAGAACATTTTTTGGTACTTGCAAAAATGCTCCAATGGGGTCATCAAGTAAGGAAACAAATGGGTGTTTCTTGAAGTTATATCTAGGTCTATCATTGATATTAAACACTCCTTATGTTTTCATTATTGAAAATATCCTCAAAGAGTTTGAAAAATACCTTAATTTCATGTTTTAAGGTTTTCAGCGATCACGTGTATGTGCAATCTTCTTCAAGACTTCAAATCTCTCTTCAATCTTGCACTTAAGATTTCACACAAGCAAATGATTTTCATAAACCAATTTGTGTCCATTAAATCTTTTGCAATCTATATTGTACATTAAATTCATATCAACCACTAGTCCAAAATATTGTCTCTGTATAACAAAAAGGTTATTTTTCTTAGAGAACCTTATGTTGATCATATTAAGCAACGTGCACTTCACTGTAGACTCCTCTCAATGTCTAGTATATACTATTAACTACGCAACCTGTGATATTCTTTCTAACATTAGTTATTATTAACTGACACACTATTTTACTGAGAATGCTTAATGTAGGTAGACTGGGTCATAAATAGTAAGTGGCTTTACTGTCTTATCAGGTATATTAGGATGAGCTTCTTTCTGAACTATATGAGAACTTCTAGTTTCTTTTGCCTTTACAAATATTTCCTTTAATTCTTCTCTCAGCTCCTTCATTTCTTCATTTAGACTATCATCATTTCTTCTATTGTTCCTTCTATAGTTCTGATTCCTATTAAGGTTTCTTCTATCCATTCTACAAAACTTTGCTATGTGTCCAAAGTTATTACATAATTGAAATATAGGTACATTCCTTTTTTGGTCATTATTTTGGTTGTTAGGTGCTTTGCAATTCCTTTCTATGTGTCCAAGATTGTTGCACCTGTAACAAACAATTTGTCTTCTTTCTCCACTTTGATTGTTGTGAGATCTTCTTCTGTTGCCTACATAGTTAGTGTTCCTAAACATTTTACTATTTGAATTATCATTATAAAATTTAGGTTTCTTACAATCTACTGCATAATGTCCATATCCATGACATTATGACAATACAAATTTGAAATAGGTTTAAAAGACTTACCTTTACAATCGTCTCTAGTATATTCAAGTTCATTACACTTGGCATGAGATTCCTTTCTTCTATTATCCTCATCTTGATTAGATTCTTTAAATTTCTCAAAGTGAGTAACATTCTCCTTGTCTTTAGATATATCATCTATTTTTCTTATGCTTAGATCCTTTTTGACATCAAGAGTATTAGGTTCTTTTCTCTCAATAGATTTCTTGGTGGATTGTCCAAGGAAGAATCCAAGTCCAATCTTATCATAACTAGGTCTCTATACAAATATTTTTTCTTCAATCTTTTCACTACTGGTATATAATTTCTTAAGTTGTTGTTTGGTTTTCACCAATTCACCTTTCATAATAGTTATGTATTTATCTAATTTTGCATGCTCCAACTTGATAGATTCCATTTCAAATGTTACTTTTCTTAATTGGGATCTTAGATCTACATTTTCAACTTTTATTGCATAGTCATTGTTTCCTCCATTTTTCTTAAGACTTAGCTTGAGTTCAACTATTTTTAACTCATGTTTCAAGATCTCATTTTCTTTCTTTAGATCTTCAATATCATCATCAGCGGTTTGCTCACTGGGTCCTCTTTGCTTCAGGTCATTTATCTTGTCCTTTAGTTCGCCAATGTAAGCTTTTGTATCTTTGTATTTTTCTTTTAGGCCATCTCTTTAATTAGTAAGGAGATCAATTTGTTTAAGAGCTTCTTCAAGATTCTTCTTCAACTATGTCATATCCATAGGGATCTTATTCAAGCTATTAATCCTCTTTTGAATAAGTAAGCTCTAATACCAATTGTTAGAAATAGATGATACTGAGGGGGGGAATCAATATTTTCAACCTTTTTTCCTACATTTAGTTATTATTAATTACTTTAATACATGCATAAGGAAGTAAATGAATAATGTTGAATAGTATAAACAACCATACGCAAGAGAGTTCATAACACTATATTTTGTTTACTAGGGAAACCCTGGCCAAGGGAAAACCCTGATGGGGATAAAACCCATGAGATGATTCACTATATATAAGAATTTGGTTAATGATATTGACCATGTTAGGAGTCTATAAAGAATGTATAGCATCTCAAGTCCTTGTTAGGAGACTAGGCCTTGTTAGAAGCCTCAACCTTGTTAGAAGTTGCTTCAACCCTGTTAGGAGTTGGTGGATCATATGAAAATATGTGCAAGAAGAGCCCACTGCCCTAACATGAAACTATACAATAAGTTATTCAAGAGAGTAGATATACATATAGTACTGGATCATTTTCTATACTTCACAATTCTTTTGATTGTCATTTCTTCATACAGAGAGTGATTGCACATATATCAATGCTCATCATATCTCACATTATCATAACATTACTTTCCAACACATATCATAACATCACACTCTTTCCTAACTTTTTAATTGAAGTTCTTTACTTATATCAATGATATTAATAAATTCTTCCTTATTTGGCTCACATATCATCCTTAGAGTCAGCTCTTCAAGATTTAGTAATCAAAACAGTTCTACTTGCTGACATGCTCTATTCTGCACTATAAAGTAACTACATAGGTATTTCCTTCATAATTTGAAATTGGTTGCTCATATGAACATGCACACTTGTATGCATCATGAAAATGACATCATGCATCTATGGTTAACTGTGCAAGAGAATATTCCACTATCAATAAATCTCATCATGCTGCTGTAACATTGTCTAGTAGTTAGAAAAATTTCTTTCACAATTAAACTGCAAAACATATGTTGTCATAAATGACAACTACATATCTCACCTAATTTGATTAATTGGCCATGTTGCCAATAGGTTGTGCTATTGTTACACCTTCTGAAGGTCCTACAACAACAATAGGAGTTGTTGCTATGACTTCAGACTGCCTACTAGCTTTCATCTCAAGTGCTATCCCTTTCACCTAATTGAAATCATTTCTAGTCATACCTAATTCCTTAAGGATGAAATTAATAGCTTTCTCCACTTTCTTCTTACTCTCTTTGCTATTTAGTTCGAAATGAACTATTCTTATTTTCTCCTTATAGGTTCCTCATCTAGGCATTCTATATCCTTCTTTGATTGGAGTATGATCTACTCATACCCTTCTATACGCTCAAAACTCATCTCATATCCCATGAGTTCAATGAACTTAACCCTTGTTACCACATCTTCCATACAAGTGTTATCTATTTCAATCATGAAGCATATTTCATCCTTATATTTCTCTACCATGGATGGAGGTATTTCATTTTATTTTTGATAGGAAACTCTTCATCATTCTGTTAATGTCAGTATCTCGTATATTCTCTAGCTTAGATCAATAGCATTGAGTCACCAATTTAATTGTGCACTCATTGTTGTCCCAATTTTTCACTGATGGGAACTTCCTTGCAGCACAAGAAAACAAATGAGTCAATAGGGAATCAAATCTAAAGACTATGCTCTTTGTCTTCTTCACTTTTGTAATGCTATCTAACAACTACAATCTGATAATTTCACACAGATTTAATTTTCTTTCAGGTAATGCCATTACATAAGAGGCATGTAGAAATCTAGCTAGTACTGAGTTAATCCTTGAGCCATGGTTAAACTTGTATGCTAATATTTTACTTAACAATTTTACTCTTTTTTCTTGAATTGTATCTATCCTTATGTTCCTTCCATCAAATCTTCTGTTGAAGTTTGTCTCAACCATTTTCCTCACATTCTTCTTGTTTACGAGATTACATCCCTCATTGCTTAAACCTATGACCTTATGAATTAGGCCATTATCAATTTCTATTTCCAGATTACCTAGCTAAAACATATCATCATGTACCCTACTCAAAATGATTTGTGTCCATTTGTGGTTGTCAAACCTCATATAAAACATATACTTCACTATATTCAAGCCATCTAGGTACACATACTCAAACTTCAAGGATAGATCATTATTAGACATAGTCCCCATTTCCTAATTTATATCCTCATAACCTATGTTGGACTAACTGCCAGCCTTCCCCTTTAGGATTCGTGACATGGTTTAATCACCTCCTGTGTGTTCTATAAGTCTAGTGGATTGTTTCAGGCTTTAATAGGTCAATCTTTTGGTTCAACAACAACTCTAGCTTGTAACAAGTGGTATCAGAGCTTGGTCACAGGTTTGAATGCCCTCAGGTAACATTGAGGGGGGAATTGTTGGACTAACTGCTAGCTTTCTCCTTTGGGCTTTGTGACATGGCTTAACTGCCTCTTGTGTCTTTTATAAGTCTAGTGGGTTGTATTGGGCATTAACAGGTTGAGCTTTTGGTGCAATGACAACTCTAGTTTGTAACAACCTATGCTTTAAATATTACAATGAATATATCTTCTTACATCTTCAACATGAAGCACATTTTCTAGAATTTACAAAAATGCAGCCAATGGATCATCCATTAGTGAAATATATAGGTGTTTCTTGACTACTAAATAGTCTAACTAGCCATTAAAATTCAACTATATGCACCAAGAAACTTAGTTTTAGCTCTGTAAAATACCTCAAAATTATGTTTTAGGGCTTCTACAAATTCACGCTTCAAGAATTTCTTTTTGCATTTTACTCTACTATCAAATCATTCTTCAATTCACTTAATATACTTCGCATGAACAAATGGTACACAAAATCTTGTTTATAATCCTTAAATCATTTGAAAATGCACTACACATTATATGTGTATATGGATAAAATTCAAATATTGTCTCTGCTCACCAGTAAACTTGTTTTTTGAATTCTTGCTACTGTAATCATATCTAGACTTGCACACTTGACCAAAGCTTTCTCTCTATGCCAACTACCTCCTATTAAATACACATCTTCCAATTTTCTTTCTAATATAAGTTCTAACCAACTAATGCTCTGCCTCTTCTAAAACTGCTTAATTTAGTTAGGATGAGTCACAAACAATCTGTGACTTCAATGTCTCATTAGGTGCATTCAAATACTGTTCCTTCAAAATTGTATAAGAGCTTTTTGGATCCTTAGCTATCACAAATGCTTCTTTGAATTCATCAATATGTTCCTTGACTACTTCTTTTTGACTATTATTACTACCATTATCATTCCTTCTATCATTTCTATTGGTGTTCCTTCTATAGTCCAAAGTCCTATTTAAGTTTCTTCTATCCATTCTGCAATATCTTGTTATGTGTTTGAAGTTATTACATAACTAACATACATGAGCATTTCTTCTTTGATTTCTTCCATTTTGACTTTTAGTGCTCTACAATTCCTTGCAATTTGTCAAGGATTCTTACACTTGTAACACACAAATAGGTTCTTTTGTCCATTATGTTTCTCTCTATCATTGGATCTACTCTATGATCTCCCTCCTTTATTACCTATAGGGTTAGTGTTCCTAAACATTCTACTATTTTCATTATTACCATCAAAAACTTAGGTTTCTTGCAAACTACTACTTTATGTCCATAACCATGACAATTATAACAATAGAAATTAGCAATAGATTTAAAAGACTTACCTATGCAATCTCTTTCCATATGTCCAATTTCATTGTATATGAAGCATCTACCTTTGAATTCATGTCTTACTTCCTTGGGTCGTTCATCTTGCTTAGGTTTATCAACTTGCTCTATTTTCTTAGGTTTATCATGTTTTGCTAATAGATAAAATAATTCAAATTCCTTTGATACTTCAGTGGATGTGCTTGATTCTACCTTACTCAGATTAGATTCTTTAGGGGATTCAATAACTAGATCTAGTTCTCTTTTGATTTCATTTGTCTTGGTTGATTTCTCTCCAATAAGCTATCCAAGTCTTGTCTTGTCATAAAAAGGGCTTTGGTGAAATATTTGTTCATATATCTTTTCACTATTGGAATAAAGTTTCTCTAACTATTGTTTATCTTGTGTCAAATATCCTTTCACAATGATATTGTACTTTTCTAATTTTGCATGCTCAATCTTGATAGTATCTAGTTTAGATGTATCTTGAATCAATTGGGATCTAAGGTCTGCATTCTTAGTTTTCAGTTTAGGTTCATTCTTGCAACCATTTTTATTAAGACTCAACTTAAGTCCAATAAGTTTTAGTTCATGTTTCAAAATCTCATTTTATTTCTAGAGATTTCCTACTTCATCATTGTCACTAGTCTACACAATTGATTCCTTGCCAAATTTCAGATCATCAATCTTGTCTTTTAATTTACCAATGTAGACTTTGACATCTTCATGTCTATCTTTTAGGTCATCTCTTCCTTCATTAAGAAAGTCAATTTTCTCAAGAGTTTATTCAAAGTTTTTCTTCAACTATTCCATATCTAAAGGGATCTCACTCAAGTTGTTAAACTTCTTCCAAGTAACTACATTTTGATACTAATTGTTAGAAATAGATAATACTGAGAGGGGGAGGTGGGGTGAATTAGTATTCTATAAACTTTTTCCCACAACTGAATATTGTTAATTACTTTATAACTTTCATATGAAAGTAAACCAATAATGCTAAACAATAAATTTAACCATGCACATAGAGAACTCATAACATTTGGTGGGGATGACACCCACAAGATGATTGACTAAACAAAAGCATCAAGTTAAGGATATTGACCCTCTTAGGAGTCTATGAAGTACATATAGTCTCTCGAGTCCTTGTTAGAAGCCTTAATCCCGTTAGGATTTTCTTCAACCCTATTAGGAGTTGGTAGAAGAAATACAATGTATGCAAGAAGTTCCCACTATGCTAACATGCAATTATACAATTCAATTCTTCACAAGAATAGATATACATACAATACTTTCTATCTACTATAATTCATACTTGCTCTGATCCTAGATCAGATGTAGTTCACACACTTGAATAATATAAAATGATTAATGGGATAATATACATACTTTCTCTAATCATAAATTAGATGTAGTTTGCATATCATTTCATCAACATCACATCACTCATAAATATCACATATATCACACATATGTTGCACACTTATCTTTGCAAGGTAAAATCTTTACTTATACCTTGTACATTAGTAAATCTCTACTTAGTCGGCCTTCATGTCTACACATGCTTCAATAATATAAAATGACTAATGGGATAATATCCACATAGTCTACTCATCATGACTTAGTAATAATTTTGTTACCAAAATAATTCCTCAAGTCATACAACTCAATTCTCTACTATGCTCTATTTTTCTCTATCAAATAATCGTATTTGATATTTCAACTAAAACTCATGCCATACTATCCATACACACTTGTACACTAGTACACATTATCATGATACTACCATAGAGCTTTCCCTAATATAATATAAGATAAATCTCAATGAGTCATTCTTATACATCACATCCGACTCTATGCTGCTACAAACTTTCTAACACTTAGACAATTTTCTATCTCTAAATGCATAAATGAAATTGTTGGTGTAAATAGGTATTTACTATTTACACTTTACTTAAGTTTACTTAGGTTAGTGCATTATTTTATTATTTCTCTTTATGAGACACTTAGGATTTTGTGCATCTTCTATAGTTGTCATGTAGACAACATAGAAGTACGCAACTCTAATTATGCACATGGTGTCTACACCACATGAGTTTGCATCATTCACCGAGTTGTCATGTAGACAACATAGTTTTTCACACTCCTAATTTTGCACATGTTGTCTACAACACTGATGTTCATGTTTCACCTTTGTAGGCTTATCCTCACATCATTGCACTTACTTTCGTGCATAATGGAGGATAACCCATATCTGGTGGACATGTGCCTAGTTGTTGGACTTATCATGATGCTGATTCTGAGGCATTCTAGATGCATCTCAGAGGCCTTTATATTGAGGCACTCCTAGTGTACTTGTACATAGAATTGAATAATATATAGTTATTCTGATCATACTCTGGTCTAATTTGTGCTTGTGTTTTGAGTTCCTTGGTCTTGGGTAAATTCTACTCTAAGGAAGATTCTTACAGAAATGCTAAATATATGTTTCCATAAATGTCAACTCTTGATACATATATTTGACAATATTTCCAATGTAAGATATGCAATCACTGTCCATTTGGTTAATTTAATTTGCATGTAGGTCCATCAATTTAGCCAACCCTTGACCTCTTACCAATTTAGTAATTTCGACATCAATATTGAATTCTTGTATTCTATTTATCCACCTACATCACCCACTAGATACTTCTTGTTGCAAAAAAATAACCTTGACTACAACACTAGGGACAAAGGCAATCATTATTGCTCCAATGAGATAGAATTTAAAAGACCTAATTGCTTTCACTAGAGCATATGCTTGTTTCTCATTAATGTCATACTTTAGTTCTATAGCTTGGAGGGATTCGATGAAAAAGGTTATTGGTTTTTCAAACCCTTCCTCATTTTTATGAAGTAATACTACTGCCACTATGTGGAAAGATGTAAAAAACAATATATGCATAGGCTTTCCATAATTAGGTGTTCTTAGTACATGTACATTTTTTGTTTTCTCCTTAATTTCTCAGAAAGCAATAGCTGGTTCTCCATCCCATTTAGTTTCTACCCCTTTCTTGACCATCTTGTATATGGGCCTACTAATCTCTATAGAATTAGTCATAAATCTTCTCAAAAAAATTTCGTACCCAAATAAAGACTGAATTCCTTTCATATTTTTAGGTTTGGGGACATTATCTATAACAATAACCCTTTTATGATCTATTCTCACACTATCTTTGGATACTATATAACCCAAAATCTTTTCCTCAGATACTTTGAATGCAACTTTCATTGGATTGAGAGAAACACCATATTCCAAGGCCTTCAAAAAGATCTTCTCCAAATGTCTACAATGATCATCTGCATTCTTGGAAGGAAGTCAAATCATCCTGATACACTACCATAACTTTGTCTATGAAATCATAAAAAGATACATCCATAGCTCTTTGAAAATTTTCCCCAACATTGATAAGTCTAAAATGCATTCTTACATACACATATGTTCCCCATGGAATAGCAAACACAATCTTGTATTGTTCAACTTCATGCACTAACACTTGATTATAACTAGAGAACCCATCCATCATAAACATCAACTTGAAACTAGTTACTCTTTGAAACATAGCTTCCATGTTTGGCAACCCATAGTTATCCTTTAGGGATGAGATATTCAAAATTTAAGTCTACACATAATCCAATATCCCCATTTTTCTTTCTGATAGATACTATATTTGAGACCTATGTAGAGTATTTTATAGGCTTTATGATACCCCCATCTCTAAGTTTCAACAATTCCTCTTACATGTTAGGGGCTAGAGTGGGACTTATTGGTATTTTCTTTTCCCTAAAAGGTTTAGCATTTTCCTTTAGAGGGATGACATGTTTAAAAATTTCTTCTTTATAAGCCTTTAAATCATCATATGACCAAGCAAAAACATGTATGAATTTCCTTAATAACTCAATTAAAGTTTTTCTTATGGAAGGAAACAACTTCTTACCTATATACACTTTTTTAGGAGATTCATTAATTCCAAGATTCATCTCCTCCAATTTGTCTAGTTTTTTGTCCTTGACATCTGATTGAACTCTATCTTGATTATCAAAAGCACTCTCTATTACAACTAGTCCCTTTGGTACTTTATTTGTCTTGATCTGTAGAACCACATTTCTAAATATTGTATCATTTCCATATGTAGTATCAATAAGGGAATTGCGGTCCATCTCTTGTACATGATACTTGTCCTTACAATTTCAAAATTTCAAAATATCTATATCATCTTCAAATACTTGCCATTTTTCTATATTGTTAGGAATAGATGGGCTAGTTTGCACTTTAATTTTTGAAACTCCTACAAAGGTGATATTATTTGATTTGATTACTATATTGGCCAACAACTTCACCATCTTATTATTAGTTCTATCCATCCAAGTTATTCCAAATGCATCAAAAGATTCAATATCATCCCGAACAACATTGCTATACTATTTCAACCTCTTATTTTTGATGCATAAGATTGTCTGATTTGTGATACAACTAGCTTCAAATCATGTATCACATATAAGTAATTTATACCATGTTCAAAAACCAACCTAAGACATAAAATAAGTGTCTCATATTCTACAATTTTATTTGTGCATGTATAGTTCAGAGTGAAAGAGCACCAAAAAGTGTTCCTTTCAAGTGAAATGAAAACCACTCCAACACTAGCTCCTTCTTTTGAAATAGCACCATCAAAGTACATAGTCTACATATCAACATTTTTCAAACATTTCTTGACTTCTTGCACCATTGGTATAGGTGTCTTTTCTTTGTGTATAAAAATCATTTTAGCTCTGAAAGCATTTATGTCAGTATTTAGAAAACAAGTTGCATCATGATTTAAATTTTCTTCAATCATATGGGTGACCCTAAGCTCTTTGTTTATTATTATAGCTTTATCACCAATGTGAAATGTAGCAAAAGAAAAATCACACTACAAATTGCCACCCATAGCAACACTCCATTTCCTTGAAAATAACATACCATATTTGGGAGGAATGTCTACCACCAATATAATCATTGTAAGATCATTTTTAGGTTATGCAATTAGTTTGTAAGGTAATGTACTAATGGTTCCTATGAATGAAACTTCTCTAGAATCTAAAGCACACAAACTCCCTTTTTTAGTCTCTAATCTCAAACCAAGGGAATCCGTTATTTTAAATGGAATAATAGTATTTGACGCACCATAATCTATCATCCAATTCTTTATAATTTTTCCATTTATGATTACTATTAGGAAGAAAGGATCTACATTCTCAATATATGCTACAAAAAAATTGTCAAGATACATGGGAGAATTTGTGACACGGAATCTTCTTCTTTGGTTTAAGGTGGGATCAAAAGTAATATCCCTTACAACACCTCCTAATCATTCAATGAACTTGTTTTTATGTTCCTTAGTCCTAAAAATTTCAAAAAAATGAACCTTGATTGTAATCTATGATAACATGGACAATATATCTACAAGAGTATAAGGGGAAATCTTAGCAAGAACACCTTTATTTTTTTGTGGCTAGGCATGTAGAAGTTAATGAAAGATTAACCCCAAAACTCCCAAGAATCACCTACATGTAAACACCTATCATAGAAAGAGAGAAGCAAAAGATATGGAGGCTAGAATTCCAAGATTCATATGTTAGTGTTTTGAAATGTCACGATTTCAAATTACCACGATGAGAACATAATACATCTAGGGACAACTACTTCCCATTTGCAAAATATCCTTTTAGACATTGGGCCAACTATAAGGCTAGATCCTTTCTACTTCAAGCTCTATAAAACCTAGGCAGATGGACCTATAGATTCTTCATATGGTACAAATATTCAAAGTGTAGACTAAATCTAAACATAGTAGATTAAACCCTTATATCTTCTATACTTATGCAAAGATAATAGACATGAAATAACTAATGACATGACCTAAGAAATTGATAAGGTAAGTGAGGGCATCCTTTTCAATTCCTTCAACATTAAAGGGAAAATATATTTGGTTAATGATGTTGATTTCAGTAGACCATGATATGAGCAACATAACACTTTGATCCTCTAGCTAATGAGTGTCTTATCTATTAGACAATCCTATAAACCCCTATCACACACTCATGAAATTTATTGAGATATCCCATACATCAAGACTTCCTGATCTATCTATTCACCTTGTGATCCAAACATCTGTATCTTTTTTGAATCTCATAGTCGACCTATCCCTTCATGAGATTTGCAATCATATGATGGTAAGCCAAGCACTTACATGACTCCTTGAGTCATAAGAAAAAAAATTCAACATATACTACCTAGAGAATATTGCAACTGAGTATCATACTCTTTGTTTAAAAAACATGAAAGATCACAAACAACATCAATGGGAGACAAGATATTAGAATGAAGATTAACTTGCTGCAGCATTTTTATTCATTTCTTTGAAACAAATATAGATAAGATGCATGAAATTGAAACATATAAATGCCTAAAAAATTAGAAATATTTGTATTCTTATTTCTTTCTATTCATTACAAGAGAAATGCTAAAGAAAATGGTATCACAATAGTGAAAAATGTCTAAAATTGGAACATATGAAAAACTAGAACCCCGGTCTCACAATACTGAGAAAACTCAATATTGGAACCTCTACAATGGATGGGAAAGAGAGAGACATAGGAAAATAATGAAATCCTAGATCTAATATAGAAGTGACATGTGTCCACTTGAATCTTCATTCCCTGCTGTTGTGAAGCATCTCTCATCTTTCTATAACTGAAATCTGATATGGTTTTCATCATTGTTCTATAAAAAACTTGGAAATATCTCTTCTAAATGATGAAAACCCTTGTTTTCCCAAAGCATCTAAATAAATCTAAAATGCTAATAATCCATACACTTAAATGACTTAGATGTGACAAAATCTACCCCTAATTATATTCATAGTGCCTTTGATGTTCATCTTTTCTACCATTTTATTTGTCATGTCCCACCCCGACCATCATAGCACTATTGACATTTTGTTTCTTTTGGACTTTGATAGTTAGACTCTAGATGACACATTATTACCCACTATGGACATTGATATTTTGATCCTTATACTATTTGATTTCATGTTATGTTATTGGGACATTGATACCTATATCATTAGGCTATATGATGATTCCTTATGATGTTACTAGGACACTAATATTCTAAGTAGTTTTTATGATGTTATTCAGATATGCTTACTTACCTTCTTGATGATCCATATGTCATGATTAAAGCTTATGTTATACTCAAGTGAATGTTTGATTTTTGAATTGTGGTCTCCATATGGTGCTAGATTATCATGTCTTAGCATATTTAGAGTAACATTAAGAATTCATGTATCATTTGAATAAACTAGAATTGTATACTTATATTGTATTTGATGAATTTCTTAAGGTAGATTAATTCCATAATTTTCTGTAAGAATAAATGATCATAATGTTTTACTATCTAGATTAGAGAATTGCTACAAATGTGAAGTGTGTAATGTGATATGAATGGAAATACATATTTCATATTAGTTATGTTATTCATTGATGATAGAATCTATGTGATTTATATTTACATTATCATTTTATCACCTTATTCTTGGACTACTGATATTTGCAATAAGTGTGCAGGAAAGAAGCCCATGGATTTATGGAGAACTTTGCTAGGTGTTTGGAAAAACCAAGGTTAACCCTAAGGAGGGTATAACCTTTTTACCCTTGTATTTTATTTGTAAAACCAATTTGTGTGTATTATTGTGATTCTATAAAAGTAATTTTTTTTTTCTTGATGGCTTGCCAAGTGTGTTGTGTGTATTGTGGTGTCACTTGACACATGTTCTCCTTTGTAGCATGCTTAGTGGGATGGTAGGTGGTTGAGTGAACCAAGGAGTGGTTTGGTAGGATTTCTTTTCCCTAGGTGTATTTATGGGTCCAAGAGGGATTCTTTCCATGCTAGGTTGAATGCACACCTTTTTTGAATTTCTAGGAGGTTTACACCATCCCTAGGGGTAGTTTGAGGTCTTATTTTAAAGCCCATATGATATACCTAGGGGGTAGGGGCATTTTTAAGTATTATAAGCTTCCCTAGGCATTGAAAAGAGCACCCAAAAGTTGTGGATTCCCAAGTTGACCGAATTTGGAAACTTAAGCATCAAAATGAAACATTCTTTAGAGAGAGTTGGTTGGAGAGTTCTTGGGGGGGGGGGGGGGGGGAATTTTTGGATAGATTTGGAAAAAGAATCTAAGTGTGGTAAATTTTGGAAAAGAAAAAAAAACAAGGAGAAGAAGATAGCTTAGGAGGAGGATTGCTGGTAAAAAAGAGAGGGAGCTCAAATTTTCTTGGAAACCAGGTTGGTAACCTTATGTACCCTTGCTATGAAAGTTTGTTGTTAAGTAGATTATTTTTATTGTGTTATGCATGTGAGTTTTCTGTAATGTAGTTGTAATATGGTGTCTTGTAATGTTGTGTTGTGTAAGGTTGAGGGATCATGTTTCAATTTTGGTGTATGTGTGTATTGTGATTTACTTTGTGTTGTGAATTCATATGTTCTTGTTGCAGTTTTCTGTTTTGGGTGTGACAAGGTGAGTCTAATCTCTTGGGAGGGAAAGAGAGCCTTGTGAGGGTAAGGGGTGCATAGGGAATGTGTTGGGTGAGAGTCTCTCCTAGAGTAGGAGAGGGATGCCATATGGGTGTTATGGGACCCATATGCCACCTTGCTGGAGTTATAAGTATTGTAAAGATGCCATGTGAGGGCATGTATGTGGTGTTGGGTTGCCTTGTGAAGGCATGTGTATAAAGTGTATAGCCTAATGAAGGCATAGTTGCAGGTGGAGTCTCCTCAACATTCATTTTCCACCCTTACCCCTTGAGATGGATCTACATGTGATCCTAAGTGGTCTACCTTGGTTGGGAATTTTTGTGGTTTTATTTGTCAACTGTAAAATGTGTGAACAGTTTTGTAATGTGAGCATTGTGTTGTAAATGGTTGTTAATAATGTATGTCCACCTAGTCAAGGTTCTCCCTACTCGGGGGTGGCCTTTAAAAGGCCTAAGGTTGGGAGGAGAGTACCATGGGCTTGTTTGTGTGTGTTGTACTGCAGGTTGTGATCTATGGATTGAAGACTTGAAGAGAAGAAGGATGTTGTATTATTTTCATTTGCAGCAAAAACATACTTCCAAGTGAATTCTTATTGTATTAGGGAGAGTCACCCTTGGGTAACTCCCAATATTGTGTTTTATGACAGCTTGTAAGCTGGAAAATTGTATAAGTGGACTGTACTTGTTGATATGTTGCTACATTCAATGATTTAAGAAATTTATATATCATGCACTATCCTATAGTATATAGAAATGAGTAAAGTTGTTATGTTTTTGTTTCTAAAATGATTCTAAGAGAAAATGTGTGTCTCCATTTGAAATTGATACATTTGGTTATAAAGACATTTTGTTAGAATTTCAAATAATGTTCTGGTTGGAAGGAACTAAAGTGGTTAGTGAAGTTAGTTAAATGTATTGTAGTAATGTACATCAATATTGTAGGTCAAGGAAAATAAATATAAACAAATAAAATAAAATAAAAATGCTTTCATTGAAAAAGAAAAATATATTTATATTTGTTGGTTCCTTTGACTGTAATATTGGTGCACTACACTTGGTATCAGAGCCTGGCTTCCAAAACTAGGACCTAGGCTCATTATGTTTCCAGTTTTAAGTATTTTGTTTGTTGAAAAAGAAAACTTAATATGTTTTTTAGTTTTGAGTATTTTGTTGGTTTGAAAAGGAAATTTAAGTAGTAGATTTGAAACTCTTTTCAACTGTATTCAAATACTAGACATTAAAAATATGAATCTGTGATAACACAAAAAAAACAAAAATATATATATAACCATGAATCCGAACAACTACATGTTATAATACAATAAGAAAGTTGTGAATATATGCATGTTGATACAGACCATGGTATCAAGGGATCAATGCATGGCTGTGCATAGCCCTTGATCTTGCCTTCAAAACCCAGTTTTGAAATGAATAAAGAAAATATGCTATAAACTAAAAAAAAAATGATGCTTTTATTAAATACTTGTAACTCTGTGTGCGTTCAACTTTTATGGATTTTTCTCGCGTGAGACCTGAATAGACCCCTTCTGGAGAAAACCCAGAAAGCGTTTGGAAATATTCAATTTTATTTCTCTAAAAACGCTAACGCAATATGACTGACTCTTAAATGACAGAATTTGTTTTTCTCTTGTGTGCTCATCACTAAGTACAGGCAAGGCCAGGGACAACCCCCTCTCACACAAGAAATTAATAATAAAATGCTCATCTTTATATCCATGAAACACAAAAAAAAAAACCTGCAACAAATTATGGGCATAATAATGCCATAGGATATATCAGAGAACTCATGCATGGCTAAACATGGATCCCTCTACAAATATTGAGCTCTATCCATCTCAAACATATATCCACACAAGGATATGTGTGTGTATATTGAAGATAAACATATACACATCATTTATCCTCCATGGAAGCTTGCTTCCATCTCCAATAGCATTCAAGTACCTGTACAAAACAAAAACAAAAAAATAAAACAAAAAAACAGAAACATACACACAATAACAAGAGGGAAAAACAAAGAAATGCATAAGGGTTTGAAACCCTATGGAAGGAACATGAAAAATAACATAAGAAAGAGGGAAAAATGACTTTTATACTTTGTCATAGCCCTAATTTCGAATTACGGTTAGGGTTGGAAGAGAAAGATAAAGAAATGAATTTCAAATTGATCATAAGTTGACTCTTTGACCCAAATTCAAATGAGATCGCCCTTATTAAAATGTTTTCTATTTCAAAACATGAAGTAAAAGAGGGAAAGTTGGTTAGTGGGGTGGGTGGAAAAGGTGGAATTCAAGAGGTCATGTGTTCAAATCCCACTCCCACCATGCTATCTTCCTCTTTTACACAAATTTAAAATGCACTTATTTTATTTGCCCACATGAGTTTTATTTTTTATTGAAACTACTTAAGAGATAATTATTTAAATAAGTTTGTCATAATGAAGCAACTAAGTGGTAATGTGTTAGTAATCATGAATAAGTGCTATTATAATTTGATTTCCATGAAGTTACCTATTAATGATAATTTAATATAATAATAATAAATAAATTTAAAAAATATTTAAAAATAATAATAATAAAATATTAAAAAAAATAATAATAATAAAATATTTTAAAAAATAATAATAATAATTAAAAATAATGAATAAATAAATAAATATACATATATGCATATGCAATGGAAGATAACATTTTAATATATCTAACCAATGTGGGACGTTGGCTACGCAACTATGGTGGCAGGACACCCACCCTAAGTTGACTTTGGCCATGATTCCTCACAAAAAAAAAAGAAGAAAGAGGAATTATTTTGTCTTAGTTGTTTGAGACTCCAATAATGAACTTTAAAGCTTCTTGACCCTGACTCTTAAACTTTTTTTTTTGTAGGATGCCAGTGGTCACTCGTAACGCCCGCAGGCGTGGACGAGGTGGTAGCCGTGCACGAGATGCACAGGTAGAGCAGGATGCCAGTGTAGAGCATGGTGCTAGTATGGCACAAGAAGCTAGGGTTGGGCCAGAGATAGAGATTGGACAGGGGGAACAACCCCAGAACCCCAACCAGGACATTCTAGATGCTATCCAGAATCTTATTGGTGTAGTACAACAGAGGTTGCCTGCAGCAGTAGCTCACCCTAGTCAGAAAATGTTAGAGGAGCATAGGACTGTTATCAGAGAGAGGACAAGGAGTCCTCCACCTAGTCGTATTGGGAGTCATGCTGAGCTCGAGGGGGAGTCTGTCCACAGACCTGAGTCTCCAATAGGGGTAGAACTTTGACCTGTACCGAGAGCACCCTGGGATATAGGAGACGAGATTAAAGAATTGCTTCATCTTCAGCCACCCCCTTTTCATGGGTCCACAGATGGTTTAGAGGCAGAATCCTTCTTGTTATGTTTGGGGAGATGTTATGGGTTGCATCCTTTTGGGAGCAATGTAAGGGCCCGTTTTGCTATACACCTTTTGCGAGGACCAGCCTCCAAATGGTGGGATGAGGAGAAGGCTATGGGGGATATTGATATGGAAACTCTCACTTGGGATACCTTCCTACAAAGGTTCAGAGAGAGATATTTATCAGAGCATTATAGGCAGTGAAAGATTGATGAGTTCCATGACTTACAGCAAAGGGGATTGACAGTAACACAGTATGAGAATAAGTTTTTACAGCTCCTCCCTTATGTTGACTATATGAGAGATGAGAAGCTCCAGATTAACCATTTCATTAGAGGTCTTAATCCCTTGATTGCAGGATAGGTTCGCATGGCAACACCAGTAGGCTTTAGAGCTACAGTGGAGAGGGCTCTTATTGCAGAGGATATATGCAATAAGGCTCAGGCTACCGTGATAGAGGCTACAAGTATTATTGGTGGTAGAAGTATATCTATATTGTTTGATCCAGGAGCTACTGATTCTATTGCATCACCCTTAGTTGTGGAGCATTGTAGGCTGGTGGCAGTTAAGTAGGATGTTAGTTGGGATGTAGAGTTAACCTTAGGTGCTAAGGTATTGGTTAGATCCATGGTCAGGAATTGTCCTATTCAGATTGGGGATATCACTACTTGTGCAGATCTACGTATCACCACCTTAGGATCATATGATGTAGTCCTTGGTATGGATTGGCTATGTGCTCACCATGCCAAGATGGATTGTAGGAAGAAGGAGGTGGAGTGTAATGATGATCATGGTACACCTATAGTGATTTCAGGCATTCAGAGACCTGTGTCCCTCCGCATGATCTCTGCTATGCAGCTTAAGCGATGTATGAGAAAAGGGTGTCAGTTATATGCTATTACCATTAATGATCTTGACTAAAAACCTTTCAAGTTTTCAAATATAACTCATTTCATTCTTGCAACTTATTAGTTTTACTTCCTGGAAGTTTCATCAATGGGGAGAAGAACGACATCTTCATTGATGATGTCAACTCTATCTTCAAGGAGGTTGCTGATGACCCTCTCAAGGGGATCCTTACTATCTATGATGTTCAAGAGTATCCTTTTCAAGAGACTTCTGCTACTCTATCATTTCCTCCACTATCAACTCCTTCCTCAAAATGGTCATGGATGATGACATGGTTAAAGTGGTTTCTTAGTATGATAATAAATGGGGCTATAGGTACTTTCTCTCTCCCACTCCCAAGTCAGATGGATGGATTCATTAATTGGATTGGATCAATCAATTGATAGAGGAGTTGACCGACCCACAAGCATGGAAGGATGACATGTCTAAAGAGTAAAGGCTTGTCTAGAAGGGTGGGCCAACTTCACCTTGTCTGGAACCTATTCCACTCCTCCTCCTTTGATCTTCATGTGTTGACTACTCCTCAAAGTGATAAAATAAACAAGTACAAAAGGCATGTGATGCATCTTTCATATGCTGTAAAAATAGAACCCCCAATCCTTCTTCATTGTGAAAATGAAACTTAGTCCATAAGCAATCCGGTGCACATTTGAAAAAATAACTTTGATCTAGGTCCTAATTTGTTCTTCTCATGGATGGCTCAGGTCACACCTTGGTTTGTGAATGGTGGGATTAGTTATGTGATGGATAATATATGGTCAACATGTGAATAAAAAAAACTTGTGATACAGGCTTATACTAAACATGTTTCCTTGCCACCTATCCATGACAATAATTCTTTATGATTTCTCATCTCTTTTTATGGAGGGTGATGTGGTTCCATAAGAAGGCATGTGATGCATCTTTCATATGCTGTAAAAATAGAACCCCCAATCCTTCTTCATTGTGAAAATGAAACTTAGTCCATAAGCAATCTGGTGCACATTTGAAAAAAATAACTTTGATCTAGGTCCTAATTTGTTCTTCTCATGGATGGCTCAGGTCACACCTTGGTTTGTGAATGGTGGGATTAGTTGTGTGATGGATAATATATGGTCAACATGTGAATAACAAAAACTTGTGATACAGGCTTATACTAAACATGTTTCCTTGCCACCTATCCATGACAATAATCCTTTATGATTTCTCATCTCTTTTTATGGAGGGTGATGCGGTTCCATATTTACATTTGGTTTACCAAAATCAAAACATTATTGTCATACATTACACTTTACAAAATATTAAAGTGGTCCCTTTGCTTTTATCTTTTACATTTCCAACTTTAAATGATGTGCACCCATATTAAAAATCATAATGATTAAAATCATTATAATCCTTCCATTTAGAAAAATTTTAATCCCCAATATACCTTATCAGTTTGATACCATTTAGTCAGGCCCAAAGCTGGTTTGACTAATTTTTTTTTCATTTTCAAACAACTAAACTGTCTGAAATCAATGATTCATCAATCACCTGACACTAATTGAAATCCATTTGCATCATTGATTGAACTTTTAGAACTCAATTTACCTCCTTCTACAACTTGTCAATTGCATGCCAAGGGGTCCTCTGACTGGCTTTAAAAATTGACTAAAACTAACAACCAAACACTGAAAGCTGACATGTTGATTCTTTGTTCTACAATCTCTCACCTTGCCAAATGTCATCTCATGAAAAATCTGAGAAAAAATGATAATGAACATCAAAATTTCCTTCTCAGAACTGTTTGCAAGAAAACATGTCAAAACACCATAAATTGCATTTGATTTTATCTTCGAAAATAGGTCAAACAGACACTTGGAGGCATGAAAATTGGGACATTGGTTCACTGTCATAAGGAGAGTATGAATCTTTGATTTGTGATCATTAAAAATAATAGGGTGCATTTTGTGAGCATTCAAAGTGGGCTACTCAGAATTGCAGAGATGGGAACACTAGCAAAAAAGTGATTTTTGCAAACAGAATGGACTTGGGAAAGTGTACAAATGGATTCATCAAGACTTGTAAACTAGCATACTTAAAATTTTTTTAGAGTACAATACAATGGTACAATCCACTTGATCTCACCTATCATGGATTCAAATTTATAACATCCCGAGCAGGGGTACTAGTCAATCTGCACTTTATGACACCAGTAAACTTTACAAATTGCGTTTGGAATCATGTTCAAAAATTGATCAAACAGAATTGTTATAAGCTCAGATTAGTAACATAACAAGTATCTGACCTCTAGAATGTAATGTAAAAGGAATTTTATCATTTTAGTCAACTGGGTCAAAGTTATAACAAGTCAAATAGGGCCTCCCAAAATCCTAAACAATTTACATCAGTACAATAACAGTAAACAACCGACTTTGAGGGATTCAAAACCTAGTCAAAACATGTCAAAAAAAATTGAAATCTAAAATATAGGTTCTTTCATAGGCATACTAAACATTTTCAAAGTGGAGATTCATGAAACATAACTAGGTGCAAGATATTCAATTGCAAACTATGCTTCTTGTCACTATTTGACACTTAGGCAAAAATGCAGCTTTGAACATTGCTCAAAATGAAACTTCACAAAATGACTCAGAATGTAAATTTATCTTCATAGAACACATAGGCATACTAAATGCAAGGTGTTAGAAACATTAAACACCTCTTAGGCCTCAAATGCATAGTAGGGTAAAATTGTGTTAAATGCGCTTTAAAGGGCTTAAAAGCTTGGAATGGTACTCAAATCAGGAAGGTGATATTGAGTCCTAATAATAACACTTTTATTTTCTTGTGGCTAGACATGTAGAATTTGATGAAAGATCAAACCTACAACTCCCAAGAATCACCTGCATGTAAACACATGTCATAGAAAGAGAGAAGCAAAAGCTATGGAGGCTAGAATTCCCAGATCCATAGATAAGACATTCTTGATGAGAAAAAAGAGAGATTTCTATTATCAAAAGTGAATTAATAAACTACAAAGAGATCAATCTTTATAAAAGGAGATCAAAACACTAATAGGTAAAAATCCTAGGCTGCATGATAATAATTAATAAAAGTAATAATTATTATATGCCTAAAGTTTAGCTTAAATAAACTAGAGATAATAAGTGACTTAATAATTAAATCAATTTGGTTTAATTAACAAGAAAATACTTTATTACTCTAACACCCCCCCCACCCTCTTAAGATAAACTTAGGGAGGAGCTAAAAACCTAGAGACTACTATTGAAAGGAAATTTGGATCTCGACAAGGCTTGATTAGGTATCTAATCACAACCAAATATCTATAAAATGGAGAAATAGAGAAAACCTAGTGGGAAAAACCCTACTCCAAAAAGAGATAGAAAGATTGTTCTAGAAGATAGGAGCAAAATGATGATCATGAATAACACCATTGAAGCATGAAGCTACTACAAACACTATCAACTTTCTAAACCCTACTCCAAAAAGAGATAGAAAGAATGTTCCAGAAGATAGGAAAAAAAGGATGATCATGAAGAACACCACTGAAGCATGAAGCTACAAACGTTGCCAAATTGTTGTTCTAAAGAGCCTCCATTGTATAGAACATGACTAGGTAGAGAAGACTAAGTCTAAAGCAGTGATCAATTGCATCTTCATGGCCTCAAAAAATAAGAATGCAAGAATGTCTATATCGTAAATAATCCATTTCACCAAAATACATAGGTATCCAACCATTGCAATTGCCTAGTACATAGGATCAAATACTGAACACATAGCCCACACTATCAAACCAAGAAAGTAATAGAACCAACATAACCCCCTATAAAACTGAGAGGTAAGACATAAAAACTAAAACTCAATGCAATATCTCTTGCAAAGGAAGAACTAGAAACATGGAGAAAACAAAAGAAGTACAAACACCTATAATGACATGTGCCATAGACATATCATGAGGCTAATGTCATGAAAGGAACATTCACTTGACAAAGAAAGATGTTGAATATGGCCAACATGAAACCCTCCAAGGCACTTTATAATGTAGCATGAGTATAAAAAAATACAAAGATGTGCAAGACCTCAAAATGCAATAGAGTGACACTTTATCTTGGTGCATTTGAAAAATATTATAAAAGGATGTCAAAAAAGATAAAAAAAAAAGACATAAGGCTGATACAAGAGATAGTACAACCCATGAAAAAACATCTTAAAAATTAAATTGATCTCTAAACCTAAAATAACTAAGATATCCACCAGAGTGCAAAAAAGAAAAAAAGTTAAATGGGATGTGTTTGGAGCAGAATCTGGAAAATAGAATGTCTCAAGATATGTCTCTTAGAGTGAAAAATAAAACCTCTAACTTTGACTCCATAAACTAGAAACCAAACAACATCAAAAGTCCAAATAAACAACACCATCATGATGGGCTCAAAACTAGCTTTCTGATGATATTTCATTTGCAAAAAATGGAGTCCTGATGAGCAAGTTATGACCAAAAAACTATAGGGAGGTCAAAAAAGCACTAGAAAAGAAAAAAATTCATTGTCTCAGGATCCGTGCTAGAATACATAGGGGAGCATGCCCACTAGTACTAGAAATTACCTCAAGATGTATGCTAAATAATTTTATTACCATGCCAAATTACCTCGATTTGTGTGCAAAATCTTAATTTCTACACCCAAAAATCTCGAGATGGGCACAAAAAAATCTCAATTTGCATATCAAAAATCTCAATTTATGCTTCAAAATATCAATGTTTGCAAAAATCCCAATTTGCATGCAAAAAATCTCAATTTTCAAACTGAAAAATCTCAATTTGTGTGTCAAAAACTCTCAATTTTGTGTAGAAAAACTCTTGATTTGTGTGCTCAAATTTAGAAAATCACCACCTTAGGAAAAATGCTAAATCTGGGATCAATATTTTTAGCCTCAAATTCCAACTGGTTCCAAATTGGACAAATTTTATATGAAAATAGGGTATTTGGAGTGCTCTTAGCTCAACAATGATGTCCATTTGGGCTCAAACTACACTGAAAATTAGTGACCCCTAGATTCAATATAAAAATCCTTCGAAAAATGAAACACTCTAAAAGAAAAAGTATAGATCTGAAAGCCAAACCAAACTTGTAATAAATAGAATAGGGGTATGAAGATCTAAATCTCTAATACCATGTAGAAGTTGATGAAAGAGTAACCCCACAATTCCCAAGAGTAACAAGCCTAGCTTACATGATAATAATTATGAAAAGAATTAATTATTATATGCCTAAATTTTATCTTAAGTAAACTAGAGATAATAAGTGACTTAATAATTAAATTAATATGATTTTATTAATAAGAAAATACTTTATTTCTCTAACAAGACAATGGTAGATTTATCTTGTTTGTAAGCCTTTATCTCAAGCTCTTTTTATCTTAGTAGCTTATCTCTTCTTTCAACATTTTGAGCAATTTTATTGGGTTCCCACCTTTTTGTTTTAACTACCCTTACCTTTACAACAAGTAGTCCTTTCCCTTATTTGTATTATACATCTTATGAGTAATATCTTTGATAAAGTTTCTTAAGGATTACCAAAATCATCATTTATTGTCCTATTCCTCAAGTTATAAGTGATCTGAACTTGAAAAATCATTTCTACAGTTATTTTATCAATTTCTTCTTTAGATGGCTTCCTCAAACTAATGTGTGCTACACCCGATGTCATATTACATTGTTTATGATCTATCTCTTCTTCATCATTAGAGAAATTTTTTTGTTGAAACTTCTCATAGTAATCTCTTTGATGATTAACATATAGTTCCACCTCTTGTAAATTTCACTCATCATCATATTCACAATAGGCACTCACTAAATTGCAAGAAAAATAACCATGACTCTCTTCATCAACAACTTCCTTTGGCTCTAATTGTTGGGATACAACAATTGACTAAGAAATTGTACAATATTATGGGGCAAACCATACACTAGAGCACATCTTCTAAAACATTCACTGAAGTTATTTGCAATGGATCTAGTGTAGTATTCTCATTAATACTGTTGGTAGCATTATTAATAGGGTTACCATCCTTCCATTGTGTAGTATATGGAAAATTTTGCATCATGTTTTTCCTATTAGAATTTATTATCAAACTATGGTTTATCACCACTATTTTATTTATTAGCATTTCCCACCATGGGATTTATGTTCTTCAACAAGTTCAACACTTGATTCATCTTATCATCCCTAGGTTTCTTGTTTACTCCAAAATTATCAATCTCCTTCTTATTTCCTAGAGTGTTAAATAGCTTTGGATCATCTTTCCTTCCTAATTTTCTTAAGGCTCTCCTATTGTTCTTGTAAGAATTTGGTATAGCTTTGATACCATGTAAGGATTTTCCTAAGGGAAAAATCACCCAAGATCAAGAAACTCAAGCACAAGCACAAGAATAGAACAACAAGGTATGATCAGAATTACAATATCCAAAATTAATGTATTGTCATTCAATGTTCTATCATCATGTCATACACACTAGGAGTGCCTATATATAAAGGCCTTTGGAATACTTCTAGAATGTCTAGGAGTCAACACACTGATAAGTTTTATAACCAAGAACATGTCCACCAGAAGTGGATTATCCTCCATTAAGCAAATAAGTAAGTGCAACGATGAGAGAATAAGCCTACAAAGGTGTAGTACACAAAATTATGTTGTAGACACCATGTGCTAAATTAGAGTTGCCTACTTCTATGTTGTCAACATGACAACTCATAAAAGTATGCAAACTCCTAAGTGTCTCACCTAAGAAATAATAAAATAATGCATTAACCTAATTAAACATAGGTAAAGTGTAAATAGTAAATACATATTTACACCAACACCCCCCTTAAGTGCAACTTAGGGGAATGCACTTAAGCTCACAAAAACTAGGATGAAATGCATAATGGGTCTCGGCTACTAGGCCATGTTAGGTACTTATGTACAAAATGCAATGCAATCTCTCAAAAAGTGGAGAAAGAGGGAAAACTTCATGGGAAAAACCCTCCCCCAAAAAGAGAGATGAAAAGATAAGATGCATGGATGGATATAGAAGTAGAAGGAGAACAAGACCCCCCAATTATGACATACATCAAGTATATAAAATAGAGAAGTAGAAGGAGAACAAGACCCCATAAGAGGAAAAAGTCCCCCCCATAAAAGAGAAGTAGAAGGAGACAAGGTAGTCCCCTCCCCCCCCAAATGTAGAGTGCCAATTAGTAATAGCTGCTCCAATATAGAAGTTGATCCATGACTGCTAAATAATGTTCCTCCCCTTTGGAAGAAATAATGGTAGAGGTACAAGTGAGATGCTTTTCGTATGTGTAGAAAGAATCTCAATGATCAAAAATGTCTTTGAAACTTGCTCAATTGTTCATGTGTTGATACTGATGGTGGCTCCTTCCAATACTGCTGAGAAGAAGTGTAGATCGAGCAAGGATGTATGTATAACATGGTCCAAAGAACAAAGTATCTCCTTAAATGATAAAGAGACCTTCTACAACTATTGTACATAAGGATCCACAATCACATCAACCTATGAAGATTGATCATGTAGAGAATGGACATGAGGGTTAGAGTGACCCCTCGCAACAACTAGAGAAGGATTGTCTTTAGCATAGAGAAGATATAGGTCATCAATGAGGTCTCCTTAAATCTTCTATGTGTGACTCCATGAACACACCTAAAATATCTGTCAAGAAGTCATCCCCTGATGCTGGAGTTGGAAGGCAAAGATTACCCTACTATGCTAAAGTACATGACACTATCACTATTGAAATGGATGAAGTATTCACCTTAACAAAGACAAGACAAATATCATTGATGATGTCTCCCACATCTTCAATATGAGACTCCATTAACAACTGTGCAATATCTAGAAGGAAGTCATCCTATGAAGTTGAAGTAGGAAGACACAGAGTTTCCTACTGCATTGAATCAAAAGCATCTATGGCTAGAACTAGATTCGTAGTAGCAACAAGAGCATCAGGAGGTGTGATCTCATCTAGAGACGATGTAGCTACAACTGGAGGTAAAAGATCTTTTGGGAATAGAGAAATGTGTGGATCTCCATATAGCTCCCAAAGATAGATCCAAATATCATATGGATTAGTTGACTTTATGTCATCAAGTGAATCCATAACCTCCATATCCATAAATAGAAAGAGTGTATAATAAAAGATGGAACTAGTGTCCTCATTGTATGAAAGTCCTTTCGCATATGGCAATGCATTATGCTGACTAAGATAAGTGAGAACCAATTGACTCCACTACTTATAGTTTTGTGTTGTCAAGGTAATTAAATATTCCTTATCCATGATGTACTAATCAATGAACCCCCAAAATGCAAAAAGAATTAATCAACCCCCCCAATGTATGATTTGGTGCTTTATATGTAGTGCATGTACAATAGGCCACTTATCAAAATGTATAAAGTGGATTGCTAATTGTGTTGGTTACAACTACCTTTTAAGGCTCAAATCTATCACTAAGCACTGTAGCTTAGATGTACAACAATTGCAAAAAGTAATCAAAATAATATAATGCAGAAAAGGCACCAAGTCTGAAAGTGATATTTTTGTCCACACAACCCAATAATCTGATTATAGATCTAGAAAGTAGATGAAAAATTACACACTTTCAAAAAAATAAAACCTAATTTTGAGTCTAGATGAGCTTGTACAGAGCATTTCAAGTTGTAAAATGTAGAATTGGATAGGTATAATTGCCAAAAACTACAATTTTTGACAAATTCATGCACCAAAACTAGAAAAGAATAGCACCACTAGAAAGTTCAGGAAATTCTACCCAAACTTAAAAAAATTGCATCTAATTTGGAGTCTGGATGACTGAGTTGTGGCCTCCCAAAGTTAGATTATCAAATCAAAACTGAATCTGGAGAGGGGTCTAGGCAGAAAACTTTGAGGTTAAATTTGATGGTCAAATGATTGTTGTAGTAGTTCAAAATTGCCTAGAAATGATGGTTAAATGGTCATCAAATTTAATGTCATGAAAAGATAACATCAACAAAAACTCGAGTTCCTTGGTGACGTGGTAGGTGATGTCAAGATGACCTCATCATGTATGACCTGTACAAAAAAACACGTGGCTCCTCATGTGCGCTAATGTGTCAGAGCCTACATGGTAGATGATGGGGAGTACGACAGAGGTTGAGTTGGTAGCTGATGTTGGCAATCATGTGGGTAGGGATTTTGAATGTCATGTGGTGGTGTGCTATCTATGATGTGTGGTGATTCCTATGAAGACTATCGATGAAGCCTATCATGGGATCGAAAAACTATTCGACGAGGAATTGAAAAGTCTGGTGCTCAAAGACTTTAAATCATGGCACCAGACTTTTTTAGGGTTGCCAAAGTTCAAATTCATGCTAAAAACTTTGTTAGTGCTATTGCCTATGCCAGAGGGAGGAAATAGTGATGGCTGGAAAATTGAAGGCAGTGACGAGTATGCCATCAGTGCTCAGTGAACCAAAAAAACTTGTGGGTACTAAAAAAGAATAGTAGTGAGCTAAGAAGATTCTTCATAGGAGCCAAAAATAGTTTTCATCATTGGGAATACCCATTCATTAATCCCACATTGGTAGTGGGAAGACACCTACAGGTGTGTAAAAGAAAGGGCCAATAGTGTTAAACAAAAAAAGGCTGTTGGAGTATGTGAATTGATGGCCGGTTGTGGTTGAGGTTGTCCCAACAAGATTTATGGTTGATGCCGCCTACTAGATATTAGAGAGATGCCCACTAATTTGTAGTAAGGAATATTCTACCTCTGACAGTGAATATTCCTTGCAAGAGTTGGGGTTTCACCACTTGGTTCCTGCAAAAAAATTTCTCTGTAGGCCCAATTGGCCAAAAAAAAATCCAAAAATTTGTAGAAATATTTAGATGGAAATGCAAAGAATAATAAATACTGATCTGAAATAAAATTTGTAGATCTAAAGAATGATAATACCAAAATTGCAAATTGGGCCTTTGGGTGTCGGTTTGCAAATTTTTTTTCCTTAAAATTGATTTTGGTCCATCATAGACAAATTTATAGTCAATTTTAACCAAATCAACATTCTAGATGCAATGGCGAGGTCCGTTCTAGCTCTAAACAATCCCAATGACTGTAATACTTTGGAGTTGGGTCAAGGTCCTCCAAGAGGTGAAGCAAGAATGGTCTCAAACAACCATGTGAAGAAAAATTCCCTCAGCTCTAATACCATGTAAGAATCTGGTATAACTCTGATACCATGTAAGAATTTTCCTTAGGGTAAAATCACTCAAGATCAAGGAACTCAAGCACAAGCATAAGAATAGACCAACAAGATATGATCAAAATAACAATATCCAAAATTGATATATTGTCATTCAATATTCTGTCATGTGCCTATATATAAAGGCCTCTAGAATGCTTCTACTATGTCTAGGAGTCAGCACAGTGATAATTCTTACAACTAAGCAGATGTCCACCAAAAGTGGATTATCCTCCATTAAGAATAGAAGTAAGTGCGATGATTAAAGGATAAGCCTACAAAGGTGTAACATGCAAAATTATGTTGTAGACACCTTGTGCTTAATTAAGAGTGAGAATAACAATGTTGTCTACATGACAACTCAGTTAATTATCCAAACTCCAGTGTTGTAGACACCATGTGCTGAATTAGAGTTGCTTACTTTTGTGTTGTCAACATGAAAACTCATAAAAGTACGCAAAATCCTAAGTGTCTCACCTAAGAAATAATACAATAATGCACAATAATAAATAATGCATTAACCTAAGTAAACTTAAGTAAATTGTAAATAGTAAAAAGTATTTACACCAACAGTTCTCAATATTCACTACAACTCTAAAGACATCCCTAAACATCTCAAGATCCTTATCTCTTAGTATATAAGCCATCTTTCTATCAAATGTATTTAAATATGTTGTTAGACACACACTTTCATCTAACCTCACGACCTAGAAAAGTCTATACATTCCCTTTTGGAACCTAACATTGAAATCAAATGTGGACTCATTTTGGCCTTTTTTGATGTTATTGAACTCATTTAGTACAAAGCCGATATTTATTTTATCTTAATACTTCTCTTTGAAATACTTTTCCAAGTCATGCCATGAACTAATGCTATTATCAGGGAGTCTCCTAAACTAGTCCCTAACATCGTCAGTAAGTGAATGCATAAATAAATTCATGAATATATCCTCATGTTATACTTCACAATCATTTATCATATCAATTAAGTTCCTAAGGTTCTCTTCACCATTAATAACATTATTACTAGAAAATTTTGCGAACTTATCCCTTAGCTCATTCAGAATAGGATTAGGATGACCAGGGATTCCTACAAAGGATATCTTCTTGTACCTTTCCATGTTTATAGGCCTTTTTGAAATTCTACACTACTAACACTAGGTCCATCAATATTTTCTACTAAAATTAGTTTTTACTTGTTTTCCAATGGCTTGTTTACCTATTGTAGTAGAAGAAAAAGATGGACTAGACTAAGAAATTCTAACATTACCCACTAGGGGACAAAAAGCAATGCCAAAAGATATACCTAATGAATATGTAGCTTGTCCATTAATTAAACCAAAGGTAGAATTAAGGAATTGAATATTCTTCTTCATCTTAGTAGCCTGTGCTTCATTTTCAACCTTCTCCAACTCCTTAGAAAGGCTCTCACATTCCTTCCTAGCTCTTTCCAACTCTATGTCAAATTGTGACATAAAAGGGACATCTTTTGGAGTTGTAGTAGGTACATTCATGTGAATACCAATTTCCTTTTGTTTACCTTTATCTAGAATCATAGTTGTGGGTTGAGATGTATTCACTATGTCTTTATCCTTTTCAATGAGCTAACATTGATAGATCTGAGTAATAATTGGTCCCTCCTTGATAGACTCAAAATTGTAAAGATCATTCTCATGCCATACACTTAGATCTCAGATTCTCCAAATCTCTAAATACATCTACATGTAAGGATTTAGGTTTTTCCTCTAATCTTTTGTTTTTTTCTTTCAACAAATATATTCTCCTAAGAAGATTATCCCTTTCCATGAGGATATTCATGGTTTCTATTTCTTTGTCTTTCTCCAAACATTTACATTTGACATCTTCTTCTATAAATTGTCTTATGAGGACCTCTAGCTCAATATATAGATCACTAGTATTAACTATAGTAGCTTCTAATTCCGTAGTCTCACTAAGATCTATGAGATTTCTCTCAATAAAAGGAATATATTTTGGACAAGATCAACCGGGTTGACAGTTTGCTAGTTTTTCATGTCTATCCATACTCTATTATGTCCCCTGTTTGGGTCTATTATTTTTATGATATTTAATTGAATTATAGTATTGATAATAGTCATTTTATTTATCATATGATGATATTATTTAAATTTAGGATCAAAAGACATAAATGTTACCCAAGTTGCCTAGATGCCAAGTATAAAAATGGATTCCCTCAAAGCTTATAGGTATAAGTCTGCATCACAAAAGATTACAAATCACTGACACCTACTCTATTTTGGGACAAATATCAAGTTTCTTGGACTTAAACAAGCCCCTCCCTAGTAACATTATAACTTTTTGATTATTAAATCTTATAATGATAATATCAGGGATAGTCATATTTTGATAATCAAAAGAATAAGTTTTATAATGTTTTGTTCAATTATAAGCAATAATTTATAATGATATTGGAGAATAGACTTAATAGTAGTTGAGATCATAGTAATACTTTAATTATATTACTCAAATAGTATAAATGTGTATAATTATAATAGTAATACTCAATATATTTATAAACTTTCACTATCTTATGATCATGTCCCATTATTACCAATGAAAATCTATATTTGATTATATTTATTTATACTTTCCCCTAATTGGCGAAGTATGATATGGGTATAGTTATGGTTTGATGTCAATCCAAATCAAATGATAATTACTATTTGTAAGACCTATTTCCTCCTAATTGAATGCTTTGTTTTATTTGTGTTTTGACTTTGGTGGGTCCATTTCTTGTTGTCTATGTACTTACCCGACTTAGTTGGGAATACGTTTATGATTTCACTTTGTACCAATGTGATAGGTGGGACTTCTTATAAAGGTCTTGTCTTATTACCTAATTATCAAAAATTTCACGTGGTTTACTATATTTATTCCATAAGAACGATTCATACTTGCTTTGTAAATATCTCTCGGCGATGAGCATGAGATTCTTGTGCGTGTGTGTGTTTAATATCAAACAATGCCATGCATGCAATCAATGTCATACAAGTATGTCTGCTAAGGTTTATATAATTTCCATTGGTTCTTGCAACATTCCCTGATTTTGTTTCTTGTTGTCATGTTATATATATATATATTCTGTTCTTTTGTTTGGTTATATTTTCTTCCTTATAGCTCTATACACCTCAAATCATATTGATTTGTAATTTCTATTTAAAATGTATTTTTTCCAATGCTTATGATATTCCTTCTTTTCCTATTAATATAGGTTTTATGACTTGTGAAAGGGTTGTGAAATTTGTGGTATCTAATTGAGATTTTTAGTAGACTAATAGTGGTGTATCATTAATCACATCCTTCAATTATAGTTTATAATTCATCTAATGTCTTTAGTTTGATATATAACATTTATTTATTGATTTAATTATTAATTAATAAACTAAATCCACATATTGTATATGTGTGTATGTGTGTGCGCATGTGTGTGTGTGTGTTTAATTAACTTCTTAGTTAAATAGGGACATCAATTATAACATAATATTAGACTTCATCATTAGAGGGGGATATTCTAGTCCTACCCTCTCAATATTGATTTTCCTAAAGCAATTCTGATTTTAATTTGATTGTCAAGATCAAAACTAATCCATGGCTCTTGTTCAAGTTCCAAATTCATATTTTGATGATATAATCAAGAGTACAAGATTTATATATTACTAGTGACTTGTGTTTGATAATTAAATCTTATATATGATGATATATTATATATTCCATAATATTGAGTTTCCTCAATTGGTTTCAAACATAATTTGATGAATGGCTTTATGATTAAAGGGTGAATCTATGATGGATCAAAAGATATAGTATGACCGACCTTTATAGTTTCAATATATTTTCCTTGATGATTCATTTAATCAAATATATTGAATAGGTTAGCATATTTATCTCAAGTCCTTTTTGTTTCATACCTTACCTCCTTAAGGGGATGGAAATCTCAATGTTGTAGGGCACTAGATACCTATCTATGAGTAGGCTCCCTCAAGGTATTGGGACTGCATGCTTGTACCCATCTTGGATTATTTCCTTAGGAAGTTTGGAATCATGTTCTTAACTATCTTGGACTCTTTCCCCAAGGCATTCAAAACCATTTCCTCTCCCATCTTGGGATCTTTCCACAAGGCATTGGAACACATGTCCTTACCTATCTTGGAATCTACCTATCTTGAGTGGATTTACTCTACCTCTCCCATATTCAATAAATCACTTGTATGAACTTAGATTCATCATTTGTTTAATCATATTTCCATATAACAATTGTATTCAATAGTTTGATCCTTTTTATTGATATCACTATAATGTCCCCTCTTTGGGTCCATTATTTTTATGATATTTTAATTAAATTATAATATTAATAATAGTCATTTTAGTTATCATATGATGAAATTATTTATATTTAGGATCGAAAGACATAAATGTTATCCAAGTTGCCGAGATGCGAAATATGCAAATGGATTCCCTCAAAGTTTACAGGTCCAAGTCCACATCAAAAAAATTACTGATCATTGATCCCTACTCTATTTTGGGACAAATATCTAATTGCTTGGACTTAAACAAGCCCCTCCCTAGTAACATTATAACTTTCTGATTATTAAATCTAATAATGATAATATTGAGGATAGTCATATTTTGATAATGAAAAGATTAAGTCTTGTAATGTTCCATTCAATTATAAGTAATCACTTATAATGATATTAGGGAACAACCTTAATAATAATTGAGATCATAGTAATAATTTAATTATATTACTCAAATAGTATAAATGTGTATAATTATA
Organism: Cupressus sempervirens; assembly: GCA_028749045.1. Taxonomy (NCBI): domain Eukaryota; kingdom Viridiplantae; phylum Streptophyta; class Pinopsida; order Cupressales; family Cupressaceae; genus Cupressus; species Cupressus sempervirens. The sequence continues at coordinate 202,356,016 of CM053792.1, forward strand.
ATAAGAATACTCAATATATATATACCTTCACTATCTTATGAGTATGCCCCATTATTACCAATGAATGTCTATATTCAATTTTATTTATTTATACTTGCCTCTAATTGGAGAAGTATGATATGCATATAGTTAAGGTTTGATGTCATTCCATATCAACTGATAATTACTATTTTCAAGACCTCTTTCCTCCTAATTTAATGCTTTTTTAAATTTGTGTTTTGACTTTGGTCGGCCCATTCCTTGTTATCTATGTACTTTCCTGACTTGGTTGGGAAGATTTTTATAATTTTCCTTTGTACCAATGTGATAGATGGCCTTTCTTATGATGGTCTTGTCTTATTACTTGATTATCAATAATGTCCCTAATTATTCCATAGGAGACTCATAATTTCTTTATAAATACCTCTCGGCGATGAGCATGCGATTCTTGCATTTATGTTTAATATCAAACAATGCCATGTGTGAAATCTATGTCATACAAGTATGTCTACTAAGGTTTATATAATTTCCTTCAGTTCTCGTGACATTCCATCATTTATTTCTTGTTGTCATTATCTATATAATTTTTTTTTTCTATTCTTTTGTTTGTTTATATTTTCTTCCTTCTTGCTCTATAAACCTTAAATCATATTGATTTGCAATTGCTATTTAAAATGTATTTTTTTGATGCTTATGATATCCCTTCTTTTCCTATTAATACATGTTTCATGACTTGTGAAAGGGTCATGGCATTTGGGGTATCCAATCAGGATTTTTAGTAGACTAATAGTAGTGATCATTAATCACATCCTTAAGTTATAGTTTATAATTCATCTAATGTATTTAATTTGATATATAATATTTATTTACTAATAACTTTTATCTATTAATTTATTTATTAGTTAATCAACTAAATGCACATATTGAATCACTTAGTCATCTCTCTCTCTCTCTCTCTCTCTCTTTCTATATATATATATATATATATAGTTAACTTCAACTAAATGCACATATTGAATCAGTTAGTCATCTCTCTCTCTCCATATATATATATATATATATATATATATATAATATGTATATGTATATGTATATATATGTATGTATGTATGCATGTGTGTGTGTATATATATATATATATATATATATATATATATATATATATATATATATATATATATATATATATATATATATATATATATATATATATATATATATATATATATATATAGTTAACTTCTTAGTTAAATAGGGGCATCAATTATAAGATAATATTAGATTTCATCATTAGAGGGGGGTATTACATACTCCTTGAGCCATCTATTTGAGATCTGACATATCAAATAGATGAGACTACTTTATCCTAGCATATTTCTTGTCCTTGAAAATGGGTGTTAAAAAAATCACCCAAGATACCAGTGTTATCAGAGTCAAAATTTTTTAGAGGAAACACCTTTATCTTCTACAATCCAAGGTAGAAATTTATTTCCCACATTATTTCTAGGTTGTTAGGCATTACCATATAGACTCCCCCTTCTTCTTAGGCTAGATCTTTCTATTACCCATGGGTAAATCTGTTTGTAGTGGGCCATGAGGATGTTCTTTTATATGGGCTTTCATATTTTTTTCTCTTGTCCTCCATTAAGATATTAATGAATTGTAAATTATTTTAAAATAGTAGTTAAGAAACCTTGACTGAGTTGCCACCCACCTAGGGAAATGAAGTTTTCTTAATAAAAAACATTATGAATCTACAATAAGTTGAACCAATCAAAGCAAGGTGTGAAAGATATAAAACATGAATGGCCTACTTATCACATAAAATAAAGCATACTACTCTAGGAAGAGTACTTAAAACATCATCCAAGAACAAATCCTTTTAATAACAATAAATTCAACTCTATGACACAATCAGGGACATTGTTCTAACATATGCATTATACTTTAAAACAAAACCTATGTTGTGTGATCTCCTCAACAAATTCATCATTTTGTTGGCTTCTAATTTGACAAGATTTTAACAACCCTTTGAGATATGGGAAGTACTTAGGAATTAGCTACAGACCATGATTAATACTCTTAGAGATGTCATTAGGACCAACTAATAAGAAATTTAGTGTTCTTCCCTTTGAATTCTAGAAGATTCACATGGGTATACCATGGAATTTAAAATCACTCCCCTCTCCAACAATATTTACCATAAACACCATTATAAAAGACAATATCATATAATTCTTTTAATTCAAAGACAACAAAAGTGTTGAAACGCTTTAGAATAACTAAGAGGGGGGGTGAATTAGTTATCCAAGGTCTAGATGTATAAATACAACTTTTCATAGCTTAGTAAAACCATAAAACATTATTCATCATGCATGCATCCATAAGATTACTAAAAACTTGTAGGTTAATGTCAAATTAACTTGCATAAATGTAAACATGAAACATAACAGATTCATCAATACACTTGACACAATGACTTACATGGAAACCCAATTTGGGAAAAGCCACCAGTAACATGATATTCTTTTTCACTCTTCTAGAGTGATGCCCTTTGGAAGGCCAACCCTATTAAAGGTTACAATACACACTGTTAAATGTGACCCTATTAAATGATTTCAATCACCCTATTAGGAGTGAGCCTTGTTAGAGGAATTTAGACCACTCACTTGGAATGTCATCCAGTTAAAGGATTTATAAATGACTGTTAGGTCAACCTTAATTCAAAGGATTTACCCTAGACTGATACAATTGTTAAAGAGTAACAATAAGGCTTTGATCTAATAACAACTTACAACTTCATTTGCAGATTACAAATCACTATTTTAGTCCTCCATTCTACTTGGCCTTCATACATTGCATCTTTGCTATCTTGTTCACCCTTCAAGCGTTCATATCCTTAATCCTTCTTGTTTAACATGTCATTGTAAACTCTTCTCTTAGGTCACTTGATGAAGCAAAACCCTTGACTCCTTGTCTCCCTTAGGTTGTCACACATGACAACCTTGTTTCATGACCAGCCATTCAAATAATTTGGAAATTAAGATCTTTTTCTACTTATTCTCCATCATCGACTTTAGGGTTTGGATGGATTAGGTAAGATACAATGAATCTATCCCACATTCCATATATTTTCTAAAAACTTCTCCTATAATCCTCTTTGAATTCACCTAAGAATGTTTTACCTTGAATTCTCTACCTCCAACTCATCAATCTTATCTTCCACCTAGTTCACATAATCCAAGAAGACAAACTTGTTAGCTTAGATCCATCGAATTCATGATCTTTCAAATAATATAACAACTTGACATTATCTTGCTTCTAATGCTTAACACATACTGCATTGCTCAACATCCTCTATGAAATTACTCGACATGAACTAAAGTTTACAAGCACCAACTAAACTTTACTCGACATCTATTATTCTACTCGACATACACTAGAATAAGCATATACTTGGCTCCAACTAATTTTTTTCTCATCTTGCAATGACTTTTCTCGACACCTACTATCTATTTGGTCAATCTTGGCAAACAAACTTTGTGTAACTTGTTCTTCTAAGTTTTCTTAGTGTAACTAGCCTTTGTAACCTTAAGAAGATTATCAATAAATCATGTTATCACTTTCTTATTAGATTCTTGTACTTCATTACATAAACATAACTCAACCTTTCCTCTAGGTTCTATTGTTACATCTTTTGAGCAAATTATCTTCATCAATCAAATAAGTGATAGTAGTTACATCATATAAGTAATTGTCTTACTAGCAAATAGCAAGTTTGACATTAGTGACAAAATAATGATTGAAGCATATTGGTCATACTTGTATGTTCTCAACAATCTCCCTCAAACAATCTCACTTTTTTTTGTTTTTATAGTTTTCAATCTATTCTCAACACAAAAGGACTATAAGATAGCTAATTCGCAAGATCCGAAAGCTCTATAAATCAAGTGTAGGCTAATATTTTTGAGATCTACAACACAAATTGAAATATTAATTTTTTTAATTTATGAAGATAAAAACTATGTAGTCTCAATGATTTTATGAACTTCAATACATGACCAATGTTTTATCCATTGGATTATTGACTCATAAAATTTGACACCATCAGTTAAGATCTATTCACTTACTTTATGAAGAAAAATCAATACTCAGCTTAGATTTTATTCTTATCACAATCTCCCTATGGAACTCCTCAATTCTCTTGGGCAACATTAAGTATTTACTCAATCAATTTGATCAAAAGATAAATATGAGATAAGATATATAATTCAAAATGAATTACAACTAAAATTCAATACACTTTGTCATTGAATTACTTAAAATTAAAGACAACATAAGAAGAGGCAAGATCCAATTTGGACAACTCAAAATACTTCTCCATTTGTATTAATTATCATGAAAAATTAAATTTGAAGTATCAGATCTTATGAAATAAGATAACTCAATATAGACTTGACACACTATAATTATATTCTCCTTTCATATGAACAAGATCAGAAAAATTACACTACATTGTATTGGACTAACTCAAAACATGAAGATAAAATTTTCTTTCAATAATTGAATGAATTAATCCCAATATTGGTAATCCTTTAGTAAAAAAGGATTGCAACAAGCTTTAGACATGGGAGAGATAAGAAACATGTCACATTTTCCCTTGATAATCATACTTTTTACAAATAAGACATAAATAACAAGAGATAATATTGGAGATTTAAAAAATGAACAGCTGCTAGTATTTGTATTCATGATCAGTTCTCTATTTGTAATATAGGTGTGTCCATAGTGAGAAAACTACAAAAGTAAGATACCTTATTTTGATGACTATCCTCCCTCTATTGGTTCTTCATGGTCTATTCCAGCTCTATTCAATCACTATCTCCTTTAGGCAAAGCCTTGATCTCTAGTACAACCTGTCACATGGTGATATCAATTTCTATGTTTGGCCACGTAGCATCCCTAACTATATTAAATTCATTTGTCTCTTCATCCACTTGAGATCCATTAAGGCTTTTGCATCAACAATCACTTTGTTCATATCAATTTCAACTTTGTATAATGTATCAATAACTCATATAAAATTGGCACATGTACATTTCCACTGCAATAAGTTATAATTCTTTCATTATTCAAAATATACCCAAAAGAAGTGTCCAATTCCTGTCATTCCTTCAAATTTATTTCATTTTCAATGATGGGAGGTATGTAGTCTTATGTGTCATTTGAATTAGTTTTCATTTTGTTCTATATTAGTTAGAACTTACTAGTAAAAAATCCATCTAGATCCTTGATCCTGGAAATCATTTTCTTGGTGGGAATAAAAATTCCCTTTAGAAACTCCTTTTTTGGGTCATTACTAGAATTAGTAAAAATATCCTAATAAAGTAGTCCTACCAAGTTTTTATAAATCCTTTAACAGGCTACTTACTTTATTGTAAGTTGCAATCCTTTAACTAGGCATCCTTTTAATAGGGTGTTGAAATCCTTTAATAGGGTAAGATTTAACAATATTTGTAAGCCTTTAGCAGGGAAAACCTTTCACATGATAGATCATAGTTTATGGTCAAATAATTGTAACCTTCATTAGATATACTTTACAACTACAGTAGTGAAGATTTGTGGGTGTCATATCCACCCCAATTTTACCTTCTCATTGGAGGATTTCTGGGTAACCAAATATCTTGTGTCATATGTGTTAATTTTTTTCATGTTATGGATGAATATGTTTAGTTTGGTATTTTAATTTACATGAGAATTGTGAGATGGATTTGTGGTAAATGTTTTAATGGTTAGAGTTTTGAAGTACTAATTCGCCCCCCCCCAAAGAGTTTACTTTATTTATTGTTATTTCCAACAATTGGTATCAGAGCCTTGTTCTTTCAGGAAAGATCTTGAAGATGTAAGTCTACAAATTGGTAAAGACTATTGAGAACTAGAAGATTGAAATCCAGCTTGTTCTACATCAACTAAATGAAGCAAGAGATGAGTTGAAGCAGTCACTAAAGAGAAGAAAAGAGATAGCTATTGAGGAAAATGACACACATTACCAAAAGGAAGACACTACTAAATTATTTGTAGATGGAAATTCAAGTGAGTTTGATGTAAAAATTGTAGATCTAATGGAAAATAATGGTGCCCTAACTGAAGAGGTAAAAAATCTTAAGATAAAATAGGAAGTCCAATTAGTATTGCTATGTGAGGTGACCAAGCAAAAAAAGAAAGCTAAGGAAGACAAAGTCATGATTGAAGATGAAAAAAGGACACTAACCAACTAACTAGATGAGAAGACATCATAGGTACAAAGGATTGCTAACATGCAACTGCAAATAATGAATCAAGTGATGATTGCCAATCATGAATTGAATGGAAAGGACATTGAGAGCACAATCCTAAAATTATGGAATGAACAACTAAGGAAGGAAATTAGAAGAGAAAAATAATTTGTTGAAAGTTTTAATAAACCCAGTGAAGCCATCAAGTACTTTGAGAAATTGATGAGGTCTCCTAGATCTAATAATGATACTACTAGATTGGGTTACACTAGTACCAAGGAAGGAGAATCATCTAAAAGTGGTGAAAAAAGAAGAAACAAAGGTAAGAACTACAAACCCACTTGTCATAATTGTGGAAAGTTAGGTCATACAACAAATGTTTGTAGGATCAACAATGCAAATTAGAACCCTAAGAAAAATTTCATGAGTTACTATCATAAGTGTAACAAGCAAGGACATCAATAACATGAATGCAAGACCAATACTTCAAGCATACAAAGATTTGAATGATATTGCCACAATTATCATAAGTATGGACATAAATCATATGAATTCAGATCTAATATCAAGTGGACATCAAACAAGCAGACAAAGGAGTAACAAAATGAAAAATCCTACAATTGGGATTACAATATGAGGTATAGTTGTCACTATTGTCAAGATTATGGACATGTTGAGAATTACATTAGAACACATTTTAAAATTGATTACAATAGATGGTTGAGTCAAACTACATGATTTAGCTATTTGAAGATTGGTCACATTAGTAGGAACTGCCCAACAAGGTCAAAGGCACCTAGTAGTGAATTTAAAAAAGGCAAAGAGAAGGTTGATGTTGAGAAAGTCAAAGTGTAGATGAACTAGACATGGAAGAAAAAGGAAGATTGCAACACACCAAGTTTAGATGAGATCACTTGATCCAATGGATTAGGTGATCACATTACCCCCAAATAGACAATCAAAAGGTATATGGGACTGATATTTCATTGATATATTTTAAATTAGTTCCAATAATTTAAGTTTTCAAAAGATTATATATGCATGAATTATGATGCAATGTATTGGTCATAACTTGGAAGAAATCTATAAGTTTTGTTAGTTTTTGTGTTGTTGTCGAGCATGAAAAGTTTCAAAGTTGTTGCCAAGTGAAAATGAAAATTCAATTAACACCAAGCTATTAAGGGTGATAGTATTGGCCAAGCTCACTATGGTTGCCAAGCATAGAATAAATTATGTGTAAGCCATGTGAGTTGAAATTGCTATGGTAGCCGAGCTTATATCTGTATAAGTACTAAGCATTTGTTATTGAGTTTCAAGGGGTATCTAGTCAAATTTTAACTCATTTTCATTCATTCAAGATCAAAGAGAGCACAAAGAGAATTATATGAATTGAGAAGAAGGATTCAAGTGTTTTTGAACTAGATTCAGTTGCTACTCATCACCAATCATCAGATTCATAAGGTATTTATCATTTGCTGAGCTATGCTATCTAAATTATTGTGAACCCCAGTTATTTAAAATGGAATCTAGATCTTCTACTACTATTAGGAAGGAATGAAAAGAGGTTTTAAATTTTTAATTAATAAGTAATGAGATTAAACAACCACCCTTTCGAGCTATTCCTCAGATAAGACACAAGGGAGACCCTATTGGTGCATTATTGATGATACCACCACAAGTTTTGATGATAAAAGATGTAAGATGTTGCTACACTTGTAAGGTTGATAGTATTGGAGACATGGAAATTAAATATTTGTATGGAAAACTATGTATAGATGGAGTGTTGAAGGAGGAAAACAAAATTGTAGAGAGAAAATGGTTGACTTGTGCCCTAGATTTTCTAAATGTATTCAAAATGGAATGGATTCAAATAATGCTTAACAAAATACATGATTAGTCTGCATGGTTAGAATATGGACCTACCAAGATCACTAAAAGGATGAGTACCATGATATCCTACCCTAGACAAACCCAAGACCATACGAAGTGATGCTAAGGAGGTAATTGAGAAGAATATAGGGGTCATATGGGAAAAAAGAGGATTGACCAAAGATAAAATTTTAGATCCTCTAATTGCATTTGTATTAAGAATAATTTCTTACAAGTTCTTTTAATCTAGAAAATTGAACAGTGTATCTTGAATGGCTATGGATTTAGGCTACAAGATAGTGAAGAAGGATTACTCTTATGACCTTGCTGAGTTACAACTCCAATAGTTATCAAAAAACTTGGTAGCCATAAGAAAGACAAAGAGTGCATGAATGCAAATTTGGTTCACTACTAGTTTGCATATTCTTCTATGTGCAGAACAAATTTTCTTCATTTGGAAAAGTTTCTTAGAAGACCAATAGATCTCTTGTAGTTTAGATTGGAGAGTTCATAGAGAAACTTGGGGACAACTTTGAGTTAGTAATGCCAAGCTATTTTGAAGACTTTAAGAAGTCTATGAAACAAAGAATAAGAATGTCAATGTCAGTAGTGAAGAAATATTATAATGATGTTTGTTTTCTAGTTGATGTTGATCATACATATGTACAAGAAGTTGTTCCAAGGGTTAGATGGCTCAAGCCATTACCTTATGAAATAAATGTGGATGAGGCATCAACAACCATCACAATGCTACTAGAAGAATAAGTAGAAATGAGTGTAACCTCATTTGGAAATTATGAGGAAGCCAAATTAATAATCACAATAGATTTGAAGACAAATTTTGTGGAAAGAAAGAAGAACAAAATTGTGAAGAAGCTAAAGGAAAGATTTGGTGAAGAGGGAGAGGAAGAAGAAGAAGAATATGATGATGAGGATGATAAAGAAGATCAATCTACCCAAGCCCCACTTGCACTAACACAAGGTCAAGGAGAGGACCAAGAAGAAAAAGTAGAACATGATGGTGTCAAGGAAGAAGAAGCCAATGAAGCACCTAAACTAACAAAAAAAGAGAGGAAAGATAAGGAGCCTACTGTAAGGAAACCAAAGGAAGTTGTGAAGAAAAAAAAGGAAGAAGCTAAGAGTACCTATTACCAGGGCTAGCACAAGGGCCACTACAAAGAAGACTCAAGAAGATGACAAACCTAAAGGCAAAAGGAATATTGCTACTATAGAGTAGGGTCAACAAAATAAACCAAAGAGGGTAAAGTATGTAGCTCTAGATGAATCAGATGAGCAAAGGACATAATCTAATGACAACAATCAATTCAAAATAGTAAGCTACAATCCCTTTTCTAATTTAGACAACTTGTGTGACAATATTAAGAACAATGTAGATTTATCAGGGTTCACACATGTTGAGTTTGACAAACTTGAAAAGTTAGGCATGAATAAGATGATGGCCACATTTAAGAATGCTCCTATTGAGCTTGCCAACTCATTAACCAAAAGTCTATATGATAGAGTTGAGCAAAGATGGCAATACAATTTAACAACTGAAAGAAATATTAGGGAGACTACTCCAGCCAGAGTAATGCCAGATTTGAACAAGTCATTAGTGACTAATTGCATAAACAAATACAATGGGAGATTTTCTCCCAAATAAAAAGTCTTTAAAATTTTGCATAATAATATTGAGGAGGTTGTCAAATAGAGCACCCAGATATGGAAAGTTATCTATGGGTTGACAATAGCAAAGAAAATTGAACAAACACCTAAGGAGGTAGGTGAAGAAAAAGATGATCAAGAGGTAATGGAGACTACCAAGGATGGATTTGTGAAAGATGGAAATGAGGGAGGAACATAAAAATAAGTAGATATTTAGGTTACCACTAAAGAATAGAAAAAAAAGATCAAAATATACCTGAGGTACATATGCCAAGTGCCAGTTGCCCTCATGTGGAACAAGAAAGTCAACATGATACAATAAAGATAAAGGATGTTTCTGATCACATAGTTCATAACATCAATCCTTTGATAGAGGATGATTTGAAAAGGATATGAAAAGATTCTAATTTAGCTACTAAATTATGCACTCATCTTGTATTAGTTCGGATAGCTGAGATTGAAAAAGCATTAAAAGGGGAGAAGAAAACTGACACATCTAGTGTAGCCCCTACATCTAAAAAGACAAAAGGTACAGAAGGATTATAGGGTGTCACTATTGATAGATATGTTTCAATGCACATTGTGGTATATCAAGTGAAGGACATTGTGATATTAGGTTTTAGCACATTAGTGTTCAATGCTTCAATGCAAGTAGTTTTGATAGCTGAGTAGGATGGGAAACAAGTCTACATAGGTCAAGAAGTCAGTTTTGCACCTATCTCACATATACAAGGTGAAGACGAAAATATATAGAAGGAGAAGGATAGGGCTAAGGAGTAAATATTGAATAAAAAACTAGAGGAACAAATAGCAATTCAAACATTGGTCACCCTACCAATTTTTCATCCCCTATTCCTAGTCAAACTCTTCATAGGTTGAGTGTAGATGCTACACCATTACAATCATCAAGGCCTAGTATTGATACATCTAAGGTTGGAGAAGGAATATCTTATGGAGATGTCAACTTAGATGAGGTTATCTAACTTCCAAAGTTTGATCTTGCAACAATCACCATAGAAGAAATGTGCATATTGCAGGAAGCTCTAGCAAGAAAGAAGCACCCAGAGTTACTCAGAAGGGAGCATAAGCAAAGACAAGTTCTACATGACATTAAAGAAATATTTCTTGATGCATATATCCTCCCAAAACCTAATGAGGAAAAACCTATTATTGAGAAACTAGTGAATATTATTGATAAAATCAGTGATGCAGACTTGGACACAAATACTATACTTCTAGAATGGTTTGAGAAAAGTTTTCAAACAAAGGTATGTTGACTTACCAACCAAGATGGAGAGTGTAAAGAAGGTGTTAGAGAATATATTTTCTCTATACACCAAACTTTTTGATGTGAATTTATTCCCACAAGAATTTTAGAGGGCTATTGACCAGCTATAGGGAGATCAAAACACTATAGGTAATCTTCTGAAATTGTCTCCTAGTCAAAGCCAAACTCATTTTCAAAGATTGTTATCTACTCAAGGTCAGCTAGTTGCATTACATGCACAAGATGCAAATATTAACGCTACCTAAGACATGTTGACCCCACAAGAATTTATTCCCACAAGAATTTTAGAGGGCTATTGACCAGCTATAGGGAGATCTAAACACTATAGGTAATATTGTAAAATTGTCTCCTAGTCAAAGCCAGACTCATTTTCAAAGATTGTTATCTACTCAAGGTCAGCTAGTTGCATTACATGCACAAGGAACTAGCCTTTGTAGAAACATTGATGAAGAAAAATTCTCATCTTTCTACTCATGAGGGCCTAGTAGACCTTGTAAGAATTTGGTATAGCTCTAATACCATGCAAGAATTTTTCTTAGGGAAAAATTCACCCAAGACCAAGAATCACAATAACTAGCACAAATAGATCAACAAAGTATGATCAGAATAACAATATAATATTCAATTCATTGTTGATTGATTGATGTATAGTACACTAAATGTGCCTGTATATAAAGGCCTCTATGATGCATCTAGAATGTCTAGGAGTTAGCAACATGATAAGTCTTACAACCAGGCACATGTCCACTAGGAGTGGATTATCCTCCATTAAGCATGGAGTTAGTGTGATGATGAGAGGATAAGCCTACAAAGGTGTAGCATGCATGATTATGTTGTAGACAACATGTGCTAAAATAATAGTGTGAACAACTGTGTTGTCTACATAATGACTCAATTGTTTATGAAAACTCCAGTGTTGTAGACACCATGTGCTAAATTAGAGTTGCTTACTCTAGTGTTGTCAACAAGAAAACTAATATGAGTATGCAAACTCGTAGGTGTCTAACCTAAAAAATAATAAAATAATGCATTTATCCTAAGTAAACTTAAGTAAAGTGTAAATAATTATTATTTACACTAACACCCCCCCTTAAGTGCAACTTAGGGGAATGCACTTAAGATCACAAAAGCTATGATGAAATTCAAAATGGGTCTCAACTACTGGGCCATGTTAGGTACCCAAGTACAAATGCAAAGCTGAACTAAAATCTCACTGCAAATGGAGAAAGAAGGAAAACCTCATGGGAAAAACCCTCCCCAAAAAGAGAGAAAAGTACAATAAAGAAAGTTGTATGAATAGATGGAGTAATCAAGACCCCTCCATTATGACATACATCATGCATATACAATAGAGAATCCCTTAATAAAATCCCCCCCTTAGTGAAGGATCTCCAAATGAGTGTCTGAAGATAGAAGAAAATCTAATGCTAACAAACAACATTTCTCCCTTTAGCAAGAAGAAACACCAAGTATGGGTGCAATTATGCTTCTCATTGTGTATAGTAAAATGGAAGAGGGATCCAGGTGTAGTATGCAATGGATGAAGCCTCTAAATTTTTCTCATATGTCAATAAGTACTTGATGAATGAAGATGCCATAAAACAATCTGGTGGATGCCCAAAATATGGTGGCAAGTAAGGGAACATGTCTATGCATGAAGCTAAATCAAACTCCAAAGATGATGAAGCATCCTCATAAGTAGATGGATGAAGAGAAGCAATGCCACCTCCCCTCAATAATGTAGGCACACCTATGAAAGAAGCTCCTTGATGACTAAAGAAGCTACACCATGAAAGTTGAATGGAATTCCTCCTTATGGGAAGAAATGGTGTCATAGGTGTAGTAGAGAATGCTCCCCAATTGATAGGAAGAATCCTTAGAAAATATGATGTTTGAGGAAACTGGAATACAATCTCCAAAGACTGATATGTCTCCTCATAAGTGAAAGAGTCATCCTCTAACTATTGTAAAGAAGCCATAATCATGTTAGAATAATCAAGTGGTTGAGGGTCAAAGTGTGCCCTCGCAACAAGTGAAGAAGTCTCCTCAAAAAAGAGAAGATTGACATCATCAATGATGTCTCCTACATCTTCAATGTGAGACTCCATGAATAACCCTGCAATATCTGGAAGGAAGTCATCCCATGAAGCTAAAGTAGGAAGACATGGTAACACTTGCTGCACTAAATCAGGCACATCTGAAGTTGGAACTAGATCAGTAGTATCAACAGGAGTATCAAGATGTGTGATCTCATATAGAGTTGGAGGAACCATTACTAAAGCAACTAAAGATAGAATGTCCTCTGGAAATGAAGGGACTTGTGGATCTCCATGTGCTTTCTAAAGACACATCCAAATGTCATTAGGATATCATAACTTTTCAATGACTTTATGGAAAGAATGAGTGACATTGAAATAGATGAGGTCCAAAAGTCTTGCAAGAGGAGGCTTACTGATGGAAGAGACTATTTCATTGGAACATAAATAAGGAAATACTTCCTTATGTTCTTTCCTTAGATGATCAATGATTAAGGCACTCCACTTTTGATAGTTCCTCTTTGTCAACCTTGGTCTAAGACCACCCCAACATGGGGAACAAAACTCCTCCATGAGATTAATGAATGTATGCACCACCCAAAATGCACAAATAATCAATCAACCCCACTAATATATGGTTTGGCACTTTATAGGTAGTGCAATTACAATGAGCCACTTTGTTAATTTAACCTTAGTGGACTTCTTATTTTCAGTTTACAACCTCCTTGGATAGTTCAAATCTGGAACTTTATAGTGTAGCTTAGAAATACAACAATTTTGAAGCAATAAAATGCAAAATAAGACCCATTTCTGAAAGTAATATTTCTGTCAACACAAGCCTATAATCTTATTGTGGATCTAGAAAGTAGACAAAAATAATACACTTTCAAAAAAATGGAACTTCATTATGTGTCTAGATGAGCACATATTAGGCATTTGTAGTTGCAAAAAATTGGGATTTGTGACTTGCAGAAAAATTTAGGAATAGAGGTATCAAACATCTTGCACCACTGTGTAGGTCATGAAATTCTACCCCAAAATAAAAAAATTACTCACAAAAAAGAGTTCGTATGAGGGAGATATCACTATTTGAAAATCACCTCTGTTATTTTTTTTCCTAAATCATTGTCGTTACGCCTCTAAAAATCAAATGACTCTAATTTTCACCTTAGATGTCTAATTTTGGTGAAACAAAAGTCCATTTGGGGTTTTTTTGGCCTTCTAAATATGATGCCAATATCTAATTTGCACCAACAAGCTCCAATCTTGTCCTACAAAAATCCTCTCCTCTACAGGCCTAATGGCCAAAAATTTTCTAGACAAATTGTGCAGTTCCAAAAAATAATGTAGAAAAATTGTAGAGATTGAAGTAATAAAATATGCAAATCTAAAAATTAAATTTAGAGATTTGAAATGATCATACTAAATTTGCAAATTGGGCCTTCAAGTGCTGATTTGTAAAAATAATTTGCCTCAAATTTGACTATGGTCCAATATAGGCAAATTTATAGTCAATTTTCATCAAATCAATGCTCTGGACACTATGGTGGCATTTTCTTTGGCTCTAGATGCTTCCATATATATGTGAGTTCTCTAGATCTAAGTCGAGGTGTCCTTAGAGAGGTGAAGCAAGATCAGTCTCCAATGGCTATGTAATGATGCTCCTATGGCTCTGGTATCATGTAAGAATTTGGTATAGCTCTGATACCATGTAAGAATTTTTCTTAGGGAAATATTCACCCAAGACCAAGAAGCACAATAACTAGCACAAATAGACCAACAGAGTATGATCAAAATAAAAATATGATATTCAATTCATTGTTGATTGATCAATTTATAGTACACTAGAGGTGCTTGTATATAAAGGCCTCTATGATGCATCTAGAATGTCTAGGAGTTAGCAATATGATAAGTCTTACAACTAGGCACATGTCCACCAGGAGTGGATTATCCTCTATTAAGCACAAGAGTTAGTGTGATGATGAGAGGATAAGCCTACAAAGATGTAGCACATACAATTATTTTGTAGACAACATCTACTAAAATAATAGTGTGAACAACTATGTTGTCTACATGATGACTCAGTTGTTTATGCAAACTCTAGTATTGTAGAAACCATGTGCTAAATTCGAGTTGCTTACTCCAATGTTGTCAACAAGACAACTCATATGAGTATGCAAACTCCTAGGTGTCTATCCTAAAAAATAATAAAATAATACATTTATCCTAAGTAACTTAAGTAAAATGTAAATAATAATTATTTATGCTAATAGATCTTGCTACCAAGCTAGATGTTCCATTTCAATCTCTAGATGTAGCATGCAGAAATTGGGATGCAACACTCAAGATTATAGTGGAGGTCCATCAAACATTTTTGGACAAATAAACTATTCGTGTACCACCCATGACATAAGTGTCCAAAAAGGGGGATATTGGATAAAAGGGGGGTATTGAAGAAAAGAAGAGATTACATAATGGGGGAGTAAATGTAGAAATAGAGTAAGCCAACAATTGAAGAAAATTTACTCAACAATATTATCAAATTCAGATACAACATAGAACAATCAACTCAGTGGGAGTTATGAAGTTTTGAGGTATTACTGATAAGTCACCAGTTTTGCAAAATTTTGACATTTTGAAATTTTGTATGTGAGCCAAGTAAATATTATAGATCATCTAAGTTATGCTCATAAGTTAAGGTTATATATGCATGACAAAGTGTTTTTGCCACTCATGTCAAAGGGGGAGATTGTTGATCTTATTTTGGTTTTGACATATGAGTGACAATACACTTAAAGTCATTACTTAACAATACTTAGTGCATGTCAAGCATAATATAAAGTATATAAAGAGCACCAACATGTGTCGAGTAGAGTGCCGAGTCACTCTAGTGATGAGAAAGCTAATACATGTTGAGTGATTCAGATGTGAAGTGAATAGTGAATGCTGAGTTATAGAGGTCATGTTACAACGTTAAAGATATAGTGGATGGTGAGCATCAGAGGCTTCAAGTGTTGAGTTAATAGTTTTGGGCCTTTTTTTATAATGACAAAAACTCCTATGTAAACTATTTTTGGGCTGACTTAAGGATTTTTTGTGATTCTAGATGATAAAGATGAATCTACATTGAGAATCCCTATGTAGTACATGCAACCAATTAGATAAAGGGATAAATTAAGCAACAAAGTGGGTGAATCACAATCATTATGTGCAAAGAGAGAGGTTTTCCTACATAGATAGATCATTCATGGTGACTAAGGAGTTGTGAAAGGATTGAATTGTAGAAGCAATTAGAGAGAACAAAGGAAAGAAAAAAAAGGATAGAAGTGATACATCTGATCAGACGGATCAAGTGTACATTAGGAAAGAGGTTATCTTATATCTAGTAGAGAGGTGTTGACTAAATTATCAAGGCTCAGACATTCTAATAGGTGAATCAATAAAAATATCCTGATAGAGTAGTCTTAGTAGGCTTTTGTAAATCCTTTAATATGGTGCTTACTTTATTGTAAGTTGAAGTCCTTTAAACATGCACACTTCTAATAGGGTGTTGTGTAAGCCTTTAATAGGGAAGACCTTTCACATGATAGATCATAGTTTATGATCAAACAATTTTAACCTTTATTGGATACACTTTACAACTATAGTAGTGAAAATTTGTGGGTGTCATCCCCACCCTAGTTTTACCTTCTCATTGGAGGCTTTTTGGGTAACCAAATATCTTGTGTTGAATATGTGTTAATTTTTTTTATGCTATAGATGAATATGTTTAGTTTGGTATTTCAATTTACATGCAAATTGTGAGATGGATGTGTGGTGAATGTTACCACCACCACCACCCAACCCCCATCCCCCCCACCCCCACTCTCAAATTTTACTTTCCCTATTTTTATTTCCAATAAGTCTTTTCAATTTCTTCTTCATATTGTTTTCTTGTGGATACATAATTCCTAAATGTTTGGGCAAGGTGATCCTCAATCTATTCCATTTTATATCTTCTTAAGGATATTACAACACTCAAAAAAATAGAAACCTCACCAACAAATGTCAACTATACACTCCAAAAAATTTCACTCCCCCAAAGACTATCTCTTACGTCCATTAGTTTTGGTTTGTCTAATTCAATAGCTATACTCAATACAACCATAGTCTGAGCATCTATATTATAACCAAATTCTCTTTGTAACCCTTCTGGGCTTAAAGATTCAAAAGAAATTGAATTTTATCATTTTCTAATTTGATCTAACATGAAAGAGAACTTAAATCCCTTTCAAGGAGTAGTAGCATTCCACTTCTCTTCACTAATTCTCTAGCCTCCTCTAAAGTAAGAGTCTCACTGTTAGGATCATAGGCTTGTAATGTTTCTACTAATTCAACAACATTTTCATCTGTGTCTCCAGAATGTAGAGTCAAGGTCAATTCATTTTATTTCAATTTAAAGAAAAATTTTAAATTCATCACTTTTTACAAAATCATCATCTCGTAAATATTCATGTGCTTGGACGATTCTATCATCCAACATTTTGGCAGCCATTTCTAGCTCTTGAGGAGTTTTCTCACTTTCTGTGGCTTGATCTATCAAAAATATTTTCCTTAAGTCAACAAAGTATTCACTTCTTTGAGTTAAGATTTGTAAGGCTTTCTCTATATCCTTATGAGGAATCTCAATTTATTTATGCTCTATTCTCCCTCCTATACTCATAAACCCTCATGAAAGTATAGTTCTAAAAAAAAGATACCCCCTAGTAGTGTTACAATTTGGTATCATCATCATAACATAAATTTGGCCTAAGTAATTTTGTTATAATTCTTAGCTTTCTCTCTAAATTACTTTCTATCATGTTCATGATTGGAAATACAAAATTATTATTAAATGAGATAGAATTTGTACAAGGGTAGAATCTATTCCATACTTTGGTCCATTGTTGTATAGGAAGGGCTTATCGATACTCTTTAGTCTAATCCATGAAGTCTAAACTAATACGATTGATGTTCTTGTATATAATCAAATGCATAAGAATTGAATAATGGTGAAATTAAAAATTTCCCATTTCTCCTTGTTGTGCAACTATAATATCATTTTTCAACACTATGATTGTATGCACCCTAAAATGGTCGCCTAGACTATGGGTCCACATTATTCAATTTATCAATTTATCAAATTTCCCGAATCAATGGTTTGCAATATTTTATTAAATCAATTCAAATCAATTTCCTTGATCAAATTCAATTATGTATTTTTCTAAGGTTGATCATTTTATCCTAAGTTTTATTTAATTAAAAAAAAATCTCCCTTTTAATTAAATAAAATAAGTCCCCATTTAATTAAAAGAAAACCTCTCTTTTAATTAAATTCATCCACATTTAATTAATTAAGAGACAAACCCCTCTTTTAATTTAATTAAATATTTCCTATTTAATTAAAAGAATTTGTTCCCTTTTAATTAAATAAAATTCTCACTTAAATATCTCTTTATGATGAAAAATAAATTAAATAAATAAAAAATAAACCCACTTGAAAAAGGAAATAAATTAAATAAAGATTAAATAAATATTTTATTTATTTTTTGTACACTTAAATGCACATATCTCTAAGTGGGACTTATCTTTATCCTCTTTCCACTTTCTTCTCAAACACTCCTCTTTTCTCATTGGTGGAATTTTGTCTCACATGGATCAAACTCTATTATCCCATATTGGTTGTGAGAAGCATCTCACCTCCATATTTTTCTTTATAAGGGAGAGCCCTCTCCTCATTTTAGACATTTGCAATTCATCTGCAATTCATCCACAATTCATCCGCAATTCATCCACAATCATCCACAATTACGCTATTGTTATGCTATATGGTTGGAGAGCAATTTTTGAAGGAGTTTGAGCATCAAAGCTTTTTGTGGAGAACTTCTATTTTCTTGTCTTATTCTCTCATGCGTCCATGGCTTCCATCATGAGGTTTCATCCTTGCATTTTCATATTATCTTAGAGTCATATTTATTTTTCATAGATTAGTATTGCATTGTTATTACATTTCCTTTCTTGCATTGTTTGGCATTTTCATCATATAGATTAGTTTTCATTTTCATTTGCATGTATATTTTTGGATCCTTGAATCTCTTGTTTCATGGTGTACTTGCATGGGCACAAACTAGGTCAAGCTGAGGGCCTCCATTACAAACCCTTGCACTCCATGAATAGAGAGCTATGAGTCGCCATTTGAGACCTCATTTTTGAGTAATCTTGGATATAATGACTCATAGAAGTGTGCTCACATTTTAGGCATACAATGATTATGTGCCTCACATAATAATAACCCACATTAGTATACAAATATTGAATATTCATGGCCATTGTATACATGACAATGGTGGCATTCATGGTTCCATATACTCCTAGTACCTTGTTCAAACCAAATATTGTCTTTTGGAAATAGCCACAAAAATACTCAAGACACATGATCTTACAGACCTTTTTTAGTATTTATCCCATCTAGTTCTAGCTCATGGGAATGTGTTATCTTGTAACCTCACTAGTGAAGCAATTTTTTTGCAACTAGAAGGTTTTATCAAATTTTTGCAAATCAATTTCTATACCCATTGGTCCTTGAAGACCAAATGCTTCCATAAATGACTCTCTCTACCTAGTGCACACATCACACTCCTATCCCATCTATGAAATGATTGGGTGGAAATATTATGAGTATTAATTAAATAATTCACCAAATCTGCATCAACAAAAACCTCTAGAATAATCAACTTACAATAGTTTCTATACCATAGGTTAGAAGCTGGAGGGTTCTTCAATCTATTTTCATAGAATAACTAGAAGAGTTCATCTCTATTGGTATTAGGTACTATGAAATCTCTACAAAAAATGTATGGGTCTCTTATCTCATGAGTATTTGAGGACTCTACATTTGAAGAGCTAGGGAGAAGTTTCACCCTTTCTTCAATGAAAGGATTTAGTTTTTTAGTTCTTGTGTGAGTTGGACTTGTTGAAACTTCTTCAACATCCACTTGTACAATCAACTTACCTTATTGCTCTTCCATATTGAACCAATCAATCAACCTTGTGATTCTCTCTAAAATATTATCTTTATAAAACCCTTAGCTCTAACAAGTTCTTTGTAATGGTGACTTCTACACATTATTAAATAATACCTTTAAAAGCTAGAACCAAAATTTATGGCATTAAACTCTGCATGTACGAAATCAGTTTTGAAAATTTCAAAATTACTTCACTAAGAGATTTTGGTGGTGTTGAACAATTGGACACAAGTTTTATTTTTGTTAGCAATGGTGTTAAAATGATTGGTTGGACCCACTTATTCTTTCCTTATAGGCTTGCTAAGACTTTTCAAATTGAAAGATGTGATGATGTGCTTAACAATTTGTTGGAATATTTTGAATAATGGCAGGGGGGGGTGTGAAGAAAATAGTTATCCAAGGTCCAAATCTACAAATAAATCTTTTTATTACTTCAAATTATACTTATGCATGCATTGATCATTCAATAGCTTAAACTTTTGCATATCATTGTCCTTGGTTAGAATAACTTTGTAGAAATGTAAACACGAAATACCACAAAATCATTCACATATTTTGACACAAGGATTTTACATGGAAACCCAATTTGGCAAAAACCACCAATAACATGCTAACAATTTTTACTTTTCTATAGTGAGCCCTATAAGGAGCCAACCCTGTTAAAGGTTACAATGCACACTATTAAATGTGACCTTGATTAAAAGATTTCAATCATCCTATTAGGAGTGAACCTTGTTATAAGACTTTAGAACATTCCATTAGAATGTCATCCTATTAAAGGATTTACTCATGACTGTTAGGTCAAGCATAGTCCAAAGGATTTATCTAGATTGATACAATTGTTAGAAAGTAACAACAGGACTTGATCTGATAATAAAAGTAACTCATTTGCAAATTAAAAATCACTTTTTTAGTCCTCCATACTACTTGGAATTCATCCTCTTTGCCTCTAATATCTTGTTCACCCTTCAAGCCTTCATCTCCTTAATTCTTCTTGCTTAGTATTCCAATTGCAGACTCTTTCATTTGACCACCAAATGAAGCAACACCCTAGACTCCTTGTCTATCTCTAGTTCACACTATGAAAAATTTCTTCTAGCCTATTATATCCTTAAATAAATAATTTATATCTTTTCTTGCTTAACCACAATCATCCATTTGAGGGTTAAGACATATTCATTGAATCTACCCATCATTCCATTTTGTTCTTCCTAGAAACTTCACTTACAATCCTCTTTGAATTTGTCTGAAAATAGTTTATGTTGAATTTTGTGCCACCAAATCATCATAGTTATCTTCCACATGCTTTATAAAATTCAATAAATCAACTTTTTTGGCTTGGATTTGTCAAATCTTCGATCAAACTCATTTTACTATCACTCGGCAATAACATGTTGTTTGCTTGGTAAACATTATCTTCTAATGCTGGGTCAACACTGGGTTTCTTGGCATACACTAATTTTTTCTTGGTTACTACTGCCATCTTCTAACATTGGACGCATACTAAGATTTCTTCACTCAACACCTACTATATTTCTCTTTGCTCGACACATACTAAACTTACTACTTAATTTCAACTAACTTTCTACTTGGCCCGCACTGGCTTGCTCAACTTCCACTATTTGCTCGATTAGGCTTGGAAGACACATTTCTTTACTTAGCCTTCTTCTAATATTTTCTCAAGTATCCTTTCATTTTATCCTTAAGTAGATAAACAATACACTATATCATCAAAGTATTGCTTGGTCTTAGTGCTCTTTTATACATCATACAACTCAATGTTTCTCTAGGTTCTCTTGTCATCCTTTCTTTTCAAATCCTCTTCATACATCAATCAAATGATAGCATTAAGACCAAAGTAAACAATTGTCTCACCAACAAGTATTAGGTTTGAGATTAGTGACAAAATAATTATTGTTCCATGATAGGTTTCATCAATCTTCTTCATTTCGATAATCTTGTTTTCAACAATCTCCCTCGTTGGCATTGATGGCAAACCAATACTGAAAATAATACCAAAAATAAACTTAATAACTTTTATTGAAATATCTCCCTCTATCAATATGTGTGCTTTCCTCCATATACTCTGATCTCTTCCTTAAATTTATCCTTCATCTAGTCTTGTCCCTCTTTGGCAATCTTTCTCCTTCATTCTTTGATCTGATCTCTCTGATATCTCCATGATTTCTCTAATATCTCCTTGCTTTCTCTAATATCTCCCTATTTGACAACAATGCCAAAGACTTATCATCTATACATGTAGATATAATTATTTCAGGTTCTCCCTCTATCACCTTGCATGTGACTATAAATCTTCTATTTTCAACTCCTTTACTTTAGGTAGGTCCTAAAGTAAAATCCATTGCATCAAATTGTAAAGTATGCCATTCAAATTAGTTGATGTAGGTACTACTCTTACTTATTAAGTAGCTTTGGATAGGGGGTATCAACCCTAGTTCACCTCTAAGATATTCATGTGCATCCTTAGGTAAATTCTTTGTGAATATATCAACTATTTGTTCTTTTATATTCACATATTCCATTCTCACTTCTTTGTCTTGAACTAATTCTCTCAAGTAATGACACTTGATCACAATGTGCTTTGTCTTTGTGTGCACCATAGAATTATTAGATATATTTATAGCACTTGTATTGTCACAGTAGAGTACCATAGGTTTAGTGATTTCTATTTAGCTTCAACAATAGATTGTGAAATATAATTCTATTTCTTGCTAGTCCAAGAGACTAATCTTTTTCTTAAGAAAAATGCTCCACCACTTGTAATTTTCCCATCATCAATGTTTCTAGCCCAATCAACATTTGTAAAGGCTCTCAATTCAACTTTTCATTCTTCTTGTAGTATAGATCATATTCTTCTATTCCTTTCAAGTATATCATGATCCTTTTAACAATCATTAAAAGGTTCTCCTTAGGATTTGCAAAAAATATTGCAATAATCCTAATAGATAGTGCAATGTTAGGTCTTCTATGAACTACATATTGCAATTTTCCAATCATAGACCTACACAATGTTTGATTTACTTTAGCAAAATCAGTAGTCTTGGATAGTTTGTGTCCTATCACCATAGGAGTACTAATTGGTTTTGAATCTTCAACACCAAAAGTTTTCAATATTTCCTTCACATACTTGGATTGAGTGATGTAAATACCATATTTCATCTAATATACTTGCAATCTAATAAAGAACTTTATTAATCGAAACATAGACATCTCAAACTCTTTCATCGTTTCATTTACAAATGTCTTACAAAGTACATTTTTTCCTCCAAATATGATATCATCAAAAAATATTTCAGCTAGTAAAATTTCTTTACCTCCTTCTATCTTCAAGTACAAATTATTGTTGTCACTAGTCTTCTCAAAACCAATCTTCACAAGATAGTTGTGTAGTCTTTCATACCATGCTTTAGAAGCTTGCTTCAAACTATATAAAGCTTTTTACATTCTAGACACTATGTTCTTACTGTTAGGATCAACAAATCATTCAATTTTTTCAATGTAAACCTCTTCTTCTAGTATACCATATAGAAATGCTGACTTAACATCCATTTGATAAAATTTGAATCCTTTATAGGAAAAATAAGCAAGCAAAGTTCTTACTCACAATCTTGCAACTGGGGTAAATGTCTCTCCATAGTTAATTCCCTCTTCTTGTGCATATCCTTTGAAAAATAATATTTCTTTATTCCTTCTAAATTAACCATTCTCATTCGACTTTTTTTGTACACCCACATGGTTCCAATAACATTCTTGTTCTCAGGTCTAGGTACTAGTGTCCATGTTTTGTTCTTCTCAATTTGATCAATTCTTCTTTCATGGCTTGACTCCACTGTTCATTTTCTAATGCATCCTTCATTGACTTAGGCTCATGCATTATTAACAAACATGTGCCATTTATCAACCTATTCCTTGTCATTGGTCTATATTCACCCAGTTCTCCATTCAATAATGGATAATTCATGAAGTTCAATTTTAGATTCACTGTGCACTTCTATATTGGGTAACTCAAAATTCCTTTCATGTAGATAATATCAATATTAGAATGTACCTTGACTTCTGATTACAACTCAACTCTTGAATGCAATTTGACATCCACTGTATGTGACTCGACAATCATTGATTCTTGTTGATTAGAAACTTGGTATGCAAAATTATCAGCATTATCAGACATGTCTTCATAGTAGTACATAAAAGTTCTATAATTTTTAGGTTCCTTCTTTGGTTCATCTTCATGCACTTCTATACATTCATTAAAATTTACATTTTCACTTTTCATAACCTTTTTACTATTAGTAGTTAAACACTTATAAGCTTTACTTCTTGTGGATACTTGAAACTTTTTAGTATTGAATGTATGGATACAAAATCACCAGAGATAACTTGAACTACAACTTTACAATTGTCCAAATGAGAAGAACTAGGTTTATTTTATAGCTCTCAAAATATTTTGGAGCTCAAAACTTGAAGATTGTTGGAACAAATTTGGAAATCCTATTAAATAAATGAGATAGACCCCCAATTAAAAATTTAGGGAGAAAAATAAGGATATTTGAAACTTTTTGGTATTGAATGTTGGATACAAAATCATCAAAGATAACTTGAAATACAACTTTTCTTATGTCCAAATGAGAAGAAGTAGGTTTATTTTATAGCTCTCAAAATATTTTGGAGCTCAAAACTTGAAGATTGTAAGTACAAATTTAGAAATCTTATTAAACAAATGAGATAGACCCCTAATTCAAAATTTAGAGAGAAAAATAAGGAGGCTGAACTAGGTGAACTTTGTAGGATTTGAGAAATACAAATCTACAAAAACCAAAGAACACATTCATGCAACAATTAGTCACATAGAAGAAAAGACAAAGAAGAGGCAAGGGTTTTGCTCTGAGAATATGAAAAAGATATTATCAAACTAAAAAGATAAGATGAAATTTACAATTGATCAATCATTATAGAAGGAGATTGAAAACCTAAAAGGGAAACCCTAAGAGGTAAAATGAAATTTAATAATTACTAATTAATTATTAAATGGAAATGTAGGTGCATAAACATAAATCTTAAGAAGGGGGTAAATGTAATTTAATAAATTAAATTCAATTAACCCTTTACTCTAATACCCCTACAAAAAATGCATGGAAAAGAAAGGAAATTACAATTATAGAAGTAAAACTAGGGTCCCAAAGACAAGGCTTGATGAGGAACCCCAATCCCAACTAAATCTCCATGAACTAGAGAAATAGAGAAAACCCAGTGGGAAAAACCCAACTCCAAAAGAGATAAAAAAGGATGCACAAATGAAATATCTCAAGATACTCCCTCAATACCATAAGTAACTCATATGTCAATGAACATACCAAGGTGGCTCCAATATGAAAGAAAAAAAGGTAATGGAAAAGGAGGGTGAAACCATAAATGTAAGGTGAAGTTAGAAGTCATAGTTGATGCTCAAAGGAGAATGCATGAGAATCTTGAAATGAAATCTCCAATGGAGTTGGGATAATAGGTGTGTTGAATCTATCATTTGGGAGGAGATGTGTGTCCTCTAATATATCCTCAACAATTGTAGTAGGTGGCTCAATGAATAGATCTACAATGGTAGGTAATGTTGAAGAGTAATCTTATATAATAGATAGATTCTGAATAGGATGTAGAGGTGTAGAAGTCACAACATTAGTCTCAGAAACAACACATAAGTTCAAGTGACCTAACTTCACTCAGTAGTCTCCTCTCATGAAGAAGAAGAGTAAGTCTTCGATAGTGGAGATGGGGGACCAAAATGAGAGAAAGAGTATAAGAAGGAAGAATGATCAACAATCCCTATAGCAACAATATCACATGTCTCACTATCTCTGATGTGCACTGAATCTTGTGCAAACTCAACTATCTTTTTGTCCCATTATGTGTAATCTAATAAATAGAGAGAAGGTTAGAGGATAAATATGTAACATATAGTACATCATGAAATGTATTTGTTTTCACAAAATCTTGCACCTTTGCCTAAAGTTTTTACCTAAAGGCAACCTTGTGAAACATGGAAACAATCTCCAAGCTATGAGACTTGAACTATGAGATTGAGTCTTTGGAGAAGGAAGGCTTCATTACTATTAGGGTTCACCTAACTACTATTTGAGAGGAAAAGGGAGAGGGAATGCATGAAATAAAACTACCTAATATAATCTAAAGGGGGTGATACACAAAAATATTTTGTTCAACCTTATTTTTGCCTAATAATGCACTATCCACCAACATATCCTGAAGATACACTAATTCAACCTTTGTTTCAATCCAATGGTCACAAATAGACCCAAAAAAAATGAAGTGCTACAAGGAAGGAACTTCACTCTATAATATTAGAGGAAATATATATACTATTATGAAAATTGAAGGATATAAGAAAAAATATCAACAAAGGAAAGGAAGTTCTACACTTATAGTAATGAGAAAATGAGGTAAGACAAAGAATACATTCATACATAGACAAAAAGAAAATTATAGTAGCAGAGCTTAAAAATGCAATACTAATGAATCAAAAAAAGGCTGACCCTAAGATGGGTTACCAATTTTCTTTTATAGTGCAAGCATAACTCAGATAGCTTCTATGCTAAGAAAGAGCACATCAACTACATTTAAGTTTGCAGAGAATGATGGCTGAAAATTTGGGAAAGATTAGATCATGGTACACATCTAGATGTAGGAAAATCATATCATTCACCAACAGGGCCTTGAGAAAACAAAAATGGTAGCCACTAATGTTCTGACTGGGTAGGTAGATAACTAGGTGGCAATGGAGTGCCCCTTTACATTAAAGTGGCATAGAGAATGATGAAAGTGGTTGCTGGTGATCAAAAGATTTATTCAATATTAAAAGAGTTGGTTGCTCCATGTTATCGACATGCAAAATTAGATAAATTAGTAAGTCAATTAGATTTGACTATCTAAGCCTTCAATGTGGCCCAATATCATTTGAATATTCTGCCACCCTATCTAGATTTCCAACTTCATGTTGACCTATTGATTGTCTAATAATTCACAATCTTGCCACCCAGGCCCACTCAAACACATGTTGTATCATCATTATCTCGCTATAAAAATTCATAGTACATTTTTTCATAGTGACATAGTGACATGCATTAGTCTTGGAAGATTGGACGTCCAAGGGAGAACCACAGTCTACCATCCTCATCAGTACCTCTGACCAATCAAGTACTACCACATCATTAGATTTTCTTTGACTCCTTTCTTACTGCAAGGCTTAAGCTTCAATCTGACCACATTTGTCCATGTGTCAGTCTATTGCCTTTTCATTATGGAAAATAACCTCACATCTTTGGTTAGAAACATAATGAGAATTGTACATCTATCTTTAATTTGATGGTCCTAAAGATGCATTAGTCTTTGTCAATACCTTGATAATCAAAACCTTGCCCTACACTAACTCATTCTGACACCACTTCACCTATGACCCACAACTAAAATAGGTCCCACATGTCCATGTGTCGCATCATTTCTATCTCACTATGAAAAATTGACATACAATTTTCTCATAGTGACATAGTGACATTCATTGATCTATTTTCAATTGGATGATGGAGAAGATGCTAGCCTGTCGAGGTGTTCATAACATGCGACATCTTAAAGACTTAGGATATAAAACATAAAACAAGGTTTTAATATGTATCCTTATAACATTTGATCATTTGAATATTTGAAAATATGACCATTGGCCATTCTTGACATGAAAAACTTAATTTTTTGGCAGGAGGGCAAGATGGGCTAACAATTTTGGTGACTCGGAGGCAATACTAGCTTGTTAAGTATACGGCCAATGACTTCAAGCATCTATTGGGCTATGGAGTCACAAAAAACTATAATTTTCTTCACAAAACTAGAAAATAGAAGAACTGCAACCTTTGCCTCTACCTTCTCTACAATTGCAAAAATTTCAAAACCTAGCTATCTTATAGAGAGATAACCTATGCTCAACACTTCTTGGAAAACTAGAAACTATTCTAATCTATACCAAAACCATAAAGCTCTTTAGAAGTAGGGCTTGAGGTAATTTCCATTGACTGGAATTGGCAAGACATCAGGTCATTAAGCTTGGATAATTGCAAGGCACTTGCCTACTTGTAGTTGGTGATAACATAAGGGCCACTCTACATAGCATCAAATTTGGAGTGCCTTCCTGGTTTGGCTATGTCTACATCCCACTTGAGTACAAGATCTCTAATGATGCTAATTATTGCCTCTATTTTATGATAGTTTTAAAACACTTTGTTAATACTCCATTTTATTTTCATCAAGACATTTGTTAACTTATGTTTACCTAAACCAATGATTAACCTATGGGTAGATAGTATGTCATCTTTTTCCAATATCATATATCTGATGCAGTATTTCATATAATTATCAAAATGTGTGTTCTTATATTTGAATTTAATTTGAAAATGCTTATTTGCAATTATCTCTGCATTATAACTAACTTGTTAGCAATGAAGTTGGAGATGATTAGAAGAATTCAAAGATGAACATTGAAGACAACCAATAGCATTCAAGGAGAAAAGAACATTAACATTTAGCCATGGTGGAGGAAAATCATAACTGTACCAAAGGAAATGGTTGCAAGTATGGAGGAGCTATGAAAACTTACTACATTATCTGCATTCATGATTATGGCAAGTGGTTGTTTAGACTTTATTATTCCTACCTTGAGCCGTTATCTCTTCTTCCCATCTTGAGCTGTTATTTTTCCTTCTTTCTCTCCTGCAATTTATAGCTAGGCTTTTTACTTTTCTATTTTGGAATAAGTGTCAATCTTCTATATATAGGGATCAAACCAAGTGTGTTAGTTTAGTTAGAGGAGAAAGTTTATGAAAACCAACTATTAACTTTTACAGTGAGTTGTTTTTACAGCTCTACATATTATTCCCATGTAATGAATTTTTGAAATATAATGAAATAGTTTTTGGCTTCTATCCTATGCTAGTAGTTTAGTTGAAGCCAACCAAGGGGGCCCATTTGGGAGGTGGATTAGATTAGGATAGTATAGATTTATTTCCAAGCATTTTTAGTATTGCAAGTAAAAGTTGTAAGTTCCTTCCTATAGCATCATACTTTGTGAATGTTCCTACAACATCTATGAGAATAGTTATAGTAGATGAACTGAGTTAGAATATCTATTAGTCTTTCATTGTATTTCTAGTATTCATAAAGAGTTAAGTGTGTTAGTTTCCTACAACAATAGTATAAGTTATTTTCCCTACATTTTACTTTTCTTCAACATAAGCATAGTGACTCATTAAGAGACCTAGTGCACATATTGTGTTGATCATTTCAAGTATCCGTCCAGGGTTGACAAGAATAAATGCACCTCATAGTGGGAATAATAATCTTTAGATTGAATACATTATTCCTAAGCTTGGCCTAGAACATGATTATTATATACCTAGTGTGAGGTGGACCATTTTTGGCACCGTTTCCAAGGATGGTGTCAAGCTAGGAGCATTCTTGAGTCATAGTTCTTAAATAATTTTTAAAGAAATTTCTAATTTTAAAGCTTCCTTCAGCAGTGTGAAGAGTTCAATTGTATGCATCAAAGAGGAAGATGACGAGATGAATATGGTAGATTTCTTCCATGGGAGTCTATTAATTTGAATAAAGAAATTGAAGAAGAAGAAGTTGAGTTGCCTTTTGAAGATGCAAGCCCTATTTTTCCTACAACATCATCTTCAAGAGCAGAACCAATAGATACAAGTGGTCTTCAACCTTTTACTGAAGTTTTGGCTAGTTTCCCTAATAATACTACTTTAAATCCACCAGCTGGCAATCATCCAGTACCCAATGTTCCTTTTCAATAGAAATCTCATAATATAATACCTCCAGCAATGACACAACCTACTTTTCCATTTCCTCTCCCAAGACTCATAAATACTGATAATCTAAAGAATATACCTGTAGCTACCCTTCCAAAGTTCTATGGCCTTGCAACCAAAGACGCTAATAATTTCTTATTTGAATTTGACATACTTTGTCATAGTTTTGACTATAACACTGATGCCCATAAGCTTAAATTATTTCTAGCAACATTGAAAGAATCAACTCTATGATGGTTCATGGGCTTAGGAGCCAATGAAGTAGGAACTTGGTATGAAATGCAAACTTCTTTTCTGGATACATATAAAGAGTATTGCAAAGCATCTAGTTCAAGAGGAGATGACGTCTTTAGGATATTACAGAAGGAGGAAGAAACATTGGAAGATTATGTTTCACATTTATTATATACACTCTAGAAGAACCCTCAACATGTGTTGTCTAAGGGTTCACAAAAGCTAGTCTTTCTAAGAGGTGTGAATGATAACTGCCTAGAAGCACTAGTCTTGATGGATAGTGGTGATGTATATCAAGCTTCCTAGGATTATCTCAAGAAGATCTGTCAGAACTATTCAAGGTCAACCATGAAGAAAGGTTGAGGAATTTGTTCCATAGTCACTAAAGGAATCAACCAAGGTATTTTAGAGCTTGAGATATCTAATCTATTGTCAAATTTCAAACAGGACATCATCAATGATGTCATTAAACATCTTGACACAATGATTGCAAAGAAGCATAAAGAAGCTAAGTTACAAATAGTTGAATAGTGCCCTTATTGCTGGAAGCAAAAGAAGGATTGCCAATGTAAACTTGTTGCAAGCATGGAGAACCAACATCTTCCAACTAAGTACCTCAAGATAGATGGAGATGATGAGAAAGTATTTTGTTTTGCTCAATGCTAGCTCAACCAATGTCACCATGTCAACCCAAGCTCAACCAGTGGTAGAACCTCATTTTTTAGAAAAGTTTATATAGAGTAAACCTATACAAGCAGAGGAACAACCTTTTGATATTGTTGATTGGTTGAAGAACATAATGTCCAAATACCCATGTTCCAAGCCATTAAAGATGTTCAAATATATGGAAAAGCCATTAGAGATGCTTTCCTAAAGAAGCTTGGAAGGAAGAAAAAGGACCCCACCATAGTTCATGTTGAGGGACAATTGGCTAATATTATGTTAGAAAATTGATCACACCAAAATATTCTAATCCAGGTAGTCCAGTAGTGAATGTCAATATAAATGGTCAGTCTGTTAAAAATGCTTTAATAAATCTTGGTGCTACTATAAATTTCATGACCAAGGACACTATGAAGAAGTTGAAAATAGAAGGATTAAGGGCTACTCCAATAATTCTACAACTTGCAGACAGTTCTACTATCACCCCTGATGGGATGATAGAAAACATAGTTGTAACCTTAGATTCTCTGGAGTATCCTACAAACTTCATGATTCTATCCTCCAAAGTTAATCTATATGGTTACCCTGTCATCCTAAGTTGACCATGGTTAGCCACAATTGGTGCAAATATAAGTTGTAGATCAGGGAATATGACCATGTCCAATGGCCAAGCAATGAAGAAATTTGATTTATATCCTCCAACACAACCATTACCAGACTTGAGCACATCTGTTTGGCAAAATTTAAGGGATGAAGAAGAAGAGTTAGATTCTATAGTATACCTCATGATGTTACATAGACAATCCTTTCTAAAGCTGCAGGAGGAAGATTTAGTACTTCAAAGTATCCTTACTAATAGTTGTGTGGTAGAAAAAGATGTATTTGAAAGTTCTGTGTTGGAATTAATCACATATGAGGAATGTGATGAGAGTTGTACTCCACTCAAATAACCTGACATTCTTCATCCACTCTTACCATGTGAATTAGAAGCAAGTCCAATCTCTAAAGCTGCTATGATAGCTGTTGAATTGTCTAAAGGTCATAATCTCCATGTTAATCCTAAATTAACATCCACACAGATGGAATAGTTAATAGAGTTGCTTCAAAGGCATGAAAATGCCTTTGCATAGGACTATTGGTGATATGAAAGGGTTGAGTCCTACATTGTGCACCCATAGGATATACATCAATGAAGGGTGTCTACCACTCCATCATCTCTAGAGAAGCATAAACCCAAGCCTTAGAGAAATAGTTAAAACTGAATTGCAAAAATTACTTGATATCAGTTTTATTTATCCTATATCTGCTAGTAGATGGGTGTCACCTCTAGTCATAGTGCCCAAAAAGGGAGGAAAATGGAGAATTTGTGTAGATTATAGAAAATTGAGCAAGACCACAAAAAAGGATCACTTTCCTTTGCCATTTATAGACCAAGTTCTAGACACTCTAGCTGGAAAGAAGTATTTCTCTTTTCTAGATGGGTATAGTGGTTACAATCAAATTAGTATTGCTCTCAAAGATCAAGACAAAACCATATTTACATGCCCATGGGGTACTTTTGCATACTTTGTTTTTCCATTTGGTCTATGTAGTGCTCTTGCAACATTGCAATGAGCTATTATTAGCATCTTTGCTGATATATCACATGATTGTATGGAAATATATATGGATGATTTCACAACATTTCGAGTCACTTTTGAGGAAGCAATGATGAATCTTGAAAAGGTTTTGGTAAGGTGTCAAGAATATAATTTGGCACTTAATAGTGAAAAATGTTTCATGCTCATTCAGGAAGGTGTGGTACTTGGTCATTTCACATCAATAGTAGGAATAAGAGTGGATCTAGCTAAGATAGAGGTAATTCAAACATTGCCCATACCTACAAATTGAAAGATGTAAGATATTTTCTAGGTCATGCTAGATATTACAGACATTTTATAAGAGATTTCAAAAAAATAGCCAGTCCTTTATATAAATTACTCACAAAAGAAGCTGAATTTAGTTGGACATCTAAATGTGATGAAGCCTTCCTGTAGCTTAAGAAACTTCTCACTACATCCCCAATTTTACAAGGCCCTAATTGGAATTTACATTTTCATATACATACAGATGCTTCTAATTATGCCATAGGTGCAGTGCAAGCACAACAATATCAACATCTTGAAAATGCAATATATTATATTAGTAAGAGTCTTCATGGACTTGAATTAAACTACACAATGACTGAAAAAGAATTGCTAGTAGTAGTTTATGACCTTAATGAATTTTGGCATTACATAATTGGGTATCCCATATTTTTTCATACTGATCATGCGACAATTAAATATCTCATGAACAAACCTGCTATAATAGTCAGGTTAGCAAGATGGTTACTATTGTTGCAAGAATTTGATATAACTATTGTTGATAAGCCTGGAAGAGCTAATGTTGTAGCTGATTATTTATCAAGAATCCATCATGATGATACTAACACTACTTTGGTAGATGATACATTTCTAGATGAGCATTTATTTCATATTTCTATTCAAACTCCATGGTATGCAGACATTGCTAATTACATTGTAGAACATTTTTCTTACAAGGAAAAGAAGTTGCTTGTAGAGAAAAATTTCTATTTCTCTTGGATAGATAATCTCTTGTTTTACACTGGACTTGATCAAGTTATGAGAAGATGTGTGAGAGAGGATGAAACATATGACATTCTACATGAATGTCATAATGAACCATCTGGAGGACACTTTGTTGCAAAAAGAAAAGCCTTGAAAATCTTGACAACTAGTTATTATTGACCTACACTTCACAAAGATACAACCAACTATACATGGAAGTGTGATAAGTGTCAAAGAATGGGCTGACCAACAAGAATAGATGAAATGCCTCTTAACCCATATATGACATTAACACCATTTGACAAATGGGGTATGGACTTCATTGGTTCGATTGATCCTCTATCTAATGGGAAATCTTATATCCTTGTGTGCACTGATTACTTGACAAAATGGGTTGAAGTCAAAGCCATGAAGCATGCTTGCGATCAAAAATTTGTAGAATTTCTGTATGAAGAAATTTTTACTCGCTATGGTGTACCTAAAGAGCTAGTCATTGACCAATATGTGCAATTTTCCTCTAATATGATCTCAGAACTGATGAAACAACATAACATTAGGCACCAAAAATCAAGTCCTTATCACCCTCAAGCTAATGGATAAGTAGAGGTCACAAATCATGAGCTGGAGAACATCCTAACAAAAATAGTTCATCTACATCGTAAGGATTGGACCAGTAGATTACAAGAAGCTGTTTGGGCCTATAGAACAACCTAGAAGACTACTATAGGATTCACACCATTTGAACTCCTATATGGAAACGTAGTAATGCTCCCCATTGAATTTGAACATAAAACTTTAAGAACTACACTGAAGTTAGACATTGAACTTCTTGTAACACAAAGAGAAAATCTTCTACATATTAACTTTCTAGATGAAATGTGCAAAGATACTTTGGAACATATTGAAATTATATAGAAACAAAGAAAATAGTGGCATGACTCTCATATTATTAGTAAAAAATTTCAAGTTGGTGACTGGGCACTACTATATGATTTCAGATTTAAAGATATGTCAAGCAAGCTGCAGACAAGATGGTTAGGTCCATATGAAATTAGTCAGGTCTTTGATAATGGAGCTATTCAATTAACTACCATTGATCTAATGCCTTTTAAATTATTAGTCAATGATCATACACTCAAGTTATATAAATGGCCCCAAACAAAAGAGGACTTCTTGCAGCAGTTCTAGTGACCAAATTCAAATACAAACCAGGTAACTCTTCCTGCAACCAAAGGAGTTAACCTTCTGCCTACTACTGTTCAACACTAATTCCTTTGTGCATGCTCACAATAAAAACTTTATGCTCTCATAAAGTTCCAAATTTATCAATTCACTTTCTCATTTCATCTGATTTCTTTACCTTCCATCCACCTCATCTCATTTCTTTACCTT
This sequence comes from Cupressus sempervirens, assembly GCA_028749045.1. Classification (NCBI taxonomy): domain Eukaryota; kingdom Viridiplantae; phylum Streptophyta; class Pinopsida; order Cupressales; family Cupressaceae; genus Cupressus; species Cupressus sempervirens. The sequence goes on from CM053792.1 coordinate 202,390,962, forward strand.
CCACCCACCCACTTTCCACCTCATCATTTTCTAATGTTTTCAATAAAACCACAAATTTGCTGACAGATGCTGTCATTTTTTATGTAACTTCCACCACCTTTTGGTATGTGCAACGATCAATTAAAAATTATAAAATTTTCAAATTAAAATTCATTTATAGTCTGCATTGTTCATTATATTTAATACTGCATTCTTTATATTATGGTGGTGTTATGCTAGTTCCATACCCTGTACTAAGTCTGACAAGTGTGGACACTTGTCCATATCTCTTAGGGGGCAGTGAAGGTTACTAAAACCCAATGACATTCCTATTTATTTGTAAATATTTTTCCAAATCTTCATATTTCCTTAAGTACACAAGTGTCTAGGTGTCGTACTCCTTATTTTTGAATGATTTTATTGTTAGGCTGTGATGTGACTTGTGTTTAAATTTTAAGTGATTTGAATCTCATTTTTGAATGATTTTCACACACTTCAATGATTTACTCTCATTAAAGCCATATTATTGCTCATAATGAATTGTTATGACATTAATTACCTATCAAATGAAATGTGAAAAATGGGTCTATAAAACAAGAAAATAAGCTTGAATTTGTAAGGAGGAAATACTGCAAGTAATAGAGATAGTGAAAGTGTTAAAGAAGAATGGGTGGACAATTACAGAGGTAAGAACCAGTGGAGCATACCATTTTTCTCTTAGATGTAGAGGCTGTTAGGAGATTTAATGCTTGTGGATGGTTAGGGTATTTTTTAAGGTTGACTGCATTTGATGAAGAAGTAGCCACAAAATTCATAAAGATATTTAATGAAGGGGAAGCTTCTATATGGGGCTTAACTATGGTTACTATAGAAGAACATATAGTAGAAGCCATTGTGTTACCAGTGATAGGAGAACATTATCCCAACACTCATGATGCAAGATCAGCTAGGGCTCAGTTTGTCATACCAACTAAACCTCAGATGGATATTACCAAGCAAGGTTGTAAAAGAATGTCTATTCCACCACCATACAACAAGCTGGCCATGCACATTATCAAGTAGCTCACATGTGAAGGAATATTTTCATATTTAGATGCACATCATTTTAAATTGCTTAGTTGTATAAGGTATAATCATCCAGTTAATGTTCCCAATTTCTTGTGCAATATGTTGTGTATTAGTGCAGAAGAAACTCAAAAAGGAAAAGACAATTCTATCACCCATCATGCCCTAATTAAATTACTCATAGAAAGGTCACTTAGGGATGTTACTCCCCTATAATGGGCAAAATTTGTCCAAGCTAAAACATTACAACCCCAGGCTGCCCTTCATGAACAACCTAGTGCGGAGAATGTAGTTCTCACTAATGAACCTATTGAGCAAAGTACTCAAGAGGCTAAAGCTGAAAATGTGCAAGAAAATGTACAAGAAAATGTACAAGAAACTGTGCCTTTACCTATTTAACAAACCTAGAAACCTACCTCTAGCTGAGTAAAGAGAAAGTGAAAATTGCAAGAAGAAATCTCTATTCTAGTAAAAGAAGAGCCAAACCCTATAGTCGTGAAGCAAAAGAGAACTAAGAAGGGTCCTATAGTAGTTACTCCTACAACAAAGACACCAAAAGGAAGAGATAGGCAAAAAGCTATGATATTAAAAGAAACCCCTGTAAGAAGAAGTCCTAGAATGAGTGGAATTTTTTAAAAAGAATTCCCCTCATCTAAGCTATCTACTAAAGAATCCCCTATACAAATTGTTCCTGATCACTCTCCTCCTCACCCTAAAACTATAAATATTCTTGAAAACCCTAATGAGGAATGTAGGTTGAAGTCAATAAAATCCAAATGATACTCCAGTAGACCAACCTAGTACTTCGAGTTGTAGAGATGAAATAGTTCTTGAGAAAGTTTATCCAAACACTACCCTAGTTCCTTATAAATCAACATGGCTTATTGATTTTGTAGAACAATTATGGAGGGAATAGCGAAAGATGAAAAGAAACCATGAAGAAGACAACGGTTCCATTGCCCTGTAGAAACTCCTTTTCTAATTTTTTGGACAACATATGTTTGCTAAGTCCTTATGGGAAGAATAGAGGAAAAGAATGAAGAAAGACATAGTATCTCTAAGTGCAAAAATTAAAAATTTGAAAGAGCAATTTGCAAATCAAAAATAGAGGATGTATCATGCCCTCAAATTGGCTGATCAAGCACTTGCCTGTAGACCACCACCACAAATTTATGTTCTTTGTTTAAAAGAACAATTTCTCTTATTCCAACTTATGCTAACCCTTAAGAATATAAATGGAGAATTTAAATCAACCCAAGAATTTTATGGTTTATATCAGACTCTGCCATCCTAGTAGTAGAATTTGCTGTGTGAATTATATGTGCATAATTTTGTTATCCCTTTAGAAACCTAATGGAACCCTTTACTCTATATAGGGATATAAATTTAAGAGTTTTTATGTCTTGGATGTCTAATGAAGAAAACTATGATAGGCAATTGAATAATTATAGAGACAAGGTAAGGACAGAGCCCGTGCAATTAAGAGCTGAGAGTAGTAAACCATAAGAAGTTCTTAGGGACTGGTTCAGATTAACTTATGGAAATAAGAACAAGGGAGTAAGAGATAGAATCTTCGTTACCAGAGCCAAGGCCTATGTTGATTATGAGAACTTGTTTCCAGAGAGCTATGGCTTGTGCTAGAAGTAGACATACTAGATTACCTGAGCCACTTAAAAGGTCAAAGCCACATAGTCCCATCAACCTAGAGGCTACCCTTCACTGAGCTCCAAAGTATCTAGAGTTAGGAAAATAGACTAGACCAAAATTATGGTGCCCACTCACTATGCAACCTCCAATGTTCATGTGGCCTTTATACAACATTAATGCTAACAGACTTGACAAGCTATAGGAAGAAAACAAAAGGGAGGTTTGGGAAAGAACATGAGGATTCTATTATACCTTCAAGAGTAGCAAGAAAAGTAGCACAAAAGTGGGGGAATTCAGGTCACTGACTAGGAAATGCCATGCTTGAGGACAAGCATCGGTTTACTAGGGGGTAGATGATGAGGCTAATTATTGCCTCTATTTTATGATAGTTTTAAAACACTTTGTTGATACTTTGATTCATTTTCATCAAGATTTTCAAAATGTGTGTTCTTATATTTGAATTTAATTTGAAAATGCTTATTTGCAATTATCTCTGCATTATAACTAACCTATTAGCAATGAAGCTGAAGATGATTGGAAGAATTCAAAAATGAACATTGAAGACAACCAATAGGATTCAAGGAGAAAAGAACATTGAAGTTTAGCCATAGTGGAGAAAAATCATAATAGTACCAAAGGACACACTTGCAAGTATGGAGGAGCTATGAAGACTTATTGCATTCTTTGCATTCATTATTATGGCAAGCGGTTGTTTAGACTTTATTATTCCCACCTTAAGCCATTATCTCTTCTTCGCACCTTGAGCTATTATTTTCCTTCTTTCTCTCCTACAGATTTATAGCTAGGTTGTTTAATTTTCTATTTTAGAATAAATATTGATCTTCTATATATAGGGATTGGACCAAGTGTGTTAGTTTAGTTAGAGGAGAAAGTTTATGAAAACCAACTGTTAACTTTTGCAATGAGTTGTTTTATAGTTCTACGTATTGTTCCCATTTAATGAATTTCTAAACTATAATGAAATAGTTTTTGGCTTCTATCCTGTGTTAGTAGTTTAGTTGAAGCCAACCAAGGAGGCCCACTTGGGAAGTGGATTAGATTAGGATAGTATAGATTTATTTCCAAGCATTTTTACTATTGCAAGTAGAAGTTGTAAGTTCCTTCCTGTAGCATCATACTTCGTGAATGTTCTTGCAACATCTGTGAGAATAGCTATAGCAGATGAACTGAGTTGGAATATCTATTAGTCTTTAATTGTATTTCTAGTCTTCATAAAGAGTTAAGTGTGTTATTTTCCTACAACAATAGTGTAAGTTTTTTTTCTTGCATTTTACTTTCCTACAACATAAGCATAGTGACTCATTAAGAGACCTAATGCACATACTGTGCCAACCATTTCAAGTATACATCCTTGGGTTGACAAGATTAAATGCACCTCATAGTGGGAAAAATAATCCTTATATTGAAAATATTATTCCTAAGCATGGCCTAGAGCATGATATTAAATACCTATTGTGAGGCAGACCAATCTCCTTCCCTAAAAAACCCTAGCTTTGGCCTTCTTGTCAAAGCTCTTTTTAAAATGTTATTGATGTACCTCAAGAGTCGACATAGCTTGTTGTCTTTTCTCTTCTAACTCCATTAGTTATGCCATTCTGATTGTCATGGCATCATGTTCAACTAGCTTTAATTGATGAGCTAACTCTAGGGAGGGGAACTCAAGTGATATAGGAAGCTTTGCTTCCCTTCCATAAACTAACATGAAAGGAGAGTTCCCAAGTGCTCTCTTAGGTGTAATTATGTCAGCCCAAAGGGAAATCCTTAATTTTTAATGTCAACACCTCTAGTTGTCTTCAATGGTCCTCTTCATGATTTTGATCAGGTTCTTATTAGAGGAATCAACCAAGCCATTTCCTTGGGGATAATAATTTGGAAATGTGTTCAAATAGATACCATGGTCAACTACCCAAGAAAAAATGTGAGCCCTAACAAAGGACTTAGAATTTTCTAATATTATGATTAAAGGAGTACCAAATGTGGTAACAATTCCATTAAGGAATTCTACTACTAAGATTTTTGTGGCATCCTTCAAAGTTGTTGCTTTTTTCCACCTTCTAAAATGATTGTTACAACTAGGATCCACTTGTGACCAGAGCTCGAAGGTGGATTGATTGGGCCAATAAAATCTACCCCCTATTAAGAAAATGGTTGATCAACCTAAATAGGATGCAGGGGAAGAGCTACCAATATTTTTTTTCCTAAAAAGAAAGAACACTTCTCACATTTTCTTAAATACTTATAATAGTCATGGAAAATTTGGCTAATAATAACCAGCTCTCATGATCTTCATAGCTCTTTTTCGAGATGATAAGTGGTCATCATTAGGACCATCATGAAATTCTTTAATCATCCTATATGTTTGATTAGGGTTGACACATCTTAGTAAGGTTCCATTGAGATATTTTCTAAAAGGAATCCCATCCACTAGGGAAAAAGGGATAGACTATAACCTAAATTGTCTTATTTTGGCTTGCTTAACCCTTATGGATATCCTTCTCCCAACAGGAAGGCTATCATGTCATACATCCAGCTATTCAAGTTTTCATCCTCTGTTGATTCTACATTTTCTATAACTAGAGAAACCTCCATAATTGTCTCCTAGGATGAAATCATCTATTCACACAACCCTTCACCTTCAACTAGGTTGGTGATCTTGATATCCACATCATACTCCATAACCTTAGTGATCCATCTGACCCTCTTCTTATTGACATCCTTATTTAAAAGAAAGTCCTTCACACTTGCATGTAGAACTAGGCGTTGTATATTGTTATGTGATAATAGATGTCTAAACTTCTTTGAGGCCCTTATGATAGAGAGGACTTGCTTCTCCATATAACTATATTTATCTTCATAATCATTTAGCCCTTAGTTAAAAGAGGCTATAGGTTTTTCTCCATTTGCATTATTCAGTCATATCAAGACAACTGATATTCTTGACTCACCTCCAAGGGTATAGAGAATGAAATCCTTATCAAAATTGGATTGATAAGGGTAGGAGCTAATGCTATTGCTGCCTTAATCTATTCAAAACTAGCTCTCCCTTCCTTTGTCCAGGTGAAGACCATATTCTTTTTTAGTATACCTATAAGGGGCTTAACCATGGTAGCAAGATTAGGGATAAATATTCTTACAAAGTTGATTCTACCAAGGAAGCTTTTCAACCCTTTGTTATGAGTAGGAAGTGGGAGAGAAAGAATTGCCTTTGTTATCTTTGGATCAATATTCAAACTCTCTTTAGACACAATATGTCCAAGAAATTTCCCTTGATTAGTGGAAAATGCAAACTTGCTTGAATTTAGTGATACACAATTCTCCCTACACTTGATGAACATGTGCCTCAGATGACCAAAATGATGTGTTGCATGCTTTGAAAAGACATTTATATCATCAAGATACACCAACACAAATTTTTCCAGCACACTTTTGAAATCCATCTCCATTTCCTTCTAAAATGTGGTACCTGCATTGGTTAGTCCAAATGGCATCTTACAATAGGCAGAGGTACCCCATTTGGTACTGAATGTTGTCTTGTATCTATTAGATTCTTTAACCAATACTTGGTTGGGACCAGAAAACCCATCTAAGAAAGAAAATCTCTTTGAACTACTAACCTTGGATAGAATTTATTTCACAAAAGAGAGGGGATGGTGATCTTTACGAGAGGCCCTATTAAGGTCTCTAAAATCTACACATAGTCTAATCTCTCCACTCTTCTTCCTAATAGGAACAAGGTTAGCCACCCATGAGGAATTCTTAATAGGAAAAATTATATTGGCCTCTATTAAATTGGATAACTCCTTTTTCATTAATGGCTCAATCCTAGGATTAATTGGCCTCTATTTTTGTCTAATAGGTTTGGCATTATCACTTAAATGTATGGCATGCTGAAACAAACTTGGATCAAAACCCTTTAAATCATCATATGTCCATGAAAATATATCATTAAAATCTTGACATAGATGAATAAAATCTTCTTGCTCAATTTCAGAGCACACCTTTCCCATATAAGAGTTCTCCCATCATCGACAATAACTAGTATGTGATCATCTTTATTTGCAACCAAGTTTGACCCTCTGCTCCTTGCCTAATCATCAGGGTTGAAGATACTCTCCAAGGTGACTAGGCCTTTGGGTAACTTGTTTGAACCAAGGTTCATGATTTAATCACCATATTGGCCTTGTAGCCTAGATTTATTCCTCCTAGAGAATTCTACTTCACTTTGAAGAAAATTGACAATCTATACATCAGAATCAAAGACTTGCCAATTTGTGTAGTTTTCTAGAATATAAGGCCTTACAACCATTATAATTTACTACTCTTTGTCATATTTAACATGCTTTGATACATCATAATGAGTACCTATGGTTGCAAGTCTATTAGCATGTTCATTTTCTCTTTGAGGGACATTTTGGATATTGAATGTTTGAAAACTTTCAAGAAAATCCCACACTCTATGTTTGTATGATTTGAGGAGGTTGTTCTTGGTGATATTCTAGCTCCTCACTTGATTCAAAACCAACTCAATATCCCCAAATACCCTTAGAGCCTTGATTCCTCTCTTTAGTGCAAGTTGGAGACCTTGGATCAAAGCTTCATAGTTTACCACATTATTAGTGCAGTTGAATTGGAACCTATAAGAAAAATGACACTTTTCCAATTTAGGGGAAATGAGCATGACACTAGACCCTGAGCCATTTTTATTCCTTGAACCATCAAAGAACAAACTCTACAATCCACATGTATTCTCTCTTGTCTTATGAGATAGGGAATAGGGGTCTCTTTCTCAAGTATGCAATATGTGCCAAGACTCATCTCTATGACTTTTTGTACTAGATCAAACTGATAAGTAGTAGACCACTCATCGAAGAGATAGTTATACACCTTTGCCAAAGAAGTGGCAGGCTCTTGTGCCATATCTTTATCGTCTATTTCATGAATAGTGCAATTCATGTTTGTGGGGCTAGGAGTTTATGTATCTATGTGATTAAGGGCTAGAGGCTTTGCTCTTATGGAGGCTTTAGTCCCGTACCTTCTCCTAAAGAACATATAGGACCAATCTACTACAATGTGACCTCATATTTGTGTAGTGAAGTCTCTAGAAAGACATATAGAAAAATAAGGTTCAACCTTAGCTACTGATATATCTTGAATCACAGTACAACTAGGGCATGCATGCAAGAACATCTCCACATTTTTTAGGATCCCTATAGCCTTGATAGAACTACCATCCAAATGAAGGACATCCCTCACCATTAGTACATACTTAATGTCAAGTAGATCAGCTACACTTTTGGGCATTATATAACTACTAGCCCTTCAATCGATCATACAATTATGGACTAGTTTATCTCTTTTGATCAAGGAAACATAAAAGGGAGGAGGCCTAATTTTCTTACTTTTTTCTCCCCCTTTTATTGGTTTCACTAGGCTTGTTACATCTTCCTCTCTAGGTGGCTAATCATTTACCTCCATGCCCTCTAACTCTTATTGTATTAGCTTCTTCTATGATGGTATAGTAGCAACAACATCCCATATAGAGATATTGACATTCGTCTTTTTCATTTGATCTACCATATTGAAAGGAGTATTAGCTACTTTGACTGAAGCCTTAGGAGTTGAATGGATAGGTAGCTGAATTTGAGAAGTTTGAGGTTTATTAGACTTCTTCTTGCTCATATCTTGCCTTTGTTGGAGAGAAACATTGGATTGTGCATTCATCACTGACACATGAGAAGAAGAATCCTGAGTTGAAGCTTGAATTAGTGGTGGAAAAATATCCTCAATAGCTCTTCTCTTACTTCTAGTGTTGTGAGCTATAACATCCTAATTTGTATTGGCAATGCTCCCCTAGTTGATGATTCATGAAAGAGAAATCACCTTAATTTTATAGGTGAGAAGCATCAATAGGTTGACTAACATTATATTGTTTTCCTATCACTTGCTCTTGTGTAGTTACTATTAGGAATGATTCTTCCTTCTGACATAGATAATATCCGTAGGAATAATTACAAGAAGGGAAGAATTCATGATCTTGGGCAAGATTATTTTGAGGGACCAAAACCCTCTTTGGGTTTGTATTTGTAGTAGGGATGTTGACAATAGGTCTATTCTAATTGTATGGAGCATATCCTTGATTTTGGTTTGGAGGCATATTATTTATGGGACCTTGATACTAAAGTTGGGGGCTTATTATATTGGGCTTGCCTCCTTTCTAGGGTTACCACCTTGTTACTCATCTTTTGTATTATCGAGAAACTATCCTATAGCTTCTCCTCTTGAACCTACAAATTCTTGTCTATATTTTGTATCATAGACTGCATCATATCTTTAATTTTGTCTATTCCATTTGAAGATGTGGAGACTAAAGGGACAATGGAAAGGGGTTGACTTGTAGATATGGTATGGATAAGGGTTGCAATAGGCTGATGATTTGGCATGTCAAGAAAAAAATGCATTAGAGGACTTGGAGCTAACTTCCCTCCTTGTATAGAGATATTTTCTACCTTTATAGAAATTTCATAGGCATTTGGTAAAGTTTCTCCTCCCATAATTTTAGAGTGGTGGTAGTATCACTATTAATAGGTCCAAGGTAATATAAGAAAGCATTACTACGGGAAGGCTTTACTATAGTGAGTATTCTATCCCATGTCTTTTGAAATCTATAATTAAAATCTGTCATATATTCATGGGGTGCTCTCTTGATAGATGTTAGTTTCTCTAAAAGAGATAGCTGATCACTTTTTTCCACAAAATGCCTATAAATCCCTGCTCCTAACCCATCCCAATTAGTAATAGAGTTATGAGACAAACCTCTATACCATTGTAAGGATTTTCCTTTTAGTGATGAAGCTAGCAACCCAACAACAACATCATCCTTTGTAATACCATGTATATTGCAAGCATTTGAAACTTCTTGAATATGTTCTAAATTAGGTATACTTTTGAGAGTTGATCTGGGATATCATGTCTTTGAGCTAAGAGAAGAGGAATCCCACCATTAAAGGTGAAAAATTCATGTGCTCTAGGCTGTACCCTATGGAATAATGCTCTATTTAAATGAAAATATGACAACTTAGGCTATGATCTTTCAATAGGAGGAGTTGAGAGAGATCTTAAAAGTGTATGTGCTACTGTTGCACTCCTAACTGGTGATAGAGATAATCTATTTCTCTTTCTCCTAAGGTTTGAAAATGAAATCTCATTGTATTGAAAATTACCTCTAGAAGATGCTCTTGTATGAGCCTTGTGCATGAATCACATCAACTTTGGCCTAGAAACTAGAATGTAGAGTTGGAGTTGCCAAGTACTTGAAAATGAGCCTCTTGAAGGCCTGAAAATATTGAGAGGAACACTATCTTCTTGACATGTATTTGAAGTTATTTTATTCTTGACACTAGTGAGCTTAGAATGATTCAAATTTTAGGCACACTAGGTATGCCAAAAATTGTTGTCATGAAAGCTTGCACCCTTGCCTAAATTTTTTACCTAAAGGAAACCTTGTGAAACATGGAAACAATCTCAAAGCTATGGGACTTGAACTCTGAGATTGAGTCTCTCAAGAAGGCTGACTTGCTTACTATTAGGGTGAACCTAACTAATCTTTGAGAGGAAAAGGGATAAGGAATGCATGAAATAAAACTACCTAATCTAATCTAAAGGGGTTGATACACCAAAATAGTTTGTTCAATCTTATTTTTGCATAATAATGCACTATCCATCAACATATCCCCAAGATACATTGGTTCAACCTTTGTTTCAATTCAAATATCACAAATAGATTAGAAACCAAATGAAGTGCTACAAGGAAGGAACTTCACTCTATAACATCTGAGACAATATAGATATTGTTATGAAAATTGAAGGATAGAAGACAAACCATCAACAAAGGAAAGGAAGATTTGTGCTTATATTAATGGGTGAATGAGGTAAGATAGAGAATACATTCATACATAGACAAAAAGAAAATTATAGTAGCAGAGCATAAAATGCAATACTAGGGTAAGTGCACAAAGTTGTGGTGCCAAAAGGGGGGTATAAGTGGACACCTTTTTCCTGAAATCAGCAAATTCTGGACTTCAACAAGAATTTGAAGATAGTTACGCTCAAAATTTTAAGATATGACAAAAACAAAATTCGTAGTCCTTTGAATCTAGTTTCTAAACTACTAATTTTTTTTCAAAATAGTCTAGTTTTAGGTCCTCAAAAAAGGGGGCCACAGAAAGTGGTACTGTTTATTCCAAAAAAACATAACATAGTACAAAGTGTGGCCCCCCTAAAATTTTAACTTTTGTTTTGAAATTCTTTAATCGCTCTGGTCAAAAGTTACCTAACACTATGTAGTTTATCCCAAATTTTTCGGGTAATTTTATAATGTGTATTTTTTTTTTAATGAATTTTTAAATTAGACCCATCCAAAAAATGTGAAATATCGGTGTGCTCCCCCTAGAAATGATTGAAAACTAATCTAAAATGAAAACTTCTTTTTTTCAAAGTGTGTAGAATGGAGTCTAGTTTCTAAAAAACTAAGTATTGTTACAAAATTCAATGAATGAGCTAAAATCTACAGCCCAATTAGTACATGGTGGTTTTTGACAAAAAATGAACATACATTCAAAAGAAATTATAGATGAAAGACTTAAAATAGTTTAAATTAAAAATAAATTATATGGTTAGATAGCTAACACAGAGACCTATAATGTTATGTAACCTGATCTTATCGATACCCAACCACGAAGAATCTTGAAGGGGAGCACACAAGAAAAATCAATCATTTTTTGTATGTTTGCTGGAAAACACGTCTCAGACCTGTTTATAAACTCCAAACCTTTGGGTTGGATCTCCAAGGCAAAACCAAGCCTTAGTCTTGGTTTTAATGCAAAGCTTTGAATAGCGCGTGCGCCCTATTAAAACACTATTGAATTCGAGGTAGTGTGCACGCGCTATAGTGCGCACGTGCTATAGTGCGCACACACTATAGTGCGCACACACTATTGAGACCTAAATTGCAAATCAAAACCAAGAGAGAGCTGGGGGGTGGGGCGAGGGAATGGATATTTGTGTGTGTGAGAGAGATAGAGAGAAAGTAGGGGATGGGAGAGGGGAGAGAGGAAGTGAGAAAGAGTAGGGGTGGTAGAGAGAGTATAGGATAAGAGAGAGAGGAAATGTGAGAGAGTAGGGGTGGCAAAGAGAGTACAAGATGCAAGAGAGAGGAAGTGTGAGAGAGTAGAGGTGGCAAAGAGAGAGTATGGGATGGGGGAGAGAGATTGAAAGTAGGGGATGGGAGAGAGAGGAAGTGTGAGAGAGAGTACAAGTTGGGAGAGAGAGATTGAGAGTAGGGGATGGGGGAGAGAGAGAGTAGGTGGTGGGAGACGGAGTGGGAGAGGAAGAGCAAGAGAGAGGAGGATGGGAGTGCATGTGTGTGAAAGAGAGAGAGTAGGGAATGGGAGAGGGGGAAGATAGAGTAGCTTGAGAGAGAGTAGGGGATGGAAGAGAGAGTAGGTGATGGGAGAGGGAGTGGGAGAGGGAGAGAGAGAGGGGGGATGTAAATGTGTGTAAGAGAGAAAGAGAGAGAGTGTGAAAATGTGAGAGAGGGTAGGGGGTAGCAGAGAGAGAGTAGAGAGGGAGAGAGTGAGAGAGAGAGAGAGAGAGAGTGAGAGAGAGTGAGAGTAGGCAGTGGGAGAGGGAGAGCGAGTGAGAGAAAAAGTAGAGGATGGGAGAGGAGAGAGGGGGGATGGGTGTGTGTGAAAGAGAGAGAGTAGGGAATGAGAGAGGGGAGAGAGAGATAGAGAGAGTAGGGGATGGGATAGAAAGAGAGTAGGCAATGGCAGAGGGAGAGGGAGAGGGAGAGAGAGGGTGGATGGAGGAGAAAGAGATTAGGCAATGGTAGAGGGAGTGGGAGAGGGAGAGAGAGGGGGGATGGAAGTGTGTGTAAGAGAGAAATTAGGGGATGAGAGAGAGAGTGTGAGAGAGAGTAGGGGTGGCAAAGAGAGAGAGTGAGAGTAGGGGATGGGAGAGAGAGGGAGAGAGAGAGAGAGAGATAGTAGGCAATGGGAGAGGGAGTGGGAGGGAGAGGGAGAGGGGGAATGGAAGTGTGTAAGAGAGATAGAGTTGGGGATGGGAGAGAGTAGGAAATGGGAGGGGGAGTGAGAGAGAGAGAGGGGGGGGAATGGGAATGTGTATAAGAGAGATAGAGTAGGGGATGGGAGAGAGTGTGAGAGTTTGAGAGAGAGTAGGGGGTGGTAGAGAGAGCTTGTACATGATGGGGGTGAGAGAGAGAGAGAGAGAGAGAGAGAGAGAGAGTATGAGAGAGAGTAGGGGATGGAAGAGAGAGAGTGAGAGTAGGGGATGGGAGAGAGAAAGTAAAGAGGGAAAGAGAGTACTTGAGAGAGAGAGAGATAGTAGGTGGTGCAAGAGGGAGTGGGAGAGGGAGAGAGAGGGGGGATGGGAGTGTGTGTGACAAATCTAGAGAGTAGGGGATGGGAGAGGAGAGAGAGAGGGGGGGGATGGGAGTGCATGTCTATGAAAGAGAGAGAGTAGGGGATGGGAGAGGGGAGAGAGAGAGTAGGGGATGGGGGAGAGGGAGTGGGAGAGGGAGAGAGAGAGAGGGGGAATGGGAATGTGTGTAAGAGAGACAAAGTAGGGGATGGGAGAGAGTGTGAGAGTGTGAGAGAGAGTAGGTGGTGGCAGAGAGAGCTCGTATGGGATGGGAGAGAGAGAGTGAGATTAGGGGATGGGAGTGTGAGAGAGAGTAGGGGATGGGAGAGAGAGAGAGAGTGAGAGTAAGGGATGGGATGGGAGAGAGAGAGAGAGTAGAGAGGGAGAGAGAGAACTTGAGAGAGAGAGATCTAGTAGGCAGTAGGAGAGGGAGAGGGAGAGAGATAGGGGGGATGGGAGTGTGCGTGACAGATGTAGAGAGTAGGGGATGGGAGAGAAGAGAGTGGGGGGATAAGAGTGTGTGTGTCTGTGAAAGAGAGAGAGTAGGGGATGGGAGAGAGTGTGAGAGTGTGAGAGAGAGTAGGGGGTGGCAGAGAGAGAGTACGAGATGGGAGAGATAGAGTGAAAGGATGGGAGAGATAGAGTGAAAGGATGGGAGAGAGTGAGAGAGAGAGTAGGGGGCCGCAGAGAGAGAGAGAGAGTATGGGATGGGAGAGATAGAGTGAAAGGATGGGAGAGAGTGTGAGAGAGAGTAGGGGATGGGAGAGAGTGTGAGAGAGAGTTGGGAATGGGAGAGAGAGAGAGTAAGAGTAGGGGATGGGAGAGAGAGAGTAGAGAGGGAGAGAGAGAACTTGAGAGAGAGAAATAGTAGGTGACCTGGGAGAGGGAGTGGGAGAGGAGGAGAGAGAGGGATGGGAGTGCGTGTGACAAATCTAGAGAGTAGGGGATGGGAGAGAAGAGAGAGGGGGGATGGGAGTGTGAGTGTGAGTGTGTGTGTCTATGAAAGAGAGAGAGAGTAGGGGATAGGAGAGAGTGTGAGAGTGTGAGAGAGAGTAGGGGGTGGCAAAGAGAGAGTACGAGATGGGAGAGACAGAGTGAAAGGATGGGAGAGAGTGTGAGAGAGAGTAGGGGATGGGAGAGAGTGTGAGAGAGAGTTGGGAATGGGAGAGAGAGAGATTAAGAGTAGGGGATGGGAGAGAGAGTAGAGAGGGAGAGAGAGAACTTGAGAGAGAGAAATAGTAGGTGACTTGGGAGAGGGAGTGGGAGAGGAGGAGAGAGAGGGATGGGAGTGCGTGTGACAAATATAGAGAGTAGGGGATGGGAGAGAAGAGAGAGGGGGGATGGGAGTGTGAGTGTGTGTGTGTGTGTGTGTCTGTGAAAGAGAGAGAGTAGGGGATAGGAGAGAGTGTGAGAGTGTGAGAGAGAGTAGGGGGTGGCAAAGAGAGAGTACGAGATGGGAGAGACAGAGTGAAAGGATGGGAAAGAGTGTGAGAGAGAGTAGGAGGTGACAAAGAGAGAGAGAGTATGAGATGAGAGAGACAGAGTGAAAGGATGAGAGAGAGTGTCAGAGAGAGTAGGGGATGGGAGAGAGTGTGAGAGAGAGTTGGGGATTGGAGAGAGAGAGAGTAAGAGTAGGGGATGGGAGAGAGAGAGAGAGAGTAGAGAGGGAGAGAGAGAACTTGAGAGAGAGAGATAGTAGGTGGTGGGAGAGGGAGTGGGAGAGGAGGAGAGAGAGGGATGGGAGTGCGTGTGAGCAATCTAGAGAGAGGGGATGGGAGAGGGGAGAGAGAGAGGGGGATGGGAGTGTGTATCTGCAAAAGAGAGAGTTTAGGGGATGGGAAAGGGGAGAGAGAGAGTAGCGGATGGGAGTGTGTGTAAGAGAGAGTAGGGGATGGGAGAGAGTGTGAGAGAGAGTAGGAGGTGGCAGAGAGAGAGAGAGAGTAAGAAGTGGGAGAGGGAGGATGGGAGTGTGTGTGAGAGATCTAAAGAGTAAAGGATGGGAGAGGGGAGAGAGAGAGAGTGTAGGGGATGGGAGAGGGGAGAGAGAGTAGGAAGAGAGAGAGAGTAGGGAGAGAGAGAGTAGGGAGGGTGGAGAGTGATGTGTTCTAATATAGTGCGTACGTGCTATAGTGCGTACGCACTATGTGAAATCACCTAAAAATGGTCAAAAAGCAACTTTGGGGCCCATTTCATTCATTCTCTGCTTCTGTTCTGTTCTGCACTCTGTTATCCCGACAGAAATTGCGGGTTTCAACACAACAAACATTCTTTCAAAGTGGCAAACACTATTTCAAGCTAACAAACACTATTTCAAGGTGGCAAACACTTTTGGAAGCTAACAAACACCAAATTCAATCATTGGATACACGATTTGAAGACTTTTTGAATATTCCTTGTATAGAAAAGGTTAGTGCAATCTATTTTAAATATTGTTTGTTGATATATAGATACAAATTTGATTATAATTTGACATGTTGTTTAATATATAGTGAATTCATTGAAATTTGTATGTTTCAATGAAATGTTATTTCGAAATGGTTAGAAATTTGACAAGTCATTTTATATATATATCGTGTATTCATTCAAATAATTATAATTTTTATATGTATCTAAATAATTTGTAATTTACACATTTTAAGTAATTCAAATGTTTGAATAATTTGACATGTAGAAATCATCATCATGCCAAGGAAGAAACCAAAAAATCAAACAAATGAAGATAGAGAGAGAGATTTGGCAATTAAAAGAGATAAAATTAAATTACTACGTGAGCAAAGAAAATTGCAAAGAAATAGTGAAGAATTGACTTTCGAAGAGGATCAAGAACCACTAGTACCAAGAAACAAAGAGGAAGAATTGGAAAGACAAAGAGAACGAATGGGACTGTTACGCTCAAGAAGACAATTGAATTGTGAAGCTACACCATCTTCTAATGTTGGAGTCATATCGTCCGCTACACCATCTTCCAATGTTGAAGTCATATCGTCCTCTCATGTTGAAGAGACACCGATTTGTAGATCCGACGATATACACACTCCATCATGTCATGTTGAAGGCACAACATCAACACATCAAGTAGGTGATATTCCATCTTTTGCATCTTATTGCCAAGGCACATCATCTTCGGTTCAAGGTACGCAATACACTCAACCTTATGTTGATGTTCAAAATGTTGAGAGAATTGAAGAGATTATAACACCTTCTAGAATTCGTTTTAGAAGACCAAAATATTTGATTGATATTGATAGTAACATTTTGAAATCAATGCTTGACAAGATTAGCAAGCGTACTTGTCAAAGAAAAGTTAATCGTATGTGGAGATTATTTTTTGATGAATTAAATATTACAGGTCAATGCCAATTATTTGTTGAAATGATGAGGAATTTAAAATTTAGGCCTATCATGAAGATTCTTGGGCTAAGAACGATGGATGATTCAAATGAAAAAAACATTGTAAAGAATCTAATGAATGCTTATGACAAAGTGGGTTCTAAATCACACACCAAAGATAGTAATATCGCAAGACGAGTACTTACATCGACAATAGTAAGTAGCCAAATGAAGAAAGCTCGACTCATGAGAAAGACAAGCAAAACATTAAAAATTGGTAGAGGTACTCTAAGGAGAGCCATGCTAAGGCATGAGAGATTGGAAGATCCAACAAAAAATGAGTTATGGACATTTAGCGGTAGACTACCGCGAAAGGATAAAGAAATTAGTGAAGCCTTGAAATCATTGATCGAAGATTTTTGGAAAGATAACACACGTGTTTCCCCTAATCAAAGAGATGTTGTAAGAAGGAGGATTGGTAGCCAAAATCGTGGGCCAGAATGTCCCTAAGGGTCACTAAATGCCATAGGGCTGCGATCTTTGACGGGGCATATCTATGGGCTGTCAATACTTTGACTATACTTTAAGTCAACGATTATCAATATGTGAAAAAATGGAACTCGTTGTATTTTGAAGTACTGAGAAGATGGCCTTGCCCTTCCCCAGGAGTTTCAGAAATGGGAGACATTAGGTAAGAGAGTGAAAATGTTACTATCACTTAAACGCACATGACGCAATTGGAAATGCAAATTTTGATGGTAATCATTTTGTGATAAGGGAGAGACTAGGGATGATCATTGTTACTATCTCTTTAGTAGTGGAATTTTGTTTTCTCTTGAATTTGGTGGTGGGGGATCAGTGGTAAGACTCCTTGGATATTCCTTCTTATGATGTTAGTGACAAGTGTTGCTCTTTGAAAACACTTGTACAATATTTTTTAAATTATTAGATAAAAAAAGAGAATTGTAAGTATTAAACATGATTAGCCTTTAGTTCCTAGAAGATCTTTATTTCCCCATCAATGCATTTAGAAAGTTAAGTTTGAAGAAGATCATAAATAGAAAAAATTAGAGAAGCGATTTAAACATTTATATTGATTGGAAACATGTGAGTCTTGAGTTTCCTCTACCTTTTAAAGAATGTTCCTTAGCTAGCAGACCTAATTCCACATTCCATAAGACTGTCATTGCGCTAAAGATTTAGGAAACCAACTGCTCTAAGATAAAGCTTCCCGGTCAATAATAATCTAGCCTATTGAGGTACATAATACTTCTTAATTAAACTTGTGTTAATTCAGTATTAATTTTGTAATTAACTACAATTTCAGTATCCGTCTATAGGGGTGACTGAGAAAACTATTTGAGGTCCAATTTGAAAATATATTTGTAAGGATCTCGACCAAGGTTCACAACTTCGATGATTAATACATTCATTCAGGCCAGAACCTCACTACAAAAAAATAATATATAAAACAGGTAGTGAATAACGTCATGTCTAGACCCAAATCAACCAATGAAAGTCAAATTAGCATAATGTGGAACAACAATATATGCATTGAGTGGGTTGCCATAAAAAAGCTTCATAATAAAATTCATGTCTAGAATTAAAAGACCTTAAAGAACATTTATGCTTGTAACACAAATGGCCATTCAAAACTGAATATGATTACAATATGTGAAATAGCATTACAAGAACTTGTAATGCTCTTGTGAACATCATGTTAATTCTTGTAAGAATCCCTAAGATGCTAGTTATACTCAAAATTTTGTTGAAATTGAATTAATTTTTATCCTGTCGGTTAATTGGCTTAGGGTGATATATGCTTCTTGGATGGAATAATGAGTTCATGATTAACTCTATATTAAGATTCATAGCATCTTCTAGTTATTTGCAAAGGAAATTTATAAATTACTTGCTAATGTCATATGGCTTGCTTGAGAAAGATGTCTGTGTTCTTATTGATGGGTACTAATGACTATCCACATTTAGTTCTTTAATATCCTATTTGACAAGCTTTCCATAGACATTTCTTTGCCATACTAAGTATTTTTGAAAACATATTTGAGTAGGACTATAGTAGATACTACCAGAAACAACTTCTTTGCAGTTTTTGAGAAATACTGATAAAGCAAAAAAGAACATCTACTAGTTGGTAGACATAATGGCAACTCTCTAGAAATTGAATTTAATTTCATACATGCACATATCTAATTTAATGTCATACACGAACATATCTAATTTAACGTCATACATGAACAAACATATAATATAAAATGATAACCAATAATGTCATATACATTAACAAACACATAATATATTATGATAACCAATAATGTCGTATATGAACAAACATATCATATATTAACCAATAATGTCATACATCAAATATAGAATGTCATATGTACATCAAATGTGTATCGAATATGTCTCTCAGATGCTTATATATATACATGGGGAAGGAAACAAGTCTGTATATATATGTATCAAATATCTCAACTACATATTTTCCTTCCCACGAGGGGAAGGAAACAAGTCTCTCGACGTCCTCTGTCGTCGTGTGGAGGGAGACAGTGGAGATGACAGGGCCTTCCTGACATGCTCACTTGACCTCTTGTTGAGGCTCTTCTCCAGGTCCAACTAATACAAAGAAAGTAGATATCAATATTTATTATACGTTGAAATCAAATATATGTACTCACAAAATCAATTATTTTCTTACCGCCAACAAATAGTCACTCTGTAAGTCCACCTCAAATGCTCATGGACGATCAGGCGTGACAAGACCCTACAAAAATTCAATAAATATAATCACTTATAAATAACATTAGAAATTTTGAGATTAACTATTATAAACAACAACTAAAATGAAGAAAATTCTTTCATACCTCCGTCAGTGGCTGTGAGCTAGCCACAGCTGCAGCCACTCCACTATCAATAGACTGTCGCAGATGAGGAGGTGTGTCTGACATCATGAGCTGCACGTCATACAATACACATTATATCTAACATGAAACATGGAATAAATATAATCAAATGAATTAAATTAACATGAAACAACTGTACTTGTGTGAAGCTCGTATGATGTCTCTGCTCTGCATCTGTGGTAAAGGTTGAGGGTCCTGTGGAGAACTGATGCACATGCATATTTTTTTTGGTCAATCCTTAATATGATTACATAATAAATATATGTATTAATTAAAATGATTAAATTGATACATACCTCAGGACTCGTCGAAGGGACAAAAAATGGGCTTGGAGGATCACTGCTAGGCCTAGGAACACTTTGACCCTAAATTTTGAACAATGTCAACAAATCCTAATTAATTAATCATTCACTATATGTATGAAATGTGATCAAATTAGTAATTTACCTATGTGTCAATGCCAAATGTCTCATTCAGGAACTGATCAGTGACAAGCTCATCATCTGCACCATCTCCGACATGAGTGCCAAATGTGCATAGGGATCCACATGAAGTGCACATGTGACCATGACATATAGAAGGCTCCCCCTCAACTAATGGGCTCTTGGAATGGATGAGGGTCTGTGTCAAAGAATTAATGGTCCCTAGAGTGCTGGCCTCTACATGTTCCTTCACAACTGAAGGAATAATCACATGCTCACGCTGTGGATGGATCACGGGTGCCCTAACTACATTAGGGTCACGACGTGCTCCGGGCCTCTCAAATGATGACCCCCCACCTCTATCTGGGAGTCTAACATATCAAAATAATTGGGGATCTCCCCAAGGACAAACTTACAATATAATTTCTTCAAAAAATACATGGGGACCTCGTGATTGTTGCAAGGAGAGGCATCAAAAACCATCCACCATCTATCCCAAAAATTATTCTAATAGCATCATGTATGCACCAATGGATGGGGAATCGTTTAGTACCCTCTCTAACATTATTTTGCTCACCGGGTTTTCTAAATAATGCACATATACTACTTTTTGGTATTTCCTTTTTTTTAACATCTTCATATGACAATTTATTTGCATAAATTTTTTTTGTTCATCCCTCTTAGCCCGCCAAATATCTAACTGACCACTAACTGAGGCTATCTGAGTGTTAATGGATTCGAGGGATGATGCCAATTGAGCCCTTATTGGATTGGTTTGTCCGGATTCTTTCAACCGAGCAATGATTCCTTCTAATTCAGTTTTGCCTCTCTCTATTTCATTTCTTAGATTTTCTTGTGTGTCTGGTGGAGGTCTTGCAATTGGTTCGGGTTGTGGAATTTGTTCTTCTTGAGGAGGGTTTTGGTTTTGGGGTTCTTGAGGGTTTTGATGTTCTTGTGGATTTTTTGGTTGATTATGAACATTTCCTGATAAAAAATCAATTGAAATTCAAATAAATAAACAAATCTAAATGAAATATGTAAAAACCCTACAAAAGAACATAAAAAACTTACAAAACAATATGAAAAATATATCAAACAATGCAAAGTTAGGTTTATATCACTTACGGCGTCGTCGTGGGTGCGCTTGTGGTCTTGGATTTCATCGACGAGGAGGCATTTTGGCAAATGGTGGTGCAAATGTTGAGTCTTCAACTCGCGTACGCGCTGTTCGTTTAGGAGTAAAAGAAAATGGTAATGAAAATGATGGGCTGCGGGTTTGCAGCCCATCATACATACTTTTTATTTTTTAGAAAGCGCGCACACACTATAGTGCGTGCGCGCTGTTTAAAATAGGAAAAAAAAAATTTGTTGTCACCTTTTTAGCACCACAACTCGGTGCATATGCCCACTAATGAATTAGAAAAAGGCCAATCCTAAGAAGGGTTACAAAATTTGATTTTATAGTGCAAGCATAGCTCAAATAATTTCTATCCTAAGGCAAAGCACAACAACTGCATTTAAGGTTGTAGAGAATGATTGCTGGAAATCTGGGAAAGATCAGATCATGGTACATATCCAGATGTAGGAAAACCATATCATTCACCAAATAGAGCCTTGAGAAGACAAAAATGGTGGCCACTATCATTTTGACTAGGTAAATGGATAACCAGGCAGTGATGGAGTGTCCCTTTATGTTAAAGTGGCATGGAGAACAATGAAAGTGGTTGCAGGTGATCAAAAGATCAATTTGCCATTAAAAGAGCTAGTTACTCCATGTTATCAATGTGCCAAATCAGATAAATAAGCAAGTCAACTAGATTTGACTATCTAACTGTGCTACATGGCCCAATACTATTTGAATATTCCACCAACATGTCTAGCTTTCAAACTTTACGTTGACCTATTGATTGTCTAATCACAACCTCGCCACCCTAGCCCACTCAAAAATGTGTTGTATTCTCTCTATCTCACTATGAAAATTCATAGTAGATTTTTTCATAGCGATATAGCGACATGCATTGATCTTGGAAGATCAGATGGCCAAGGGAGAACCATAGTCTACCATCTTCATTAGTACCTTTAACCAATCAAGTACTGCCACATCATTAGATTTTCTTTGACTCCTTTCTTATTACATGACTTAAGCTTCAATCTAGCCCCACTTGTCCATGTGTTAGTCTACTAGTTTTTCACTATGGAAAACTACCTCACATCTTTGGTTAGTGATATAATGAAAGCCTCACATCTAGCTTTAATCTGATGATCCTAAAGATGCAATGATCTTCGTTTGTACCTTGACCAATCAAAACCTTTCCCTACACCAACTAATTTTGACACCCCTTTGCTTATGACCCACAACTAAAATGGGTCCCACACGTCCACGTGTTGCATCGTCACTATCTCTCTATAAAAATTTGATGTACAATTTTCTCATAGCAACATAGCGACATTCATTGATCTATTTTCAATTAGATGATGAAGAAGATGCGAGCCCACTGAGGTGTTAATAACATGCAACAACTTGAAGACTTGGGATATAAAATGTAACCCAAGGTTTTAATATGTGTCCTTATAACATTTGATAATTTGAATATTTGAAAATATGACCATTGGCCATGCTTGATAGGAAAAACTTCATTTTTTGGTGGGAGGGAAAGAATAGATAATAGTACCATCATCAATGTCAATAGAACCTTTACAACATACATTCATAATAGTGTTGTTCCCCATCAAAATGTGTGGAGTAGGAGTCTAAGCCTCAAAAGAAGAGAAAAAATCCTGAGAAGATGCCATATGGTGTGAAGCACTTGAATCTAGTAACCATCTACAAGAGTGTGGAGCAGTAATTGCACATAGTGCATGAACCTTTCCTAAATCTTTATCATTTGTTTGAAATCATGATGATGATGAAGATCTATGAGAAGTAGAAGAAATATCAATGTTTCTCTTCTAAAGTATAGATGTCAAATCTAAAACTTTTTTGGCATAGCCATCTAACTTCTTCTCATAGCAACCTAACTTATCATGATTAAGCTTATTAAAATATGAATAGTTCAGTCTTTCAAGATTTGGTTTATTTCCCTTAGGAGGAGGTGGGCCTAATGTGATGTGAGGGCTAGAGTCAATCTAAGACTATGTAGGATATGACTTCTATTTCTTCTCCTTCGTCCGAGAAGATTGTCGAGCTACCAATGCATAAGTCTATGAGCCTGTGAATGAATCTAACTGAGAGAGTTTAGATTTCTATTGAGTCAAATGATCATGAAAAACCTCAAAGGATGGCATGGTAGATCTAGTACCCAAAGAATCCTTGGTGGAATAGAAGGTAGAAGAAAATATTTAAAAGTTTCCATGAAGCTTAGAAAGAATCAGGTAAATGCACTCAATGTCAGCCCTAATTTTCACACAACCCTACAATTAAGATATATATTGTTTGAACTTCATCAAGAAGTCCTCAATGGAAAGAAAATAATCTAGTATAAGAGAGGTAAGCTCTACCTCAATCTGAAGTGCCTTGAACTCAATCACTATATTAAACAAGTCATCAAGCTTGGTCCACATAGCTACAGAGGTATTGCACCCATCAAGATGAAATTGTAGATTGTTGGATACTTGTTTAAATCAACCCCATTGGCTCATCCATATTGTTCCTATATTGTACAACCTCAAAAGGCCTCTGTAAAAGTGGTTGCATTACATCTAAACAAGATCACAACCCTTTTCACCAAAGAAGTCATGCCATCAGGGTCTTCCATGTGTGATAGTTATGAGGGGTCAAAAGTTCTAGACAAGAAGAGGCCTTAACCATTTCTTTTAGAAGGTGTTAAATTGTTTTTTTAAAAAGTTCTCATTTATTGATATAAATAACATAAATAATAATACAACACACCCCCCACAATGCAAAAAAACCCCAGCTTCTAGAAGGAATGTGAATACAAGAAAAGAGAAAAAGGATTTAGTTTGAGAATAACATGTAACTTTGAAAAATACTGATAAATATAATACAGAATCTAGATAGTGCATAAGAAGAGCTTTCCAACGCTTCTTTCGAATCAAAAAATGGAGCTAAAATGAGCAAGTTACACTCCCCAATAGATGGAAAACATCATCTAACTTTGAGCAAAAAAAGGGTACCAAATTGGGGAAAAAAATCAAAAAATACCTTGATCATCATGTCTATCTCTAACTTAGCTTTCCCTTGCTTCTTTTGGATCCAAAAAAAGCCTATGTATGCTCAAGTTAGAGTGAAAAAACCAATAGGTACCCTTTCTTTGCAAAGGAAAAGAAATGAGCCCAAAAATTACTTAGGGGCTAAAATTTAAGTCCTCGACATTTCCATATGATTGTAGGCTAATGGAGGGAGGTGAGCATCCCATCAATGGAAGAATGGTGGCACTACCAGGCAGAGTGAAGCATGATGGAGTGACGACCCAGGTGGAGCAACGACATAGGGCTGAGCAGTGGTGATGGGTGAGTAGAGCAGTAGTGGTGATGGCTCTCTAGCTGTGCATTTTTTAAAACTTGTTGCATTTTTTTTAGAAATATATTTTTTAAAATATTGGTGTCTTAGTTTGCATTCTAGAGGTTGTACAACTTTGGTATGTAAAAAAAAAATTGCCTCCCTAGTTAACATTGTCCAAAATCGACAAATTTTATGTAAAAAAGGGGGTTTTAAATTGAACTGTGAGGTCTATTTGGCTTCAAAGTGCTCCACAATTTAGAGGACTCCCATTTGCACATAAAATAGCAGAAAAAAATTATATATATGCTATCAAACCCTTGTGTTCCTCTTTTTCTCCAAATAAGAACAAGCTACAACAAGCTAGGCTCTGATACCATGTAGGATTTGAGCAATACAAATCCACAAAAAATGAAGAACACCTGCATGTAAGAACTTCTCACAAAGAAGAAAGGACAAAGAAGAGGAAAGGGTTTTGCTTTGAGGATATGAAAAATATAATATCAGACTAAGAAGATAAGATAGAATTTACAATTGATAAATCCTTATAGAAGGAGAACAAAAACCTAAAAGGAAAACCCTAAGAGGTAAAAATAAATTTAATAATTACTAATTAATTATTGAATGGAAATGAAAGTGCATAAAGGGAAATCTTATGAAGGGAGTAAAGGTAATTTAATAATTGAAATGAATTTAACCCTTTACTCTAACAAACTCTTCCAACCAAAAGATGATGAAATAAAATTTGAGAGTTTGAAGGTGGAAAGAAATACCAAAATGTAGGTGGTACATTAGGATATAGATCCAAACTACTAAGACCACAAAATTGGGTCCTAATTTAGCATTAGTTATGGGTGATTACAATTTAGGATAATCATTCTATCCCCCACTTTGGTAGGAGTATGAGACCATCTCATGCTCATCGTAAAGTAGATAAACATATCAAGGAATATTTTTACCAAGATCAAGGAGATAAGTAGACACTAATCCACCAAATGACTCAAGTCCTCTTCAAATCCAAAACCAAGATAAAGAAGAAATACTTGTTGGTGTGTGTGTGTGTGTGTGTGTGTGTGTGTGTGTGTGTGAGAGAGAGAGAGAGAGAGAGAGAGAGAGAGAGAGAGAGAGAGAGAGAGAGAGAGAGAGAGAGAGAGAATTAAGGTATGGACTATACAAAGATAAAATATCGTGAGAAAATATGGAATTAAAGGTATATAGAAAGTTGTGTTATGATAGTAAACCCATCAAAAAAGATGATCAAGAGAAGTATACTTCCTTTAGGAAATATGACATAGGAGGAGTAGTCCTTAAGGAAAGCATTATCTTTGAAAGAGATCTAGAAAGTAAGAATCAATCATAGGAAAAGAAAAGTCTCCAAAGAGTTATGCTAAAGAATGATTAGGGCACGATAATCTCAATAAAAGTATAAATCCAAGAAAAATATTTTTTTCCTTGTCCATTCTTACAAGAAATTGCATTGAACCAATGTATATGTGTATGAAAAATGTGAAATAAGGAGAAAATTGTATGTCCCCATGTTAAAGAAATAGCAAATGTCTGAATGAGATCAATAACTTTAACAAATTAAAACATGAACAAGCACAAGAGATAAACTTCCATTGTGAGATTCCCAAAAGTGACTTTTAAAAAATCAAGGAAAATGAAACACATGAGAAAGAGTACAAAAAGTGAGATACTTTAGGGTTAATATGGTCATACAATAACTTATGTTTATCAATAATTATAAAAATTGAATTGATATCACCCCCAAGATGTAGAACTACAAGCACTACAAGAATAATTTTGGATAAAGAATATTGTGGAGACCAAAAAGAATGGTTTCTACCACTTCATGTCATCCCTAATCGAATAACAAAAAGGAAAATTTATAAATAATAGAATATACACATCAAAAAAATGTATACAAAATATAAAATAGATGAACTAAAATAGACAAATCTCACAAAATTTTGATTCTTGTATCACCTTGTGTCAATGGGGAACAAGGTTTTTTTTAAAGAAATGTAAAGAAAACATATAGAAAAAAAATAAGCCACAAGGAAAGAATAGAAAAATATGAATACATACAAAAGATTTTGTCACACAAGAGGGGATAGTCATGCATCTCACATTCCCCCCAACTTGGTATTTACTATTTAGGGACCATGGGAAATGTTCAAGAGGCATAATGTTGAGCA
Organism: Cupressus sempervirens; assembly: GCA_028749045.1. Taxonomy (NCBI): domain Eukaryota; kingdom Viridiplantae; phylum Streptophyta; class Pinopsida; order Cupressales; family Cupressaceae; genus Cupressus; species Cupressus sempervirens. Next base: position 202,417,444 of record CM053792.1, read on the forward strand.
CAATAGATGAATTTATCCCAAGTTCCATTAAGGACCATAATCTAATGATGCCTCACCTTGTTTTTCATTAGGAGAAAAAGATTTATTTTCAAATCTAGTAGGTAAATTGTGATTAACATCACTAAGCTCATACATATCATTCAAATCATAAGCAAATTAATATCATTTTTATTAGAAATATTGTAATCATCATCATCAAAAGTATCACCTTCATCAAAATAATTCATAATAGAATCTTTGATACAAATAGAATCATTACGTAGTTGGAGCATAATATCACTAGGTGGATTGAATCAATTTAATATATAAAAATAATGCACATCAACTTTTATATCTAATTTTAAAAAAATGTAAACAAAAAGAGATAACAATATGAAACCTTGAGATATATACACAAAATTGTAACATAAGATATCCTACACGTAAAATCTACTCTAAATGCCTCACTAACTTTGTCTAAAATGTCTTTTTACAATGCCTCACTAAATTTTACAAATATATTTTCTAAACCAATGCCCAATTTTTACAAATAAAGTGCTTCTTTGAAAAAATAGTTGTTTAATAAATGTACATCCATTTTATATGTTATAGGTTAGGTGCTCAAAGCTAAATACACATGTCCATTTCGAGTGGGAAATATTTTTCTTACAAACTTCTATGGACTTGGCATCCAACTTATTGCATCCACTCATTTATTTTAGATAGGTCCCATGTCTCGATTAGGGGATCTAAAAGGTGGAAAATTTAATATTTCAACATGCAAAGAGACAAATATTGATGTCCAAAAGATCTTACTGAGATTTATATCTATTTTAGTAAGTGAAACTAGTTTTAATAAAACTCAATTATATTTCTTAGTGTTTGAGTTTTAGGTGATGCATATTCATTGAATTAATATTATCATTTGATCATCATTATCTCTCTCTCTCTTTTTTGTCTCTTGAGCTTTTAGATTTTGGCATTACAATCAATGCCTAAGGAAGATTATTACATGTATCAGAGAATTTCCCTAAGCTACACTTGGGTGGGTGGGTGGAGGGTGTTGGTGTAATTAAATATTCACTAATTATACTTTACTTGAGCTTACTTAGGATAAAACATTTCATAGTAGATAGAAATTATCACTACCTATAGTGAAACATCATGTGCATAGTTGAGGTACAAACTCCTAGGTGTCTCAATGACAAACTACTATGCAACCCATTATCCTAAGTAAGCTTAAGTATAAGTGTAATTAGTGAATATTGAATTATGCTACTACCCTACCTTAACTGCAACTAGGGGAATAAACTTAAAATCACAATGAAATATGGGTCTTGACTACTATTCCATTTTGGACACCCATGTATAATATGCAAAGCAATACATGAAATGTAATTTCTCATAAAGTAAATAAAGAGGGAAATCCTTATGGTAAAAACCCTCCCTTGAAAAGAGAGATGAAAAAAAAAAAAGATGCATGGGTGGATGGAGTACTCAAGACCCCCTACAAACTACATACATCATTTATATATAGGAAATTATCCCCCCATAGAAAGGAAAGTAGAAGAAATGATACCCCCATAGTGAAGAAGCTCCAATATTGATGAAGTGTACCTGAAAACGCAAGAGAATCCAACGCCTACAAGAAACATGAATCCCATTAAGAAGAAATGAATATATAAAATGATGAAGAATCCAAACCATGTGCAAATGGAGGAAGTGGGAAGAAAGTCTCCATGTATGCATATTTGAATATTGATTAGGGATATCCAAACATAAAGGTAGCATCACACCATCAAGCTGACCTATGAGATGGGACACACCAAGTGAAGTTGAAGAGTTAAAAATTCTAATGTCCAAAGTTGGTGAAGAAGCATCTCCAACTATGATGGTGTCATCAAAGAGTATAGAAACTGCCTCGAGTATGTCTACCAAATTTGAAATTGAGACTCCACAAATAATGAACCAAAATTTGGCAAGTAGGAATCCCAATTAGGAAGAAAAATAGTTGTACCTTACAATGACTCATTCTAATCACCAACAAGATATAATTGTGTGATTGCAAAATTGGAGAAGTAGGAGTTGCAAGAGGAGTCATTAGATAATCATTTCTCTCAATATATGCAGATTCTTCAATCTCCTCCAAGATATAATCATCATAGGGAATATTATTTGCATCTTCAAATGGAATGAGGCAAAATAAAGTAGGATCATCTAGGAAAGGAAGAACATGTGTATCTCCAAAAGCCTCCCAAATATTTATCCAAATACATGTAGGCACTCAATACCTCTAGATTTTGGCTCGATGTCATTGAAGAGACACAAATTGATAGTACTGCTAATCAAATTATAATATGAGCATTATTTTCTCCCCAAACATATTGCTTCCCATGTAATTTGGCTCAATTTTGAGTCCATTGAGATGAGCCAAGAGGTTAAGCCATCTACAATGTATGATTATTCCTTTTGTCCATGACTCATAATTATCCTTAGTCAAAAGAATTACCTGAAATTTTTTTTTATAACCCTTGATTGCATCAATGATAAGCTTCTCACATCATGAAATGAGATCAAAGAATGTTTATACCCTAGAATTAGGTTATAATAGACTTAGAAAACTATGCAAATATCCAAACTAAGGCTTATGCATTAGACTTGTAAAACTAAGCCAAAATTTGAAAGTATAATTTCTAGTTATAGTAAGTAAAACCTAATACCAAATATGGACAATATATAAAATAGTATGAACTTTCAAAATTATTGCACTTGAAAAGAAGTTCATATAAGCTTGAAAGAGGCCTTAGAAGAAGTTTCAAAAACTAGGATTTGTGATTTTTTAGAGTAACTCAGAATCAAAGATCCAAAATCACCTATTCCACTATGTAAATTGCAAAATTCTACCCCCCCCCGGACTCCAAAAATAAACTACAAAAATGAGTTTGGATGACTAAGATGTCCCTTTTAAAGATTGCCTTTGAAATTAGTTTTTTTTGAATCTTCTTCATTGCACTTCCAAAATTCAAATGGCTCTAGTTTTGGCCTTAGATGTTTTATTTGAATGAAAAAAAATTTTTCTTAAGGGGTTTGGACCTCCCCTATATGATCCCAACCTTTTATTTGCACCAACAAGCTCCAACTTTCACCTATAATAAAAATTCACGAAAGACAAAACTCCAAATTTCTCTAAATATATGTTGAAATGATGATTCAAAAATTGAAAAACTTTGTATCCACAACTGGATCAAACCAAGATTGATATTCTTGAGAAGAGTTCTTCACACCTTGAGAGCTCTGATACCATGTTAGAGTTTTAGTTGACTCTACGACACCCCCAGGATCAAATGAAAGGCCAAGACAATTTCCACAAGATATTGGCAAGATAATTGCATTAAGATGCAATAATGATATTATTGATAATGAACTTGATGGGAAATTACATTGATTCTAATTGATTGATCAAAATTTTCATAGTAGCCTCCTTATGTAGGGAAGGCAATGCATAACAATTATAAGGAGAAGATAACCTATCGCCTACATAGGTGGAATCACACATCCACTAAAGGTGGATCATCCTCCATTATGAAATGAAGTATGTGGGATGATGAGGATGAGGATGTGATATATGTGCTAAAGGTGGATAAAGATAATAATTATCACCATTAGAGTGAAATCCTCCAACACGATGTGCATAATTAAGGTCCAAACTCCTAGGTATCTCAATGACAAAGTACTATGCAATACATTACGCTAAGTATGCTTAAGTTAAGTGTGATTAGTGAATATTTAATTGTGTCGACACTTAGAGAAGTGAAAGATGGAAATAATAAAAGAGGCGTGCTTGAAAAATGTTGTAGAGACATCAAGAATGATTATTGCAACCACAAATGTGAGTTTTAACTCTTTATTTTTATCTCCCATTTTGCACCTAATGTAGATAAAGACTATAACCACACTGAAAGGAAAAATAAAATGTTCAAAGAAAATTACACTTCAAAGTGGTAAATCTTAGGAAATTAAGAATGTACAAGTTCTTATGTTTGGTTGATTGCTCTTTTCATCTTTTTGATTCACGAAGAGTCTTAATCAAGAGGGGTAACTTCTCTTAGATTATATTAAATGAATCTAAATGTACAATAAAGTAGTTTTCAATTTTAACGAGTTTCCCAACAACAACAAAATTATTATTATTATTTTTAAAATAAACTCTTATGCTAGGTAGGACAATCGTATAATGTGAAAAAACATAGAAAATATGTAACTTTGGATGGTCTTCACATAATTTTTTGATTCATTTTACAATGGATGTTTTTTTTGAGTTTTTTCTTTCCTCCAAGTAGAACACCATTATAGGTCATCACATTAGTAATTTTTTTCTAAATTACAATTTTTTTTCTCAAATGGTTTCTCACTTATCATTAAGATAAATTCTTTGTTTGACTTTGCAGACTTTATAGTCTCTCATGCATTGTTATATAGTATATGGAGTTAATGGACAGAATCTTATATATCATAGTGTGCTCCATTTATTGCAAGTGTTTGTTTGTCATTGTTAAATAGTAGAAAAGAAAAATATTTTACTCTAATATATGTTATACAACTACACGATCTAGAGATTGAAAAATCATGTAGATCAACTACACCTCATTTTTCTCAAGAATAGGGATAAGAATGTTCCACAAATAATAACATAAAATCAAAATACAATTTTTGGTTTGTAAATATTCTAATAAAAACAAATTGAAAAAAATATGATATAGTAATACTATAATAATACAATAGTAATCATAAGAATAATATAAAGCCAAACATTGATCAAATCTAAGTAGTATTATTGAAGATAAAAGATTTCCACGATTCACAAATTGTTTGGTAACGATAGCATGCAAATTTTTAACATCTACTTTTAGAATCATACTCCATGATCCGTCATGCTCAACTACTTTTATTTGTCATTTGGAATTGACTTGAATGCTCTAATAATTGTATACAATTGATACTAATATAGGTGCAATTGTCAAAGGGCCCTTGGTCTATTGGTGAAGTTGAAAGGCTCACAAAGAGCCCACTAGGGATCAAGTCTTCCTAACTACTGGGTGGCTTTGGCAGAATGGATACCCCTCAGTCCTTGCTTCTTAACCAAAGAGGCTAGGCGAAAAAGCTCACCTCCATCGCTTTGTCAGAATGGATACTCCTGAATTCTTCCTTCTTAACCAAAGAGGCTAGGCGAAAAAGGTATAGTTGTAATTTCCCACTTAAGTAAAGCTTTAGTTTTTAATGGAAACATGACCAGTTATTAGATCCATTTGGTTGTATTAATTTAATAATTTTTGACAATCGATCTAAAATATATATCTCCTCTTTGGTGGCGTACAATCTTGGAAAAGCGTCGCTGAACAAGTACAGATACAAATCATACGGCTCCTGCCAAAATATATTACATCCCCACTCTCTTTTTTCTTGCTTTTAAGACAATGAAACATCACTTCAAGGGTGTAGAAAAGCTGCAGTAATCTTGTAAGGTAATTTGAAGCATACACAGTAGATAGGTTTGAGAGAAGCTCGATGAAAAGAGTATGTGGGTTTCTGATGTGTATTTTCTATAGCAAAACTCAGGACAAACAAACAAGGTTTCTGACTAAAAAAGAATCAGTGGCATTTATACAAGCTCATTGAATGAGTAATGGCTGACAAAGACGGCCATTCTTACACCATGTTTCACCTAATTACATCCACATAGTACATCGATCCACTGTACATAAAGTGAAATAGGAATGCATGCAAATTTTCAAAGACAAAATGCGGTATTGATTATGAGTCGTTCTTTTCAAGTCGAGAAAACCATGTGATTTTGAGTAGGAGGTGAAGTTTCGCCACAGTCAGTAGAATGAGACCAGCAGAAAAGCTTGGCAAAAGCGCAAAGGAATTTGGTTTGGGTTCAAATGAGATTTTTAAAGAGAGATTTTGGTGAGAGATGTTTGTCATCTTTTAGTACAGTTTTTTATATACAAGTAAGGGAAAGAATTTAGCTGGGAAGAGCATAGTGTCATTGTAATAATTTTACATATCTGATTTTTTAATTATTAATTTTAAAGATGTTTAAAAAATGATAATGTATGTATTAATAGTTTATTATTTTTATCTTTTTGATTTAGAACTGATTCATTTGTTTACTACTATTTAGATGTCTGTTTTGGGTACATTTATTCACAAGAACTGGTAATTTTGATTGAACACTTATTGGTGCATTTTAAAGTGGATATGGAAGATATGGGGGGCACTTTGAAATTATCAATTTTTTATCCATTGATATAGAGCATTTCATTGATATCAAGAAGCTAAGAAATAGTTTTCAAGGTGTCAACTCTTAAATGAAGACGATAAAAGAAAAGAAATCTCAAATCCAACATTTAATTTAGACTCTACAAGTCTATAATTTTAGGGCATGGAGGTAGTGGTGCTCTTCTCTTAGTAGTTGAGCACATTTAAATAGTTCTTGTAACACTTGTTGGTTTAATGATCAATATTTTTGACAATAGTTGTAGCCTTAGACTTGTTAGATCTAAAAAGAAACAAATCATGTGATGTGACATCCACACTAATATGATATGACTTAGTGCTCAAGCATGGGTGTCCCTAACACTGAAACCTTGGTTATAAGTAGGGGACTTCTCCATTAAGTTCACTATAAAAAATAAGAGATTTCAAATTTCAAATTTTAAGAAAGATGAATAATGTTTAAATATGAAGATATATTTGTTCAATGTGAAGCACAAATTTCTTTAATATAGTCATTTAAAATATTTTAATGGTAGGATTTCACCTAAAAATTCTAAGTAGAAGCCTCTTAAGAACTTTGACTCCCATAAATAAGAAATAGATGCCAATTAAATTGAAAACGATAGAGCCATCCCATTTGATTATAGATGAGAAAAGAACCATCCCTAATGGGTGAAAAGATATCATTATGATATTATTGAGAAGTCATCTATCCTAATGTAAACTGGATTATACATCCAACATTAAATTGGTGACCCCATATGGTGCATCTTATATGGAAGTATTTTCATTAAAAAAATCCAAATTATAATCTCTAATCAATTCATTCATTGGCTGTAGAAATGCAAAACCCTAAGGCCAAGTACCCGCTCTCAAAGGCTTGATGGAAGAGATTTCCCCAATCACATGAATCATGTCCTTTAGTTCAACATCCAATCCAAGCTCTTTATCAAAGTTATTTGATGGATAGATGAGAATGAAATCACAAACCTTATGGTTGAGAAATTCAAGAGCATCACCACTAACAAAATGGCAAGGCCCAATCATGCATTTGGAGGTGACATTGAATAGTAACATATATAGGAATGTCAATACAAGAAATAATTTGACTCAAATATCATCTATGGTATATCTAATAAGTCTTTGTTAAAAACATTAAATGAATTTTTCTTTTAAGATTTAGGATAAAGTTTACTATTCCATATATTTTTTATTTCTAATTTTTATAAGATCTTTCATTTCAAGAAAGGGGGACAAAAACACAAAGTCACTAGGACATAAATTATATATTAAGATATTCTTTTTGGGAAGCATCTATAGGAGTCAAAATAAAGGTACAAACTTCCCAAAGGGTATATGTCTCTCCAAAAATAAACACATGACATGTAGGAGATCCATTTTTGAGTTGAACCCAAAAAAGATTCACACTGAAGTGTTTCTTGAGAAGCATGTTGTAATTGATGCAACTCATTATCTATTTTAGAGAAAAATGAAATAGTAAGAAAGTTTCATGATCCATTTTTTCTTAGGATAAATAGAAGACAAAGGAATTGACATAAGTAAACTAGACTAGACATAAAAAAATTCAACACATAAAAATTATACAATAAAAAAGATAGAGGTCACCATGGTATAATATTTATATTTTATTAAAAGAAAGTAAATTAAGGTTGGGAATGAAGACACATATTATAATTGCTATAGAATACTTCTCAATATTGATAAATAATGGCTCTTTGATATAAATTGAATAGTTTAGTTGACCAAATAAAACTATCTCCCTAGTGGACTCCTAATATTTTTTTTTTAAATCTCAAAAACCAAGAATCTCTAGAAAATCTTCCTAGTCCTTCTAATATTTTCTTTAAAATCTCAAAAACTAAGAATCTCCAATGTTATTTTAATATTGTTGGCTAAATTTTTATAGACTTGTTGGTAAAGAGATTTGTCACTTAAAAAATATGTGATTTAGCCCAATTAAATATGTGGCAAATCAATTTCTCCAATAGTTGGATAGGCCCTTGTTATCCAGTCTTCCTTTGTGTTTAGAGGGGTAGCTCCCTTGTGAGATATAATTTTTTATTTTCAAGACAATTACACCTTATAAGATAGAAAGTAAACTATTGATGATGAATGCACCACACGACTTCAATGCTTCCCTAAAATTGGTATAAATTGCTAATGAAAACAAACAAAAATTATGCTTGAAAGCTATCATTTACATAATGCTAAATCAATGATTCATGAATATTTACATCATACCATGAAAATAGTCATTACAAAAAATCAAACCTTCAACAATGCGGATTTTATTGAAAAGAGGACGTTAAATGTACTTTCTTTTATTTCTTAGCACCAAGAACATAAGAAAATTGTTCATTACAAGAACAAGAATTATACGCATTCCAAAAATTACCTTGCTATGAAAACATTAAATGTCCCTTTTCTTTAAATTCAAAAAGTCTCCAATTACATGTGTTGTTCATGAATTTATAATCTATTCTAGCATAACCACCCTTTTGGGTTCATAACCACTCAAAAAGTTAGAATTTGAACTATTCCAAAGATGATTCATAACCAGTTCTAACTTTCCAATTCTAACTCTCAAACTCTAACTTTCTAACCTTAACTTTTAAAAAGTTAGGGTTGATAGAAATAGAGTAAATTTTAGTACATAGAGAGAGAAAACTTTAGTATGGGGGAAGAGAGAGAGAAAAGAAAAGAAAGCATGACTCTAACTCTCTAACTCTAACTTTCTAACCTTAACTTTCAAAAAGTTAAGGTAGATAGAAAAAGAGTAAATTTTAGAACATAGAGAGCAACTTTAGTACATAAAGAGAGATGATTTTAGTAGATAGATAGAGAGAAACATTTTAGTAGATAGAGAGAGAAATGCTCATAGAGAGAAAAGGTTTTAGTACTAGGAGGGAGAAGGTTTTTGCATTTTAAATTTACTCTCATTCCTGAACTAAAATTTCTTTTAACTTCTTAGGTAAATTATCAAGATAACAAGACTAGATCCTTTCTCTTTTATAGACATGTCCAAAATAATCCATAATCCATTGAGTTACACAACATGACCATTTGATTCATTAGACAAAATCCAAAGGTATAGTAAGAGCTTGCAATCATTGAAGACACTCCATCCTACACACAAAAAAAGAAATTCAACAAAAATATTACATTTTAATGCTAAAACAAAACATATTCTATAACCTTTTCTAAAAATAACCATTCTCCCATCTTAGACCTAAATACCAACCTTCATTAAAATTTATTAGATACAAGTCTTAAATAATCATTATTTGATTTACATAGAAGTTTAATTAACCTATATTTATTTACAATAAAAAAATATTAGGAGGTTGTCCTATAATCCATATAATACATATAGTAGGGGCTACATAATATGAAATCCAACCATGATACTACTAACACATACCAATGTAAACTATAAAAATCATAATATGTCTTAAAAGGCTTGTATTATGTGATGATTGTTATTAGTTTAATAATTAGTAGTTTAATTAGTTTGAAATTCATTTATTAATTTGGGGTCCGTTTGGCTATAGTAATATAAAAATGGGAATAGGAATACTTATTCTTGAACATAAAATGGGGTTATGTATTCTTATTCTTGTTTGGTTCACCCAAAATTTGATGCAGAATTCATGGACTCAAAAATTTATGTTTTCTAAAACAAAAAATTGGAATAGGAATACGTATTCCTATTCCACCTATTTAGGTGGAATAGAAAATCCTCATTTTTGGGCAAAAATTGGAATACGTATTCCAATTTTATTCCTATTCCAATTCCAATTTGGTGCATCCAAATTGAGAATTCAAAATTTTAAGAATATACACATGCCTATTCCACTTGTATTCCCGTTGCCAAATAGGCCCTTGAAGTTACAACATTTGGTATAAGTAGTTTAGAAGAAAGAATATAGTAAAGTTGAAATTAAATGCAATTAAGTAAAGATAAAATTACAAATTTTATCAAATTAAATAATAAAAAAGAGTATAAAATACGACAAAGGCCCATAACACAATGGTAAATTGTGAGCTTTTTATTTAAGAAGTCTTGGTTGGAATCTCAAAATTAATAAATATTAAGAATAATAATTTTAACATATAATAATAATATCCTGACTTTGCATCTTATAGATAAAAAAAGAAATTCCAAATACAATCTTAATAAAAGTAGTACAAAATGGTGGAAGCAATTTATTTATTTGTTAGAACTAATTACTTTGAAATAAATAAAATTTTATTGGGAAAATTTAAAAATATTAATATAAATATCAATCAATATAAAGATACTAATCTTGATAGAATGTTACAAAAAATTCTAAGAGTAAAAATGTAAGATTCAATTTTTTTTTTTTTGATGAATAGACCTTTTCCATTAAATTAAAACTTTAAAGATACATATTCACAAAAAAGGGGCTGGGGGATACAGGATCACCCCATGAGTTCAAACAGCCCAAGGCCAAAGATCAACTATTCATCAAAAAAGATATATAAACAGAACAATAAAACTTTAGGCTACAAGAGCAAAGCTAGCTGAAGGAGGGTCTTTGACATCAGAACCCCATAAATCTTTGGGGTCATTGGTTGGCTCAGGGGGAGCCCAACTATCAGTAGCAACATCATCTTTGTCTTTGTTTTCCTTGGCCCTAGGAGGAGAAATGGCTAAATCCAATTGGGGGAATGCCCACTTAGGGTCACGGTGAGTAGCCGGCCAACCCGCATCAATGACAGCAAGGGGAGCCACTGGGGACCAACCTGAGCCTAACCTCCAAGGAGGCGAGGCTGAGTGGCAACAACCACCAAAGCCACCACTAGGAGAGCGATGATAGGGCTGTGACTTGGGGGTTTGAGAGTGGCAAGCATAATTGCTCTAGCCTCTCTAACTACTATGAGGAGGAGTGTGGTCACTAGATAAAGCATCTAGAGGTACTCAAGCAACTATACAAGGGGCATTTCCCCAGTGAGCAACTAGCTCCTGCAAGTGAGCCACTTCCAATGTGACTTTGTCAATTTGTACTTGGATTCACATCATGACACTATTACATATACGTGCTTTAGAGTACAATGCAACATAAATATCAAGAAAGTTGTGAGAGAATAAAACATCATTGTGATCTTTCTAGATTGTGAACAATATCTCCATTCTAAAAGCATGCCAAATCTAGGATATCTAAAAGGGAGTCTAGGAGCATCACCCAGAACCACCATATGCCAAGTGAAGGCCTTAGGATGAAAAGGCCTAAAGAAATAAAAAATCCAGAGCCAATAATTATGAGCTCTTTTGCAAAACCAAAACATATGCAAAAAGATTTTAGGTTGGTCACAAAAAGGGCATCTAGGATTAGGAACCCCCAGATTTTGAAGTCGAGAACCCATAGCCAAACCTTGGAAGAGGAGACACCAGGCGATGTGAGAAATCTTTGGCTCAGTGATAGCATGCCAGACAGTGGAAAATCTAAGACTCCAAGTCTTATGTGAAGAATGCAAATGCTAACACTAATTAAGGGTATCAACCATTGGAAGACGGGGCACCAACAACTGATACCCTAGCTTGGGTTTGTAATTGGTCATTGGAGTGGCAGGATACCACTTCTAATCTTTCCACCAAGGGTAGGATGAGTGAATTTAAAGCTTGTGTAACAAATTAGGAGGAACCACAAAAAATCGAAGATCAATTGTTTGTCGATCTAGACAGATAAGCCGATACCACACCTATAAGTCCTCCCATGAGTGAAGGCTCATTGTGACTCTAGAGAATAAATCTTTGGGTGTCTTGATACCCTAAAAAAATAAATGCAAAGCAATTGCCCCTTGAATCTTGGCTAAAGGAACTCCTTGAGTGGCAAACAAGGGCGACCACCATAGGTTTTGTTGATTCATTGAGAATCCATCTCTAAATCCATTACCAGTCCAGTGAAGCCAAGGCTTAATAGCTTCCCAGGATTTCCAAATGCTCTTAGCTAAAAAGGTTCCCTGAATTTGAATAGGTTCAAAAGTCACAAGAAGGGTTTGAAAACCAATCCCTTTCTAGGTTGAGCGGTTAACCAAAAATCCTGAAAAAATGCAATGATGTAACAGTATTTTCCAGGCCTCATCTGCAATGAGAGCTCGTATGACCCATTTGGCATATAGGACTATCCCCAATTTGCAAGTGGAAAGGAGGCCAAGACCACCAAAATCCTTGGATAAATGGTAGAAGTCCCATGCCACTCTATGAAAGCCATGATGCACAGCATCAAAGGCCTAGAGAAAGTCCTTGAAAAGATGTTCGACCATAAGGTACAAGGCTTTAGAGGGAGCCCAACAGGAGGAATAATAAAAATGAGTAGCAACAAGCACTTTGGAGTATATTTGGAACTTCCCCACAAGTGAAAGGGGCTTAGTGATCCAATATTCTAGCCTCTTCTCAATTCAAGCAAGCACAACATTCCACAACTCCACAAGAGATGCTTGAAAAGCAAAGGGAATGCCCAAGAATTAAAAAATTTCACCATGCTGGACCCATTTCCATCCATATTGCTGCAACCAGTGAGGGCTTGGTAGAAAAGATTATTTGTAGCAAAGGGTTTTGTGCCATTGGATGACTGACCCTGAAGCAAGACAAAATGTATCTAAAAATTGCAAAGCATTGGTAATATTTTCCTCATCCTTAATCAAAGTGAGGACAGAATCATCTACAAAATGACCATTAACCAGCTGGCTGGTATACTCTGGTAAAGAAATGCCATGCACCAGCCCTCGAGAGATGGAATTGGCTAGCAGATAGCCAAAGCCCTCAACTGCCAACACATAAAGAGAAGGTGCAAGAGGACAACCTTGACTAATAGATTTGAAGAGCCTAAAAGCTTGAAACTAGCATCGATTAATGGGGATGCAAGCATAAGCATCCCCAAATAGCATTTGCACCAATTGATAAAATACTGGACCAAAAACCAAAGCTTGAAGCATAGCAAGAATAAAGGGCCATTCAATATGGTCATATGCTTTGGTGAATTTCAATCTTTAGGAAAAGAGCTTGCTATTTGAATATCCTAGCCCATTCCATTCCTTCCTAGATAGAAACGATGTTATCCAAGATTTAGCAGGACTTGATGAAACTAGTTTGTTTAGGTCGAACAATATAAGGGAGCAAATGCCAAATTTTAAGAGAGAGGGCTTTGGCAATGATCTTGTATGAGACATTCAACAAAGTGATGGGCCTCTAATTGCAAATTTCTTCAAGATCTCTAGCTTTAGGTATGAATTTAATATTCCCTTTGTTGATAATGTTGCCTAATGATTTAGAATTGTAAGCTTCAAGATAAACCTGAAGCAAGTTAGGGCCAATGTCATCCCAAAGCATTTTGTAGAATTCACAAGGGAAGCCATCACATCTAAAGGCTTTGTCATCAACCATTCCATAAGATAGCTTCCTTGAAGTTTGTAAGAGTAAGCCTTTGTTCATAAAAGGTATATTTCTCAGGAGCAAGCCTATTGGGAGTAACATCAAGGGACGCTTGCAACACTTGATCACGCACAATAGATGACCCCTGAGCCATAGAAACCTACTCATAGTGACGTAAAAAATCTTGAATAATATGAGGCATGTTGGTGAGAACCTGCTAATTTTTACGAATGCACTTAATACCCACACCAGAGTGATGAGCCCTCAAAGCACTAAAAAATTCCTTGGAAGCCTAATCACTGACCTCCAACCAATGAAGACAGGCTTTGATCTGAGCTCCCCTAGCAGCATAACTATCTGCAACCTACTTCTGGTGTTGAAGGTTGGCGAGCCAAACTTGGAGATCTATATCAAACGGATTCATGGCAAGAGCCTCAAAGGTCATATGCAAATCAAGCATAGTGGCTTCATAAGATCACCTGTGGTACATAGCTAGCTATCTGTCGTAAATGTGAAGTAATCTCACAGTATGAAGGATAGTGTCATTCCACCATTTGATCCCTCCAATGTGATTGTAGGGTCGAGGCTCAAGATTCTAGACACATAGGATGTGAGAACAGTTGGCAGATGGGACAACAAAGAAGTGTTGAGGTAAAACTGGGTTTTATTCGGGCAAGGTTGAGCTGTTTGCCAAGTGATTGAAAAGAGGATGGGGGAATGGTCTAACAATGTCACATCAAACAGAGGAATGATAGACAAGGCATTCTTTTAAGAGAAAGAGAAAAAGGACTGCACAAAAATCATAGCCTTGTCAAGTCTTTTAAAATCTCTGTCAAATCCAGCTCGAAAATTGGACCAAGTGTGCCAAATGCCATTACGGCAGCGACGAGAAGCATTAGGATCAAAAAGACCTAACTTGTTTTGCATGTAAAACTAGGCCTCCAACTCACTAGCTACCCATCTAAAAAGTAGAAGGCCATTCTTGTCAGAGGCCAGCTCAACCATATTAAAGTCCCTATAGAAAACTCATGTCCTAGGTGGCAAATGATCCGCCAACTATTGTCATAGGTGTGAGCGCTCAACAACATCATTGGGAGCATAAATGTTAACAATACCAAAAGAATGATTTTGAAAAGATAACAAAATCCAAACCACCCTATGCAAAGGGTCAGAACCATGCAGAACAATAGAGGAGATTAAACAAGGGGAGAGAAGAGTAACAAAACCACCTCGACCAACTTCATGCTGAGAAGCAAAAATGATACTATTCGGAAAGATAACACGACAGGCTAAGGTAAGGAGAAACCCAACAACTTTAATTTCCTAGAGGCAAAACACATCAAGATCAAACCAATGCTTGGTATCATGCACATAATATTTTCTAGGGAGGTTTGTCAGCTCCCACACATTCCATGACATGCACTTCATGGTAAACCAACTTACATGTCATCCTCGTCCCCAAGAGAGGAGAAACTTGTGTGCAAAAAGGAAGGAGGCTCAAAAGAGGGGTCATCAATGATCGTGACCCTTCGAAGCTTCTCCCCATTGTCAAAAAGCTCATCACAGCCATTTGGACTGTGAGACCAGTAAATCTTTTGCTGAGCAATCATCAACACCACTTGTGGTGCTCGAGTCCAAAGAGGACCCGGATCTGGGGCATGAACAACCACTGTCCCTTGGCCTCTAGGGTTTGAAATAAGAGGCAAAGGGAGCAATGGAACTGGGGATTCATGGGGTATCTGGCTTGAACTAGATTTACCATGATCCATAGGCATAGAGCTTGCCTTAGCCATAGCCGAACCTTTCCCTTTTTTCACCATCATAGTCCATTCATCTTTCTTAGTGGTTGGAACGTGCTTAGTTTCTAAAGTAGAGGGATGGTTATGGTCCAACAAGGGACAATCCCTAATCTTATGCTCAAATGACTGGCACTAGTAGCAGGTATTCAAAAGGTTAAGGTGAAGCACCTTCTGAGTGAAGGTGGTACCACCTATCTATATGTCTACTATATCTTTGAGGTCCCTAGATAGGTCTACCTCAACACAAACCCTACGTTGGGGACGAGCATTGAAAAACTTGTCTAGTTCAAGGAAAATAACCTTGCTAACAACTTGTGCAATAGCAGGTAAAAAAAACTAGCAAGGGATGGGAAGCCCAAGGAACTCCACCCAAATGGGTACCTTAAGTTTCTGATCATCAGAAATAGCAAAATCTTCTGACCAACACTAAAAAACCACGAGAGAGGACCTTACAGTCTAGGGGCCTCATACAAAAACATGTTCAGTTTGGCCTACATTGCCAAAGTCAAAAAGAAAAATGCCTTTGGTAAGGCTTTGAACACCTTCAAGGCAAACACCCTGAGGTGTCCAGACCTTGGAAATCCATTCTTGTAGCATGCTTTCAGAAGGAGTATGAACCACAAAATACACAATAAGTGTTTGTTGTTCTAACTAGGTGCATGCACTATCAAACTTCTTAGCATTCAAAATAATATTAGGAGAGGAATTACCTTGTGGAACACTTTGGGAACAAACTTGTGTAGGCATTTGGTTGGCAGAGCCATTAACTCCAGTAGCAACAACAACTCCAACACTAGCATCAACTGCTGGGTTGGAGAAGGCCGAACTCATTATAAATGAAAATAATCCCGCAGTAAAGGATTCAGATGGAGGCCATACAAACCTTAGTAGAGCTCATTCCTCTCCAACTTTGATCGTAAGAATCATTTTGAATAAAAAAATATTTCAGATTTATACTTCGTCAACAACACTTTTTGTTGTTGCTCATTACTAGAAACAAATAAAAATAATCTAATTAAAATTGTTAAAATTTTTTTCTTAAAGTTTACTATTATTTTTATTTTAAATGTTTTTATAAATAAACTTAATCTAATCTTCATGTTATTCTCTGATTTTTTTTAACAAATTTTACTATTATTTTTATTTTAAATATTTCTATAAATAAACTTAAACTAATCTTCATGTTATTCTCCTTTAGATGATAATTAATTTTTTTAATGAATGCACTTAATATATTATAGTTTATTTCTTCTTACTTTTTAAAATGGCTATGAATGTTTTCACCAATGCACTTAATCTATTATAATTTATTCTTCGTTATTCTTTTGAAATGATAACTAATTTTTTAATGAATACACTCAGAGAATCTATTTAACTTTTTTTTTTCGTTTTTCCTTTTGAAATGATAGTAAACATTTAGTAATTATATTTAATCTAATATAGTTTATTTATTTCCTCTCACATAATAGGGTTTGAAATGAAACAATTTGATTTGGTGAGCTTGTTTTATATTTTAATTTTGACTTAGCCTATACTTTATATTTTCTATTATATACTTACACAAAATCTAATATTTTTTTCCCTTGAAAGTTATTCTGACATCCCTGCCTTTATTTTATTATTTTGGCCCATAAACCAGCAAAGAATAGATGCACTGGTTTGTCCATCTCCAACTAAGAAAGTGATGCCAATTTTATAAGTGCTAGTGCTTGTCTTTTATATATATAATATGTAGATTGCAAAGTTCAGATTCGCCATCTTAATTTGGTATATAAATTGTAGTTTGTCCATTTAATGACGGGTATAGAATCTGACATTTGAAAATTAGTTCAAGACTTTCAGAATGCAAGCTTAACATATTATATAGTTTATTATCCAAACGTCTTCATCTCTGTTTTTCTTAGTGTTTTCTCTTTTTAGCATGCAAGTTGAGAGTACTGCATGTCCTTCATCTCTGTTATTAACCTCGTTGCAAAAGTGAATTAATTATTGCCAGTCTGCTATCTTAATGGATCACAAATGACTGCTCTTTTCCTGTCTTAATGCAGTCCTCTGTCGTCTTTAATCTGTTTTAGGCTTGTGCTTTAATTCAATAAGAACACAAGTGGATTCATTATCAGTGCTAGAGGTTGCCCTAGTTTGGACTTCTCTATTATTCGCCCTTTCGCAAAAGAACCCATTGTATACATGTTCAATATATATGGAAGGAGCGTCAGTTACAATATAAGTTTATGTCAATTTAATTTTACATTGGCTAGATCAAAATAAAGATAATTATATGAGTGCTAGTGCTAGAGGAGAACAAGAACAATAAAAGCACAGTGAACTATCGTCTTGACATAACTCTTCATTTTCCACAAAAGCACCATAAGTGGTAGAAGCCTTGGCTACATAATCAATCAACAATATTTTCTTTAACAAATCTGCATGGAATGTTTGTTTCCTAGAGCAAGAGGATATGGTCGAAGCAATTCCCAACACAACCACAAATCTTCTTCTTGGGAGAGGAGGTTTCAACTTTAGTTGGATAAAAAGTAACCAAAGTCAAAGCATTTTGCTTAGGAGCCCTAACAACCACCACATTGCCAGTAGCTGAACAGGAAGAGCCACCACCAGTAGAGGTGGATCGTCAAAAGATTATTTAATATGTAAACATCTTAATTTTGTCCTCATCAAAATTCTTTGTAGAAATTTTAAATCACTTCTAATTTATTTTACAGTGGCTTAGTTGGCAAGTCATCTGCTTATAACTAAGGTTTCAAGTCCACATCATCAATTATGATGCCACATCAGCATGCTTTTTGTCAAGTTGTCCATCCAAATAAAAAGTGAGACCAATGGTTGTACAAGAGGGTACCCAAACTTACACCATTGATGTGGCATCACATCATTGGTTATTTTTTACAACTAAAGGTACATTTCATTCAATTATGAATAGTCTTTAACAACTTTAAGCTTACAACCGTTGACGCTAAGTAATAAATATGGATATTAAATCAATAAATATAAGAATTAATTCAACAATTCCTATCACAACCATGAGAACCCATTCCAAATATTAAGTCCTTTGCTTCTTCTTAGATATTTCAGATATGAAAAAAATAAAAAAGAGACTTATTACTAGACTTAACTAAGATTCATTATCTTAGAAAAATATTAAAGTAAATGAACTACAAGGAGATTAACTATCGCAAACTCGAAAACATGAAAGTGAATCACAATGTGTAATATTTTAGTATACAACTTCTAATAATAAGTTTTTTTTTTTTTTTTTTTGATCGGTAAAACGGCCAAAGCCATTATGATACATACATACATACATACATATATACATACATACATACATACATACATATATATATAAGATTAAAATAGTTACAATAGCATTCCTCCATTCAAACGGGCACTGGTAGGAAAGAACGGGGAAAGAAAACCTCCAGTCTCGCCTGGAACCTTCGTCCTATATTATTGCAAATGCAAAAGGGCATACCCTAGTCAAAATATCCTGATAAAACTATTCCTATGATAATCAATTACATTGAAAATCTATTACATTGAAAATCTATTACAATGCTTTGTTAAACCAGTAGCTCTTATTAGTGAAATTCTGGTTGTCTTAAATCTAGAAGAAGTGATCATAAGCTTGCATCCCTTTTCGATTACCTTGCCATTGAAATGGTTAGTAGAAATACTTATAACATCTTCGAGCATTACTATCCAATACTATATCAAAAAATTAGAAAAAGAAGCCCAAAACAATACTATGCAATCTTTGTCAGAATAAAAATAGGCTTTGAACAGCAACCTAAACATACAAAAGGAGCCGAAAAAGAGAAAAGGAGAACAAAAACAAACATAAGCCAGAGAGAACCAGGGAGAGGACCAAAACCAAACAAAGGACAAACAGAAACAAAGAGAGAGAACAACAAGAGGATAAAAGCACAAGAGCCTGACCAAGTATACTCAAAATTGGTCATGAAAACCCTGATCAAACTAGAAAAAAGAAAAGAGACCAAAAAAGAACAAAGAAGAGACAGCGGAATCGAACTACAACCAAACAAAACCACCAGAGACTAAGAGGGCACGAAGGTACCCAAACAAGGGAAACAGAGGAAAAGAGAAAAAAAGGCTAGGCCACCTAAAATCTAAGGCTAACTGAACTTAGAATGTCCAGATACAACAGCCCGACCAATACAAAGGACAACCTAAAGAAGAAAGAGCAACGACACCAAGCATGAAACAGAGAAAGAAGAAGACCTATACTAATGCAAGCAGATGAAGGGAAGCCCAAAGGGAGAGAGGGGAAACTAGAGGACATCAGACAAAGACGATCGAGAAGGAAAAACCAACAAGATAAACGAAGAGAAACACCGGGGAGGAAGAAAATGGAAAGCAAAGTAGCACAGAACAAGACTAAAACGAACATTCAAACCCCTGCAACCAAGAGAGACACCGCCACACTGCGAGAGATTATTCTAGAAACGAGAAGAATGAAATTCTAGAATGACATTGGTCCTAACCCAAATTTTGTCAGTTGCTTGAGAAAATGGGAGAATACCAAAAGACTAGGCTGAGCATGCATACTAAACATGGAATTTAGATCGACAAAAAGAGATTGGTTGTTCTGTCCTCTCCTTAAAACTACAAACTTTATCCAAAGGAGGAATCCATACAAAACCATGTAATTCGAGAAAAGGGCCTATTTTATAACATCTAATGAGCTAAGGAAGCATTAGCAACTAATACCATAACAACACAAAAGAGAGAGATAATAAGCTAACAAGTTGAACGCTACATAATTAATCATCTAAAAATGAAACCTACATCCCTCTCCGGGACCAATATTATTCATAAGAAATAAAACTAAACAATATATACAGATACCAGTAAGGGAAACAGATATGAGAAATGAAACTAGCTACTTTAATCAAAGGGGGAAATTGCGTACAGAGGACATGCTCGTAAATCTTAACAACAAAATTTCAAAGCAATAGGGTAAGCAACCCATAAATGAAAAAAGACCTAAAATTAAGAGAAGTGAGCCTATCTGCACCATTCTTAAACAAATTCAAATTACTCTATAGCCCAAAATAGTATTATCCTAAATAGTAGCCATATTTAATATATAAAAACTGAGTGGTTCTTATAAACAAAGCTTAGAAAGAAAAGTCTTGTTAAAACATCTATACATATGTATCATACTAGGATATTTAGCTTAAAGAGTTAAAAGCATACTAACAAAATTGCTTATTCTGTATAAAACCTTACTAATATGATGCTATACCTAAGAGAGAATCAAGTTTCCACCGGACCTCTGCCTTCCTTCCACTGGACCATGATAACATCCCCGATGTCGCTAAACTGTTCCATCTGGTAATTCGGCAACATCTCAAACTCGACTTTTCTTCTGCTTGTTCTTTCTGCATTTGATGTGCTGAAGTCTAAATCGTTCAAATTCTTGAATGTCACCCCAATTTGGATGTAGGCTTTGAAGAGATGGAGATAGTTAGTTAACCATTCCACATTATCTTCAGGAATGATGTCCCTCCAGCGGAGAAGAAAATGTAGACTAGCCTCCATCTTTGTCCACTCACGATAAAATGTAAAGTTTTCTCGTATGAGCAAAGATTGGTGACAGGGAGCTGTATTGAGATCCGAATGTCTAGGAGGAAGATTCATATATCTCTTGGGGAAAGGAATCCGAAACTTGTTGTCTATGCTATAGACTGCTTGTTCAAGCCCCTTTCGCCAGGAGGGAACAAATAGGTCGCGACAGAGCATAACTATGTTTGTCGCTTGAACTTTGGCTCTTACCAAATAGCCAATGAATGACCCAATGATGTCGCTATTCATTCTCCAAGTATATTCATAATCAAAAACTCCTTCACTCAGGGCTTTGATGAGGGCAAACTGAGTCATGTCATCCACTGGGTGAAGTATTCTATTCCATCTTTCGGGTTTCACCGCTCCACAAAAGGCCATGGTGCACTTCTCAGACGAATGAAAGAGAACAATATTGGATTCCATGATCAACGATGGCCAAGAAAACCAAGTCCGTCTGCTATCACTTAAAATATGCGAAGGGGAAAGTTGGAAGACGAAAGAAAAAACTACAGGGGCAAATGTGCAAAGGAAGCTAAATAATGATAATAAATGCTGAGTCAGGGCTCGTGATCAGCTATGATTAGGAAAATAACTACCCGATTCTCCTGACGATCACACATATGAAACTGGCATCGAGATGATGTGAATGGTACCGTAGCCTACCATCTTGACTAATGATTATTGATACTATACCATAGGATATCCATAAAATAAGATAGAGATGAATGGAATAGATTAATCTAGTTAAAATAGTACTTACTTTGCCGAGACAAATTCTAGAGGAACGATTAAAGAATAGTTAAAAAGGATCGGAGGGAAAAAACGAACTCTAGGAATAGTCTTCCTAAAATAGAAAGGAAAGAAAAAAATACTAAGGTACCTGATAAAGGCCATCGTTAAAAAGTAAGGAATTAATACCATCTACTCCTAAGTTAGCAAGCTGATCTGCAAGTTGATTACCTTCCCTATAGATATGTCCGATCCTAAAATCAACAAACTGGTCTATTAGGGACAGAGTTACTCCTAGTTGAGAATTAAGCGTCCAATTGGGAGTAGACCGTTTCCTTATAGAATTCACAATAATATGTGAATCGCCTTCGATAAAAACTTTATGTAGATTGAGCTGAAGACATAACTGGATTCCTTGAAGGAGGGCCTCTAGTTCAGCCATATTATTGGTTGTAGGCTTGACCAACTGAGCTTTTTTGGCTATCCATAACCCATCCTCATTATGAATGATACATCCAATCCTGGCTATACCCGGATTTCCCCAAGATGCCCCATCAAAATTCAGTTTAGCCCATCCAGGGGGAGGGGGCTCCCATTTACAATTCTTTCTAGCCTCTTTATTAGCCTTAGCATAATACAGAGGGGGATTAATCAGATTAGGCTAGGTTTTCTTCATAAGACCATCCTGGTTGGAGAATGATCCTTCTTCAAGGTTCACTTTTCTTAGATAGGCATTAACAGTTTCTACTATGCTAGCTTCTATTTTGGAAAGGAGAATCTCAAGTTTGAGATCCAAATTACGGAAGATGCGACGATTCCTTTCCTTCCAAATTTCCCAAATCATGATGGACGGAGAAATGTTCCAAAGTTTACTATAGATACCTATACTAGTAAAAGATGGCCATCCCCTAATTAAATCAATAAAAGATATAGGAAAGGGGGTTGACCACCCCAACTTTAGTTTAAGCCATTCCCAACATTTTTGTGAGTAGGAGCAACGAAAAAGGAGATGATCCACATTCTCTGAATTCTGGTGGCAGAGAGCACATCTTAAAGGGCCTAGAATACCTACAATATTTAATCAGTCCATAGTGAGGATCCTATTCTGAATTGCAAGCAAAAGAAAGAATCCAGCTTTTAGAAGGCACGAGGGGTCCCAACAAAGTTTAAGTGGGATGTCCATGGATACTGGTTTACATGCTTCTAAGATGATCTTATATCCTTCTTTGACATTGTATTTCCCATTGTTCAATGCTGCCCATATAAGGGAATCTCTTTTGTTAGGCTGAATAGGTTTCCTACCTTCCAAAAGCATCTCAAATTGGTATATTGAATCTTCATCAAAGTCTAGGCCTCTGATCGATTTCCATTTCCAATTTGGATAGCCTTCTAAGTCCTCCAGAGCATAATAGTTACTCACTTTATTACCCCAAAGCTCGATAAGCCTATTCTTAAGAGTCATGGGAACTTTGCAGGAGGAGAGTGGAGGTTTACCTTCCTAGGAATCTTCCCAGAATAAAGCTTTTGCCCCAGAGCCAACATCCCAGGTTAGGTATTCACTAATCAAATGGCGACACTTCATCATAAAGTTCCAGCATTCAGACCCTTTAGGAGGTGAGCTAATTCTAAAAATTGAGAGCGGGTCCTCAGCAACGAGATATTTGTTATAAAGGATCTTAGCCCATTTACGGTTATATTCATGGTATAGTCTCCAGATGAGTTTCACCCCTAGGGCTTCATTTTTCCATTGTAGGTTTTTAAGCCCTAGACCCCCAAAGGTCTTAGGTTTACAAATATTTTCCCACTTGATAAGAGCTAATTTACCTTTGCTAGTCTGGTCATTCCAAAGAAAGTTCCTCATTTGGAGTTAAGTTTTTTAAGATTTTGATTTAATAAGGGGAGATAGGATAGAGGGTAGGTTGGGATGGCTGAAAGAACTGCACGGATTTTAGTGCATTTTCCAGCCTTGGAGAGCCATCTATCTTTCCAGGAGCATAACTTTGAATCTAATTTAATGAGAGTGTTATCCCAAACCTTTCTTGATTTTCAACCTTTTTCTAGAGTTATACCCAAATATTTGCATGGGAAGGTTCCTTTTTTGAAACCCATAATCCTACAGATCTGAGATTCCATGTCTGGAAGGGTATTTAAGAAGATAATTTCCGATTTTAGAGAATTAACCTTTTGTCTTGATGCTTCCATGTATAAATCTAGGATACCTTTAAGGGAGAAAGCTTCAGAGATCTTACTTTTTCCAGGAAGGATGGTGTCATCAACGAATTGCTGATGAGTAATATTAGGTACATTTTTCATGACAGTGATACCCGATATTTTCTGTTTATGATAAGCATCTGTCACCGCTCTCCCAAAAGCTTCTGCCATAATGATGTAAAGAGAGGGGGAAAGAGGATCCCCTTGACAGATGCCTCTTGAAATATCAAAATAACCTTCAGGTGTACCGTTGACAAGGATCAAGATCTTAGGGGTCGATATGAATTTGAAGATTAAGTTAACCCATTGACGAGAGAATCCAAAAGCTTCTAGCATCTTGCATATGAATCTCCAATCCACCATATCATAGGATTTTTGGATATCCAATTTCATGAGCATACATGCTTCCTTGTTGAGGCCTACAGAGTGGATCGTCTCTTGAATGGTGATGATGCCATCAAGGATAGATCTGCCTGGTATGAAGCCAGTTTGTTCCTCAGAGATAATCTTGGGGAGAATCTCTTTAAGCCTATTTGCTAGAATTTTGGAGAAGATTTTATAGACAGTATTGCACAAGGCGATTGGTCTGAAATCACTTGGCGATTCAGGGTCACATTTCTTTGGAATCGGTGTGATGAAGGAATGATTGATTTCAGTAAGGATAGAGCCATCATTTCTAGAGGCTTCAATTACTTTCCAAAGATCCTGACCAATAATATCCCAACACTTTTGGAAGAAGAAGGCCTGGAACCTGTCTGGGCCTGGTGATTTATCCGGGTTCATGTCGAAAACCGCGCTCTTGACTTCTTCTAAAGTAATAGGTCTATTAAGGATTTTATTGTCTTCTTGGGTAACAATTTTGGGAATAACTTTTAATAGGCTAGATTGCGCAGAATAATTTGAGCATTGCTGGTTGTTCAGAAGATCCTGAAAGAAATCAACAAAGGTGTCTGCAATTTCTATAGGGTTTTCAGAATCATTTCCTAGATGATCTTTGATGCTTGTGATTTTTCTCTTAGCTCTGTTATAAAGGGTAGAATGGTGAAATTTTTTTGTATTGCGATCACCCTTAGCCAGCCATTTTTCTCTTGATTTCTGTCTCCAGAATGTTTCTTCTTTGGATAAGATTAACTCTTGCTTTGCTAGCAATTCCTTTTCGAGGAGATAGCTACTATTATCCATACCCTTTCTAATGACCTCTGAGTTTAAAGTATTAAGTTGATTTTCTATATCTAGCTTTTCTTTAAATATGTTATTAAATTGTTCTCTATTCCATTTAAGGATGCACTCTTTTAGCATCTTTAATTTCTGTGTAAAGAAAAACATCTTTGATCCTACACAGCTGTCTTGGTCCCACCATAATTTGACATTATGGAGGAAGTTTGGGTCTTGAAACCACATCTTTTCGCATTTGAAGGGGTTTCTAGAAGGCTTGAGAATCTCAAAAAATTCAAATCTGATCGGGAAGTGATCTGATCCAGCAATGGGGAGAATTGAAGACTGATAATTCAAATTAGTAATGTCTAATTCACCTTTGATTAGAAACCTATCAAGCTTCTCTGCGATATAGGCAAAGTCCTTTCTCCTGTTGTTCCAAGTATATGTTCCATTACTGGTAGGAATGTCGATTAGATTGTGCATAGTGCACCATTATTTAAAGTCTCTAGATGCTGGTGAAAGCACTTGTGAGCCTCCTATCTTTTCCTTAAGGTCTAGTATCATATTAAAGTCACCCCCTAATATGCAGACTTCGTTATCTAGGCTATCCAAGAATTGTCCAATCTCATTCCAAACTAGTAGTTTATTTGAATTATTGACAGGACCATACACATTAATAATTGTAAAATTTAGATTAGATTTTAAACTTTGTACTTTTCCACTAATCCAATTTCTATTGCGGATATGAATATTAATATTGACCTTCCTAGGATCCCAGAGGAAGCCCAATCCTCTTGAGGCCCCTACCGATTCTATAAACACAGAGTTCCACACCCTAAACATTTTGCTAAATCTATCTATTTCTATTGAATTTAATTTAGATTCCTGAATGAGAATAATGTCAGGATTAAAGGACTTGAGGTTATGCTTAAGTAACCTCTTTTTGGTAGGGGCATTGAGGCCCCTAGCATTCCATGTAGTGATTTTCATACCTGAGCGGGAAGGCACTTCCCCTTCCCATTGTGGAGCAGTTGATCTATCTTCTGCTAATTCTTGTTGAGACTCTCTGTTTCTCTGAGTTCTTTTAGGGACTTTCTCCCTCTTTTTCATTTTTTTTACCACAACAAGGAGACTTGGGCCCAATTTGTGTCATGTGAATCCCAAGTTGTCCACTCTACATCTCTGTTGCCTGTACGTATCGATCTTGCTTACTTGCAATTGTTCCTGTTGCTCTGAGTTTTTTTCTTCAGCATTCTGATTATCTATTTCAAATTGTTTGGAAAATGCTGAGGCCAATTCTTTCCTTTGTGTGTTCAATATATCTCTTCTGAGATTTTTACCAAAATAGTTTTCACCTCCCAGTTTGAGGACTCTCCGAATGAGTTCCTCCTTCTGTGTTACTGAAGATTTAGTAAGATTTTTTGGACTGAAGATTTGGACAAGCTCATCAGTAAGTTGATTGATCATTGTTGTATCTTCCTTTGACATATCTTCATTGTATGAGGAATTTGAGGTACATTCCACATTCAGGAATTCTTCGAACTCTAGTATTGGTAGATCTTCTATTTGGAATTCTCCCTTTTGTGTGTGTTGCTCCAAGTTGTTAGGAGTAAATGGTGAGCTGATGCTATCACGAGGTGTCTGCCAGAATTTATTAAGTGTTCTGGAAGGATTCATCATGTTGACTGAAGCTAGGGGCCGAATTGATAGAGAGATATTAGATACCTTTTGTAGCTTTTATTTGTTGTTTTTTCTTCCTGAGGTAACCAACAACTGATTTTCTCTTTCCTTTAGGAGACTTGCTTCCTTATCCTCTGAGTAGCCTGTTTGATATGGAGTAGAAACTTCTTCCTTGTGAGGATCATAATTCTCAGAACTATTTGATTCTATTCTTGCCCTCTCTTTGTCTTATGTGTTCGGTTGGTCCTTCTCTAAAGAGAAGGGGGAAGATGGGAAGTTATTCAGGGTCTGCCAAATTATGGATGCTCCTATATTTCTTTTGCTGTTTAGTATCATTTTTTTTGGTTCATCCTCTCTTTGTGAAAACAACCACTTCTGGTCCTGATTCTCTAGTATAATGGAGGTGTTGTTCTTTCCCATCTTTGCTGTAGAGAAAAGAAGAGAGTTTTCTTTCTCTATCATGTTTAGATTGAAATTGTAATTTCTATCATTGTCCAAAATGATTCCAAAGGCCTCTTTTCTTCTGTATAGCTCTCCTTCTTCTTCTTTTTTGTTTCCTGGTGTAGGTGTAGTTAGTACTGGACCTACAAAGTGGTTTTCTATTTTATCCATTTCTGTATTGAGATGATCTGGGCTGCCCCAATCTTCCATACTGGTACTTTTATGCTGATATTCCAAATTTGTTTGAGCTGAAACTGGGCACTTTCCTTGCTCTTTGTCTTTGGTATGCACCGAAACAGGTTCTTCTCTGATTTTAGCATTATTCTCCTTGTAGTTTTGTCGCTGAAATTTGGCAAATTCATATCCTCTTTTTGTATTATCATTTCTGATTACATTTGTTTTTTTCTTCTTATGTTTTTTAAATCTCTTAATGGTTCTCCCATCCTTCCCTTGTTTAGTGTTTGTCGTGAAATCTGAACTTAGGGCTTCTAAGGAGTCTACTACTTTGCCTGTTATGATGCTTTTTAAAGAAGACCTTGGCCTATTTTGGGTAAACTGATCAATCTGATTCTTTAAATAGGAGTTCTCATTCTCTTGTTCCTAGTTCTTGCTATTTGTTATGAAGCTCACTTTGGGGGATACACTTCTGAAATCTGAGGTGAGGGGAAGGATCTTGGGTCTGATTTTATGTAGCTCATCAGATCTCAAAATGTCAATGATTTCCCCTTTATACAATTGGAATTTAATGTCATAAGTACCTTTACCTGTTTCAACTTTCTTTTGTAGTTCTGAAGGATGTTTAATATTAACCTTAATGAGGATTTTAACGTTATTACAATAGAAAAAGGAAGCATCAATAGCTATGACTTCACCAATTGCAGAACCTAAAGAATAAAGAATGTCTATATCGTACAACTCCAGAGGGAGAGCAATCAGGAAAAACCATGTGGGGATCATACAATCTACCATATCTAAACGAAAATTATGGAACCAATCTAAAAATTTAACACAGTATCCTCTAAAAAAGCATTTAGAAACTAAAATGAGTTCTTTCTTAGCAAATTCTTCCTCACATTTTAGGAACAAAGTATTATCTGAATGGTGAAAAATACTTACCTGATCTTGGCAGTTGTCTTTTAGCCAATCTATTAACATCGAGATTTCTTCTAGAGGGCCATTCTAGAAAGAAAAAATCCCCTTCTTTAGATAATCATACCAGGCATCATCTATTGCTTTAATGGAAATCTTAATAGGAGGATCTTGGGGTTTTTTTGGGGGAAATCCTGCGAATGGTATAGGGTTAGATAACTATTTGATATTGATTTTTCTGCTATGAGGGGGTGTGTAGGAAGAAGGGGAAACATGCTTGAAGGGAGTCTTAGCTGCTGGGGTCGCAACCACCTGGGGTTTGCTCCTTGGATCAGATAGATATTTAATAAGCTTGGGTTGCGCATATTTAGTCAGATTAAAAATATGGATTTGATCATCCAGTTGTTCGACGGTGAATACTGGGAGAAGGGTATAGGGTTCAAATTTTTGAGGATTCAGAAGAGTCATCTGTATTATTGACTTGAATCCCTTCTATCTAGCAATGGCGTTGATTGCCTCCAGTCTGTTCTTCTAAGATTGAAAACCTATTGGTCGTCTGTATCTTAAATCTATCATCCATTTTCCCAAGTTTGTTATGGATTACGCTGAGATTGGCTGTCAAACTGTCTCTCCTATAGTGATTTCTGGAATATTTCTTTCTGTTTTGCTTCCTCCATTTTTGCCCTAGGTTTCTTGCAAAATTCATGTTTGAAATCGTCATATTTGTAGAGCAGAACTCATTCATTCATTTGATAATACCTAATTTCCTAATAATAAGTTTTTTACAATGTAGATTCTTGACATGATTTTTCAAGCAACCATTCATTAATTTGGCTCTACCACTTTAGTCACACACATTTACTTCCTCAATTTTGTATCTTTCATAGTCCACACATCTTCCACCCTTTTTCATAATTGATTTAAAATTCTTTGTATATGCATCCCATTACAAACAACGTCTACAATTAGGTTGGCCTCAAGAAATAACCTCAACATAACACATAAATAACATAATGTAGTGAATATTATCCAAAATGAAGAAAAAGAAGACTTAAAAATTTCTAAATACATCTCCCAATGCACCAAAAAATATTAAATAAATTGCTTCACATAGTTTGAATTTAATAATATGGTAATATGTAGACTAAGTGAGTATCACTTCACTGGTTGACCTAAAAATTCAGTGTGATTCATAATAAGATATAGTAGAACTCAAATGCTTGCTACCATCTTCAAATCTTTCACAAATCCTAACCAAATGACAAGAACATGTAGGAATATGTCAACTATTGCCAAGAAAACCACAAATTCATATTTTTTTGAAAGCCCAACATTATTACCAAATACTTTTTCATGTTTTTATGTTAACTCAAGCTCTCAAACCATTCTACCATATACTTCTTCATAATAAAAATGCTAGGAACAACACCATAAATACTCTTGTGCTACAATTCAAAATTGAAAATATGAATGGATACATTGTAAAAGCATTCCCTCTAAGCCATAAGACTAGAAAAATCAATGTAGATAAACAAAGTATTTTCTAAACCAACCTTGATAGACACCCAACCAACACATCGCATACAAAAAAGATATCTATGGTGTATGTTAGGATTAACCACAGATAGAAATAATAATTACATGCAAATAAAAAAAAAATCATAAAATAATAAATCACATAGAAGAGAATACAAGACATAAGGACTTAACATGGTTCACCCAATCCTTAGGCTACGCCCACCAATAACAAGTCCAATATTATTATTATCTAGTGATTACAATTTGCAATCCCTTACTACTCAATACTATTGCAAGAAGCTACAATATCATCATACATTATGAAATCCCTAATCCTAAGCCTTTTTAAAGAGGTTTTTTTTGGCCACTTACAAAATTAGGGATATAATAAGTCATCCAATAGAAAAATAAAAGCCAACTCCTTTTACAATAGTAAATTCAACTTTGGCTTAAGGGGCACTGCCCCGAAAAACTCCCATGGGAGTGTTGCCCCTCAACCCCACCCTGTATTACAATAGGGAACACACCTGAGATGCTACCCTAGGATCTCGCAAGGGGTGCTACCCCCAAACCCCCATAGTAATAATCTAGGGGGAAATTGTGTTGAATAAAGGGGGAAAATTACCCTCCGAGTCTGATTAGGCTCCACAACACAATAATGTAACTAAGGAATTGAAAATGCAGTCTAGTACAATATCCAAAACACATGCAATCTACATTCTAAACCATAAGAACATATAATCAAATGCAAAGGAATGTGAATCATTCATTTGGTTAGTCAATGAAGCATTTCTCTCTAATTACATACCTCAACAATCTACAAACATCTTTTAGCTATAATTCTTCATAGAGAATAGCATGGGAGATAATCCACCATCGAATAAAGTCAAAACCTTATTAGCACCACTTTCATTCTTCTAATCCTCATCTAAATATGACATCATCATGATGACATATTTGATCATCAACAAGTTATAGACATCCAATCTATCTCTCAACTCCTTTATTAATCTACATCACATCATTAGTAATGAGAGTTGGTATCTAACCATACATGCATTATCATTAAATTAGTTTTAATTAGTATCTCTACAAAGAATCATTACCATCACAACATACTAAAGGTAGTCATCAACACCAACTTGGTAGAATATAGAAAAGAAACTAGCTTCAACTATCAATCATTTCCACTATATTCTATATCTCTGATAACTTCACTCTTCCATCTATTTTGATTCACACTATTTAGTGCAAAACAACATTACATTATACTTTCAATAATATATTCCTAGGAAAGTCACAAATAGAAACACATCATAATAACACTAAGAAAATTATAATAGAAGAATAGGATAAATTGAAATAATCTAAAATAAGATCGATCTAATTTATTTAAAATTAATTTTTATTATTAATAGGTTGTAGTATAGAATTGATATTTAAAAATGAAAATTGAAATATGTGTTTGAGAAGTTGAGACAATTAAATGTGGACTATATGTGATTGTGAGAAATTACAAAATATAAAAAATATTGTAGAATAGATTTGTATCTAGTGCAAACATTTTTTAAAGTTAGATTTTGTGTGA
This sequence comes from Cupressus sempervirens, assembly GCA_028749045.1. Taxonomy (NCBI): domain Eukaryota; kingdom Viridiplantae; phylum Streptophyta; class Pinopsida; order Cupressales; family Cupressaceae; genus Cupressus; species Cupressus sempervirens. The sequence continues at coordinate 202,448,936 of CM053792.1, forward strand.
ATCTTGTAATTTCTTCTATATTTTTAAGAGTTGTCAGGATTTTTTGTGAATCTATTTAATTTCTTCTATATTTTTTAGATTTTTTATTTTTTTCTAATATTACCTAATGTAAGGAATGTGGATATGGTACCAAAGAAACATCATAGAGCTATTACAACTAGGATGCACAAGTATGTTGATTTCCCTTGTACCTTGTCAAGCCCCAAAAAAATAAAAATTAAAAGTATCTATAAATTAAGTTGGGTAGGTACTATAAATTAAGTTGGGTAGGTACTAAGTGTTTGAATATATAGATGAAAATGAATACTTTGAATTGAAAATATAAGTCATTTGATAGTTTTCTTATTAATTTTCCCCCCCCCAAAATAAAGATCAATTGATAAAATAAAGTTCTTTCACTAATATAGGAAAACTTGACTATTATACTTGGTATCTTTATAAAATAAAAAGGAATTGTAATTTATTTTTTAATACAAACTATCTAAGATGAAATCTTTAAACATTTGACTAAACATGGATAAACAATGTTAAAAATGGATAATAATAATATTTAATAAAAATGGTAATTACAAGAAAATAGAAGCATAAAAAGATAATCATAAAATATTGAAAGAATATAAAATAAATAAATAATTTGAATTTGAATTAATAAGATTTTCAATAAAGGAAAGGATCATGCCATGATTCAATGATACATAAAACAATCAAACCATGATGTCAAATCACACACTTAAAATATGGACATAAAGAAAAGGATCATATAGTGACTCAATATACATAAAACAATCACACACTTGAAATATGGACATGAAGAAAAGTAAAAGTAAAGTGAAATTTTGTAAGACATGTTCTAAATGAAATCTATGAAATAACTTTATTTATATTATATTTAGTTATATAAGAAGTGAGTGACTTTAATATAATAATAATTCTTCTAAAAAGATATATTTTTGCAAAAAGAGGGGTAAAAATTTATTAAGACAGAAAGGAATACAACAAGGAGAGCTCAACAAGGAGCTCGATCCTGAGCAACAAGATCATCAAATTCTTGCACCATCTCAAAGGACAGTTGCCCCCTATCCCTAATATTCCAACCCGGATCATGACTAGAAGCCCATTTGGCTAAACAATCAGTAGGTCTATTCCATTCTCGCGGAATATACTTGAACCTAATGAACTGAAAAGAGGAAGAGAAGAAAAGAATCTGCTTAACAACAGTGGCCAGCTGCCAACTAACATCCTCAAGCTCTTGTGAAGAAAGCATGTTCACCACCACCTGGGAATCAAACTCACAAATAATCTTACTCCATCCCCACAAGCAACACTGTTCCACAGCATATAAAATAGCCTGAGCTTCCATGAGATTGTTAGTATAATCACCCTTATGAATTGAGAAGAAAAATTTAACATTCCTAGAACTACAATGAGCCACTCCACCAATACTAGCCGGACCAGGATTCCCACGAGAAGAACCATCAGTGTTAATTTTCAGAGCTCCACAGGGAGGAGGAGTCCAGTGCCCATCCCGGTTAACGCGACCCTTCCTCTGATGGTGAAGCTGCCTGGACATAGAAGGAAACCTATGAGCCGCAACTCCATCCTGCAGATGAAAATTGAGGCGATTACAGATAGCAAGATCAACCGGATCCATACCCCCATCAAGCTCACACTTCACAAGAATAGTTTCCTGGAGAGAATGTGATATTTTTCACCAAAGATGCAAAACACCAAGCCGAACATCTTGGAATATGCGACGATTCCTCTCCAACCAGATATGCCAAAGCATGAAAGATGGGCCAGCAATCCAAGCAGCATGGAGAGAAGAAGACTTGGAGGGAGCACTACCCAAGCGAGCCCAGAACTCAGGCAAAGAGGAAGCATGCCGACAAGAGCAACCCCAAGCGCTCCACCAAAGGTGCCATATTTGAGTAGAATAGGAGCAATGGAAGAAAAAGGGTTTGTGGTAAACCTAGTGTGATATTATAACATTCTTATTCATTAAATATTTGATCATTATTCAATTTAAAAAAATAAAAATAAATAATAACTTATAAATCTTCATATCATAGCATTCATCTAAAAATATTAAATTTATAACTTCATTTTCTTATAATTAAGAGCTATAAATCAAGAGGGCTTCATCATGAACACAACTCTCATAATAACAAGACTAATAAGAATTTGAATTTCAATAATAGGAACCAAAATATCTAATTAATCATTTAACTATTTTTAAAATTTTAAACTATATGAAATACAATTCTATCAACTTTAAACATTCTATAAAATAAAAAAAGCAGTGATTATTGTACTTGTCGTAGACAATGTTTATCCAATTACTAATTAGTTTTACTTTTATATATTTTATAAATTATATGATTGAATAATTTGATTTTGTATTTTTAACTATTTTCTTCAAAAACTAATATAAAAACATATTTTTCATTTATAATCTATTTAAATAATTTTGCACTATAAAACTAAGTACTACTAGCCTGTTTTTGTGACGGTTTGATCATTTTGGTGCAATTTATAAAATTGATCGACAAATTCAATTATTTGAAAATTATACACAATCAAAAAAGACGAAGAAGAAATATCTCTATTTGAAATCTAGAATCTTTGACATTTTCGGTCCATCGACAGAGATGTATCTGAGATACTCTCGACAATAGTAATGGAAACCCTAATCTGGGCAGCTCGTGTTTATAAGATCTGACTTGGAAAGAAGAAAAACATGGAAGTTTCTGAATCTTGACTAAATAATAAGAATCTAAGAAAATGTGCCATTCATGAATCAACTTTAATCGAAGGACTCAGAGCTGACAAGGACGGCCAGTCCTAAAGTAGATCGTACAAACTTTTTGCACTAAAGTGTGCAAAAAAAAAACTGACAGTAACATATGAATGCAAAAATGTCAGCAGTCCTCTCCTTTTATCGTGGTATAACTGATCTCTGACTCCTTTTCTTTCTCAGTATTTTCAGGAAATGTACTTCCATGCTTTTTCTCTTCAAATTAATACTCACCTCAGCTCAACGCCTGCAAAATGTCTGCCAGAATTGCTATAAAATTGATGCAAACAAAAAACTTATTGCTGTTAGAGGAAGATATCGTTGAGCCTCCAGGAGACAAATCATGTCAAGCTGCAACGGGCATTTGTGCTATGTTCAGTGCAAGCATTGCAATACTCTTCTTGCGGTAGGGGAACAAAATCTTTTGTTTTCTAAGCTAAAACTTCAATTTTTGTACTGTTTTCAGATTCACCCAGTGGAGAATCTGAATGCTTACTATTCCAAAATGATTTGATTTGATTTTGTTTAGGGTTTGTGAGATTCTTCCCAAAACTTTTTTTTTCCCCTTTAAATCTGTCTGCTAGGTATGTTGGGTTTTCTACAGTTTTCATGAAATTCTTTTGGTTGTTTTCATCTCTGAAAAATCTTTTTGCACTTAACAACATAAATTTTTCACAGCTGATGATATTTCTCTATGCCTTTAATGATATGAAACTCTTACAATCCATGCTATTTTTTCATGGATAAAAAGCTAGAGCTAGAATTTTTCAATCCATGCTGTTGATAGAATAAGATTTCTTTAAATTTTTCCTTGACATCAGCATTGGAAATCATATTCTATGATGGAATTTTGTTCTTGACATCAGCATTGGAAATTGTATTCAATGCTGAATTATGGATAGAGTTAAAAGAGAAAGAATCGAAATCCCTGATATCTCATTACCATCTGCATATTTATCCTACTTTTTTCTAGTTTGTTTTCCTCTACCATAAGTGTTATATCTTTAGATTTTCTGGTTATTGATGGTGATTCTTGACAAGCAGATGAGTCTGTCCTCATATTTGTGCTTCTCTTTTCTAATTTGAGTTTTAGATTTTTACTCTGGTTATTTTTGCATGATTTGTGTGGATCCTCAAAAGTTTGAGCCTAAAAGAGAATAATAAAATCAAATCCAAAAACCTTAATTTTATATTTATTCTTCTATTTCTAATTTGATTTCATTGTCTAAGAGTTTTTAGAGAAAAAAGCAATATCTTTAGATCGTCTGGTTTATTAATGGTGATTCTTGACAAGCAGGTAAATGTACCTGCTGGCAGTTTATTTCAGACAACCCCAGTGAGATGTGGGCATTGCACTGGTCTCTTGTCCGTTAACCTCACTGGACTATTTCGCCCATTATCAAACCAGGTAGGAAGGATGCAGCTTTCAAACTTAAGAATCTATCTCTTTATATAAAATTTTCACTCAAAAAACATTACCTTGATCAATTTCTAAGCTGTGGGCTTAATATTGTCCATGATTTCAGTCATAAGCTCTAAAGTGTCCTGAAGAGATAAGAAATTATATCTTGAAAATCATTTGGACAAAACAATTTTTGTGCTGTAACTTCTGTAACATCTTCGAAAATTTGTTTTGTACTTACGTTTTAAAAGCATTATGCTATATCCTGTTCATGGCTTAATTGGATTTTCCTCAATGAAAAATGCTCACTTCATGTTTATTATATTAATGGATGGTGATTCTTTGAAATGTTAAAATCAACAATACCCTATAAAATTCTGCTGGTGTTATGCATGAATCAATACCACTGCATTCCGAACATATTGACTTTATGTTGGATATTAAATTTATATTGTATACCATTGCATTTTGCATTTGTCAATATAACACAATGGTGTTTAATTATATGCAATTCAGTTTGGTCTTTCATTCATTTCTAAAACCTATGTTGCAAACTAAATTTGTCAATATGATACAATGGTGTTCAATGAATATAGATTATTCAATTTAGTTTTTCCTTTCTTTCCTTTCTAGAATCTAAGTTGAATACCATATTCGTATTATATTGTCAATATTATACAATAGCATTCAATGAACAATGAACATAAATCATTCATTTAGTTGGTTATTTTATTCACTTCTAAAATATATGTTTAACACTAAATTTGTCAACATAGTACTACTTTCATTCAATTCTAAACTTGTCTATTCCACAAATAGAAATTGCAGGAGGAGGTTATCAACTGTACCATTGAAAATAAAGTGCAGTCACCTTCATCTTCGACTGCCCCATATGGAGGAGTTGAACCAGAAACACCCATAGGTAACCACACTTTATCTTCCCTATCTATTATAAAACAATTGTATATAGCAATTCTGTAATGCGTTATAAAAAAATTGTATATTAGGAATTCTATAATGTACAATGTTTCTGAAAAATTCAGTTGATTTATTACAGCCCCAGAAAAAAGACAGCGAGCTCCATCCGCCTACAATTGTTTCATAAGGTACTAACCAGTTTCATTTCCAAAAAAAAACTTGAAGAAATTCAATTGAAAATTTGTGCAATGGCATTGAAGTCTAAGTCCTTATATGTGTATTTATAGGGAGGAAATACAAAGGATCAAGGCAATCAATCCAGATATTAGTCACAGGGAAGCTTTTGGAACTGCTGCCAAAAATGTATGGAGCATGCTTATTATATCTCGTTACTCTTTACCCATTACCATTACAGCTGCCTACATCAAATGCACAATTACTAGTATAATTAGTATACAATCTTCTTACAGTTTCTCTTATATGTTTACTCCTTACCCATTGTCATACTACTACAGCAAAATGTATGTTCCTATTACCATTACAGTTGCTTACATCATGAGTATATTTAGTATACAATCTCTGATAACAAAATGTGTTTTTATTGTCCAGTGGGCTTACTTGGGTTTGATGCTTCCTAACACCAACAAAGAAGTCAATCATAATCAGGTGAGTGTACTTTATTTCAGATGCTCAAGAAATCTTCTGCACAAAGAATTTTATTTTTGGTTTACATGATCTACATAATGGTTTCTATATTTTAAGCGCAGTTCTAATATTAGCAAAATTACTTTTTATCCTCAATGCACCATATTACAGGTTGGGTTTGAAGATCAAGAGGCATCTCAAAATGCAAATGCGCTGTAGAAGTTGATGTGCAAAGTGTGAGGAAGAGAGTTGCCACTTGTAGAATGTAGAACCCGATCAAACATTTTTGAATCTGTCTGTATTCTACTCCCATTACAGTTGCTTCCTGTAGTATAAAATTTCTTTGATATATAAGTTTACAGTCTGTTGTAACGGTGGGCATCTCCTTAAAATACAATAGATTAGAGGTTTATTTCATCTGCATTCCTCATTCATTCTATGTGGTTTTGGTGGTGGAATGATTTTTTTCTGATGAACTCACTTGTGAAGTTTAAACTATAACAAACAATTTAAAATAATTTAATCACTACGACTTAAAAATATCATCCTTTCATTTTAAATTATTTTGAATGCAGCTATAATTCTATGAAGAATGTTATATGAAAAATATTATGTATGTGCACCCGTGCAAATATTTGCATCTTTTATATATATATATATATATATATATATATAATCATTTTTTCAACTTTTTCATTTTCTCAAAAGATGGAATCTTGTGGACCAATTCCAAGGGTGTGGGTGTCCTTATTCTATGTTCAATCTTCACATTATTATTAAATCCTTCATACTGATTTACTTTGATGTTTAAGATCTCTTTTTATTTCAATTTGATACTTAATTGTTTCCATGAATTTTTTTAATCAATAAGAGGCAAGTGTCTATTTTTTATTAATTTAAAAAATATTTACATTTTTAATGCCCTAAAAAGGGTCTTAAAGAGGGTATACCCTCTCTTACAAAATTTAAGAATTACATGTTCGTGAAAGAATTACAAAGATGGAGAGTAATACAAAAATTAAGTGGGAATAGAGTTCCCACTTTACACACTTTCTAAACAATACTGAGATGAAGAGGGGCCAAGCTGGAAGATGCTTTATGAGTCTGTAGATCGGTCCCTATTAAAGAGAATCTTCCAATCATAAGCCAAAACACACCTTTCTCCAAGCTTAACATTTTATTAGGCAATCTTAACTTGAATCTAACACAATAGTGTAGTTGATTCAAGATACTTATTGTTGGGACCCTTTTAAGCTCAAAACGAAAGTAGAAATTAATAAACATAGATAAAAAACTACTATTTATTTCCATCAATTAAGAGTATGCCTTGATCAGACTGTGCTCAACATCTAGCTTGATTCATCTAGTGAGAATGGAATAGATAATGATTAAACATTACTAAAAGAATTCAAAATTGTCCACATAAACTAATCTAAATAAAAAGTATGCCAAGTCCTCTAGGTAACATGGATTATTACCAAGGGCCTTAACCTTATTTCTTTTCTAAGACCCTTGTGGTATTAACATCCTTACAAGAGATGCCATAATCAAAACAAGAATAACTCAGTCAAAATACATTCACTACTGTATGAGCATGATAACTAGCCATAGTAGTGAGACTACACCCACTAATAAGCTACTTGACTGAAGCTTAAAGTTCCATCTCAATCTTATTTTATAAAGAAGACTAGGTGACTTTCTAGTCTCTTCTTAGTAAGGGCCACAATCTCATCAATTTAAATTTAAAAAAAACTAAAACAAAAAATTAGGTTTTGGAATCTTAACAAGTATTAGGATTTGAGTCAATTGTGTAAGGAAGCAAAGGTGCATGGAAATGCTTCCTATGCTAATCTTGAGAGGATGATTATGCAAATTCAACTATTTATTATAGAGATTTCAATGGACAAATAAACACACATAGATGAAACATCACAATGAACACATAACACAAAGATTACTATGGGGAAACCCTTCTGGGAGAAAAAACCCCACCCTCCAAAACTTGCATGATGCATTACCAAATCAAGATGATTACAATATACTTGTAGTGCAAGTTCTTATAGGAGCACATCACCACAACTCAAGTTTAGAGAGACACCTTCTAGCATCCACTCTTACAAATAGAACTCAATGATCAAACACCTCCCTAAGCCCTCCTTATATAGTGATTTTACAACTTGGAAACCACTTGTGATTTTAGAAAACCATGGGCAAAACAACCATGCCACATGGTACCCATTCTTGACATTTGTAACTCTGATATGGGAAAACAACCAAGTTAAAATAGTATTCTCGTCCATAATATTGTCCCCTACTTTGGATCCCGGTAGAAGTCATGTAATGAGTTTTTAATACTCTAAAAATAGCCCACCTATATTCTACTAGGGACAAGGCATATTTTTAACAACTAATACACCTTTTTCTAACACATATAAATATGTGGAAATCTACCACAAACAAATTCTATAATTTTCTAGAAAAAGCTTACAAGGTTGAGACACATATTTCTCAACATTCTCCCACTTTTTGAACACCTTGCAAGATTGAGGGGATTCAAAGTGTCATGGACTTAATTTCTAGGGGCCAAGAAGCCCATAGGCTTTGAACACCATTTGAACTTCTCTATGCTCATGGGCTTAGTTAATGCATCAGCAATATTTGCCAAAGTTTCTACCTTCTTTAGCTTCACCTTGTTATTCTCAACCATATCTCTCACCAAATGATATTGCACATCAATGTGTTTGGTCCTGATATGAAATGTTGGGTTCTGCGCTAGGCAGATTGCACTCTGACTGTCACTATAAATTGTCACTTCATCCTATCTAGACTCTATATCTGAACACAATATTTTAAGCTAGAGGTCTTCCTTGCAGGCATGAGTAGCTACCACATACTTTGCTTCTATAGTCGACAAAGAAACAATAGCATGTCACTTGATCATCCAACTAATTTCCCTTCGAATAATGTCAACACATATGCACTAGTGGATCTTCTTCTATCAACATCACTAGCCTAGTCTGAATCCACATGGCCTTGAATATCTAAGAAATGCTCATTTCCATTTTCATGAAGATATATAGAGTACTCTGAGGTACCCTGCACATATCTTTTTTGTTACTGCATCACAATGTGCTCTTCCTAGATTATACATGTAACGCTAAAGTACTCCCATTGTTTGGACAATATTTGGTCTTGTACAAACCATAGCATATATCAAACTTCCAACAACACTCTAGTATGGTACTTGACTCATCTCTTCCATCTCTAATGGGGACATAGGACATCATGAGATAGAAAGCTTTGTTCCCATAGTAACAAGAACACTCAATGGTCTAGAATCTGACATATTGAATCTTCTCAGAATAGTACCAACATACTTACTCTGGCCTAGCCAAAGCTTTCTATTTTTCCTATCTCTTATAATCTCCATTTCAATAATGTGCCTTGCTATACCAATATCTTTGATTTCAATTTTTTTTGAGAGCTGAGATTTTAATTCTACAATCAAACCTTTTCTTTTTCCAATAAACAACATGTCATCAATATATAAGGCAATAACCAAGAAATGATCACCATTAGACTCGAAATATATACAGTGATCTAACTTTGGATGCAAAAATCCTAAACTCAATACATATGTATCAAACTTCTAGTATCACATTTTAGGACTTTATTTTAAACCATACAAGGATTCCTTCAACTTATGAACTAAATGACTTCTACCTTTCACCACATAGTGCTCTCGTTGTCTCATATAAATTTCTTCCTCCAAATTGCCATGAAGGAAAGTAATCTTCACACCCATCTAGTCAACTTTTGGATCATAATTTGTTGCAATAAAAATTAAAAACTAAGTGGATGCCATTTTTGCTATAGGAGAAAAAATTTCCCCATAATCAATTCCTGCAACCTAGGAGTAACCTTTTGCAACCAAATGTGCTTTGCACTTCTCAATGATTCCATGTGAACCCATGTTTCTTTTGAATACCCATTTACAACCAACATAATTTCATCCTTCAGGCAATGGTACAAGGTCCCACATGTCATTCTTCTTAAGAAATTTCATCTCTTCATCCATGGATATTTTCCAAGAATCTGAATCATTCATACGAAGAGCCTCTTTTACAAATATCAGTTCATCAATATTAGTATCCAAAGAAAATATATGCCTCCAATCATCAGAAGAATATCCATACCTTTTTAGTGATTTGTTCTATCTACTAGACTTTCAAACATGATTTGGTCTAGGGTCAAGTTTATGTAAAGGTTCATTATTAGGTTCTCCTTCTTCCTCTATTGATTTTGAATTCGTAGAGCTCCCCTCAACATCTTTTCTTTCTAAGGGCCTTGATTCAACTTTCTTAGGTGTAGTTAGAAGTTGAATCAAATCTTTATTTTCTTCTATCCATTCTAGTTGCATTATAATAGAAGAAGGTTTAGTTTCTCTAAAGATAACACTTCTAGAATAAAATATCTTTTGTTCAACAAGATCCCAAAGTATCTTTTCACACCATAACTATAACTGATGAAGAATACATTTGACAGCTTTGTTGTACAATTTTTTTTTGCTTCTCTTTTGGCACATGAGCATATGCCTCAACCAAACACTCTCAAATATCTAAATGAAGGCTTGTGGCTCGACCATGCTTCCATTGGCGACTTATCAACAAAAGCTAATGTAGAAGACCTATTTATCAAGTAGAAGGCAATGGCTATGTAAGAAAAAGTGATTGAAATGATAAAATATAATAAAATGAAATAGCATAAAATAATAGATTTAATCCAAGAGAGCAAGAAGAGTTTTACCATATAAATGATACAACATCAATGGAGCAATATCAAAGAAGAAGCGACACAAGAGACAAGGATTTGATAAGGGGAAAGTAAAGGAAATCCCTTGTGAGTATTATGAATGAGGCAAAAGCTTAAGAATGAGAGAGAGAGAGAGAGAAGAAATGGAGCAAAATAGCTCATTTACAATAGCATCAAAAACTTGATGTGAATAATGGAGACTAGATGAAAATGAGAGAGAGAAGCACCTCTTTTAAAGAGATGAGAAAGGAGTTGCATGTCTTTGCATGTGTAACTCCCATTTCTATGAATGCCACATTCATAAAAGGTGTGTGCAAAGTGTCAAGTTCCTCTTAAGGAGGAATATCTATTTTCCTTATTAAAAAAAATACAAAAATGAGTTGTCCTCACAAGTGGATAATAGGACAAGAATGACATGTCCTTTACATGTGGACTAGAGGAAAAATAAATAATACATAAGGGATACCTTAGTTTATCCCAATAAATAAATAAATACAACCAAAGAAAGATTATTAATTCTAACACCCCCCTTTAATCTTTACTTGGGGAGATGTTGTCAAAACCAATTTACAATATTACAACTTAATTTTTTGAAATATCTTCATTGTGCAAGAGGTCTCTTATTATCATGGGTACATTATTGGAGAGCCAAGAGAAGTGGATAATTCTTTAAGTGTGTTACATCTTCAAGTGGATTCATGTGACATAGGATCTGTACAATAAATAATGATATCTTGTATGTGCCTTGATGGATTACCTGAAACATAGAAACAAAAGCAACTATCCACAAGGATAATTTCATCTTATATTCAAGTTAAAAACTTTTTATGTATAAGTAAATTATCATAGAGTAAATATAAGTGTAACTTGGTACCACAAAGAAATCAAGATAAATTATATCCTACAAAGAACAAATATGATATCAAAACTTTCAAAAAAAAATCATAGAAAATGCTAGCTAATGAATCCAACATCAACAATGCTTCAATCACGTGGATATAGACAGTCCACTAATAAGTCATTTTACTGCAAGTTAATGGGTGATCAATCCATAACCTACATGACTCATGATTTAAGCAAAGAAGTATATATAACATTATATGGCATGTTTTCAAAGATATCAAGGGGAGGAGTATGAGTATTAACAATTGACTGCCTTCAAATAAGAGTAAAATGCCTTCAAGATGGGTCAAATTAACTAAAATTGGAGGGAAAATCTAATAATAAATGGCATTAACCATAAAGTGCCAATATGACAATAGAATGATGCTAGAAAAGCATAAACTGCACTTATGTGCCAATCAGTAGAATAAATTAAATGTTGAAGGCAATAGTGTATAATAATTCATAATCCCAAAGAATAAGAAAAATAAATAAAATAAATTTACTTATGTGAAATAAAGAATGCACTCATATTTGATTAGTCACAAGAGACACAATAATTTGTATATTTATCAGGATATATATGTGGGCCCTCATATATACACATGAATAAATATACCTAAACTATCATGGTATGAAATCATGCAAATAGAATTAATATCATATATAGAACATAATTTCTAGGCAACATACTAAAGAGAAATGCCAAAGATGATGAAAGAAAATTACTAACATCAAACAATATTTGCAGTAATTAATCCTTCTAGGTTGAAGTCCACCCATTCTAAAAATTGATCTCTTTTACTAAGTACTTTTTGAAACCATTTATTTTTTCTCTTAACAAATTTATCACTAGAAGAAGAGTCATGATGTATGAATGCATCATTTGTTTAAACATTAGCATTATTACCATTATCAATATTAGCATTATTACCATGATCTATAAATGCATCATTACCATTACCATTGTAATAAAGAATAGGAGGAATAAAAGTAGATATATGAGGAGTAGGGTTTAGAGAAGGAGGTTGGTCCTCCACTAACACAATTCTACTTCCATGAACTTGTTCATTTTGAGCATTAGAAAAATCATGCACACCATTTTCTGCAAGACAAACATTTTGTGCTATGTGCACTTTGTTAGTAATAGGATTATAAGCTTGATAACCTTTGATATTTTGCATGTTTTCACTCATGCACTTTGTACATGCCATCTTAGATGAAGCAATAGGAGGTAAATTTTCAACTGTATAAGATGAGATATGCTTATTTTTCAAATGAGCAAGCCTTTCATGCTCCATATTAAAAGTAATATCTTTGTGCAAAGAGTGTCTAGAAGAGGTGAACCCAAAAAATTTAAATAAGTTATCATGGCCTAACTTAGCATTAGCAACAACTTCATTAGTGTTAGGATCAATAACAGAGCACATGTCCCTATGAAACTCAACTTTGTAATTTTAACATAATTTTACAACAGAAAGACGATTGTATTTCAACTCAGGAACATAAAGGACATCCTGTAATTTTTCATTTGAAATACTAACATTACCAAATCTTTCAACTTTGCAACTATGATTATCAGCTAATTGAATTGGAATATTAGAAGGATTGGGTTTTAAATAATCAAACACTTCTTTATGAAAAGTAACATGTTGAGACGCACCAGTATCAATAATCCATTCTAAATTTTTAAGAACATTGTAACTAACAGTAAAAGCATAACGAGATTGATTACTATGAGATTTTTGATTATTGTTATTGATAGGTTGCTTATCATTTTGCTTTTTAAAACAATTGTTAGTCAAATGACCATCTTTTTCACAATAAGTACAATGAGGTTTCTTATTAGGACTATTATATTGATTAGGATGGTTATTATTACTATTTGTATTTTGATTATTATTGTTGTTAAAAGAAGGTCTAGAATTAAATAGGTTGTTATTATTGTGACGATTATTAAAGTTATGATTGTTATGATTATTATTGAAATTGTGAGTATTAAAATTTTGATTTTAATTATTATTTGGAGTATGATAAGATGATCTAAGATTTTCATTTTTATTTTTAGACACAAATGCATGTTCATTAGATCTAAGAGTACCAAATTGTAATAACTTAGCTTCCTCTTGACGTAACAAATTTTGAAAAATACTATAAGTTAATTGAGTAGACAAAGTAGGAATAGCAAGTTGAGAATAAACATTAGTAATAAATTGTTGAAATTGTTTAAGAAGACATTTCTTTAAAATAATGGTAATTAATCTAATATCAGTGAGAGTAACGCCTAATCCAATTAGTTGACTTTTAATATAATCAAATTTAAGTAAAAATTCATCCATGGATTTGAAATCAATATACCTCAAGTCTTCCAAATTGTCTTGCAATTGAATCTTACGTGATTCAGATGGCCTGTCATACGTTTGCTTTAAAATATCCCAAGCTTCGTGGGCATTAGTGCAATGAGAAATTAGAACATATAAATTTGGGTTAAGAGATATACCAATGAGGCCAAGGGCTTCCTCATTTTTAGTATTCCATGCATTTTTTTCATCTTTTGTAGCTGAGGTACCAGGAACTATAGAAGGGTCAGTAGCAACATATAAAATATGCTTAAAATGAAATATAAATGAAAGATGAGTTTTTCAAGTATGATAGTTTGAGTTATTTAACTTGACTTCTGGAATTAAAGACGACATGATTTAAAAATTACGTTTAAAATTTAAATAATAGATTTGAAATAAAAAAGTGAGACTTATTATCCACAAGAATGTTAAATAATTATTAAGAGATTTAGAGAGTCAAAATTAAAAACTAAAATATTCCCTGCAAAACCACTGGTCAGATTGAAAAAATAGGAAAAATAAAAATTTGAAAAACTGAAAAAATGTGTTACACACAGAGAGCGATAAATTTTTTAATTTAACTATATTTTCAATAAAATTTAAAAAGTTTTTTCATTTTTATGTCTTCTAAATGCTGTTCAAATTTCAGCCAAACTCAGATCACGGATTGAGAGATATCATAAAAATATGAGCTACTGTCTTAAAACTTCAAAAACAAATAATACTGCACATATAGTATAATAACTTTTGCAATACTATTCTGATACAAATGAAATTTAAAGAGTTTTTTTATTTTTATATTTTCTAAATGCTGTCAAAATTTTAACCAAATCTAGATGATAGATTATGAGATATAAGAAAAATACAAACTACTGTACTTTCCTTTCTAAAACAAAAAACAGAAAAAAATTTGAATTTCAAAAACTTAAAAAACCTACAATAGAAATAGGGTTAGATACAATAAAAAAAATAAAAAATAAAGAATCCTTTGGCTGCAAGCCTTCCAAAGGAGGTTAGAAAAAATAAAAAATGAATAACTCTTTGGCAGCAAGCCTTCCAAAGAGGGTTAGAATGAATAAGAAAGAAGAAAATCTGTAAAAGAATAAGATAAGACTTTCAATATTTCAAACTTCAAGATCTTCACAATATCAAGCTCTTCTAACGAACCCTTCACACAAGCTCAAAACAAGGATTAGTAGCTCTGATACCATGTAAGAAAAAGTGATTAAAATGATAAAATATAATAAAATGAAATAGCATGAAATAATAGATTTAATTCAAGAGAGCAAGAAGAGTTTTACCATACAAATGATACAACATCAATGGAGCAATACCAAAGAGGAAGCAATACAAGAGACAAGGATTTGATAAGGAGAAAGCAAAGAAAATCCCTTGTGAGTATTATGAATGAGGCAAAAGCCTAAGAATGAGAGAAAGAGAAGAAATGGAGCAAAATAGCTCATTTACAATAGCATCAAAAACTTGATGTGAATAATGGAGACTAGATGAAAATGAGAGAGAGAAGCACCTCGTTTAAAGAGATGAGAAAAGAGTTGCATGTCTTTGCATGCGTAACTTCCATTTCTATGAATGCCACATTCATAAAAGGTGTGTGCAAAGTGTCAAGTTCCTCTTAAGGAGGAATATCTATTTTCCTTATTAAAGAAAATACAAAAATGAGTTGTCCTCACAAGTGGACAATAGGACACGAATGACATGTCTTTTACATGTGGACTAGAGGACAAATAAATAATACATTAGGGATACCTTGGTTTATCCCAATAAATAAATAAATACAACCAATGAAAGATTATTAATTCTAAAAGGCTATAGCTTCAATCCAAAACTTTTGTTCCTGTCCAACTCTATTCAGTATACTCCCAACTTTCTCCATCAAGGTCATTTTCATTCTTTCTACAACTCCATTCTGTTGTGGAGAATATGGACTTGTCTTCCTTTTTTTAATATCACAATATTTACAAAATGTGTCAAAATCATTAGAGAAATATTCACCACCATTATCTCTTCTCAAAAAATTTATCTTCTTTTTAGTTTGCAACTCAACCATTTCTTTAAATTCTTTGAAATGATTGAAAAAATTAGCTTTACTCATAAGGAAATAAACTCGTGTTCTTCTACTAAAATCATCAACGAAAGAAACATAATAAACTAATCTACCAATAGAAGGAACATCAACTAGACTAAATACATCTGAATGGTATTAGATCCAAAATACACGAGGACTTATGAGAACTTGAGTAAAATTTAATGTGATTTTTTTTACCATATTTAATGCTCACAAAAATCAAACTCAAGATTACAGTCATTTAACCCATCAACAAGGTTTATATTTTTTAAAGTTAGTAGACCCTTCTCACCTATGTGATTGAGTCTTTGGTCCTATAACATGGTCTTTTCAACTTTGATTAGGTAGATAGAGCACCCTTGGGTACCTAGAAACCATGACCATCTATTGAAAGTGAAACAATCTCCTTCTCTAACAAAGTAGTCCTTTTCACAATCTTATTAGAAGTACTATTGCACTCAACTGTGCATTCATCAAGCTTGTACAATGTACCAAACCTATTTTCTCTTGCTATTACCATTAGCACCTCTCACCATTTTCATGCCTGCTGCAGAAAACTATACACGCACACTCACATCTATTAGTTTGCTAATAGATAATAAATTCTTTGCTAGTCCTGGGATATGCAAGACACCATCAAATCTTCTAATTCTACCAACAAAAAATTTCATATGAATACTTCCATGACCAATGCTATCAAAGATTGAGTTATCACCCAAATACACCTTACCACCATCAAACTTTTCATACTTAGTAAACTAATTTCTATTAGGAGTCATCTGGAAAGATGCACCCAAGTCTATCAGCTATGCATTGTCACCTGCATGAGTGGCCAAGGTTGCGATGAAAGCATCTTCATCTTCCTTCTTGGACTCAAAATCAAAATCTCTTTTCTTCTTCTTCTTCTTTTTCTCTTTGCAGTACTTTCAAAAGTGTTTAGGTTTTCCATAATTCTCATAGATTTCCTTGGACTTACCAAGAGATTTTGATCTCCCCTTATTCTTGGACTTAGAATAGCCATGCTTCTTTTCATTCTTGCCTCTTTCTTTTGGTCTTCCTTGAACACTCAAAGCCTCTTTGGCATTTAGAGGGACCTTCCTTCTAACCTCTTTAGAAAGTAGAGAACCAACAACCTCCTCCATATTCAAGACAATTTAAGTGTTCCCTAAGGCCATGACAAGGATGTCCGATGAGTCTAGCAATGAAAATAGAAAGATTTGGCACCTTTCTTCTTTATCCATCGACACGCCAACAGAGGTCAACTAAGTCACTAACATATAAAAAAATTATAGATGCTCATAAATCTGTTCACCTTCTTCCATTCTCAAATAATAAAACCTCTTCCTCAGGAAAATTTTGTCCACAAGTGATTCACTTCATAGATCTCACTTATCTTTTTCCAAAGCTTCTTCGTGGTAGGTTATTCATGAACATTTATCAGAATTGAGCCTGCAAGACACAATCTGAAGAGACCTTTAGCTTTTCTTGTTGTCACATCATATTATGCAACTGAAGTTAAATCTATAGGCCTCTACTTATTCTCATTAATCACATCCCATAAATCCTGATCAA
The DNA here is from genome assembly GCA_028749045.1 of Cupressus sempervirens. Lineage (NCBI taxonomy): Eukaryota > Viridiplantae > Streptophyta > Pinopsida > Cupressales > Cupressaceae > Cupressus > Cupressus sempervirens. Next base: position 202,466,389 of record CM053792.1, read on the forward strand.
TCAATAGATCTTCCATCTTGAGCTTCCATGTCTCAAATTTTATGCCAAAAAACTTATCTACATCAATCCTCCCTAATATGCTTGTCATCTTTGCAATCCTACAACACAGAAATAAAAACCTCTACACAAGCTCCCACTCAAACCTTGATTAGCTTAAAAAACCATGTACCCAAAAAATAGAACAAAAACTGGCCAAGCTTTGATACCATTTGATTCAACTAACTATTACAAATATTTTAATGGAAAAATAAACATGCATAAATGAAACATCACAATAAGAACATAACACAACAATTGGCATGGGGAAACCCATATGGGAGAAAAACCCCACCCTCCAAAACCTACATAAGGTATTACCAAATCAAAATGATTAAAATAAACCTACAATGCAAGTTCTTACAGGAGCACATCACCACAACTTGAGCTCAAAGAGACACCTTCTAGCATCTAGTCTTGCAAACCAAATTCAATGATCAATCTCCTCCCCATGCCCTCCTTATAGGGTATGTGCAGGATCATGGTGTGCCAAAAAGTGACAATGTGAAAAAAATAGAGTTTGAACACGTCTAAAAGCGCTTCAAAATCTGCTCTGACTTTTTTTCACCTATCTAAGTACCAATCCTAGAAGGAAAGGCCAAGCCATATTGAATATCCAATCTAATATCGGATATTCGATAATTATATTACATTATTATTATAATATTATAATAATATAAAAATATTATATTATAATAGTATAATACATTATAATATAATATTATTATAATATTATTATATAATATTATTATTAAATATATAATATAATATTATACTAATAATAATAATTATACTATAATATAATAATAATAATATTATTATTATATTATAATTGTATAATATTATACTATAATAATATTATTATTATATTATAATAATATTATATTATAATGTATTATATTATAATAATATAATATAATATAATACATTATAATAATATAATATAATGATAATATTATATTATAATAATATAATAATATAATATAATATTTTATATTATAATATATATAAAATATAATATTTCAAAGCTATATATAAAATATATCTTATATATAAAATATAAGATATGGGCACGATCGGATATCCGATACCTGTAGCATACATTAAAAAAAAGAACAGACCCGCGGGCCCTTATTTCTCACTTTTCGAGGGCTAGTATTATCACGCGACCAGATATCAGATACAAAATTGGATATCGGATATAAAGGTAAGTTTTTTTTTGTTTTTTAAACTAATTTTTAATCTAAATTTGATAGATTTTAGCATGATTTTGTTTGTTTTAGTTGAATCTAGGGTTTTTTTGAAAAAAAAAGTTAAAATTAAGGTTTTTTTAAATATGTATTACGTTTTGCAATTCAATAGGAATGGTTGATCAGAATGATGACACTGAGGTAGGGAATAATAATCCTCTTAACCACCCACCAAATGATCTAGTACCCCACAAAACCATCCACCAAACGATCCTCTACCCCTCAAAACCCTCTTTGAATCGAGGATTTGATAAATGAAACTCTCACTGAGTTGAGAGGTTTGCATAGAACATATAATAATGTACTTGCATTGGCTCCTATGTTATCCACGTTAAACACCATAGTGGATAACATTGAAACCGTTACAAATGAACAAAATGTTGCTCTTCGTTGGCATGATTAAATGCATGATTTGTTTGATGATGGTTTGGATTATGATGAGGTTGTGGCCCTCAACATAAGCAAAGACAATTTGGCCAGCCTTTTTGTGAACCCGAAAATGGGTTTACAAGTTGACCCAAAAAAATTCAAACTATTGATTAAATGGTGCACAAATGACACCATACGTGCAAACTTTTGGGATTGTTGGTGGATGGTCTTTGATATCCCTCCACATGGCAATTCAGATATGCCATTTTATTTCCTTAGAAAATTATATGCTGAATTTGTGTTGAAACTTAAAGTGAACTATTGGAGCATGAAGCCCAACATGGGCTTAGGACTAGGAGCTCCTCAGGATAGACCCTCTTCCTAGCAGAAGAAAGCTAGCACTTTTGTCCCCCCACCTGATATCTCCCCTCCTCCTCGAGTGCAGCATCCAGATATTATGATAGAGGCTAGCTCTTAGACTATCAGAGCCATTCATAGGCTGAGTAGCCTAAGGATATCTCAGGCTAGGTCAATCCTACCTCCTCGTGTTGATGATGCTGGTGCCAGTTCATCATCGGCTAGCTCATCACATGTTTGTGTGCCTCACACTTGCATTACGTGCAAGAATATTTGCTAGGTCCCATAGGTGATCTTCTTGAGTATCATTTTATATTAGACAAGGATACACCAGACACACACGCAGAGGATATAGACCTTGATGCAAGAGAGGAGGGGAATGTAGAGGCATGGACTCCTTCGGTGTTGGTACGTGTATATATTTTTTTGTTATGACATATGTGATTTAAAGTTAATTTTTATAATAGAGTAATTTTAATTTTTAAGCCATATTGACTTTTATATGTATGTGATCTTCATTCACGTTTAGTTGATGACCGAGGAGGAGCTTAGACAGATTGATGATGCCATGCTCTCGACCATTGCATTTGACCTTGAGACATCTATGGTACATTATGTTGTGTTCACATTTTTTTTCTATTTGATATTGGAGCATATATGGTTACTAATCTTTCTTTTATCTTGCAGGTAGCACTTGTCCCGAAGGGACAAAGTGTGGAGGGTGAGCCAACAGGCACTGACAAAGAAAAGGTAATTAGGTGCTTTCTATTTGATTAAATATCGATGCATTCTTGTAAAATTTTTGTGGTAATCCCATTTAATTACATTCTTTATTGTATATAGGGCATCACTATTGGTGATGAGCCTGTACAGATTCTGCGTCATAGACCATCAGGGATTTCTATTCGCACTGAGAGCCCCATTGTATGTATAAGTATCATTAATTTTTTATTATCCTTATCTTCATAAATAAATTCAAAACTAATTTCTATGATATTAACAACTACTATTTTGTATCTCATAGGAGACTCCTAGTGCACATGAGGTCCGATGGGACAGTTATGTAGATTTGATGATGTGGCCACTCACTCCCAATGAGGAGCCTACAATAGTAAGTTGTAGTTTGAATTCATGATTAAATATGTTATACATTTAGCATGCTATGAATTATAATGTTATAGTTTAAATTGTAGATTCATCTGACAAAGGTATTTGAACATATACAACCCACAATCAGAGAGGTACTAGCATTGCCGAGGGCATACGAGAGGACTCCTGACCGGTGCACGAGGTCGATGAGAGAGGTATTTATTATGAAATTTTGATAGTATTAATCTCCATTACAAAAAAGATCATTATGTATTTGAGTAATTCAATGTTAGATACGTAGAATCATATAAATTTAGTAGTCTAACTTTGGGTTTTCCTTTTTCATTTATGTAGGAGGCATCTGATCCACCTAGTGCAGTGAAGAGGTTGCCTTTTGATCATCCACCAGCACCCTAGGATAGTATAGTTTTCGTAGGATGCATCATGAGAGATTTTGAGATGGCATATGCCACATTGTATACAGAAACATTGATATTATACACATTCTGATGGCATGATCAGCCACATTTTGTATATGGATCTATGTATTTTGATATATATTTGAGTACTTTGTCTATGGATACATGATCTTTGATATATATTTGTGTAAAATTTTGTCTATGGATACATGTATTTTGATATATATTTTCATCATTTATGTGCACAATGATATACATATTAATTTAGTATCTAGTATTGTTCAATTTATCGTGGATCATGTGTCATGCCCTAAATTTTACTAGTAAAAACACAACAATTTTTATATTTTTAAATTTTTTTTTTGTAGCTTATGAAGTTACATAAGAAATTACATATTGTAAAACAAGGTTATCATTGAATAGGAGTTGAAGACTCATGTGGATAGTCTCATCCGGTTGTAACATTTTAGTCATAGGTGGTTTTCAAATAAATTGGATGACAGTCTAGTTCAAGTTAGCGTCACGAGTCAAAAGAGAAAGTTCAAGATACAACACTCATAAATTAGTGAGGTAATTCATATACTAACAAGCCTCTGATACTAATATTCTATTAGGGTTTGTCAGTTGTATCATATGAACTAGGTCGTGATTCTAGCATGTAAGGGAAGGGGATCAGAATTACTTATTATCCTCATTACCAATGTACACACATTCATTAATCATTACAATATATATTAATGTGACAATTACTATATGGTGTGGAAGTGTAGTATATCTTAATCGATTAAACACACATATCTAGAGAATTTAGATTTACTACTCATCACATGAGCACCCTTAGTCAAATAAGAAAATGTGCACTTATCTATCACACTATATCAGATCTAACCATTGGAAATTAGAAAAGATATGCCCCAAAGGTAGCTTCGAAGTCTACATGATGGAGAAGGGGCCACTTGTATTGATAGTATCCATCATTCAACACATACTATACACAACTTATGGAATAAACAATTTGTTTTATGTGCCAAATGTGTATCATGTGCTTGCATCCATATCTTACTGGTTACAGGTCCTCTCAAAGATTGGACCAATACTGAGTCATTTTCTCCCTCTTTACTCTATTTAGTCATCCTTATGCATTCTATCAACATTGCTTCCTCACCAAACTAGCACTCACTACAGTTTCCTAAACACAAAAATTACTATTTCAATACATAAATTAAACTCACTCTAACAAAAGACAATTACTAACTATCTAGCTCATCAACTACTAACTAATCTAGCTACATTGCCATGCTTTTACATTTACTATTTTAATTACTATAATTACTATACTATTACATTTAATTTTTACATTATTACATCTAATTATTCACCATAAGCTCACTTTCTCACTATCAATATTATTATTATCAAAGCATGTTAAGATTCAAAGTAGTTTCATAGTACGAATTAGTAAGCACATAAAATGAGGAACTCTTAATAAGTCTAAGGGCCAATTCAAAGTACTTAACTCAATAATAATTCATGATCAGTATTTAAACACATCCTACTACACCATCGTATTGAGTGTGTCAATATAAATTTGTTAGATGAATTGTTTATGCAAGGATTAGGTGCAAGCGTATAAATAAGGTTTGTATATAACATACCTTGTCATTCTGACACATATGTATTCATCATTTCATGCAACTAACATAGTAAAATGCGGTGTACATGAATCATATTATCATTAATTATACATAGGGTACATGAGCTGACGAGCTACCTCTAATGGCATGCCTATTGACCCTTATTACATACTAGCTAACTAATGCTTTATTCCTACACTATATTTTCAAATAGGTATATATATTCTATCGACTTTGATATTCTACTAATATCTTCAATCAAATCCACAACATTATCTAACTAACATTCCCTCAAGCCAAATGTAAAATTCACTTGACATTAAATCCAACATCTATATAGGTTTGTCATGCATTCAATTCTATCTAGTAACTCTTATCTATCAATGTGCTTTATTGACTAGATAAAACTAGATTTGAGTTATTATTTTAATCCACCATCCATCCTTATCCTTGATTCTCCAATCCCATCATCTCGGCAACTTACTTCATATTAACCCTATTATATCTACATCCAACTATCATAATTTACAGTCTTAACACTAATTTAATTAAACCCTCCATACTTAACATCATGTTCAATTATATATGCATTCTCGTAAACTTATTTATTTCATTTAATTTATTTTCCTATATTGAGCTTTTCCATTACCATAGGGTTTAATTGTTACATGTTTCTAAATGAGCCCCTTGATATAAACATTACCCTTAAACTAAGCTCAAATACACTAAGTGTCATTATCCTCTATTCAAGACTTGAAATGATTAAATAATTATCTGATAAAAATAAAAATAAATCTAAAGGGTGAATCTCCTATCTATCTTAAATCCTCATCATTCCCTAACTCTTACCAAGGCCACATTTCTTCCTACATGTGGTCCCCACAAGGTCCCATGTGGGTCATGTGCAGAATTTTGACTAATCCAAGCCTTAGGACATCTTTTTCCCATCCCTCCAATCAACAATCGTAATGTGAACAAGTCATATTAAATGTCAACTTGACATTCTCCTAAGTACAAATCCCTTGGGATTGCTATCCCACTCCCCCTTAATTTAAGGTCAACTACCTATGCTTGGGAACACGTGACCACTACTGTAAGAAATTTCAAGTCGACTACCTATGCTTGGGAACACGTGACCACTACTGCAAGGAGAGGATGACTAGTGCATAAGACAAGGATGTGACATAAACCCTTTCTTCTATGCACCCAAGTATATTAATGGGGATGAAACCCCTTTTCAAGGAGGCAAGCTCAAGGATAAAAGTTTTGACATGACATGTCAAAATGAATGTCAGATTTAACAATATGCCTTGAGGAGTGGAGAAAACATTTTGCATTATGATGGCTTAGGAAATGTTGGGGGCTACTCTAGAAGGGCGGTCAAGATCAATTTTGGCTTTTATTTTATTTTTGAGTTAAATATTTAAATTTTTCATATTCTCTAACATGCACACTAATATGCCTTTATTTATTTAATTACTAATTTATTATTTGAGTGTTGGATGTGACTTAGAGGTCACAAGATTGTAATGTGTACCATTCTATCACTTAGGAAATATATTAGTCTAGGACACTCATTAGTCTCTATATGCTATTATTATTTTTATTTTTATTGGATAGCAGTCTAGAATCTGGGAATATTCTTTAATATTTTATTGCTCTGTATTAAGGAAGGGATTTATATGCCTTTACCATACATTTTCCAGAGACGAAAATGCATTCCTACAGCAATGTATCTCATAGATTTTATTATGTCTTCTCTTACAACAAACTTCATTTTGTTATATCATGAAATTAATTTGATGATTTCCTTTCTTAGAATGGCATTAAGCTTGGTAATTAAAATCAATGTTATCCATGCATGTGATATGAACATAAAATTTTCCTTCCAAATTATTGAGTGCACAACAAGATTGTAAGCAATCTACTAAGTTTTAAATTTATACAATCAATGGTATCACATAACATCTATGGATTGTTATTATCAACTAGTCATTTACAATACCACAAGGAGAAAACTTTCTTTCACATTTTCAAATGATAACAATGATGTCAAAGAAAATCTATGACTCATACCAATGCTTTCATAACAATATAAACTCCAAATGAAACATGCATAAACAACCTTATCAATTATTTCCTCTACACTTACATTAGGTAACAATGATACAATCTCCTTCCATCACAATGGGGCAATATAAGGGACTTTTCAAAATCATAAGGAACATGAACATTGAAAGATATGGACAATGAGTAGTATGAACATTCTCCAACATGATCGTTGAGAACATGAACAAGCTGGTGAATCCTCCTTCACAAATGAGGGTACAATGTCAATTTTTCTCATCCAACATCAATATGCAAGATGATCATTCCAAGCCATTTCCATTGCTCCCTTGGACACAAATCTGCATATGCAACACAACAAAATAACAAGGACCATGGGTGCTTTCCACCCAACCATAGGCCTCAAAGAGACCACCCTTGCGCTAGAGAACAAGGCCCAAACTAGAATACACATACAATCTTTCAATGCATAAACATTACATTTCAAACTTGAACAATTTCCCCCCAAGGCTATTTCATAATGGCTTCACAGATGGAACCATAAACATAGGGTGAAGGTGTGTTTTAAAATGCAGACTTGCCATACCAAACCATATCTTCAATAAACAATTTTCATGCCCCCTCGAGGCTATCATAATTCAGAAAATTTCATGCCCTCTCAGGACTATCATAAATCAACAAGTTAATACCCTCTTGGGGCCTCCAAATTTCCTCCTCCAAACCCACTACCATCAGCTGTAACTCCTCAAACTTCCTTTCTACACCATACTTTCCTTATCACCCCTAGCAAGATATGAATGTTTATGGCATACAATGGAGCCCATACTCCAAGGTTCTCAATACATTTTTCCAACCCAACTTAAGCCCTTCACCCTAGACTTTTCTTCTCTTCCCACAAGGGTGAGTGTAAGTCCCACACCCATAACAACACTCAAGCACAAAACAAGAAAACAAAACCAAGTAGAAATAAAACAAGAAATTTTTAAGAGCACATCACATTTTCACAACACAATATCAACACCCATAATACAACAAGGAAATAGAGGAAATCCAAACCTCATACTCACAATACTCCACACAATACAACAAGATGCACAATGGTGTCACACTAATCTACATGGAATGAACACCATTCAAGCACTCACATGAATGCTACTCCACAATGCAATGCAATGCATGCTCCATTGATAAACTCCACACTTGCATATTTGCTTAAGCATGCTAAAAGAAAGAAATGGAAAATAAGCAAGTTTGAGATACCAACCTTGGTCCAAGCTAGGGTAAGGATAGTTGTAGTAGAGCTCCCCTAATCTCCCTCCAAAACCTAACTGTCTCTAAAATTAGAGAGTGGGCAAACACCCCACTAGTTTGGCCAAGACCCTCTAATAAAGCCTTCCCACTAACTTATTTTAGCAAAAACACTAAGCCACTACTTCTTAAAAACTTGTATCCTCTAACGGTTCATTGATAGCCCTCATGAGCTCTGAGTTATGACCCTCAAAAGATCAACCTCAAAATGCACTTAGAGCACCTTTGAGACTCCTTAGTACGGGGTGTCCGCAAATGATGGATGGTCTCTGTGGTTGGAACAAGGGTGTGACTAGGGTTCACCCACCCATTTGAAGCTAATGGAACTGCCAATTCAATGCCAAGATCGACGGTTTCAAAGTTATGCTATGGTGTACCTAGGAACTGAGGCACACTGTGAGTTTTGGCATCAAGCGAGATCACTATGCCGAATCCAAACAGAATGTGATCTCTTGAAAATGAGATAGGTTATTTTAGGCCTTAGTATCACCATCTTGTAGCATTTGATAGTTCATCGATAGCCCTCACGAGCTCTGAGTTATGACCCTTGAAAGATCGACCTCAAAATGCACTTAGAGCACCTTGGAGACTCCTCGGTATGGGGTGGCCACAAATGATGGATAGTCTCCGTGGCTAGAACAAGGGTGTGACTAGGGTTTACTTTCCCATCCAGAGATAATGGAACTAATGATTCGATGCCAAGATTAGTGGTTTCAAAGTTACAATGTGGTGCACCTATGAACTGAGGCACACTGCGAGTTTTGGCATCGAGCGAGATTGCTGTGCCAAATCCAAACAGAATGTGGTCTCTCAAAAATGAGATAGGTTATTTTAGGCCTCAGTATCACTATCCTATAGCATTTGATATTTCATCGATAGCCCTCACAAGCTCTGAGTTATGACCCTCGAAAGATCGACCTCAAAATGCACTTAGAGCACCTTGGAGACTCCTCGGTACAGGGTGGTCGCAAATGATGGATGGCCTATGTGGCCAAAACAAGGGTGTGACTAGGGTTCACCCACCCATCTGGAGCTAATGGCACTAACGATTCAATGCCAAGATCAGTGGTTTCAAAGTTACGCTATTGTGCACCTATGAACTGAGGCACACTGCGAGTTTTGGCATCGAGCGAGATCATTGTGCCGAATCCAAATGGAATGTGATCTCTCAAAAATGAGATAGTTTATTTTAGGCCTCAACATCAACGTCCTATAACATTTGATAGTTTATCGATAGCCCTCACGAGCTCTGAGTTATGACCCTTAGAAGATCGACCTCAAAATGCACTTAGAGAACCTTGGGGACTCCTCGGTACAGGGTGGCCATGGATGATAGAGGGTCTCTGTGGTTGGAACAAGGGTCTCACTAGGGTTCACCCACCCACTCGGAGCTAATGGTACTGACTTGTAGTCGTTAGGAGTTAGATTTTAAAAAAATTGTCAAGAAAGGTTGACCCCTTTGACTTGTATCATGAAAGGTTGCTTTGTGCCTTGCTTGATTGTTTGAAGACTACTCCATGTGTCACTATCTTTCTTGGAAAAAAAATTGCTTTTGAACATCAACCTTGCAATATTATCAATTATTGTCAAACTTTTTCAACCAAGTCAAAACATCAAGTGCAAATATTTGTTTTCATTTTTTGCTAAGGGGAGTTTCATAAATTGACTTTGATTTTCTATGTCTCTAGTGCTTGAACATGCTTAAAATGGCTCTTTGGTCTTAGAGTTATTGGTATTTTTTAACTTCATGGTCTATGATATGCATACTAAGAATTTCTTTCACTAAATGGTTTCCTTGATCTATTGACTACACTTAAATTTGTTCACTTGTCATATCTCTTTCTTTATCTACATTGCTATTTGGGATTTTTTTGTAGCTCTTGACTTGAGTCACTAGTGTTGTAACTTGCTTGGACAATTTGTTTGACAAGTCACTCATTCATTTCTACCTCTCTTTGACATGTGAACACTCTACCTCTCTAGTTTGGACATCAAGTTATATTGTGTCCCCTTATTAGCTTCCTCTAGTCTCCTTCATGCTTTATTATCTATCTACCACTATGGTATTCAAACCTTGTGCTACCCAACCTCAACCAAATCTAGATGATCATGATATCCTCCATGCCACTAAAGAGTTTCAAGATCTATATGTTCAATACAAAGAGCTAGAAGAGACAAATAATCTTTCTTACCTTCATCTCTCTAAGCACATGATAGAAATCAATTCTAAACTTGAGAAAATGTTAGAGGAGAATATTTCATTCTTAAATTAATCTCCCTTAAGACCTTTACATACACATGGGTCATCTTCTTCAAGGTCTACATATTCTACTCCAAGACATCAAATATCTTCATCTTCTAGATCTAAAGACCTCTTTAGAGAACAAGCAAGTGATACCTCCTTTGAGCCTATGCCAAAATTTCATTATGGACCTATCTTTGAACAAGATAGTGATGAAGACATGGATGCATTCTATTCACTTAAGAAACAAAAAAATTATCATGGAGAAATTTTTGAGAGAACTTTTACTCCATTGGAAGATTCTCATGATAACATCTTGCAAACACTTCTTGATAATGAATCCATCACATTACTAGACAACTCTAGACCTTATGAACCCAAAATCAAACCTCCATGGTGGAGAAATTATCATTATTTCCACTTCCATGGAAGAAAATTTCATAAAACTAAAGATTCCATAGTGTTGAAACATAAAATCCAAGATCTTATTTATGATGGGATTGTTGATACCTCTAATGACTCATGTGTCACAAGATCATGCTGATGAACCTATGTCAAGTGATGATTTCCTTGACACCTTCACTTCTTATAACACTAATGAACCTCCGAAAGTGTCAAAGCTTTCCAAGATGCCTCCACCAAACAAAGAACCTAATTCTTTCCATATAGACCATGTGTACCCTCAAGGGCTACAACTAAAAGAAAATCAAGCTAACCTTCACTTGTCTGCAAACCTTTTCCATACTACTAAGACTAAAGATCCTCAACATTCATGCAATACTATGATTACTATGCCCACTTTAGCTAATCTTGCATTATTACTTTAAGATTCTATCATGCACACCTCACATTTTCCCTTGTCCTTAGAAGGTTCTCCATATCAAGATGACTCTCAAAAATAAAAATATATAAATAAAGATCAAGATCAAACATCTTTTCATCTCATCGAAAATTTCACCTTTCTATATCCTGTGTGTTACCCACCTTCTACATATGATGAGGATACCATTTCAACTACCTCCATTGAGCTTACTGAAACTTATGGGAAAAGTGATCTTTCTATGCTATATAAAGAAACATGTCAAGATCAAAGTATCCCCTCATGTTATACTTCTCCATATCCACTTCAAAACTATGCTCAAGATTCAAACACTCCTATCAAAGGTCTTTCTCCTATAAAAGGTACTCATGAGTCTATTAATGACTTTGGTCATGCTACTCACTCTAAGGATGTTGAAATCCCTAGTCACTATCCCTTTGCATTTCTTAATTCTATCCTTGGTCCTTGGTCCTGGTCCTTATACAATATTATGACTCTTTATGCTTTCAAATGCCATGATTGGTTGCAAAATGGAAGAAATCAAGTATTCTAATTGTTCATCCGTACTTTCTAGATTTTTCTTATTTGATTAGTTTGATAAAAATAGTTTCAATAATCATAATGTTAGCTTTATGTCAAATAAGGAAAAATCCAAATTTGTAATAAGATATCCGCAAGCAATTATCTTTTATATAGTTATAAATGCTCTTAAAATTGTCCTTAGAGCCTTGTATCACATGCAAATATGATTTGCAAGAACTTATTTAATATCTTCCTCTTATAATTCCTTACAAAGAACCTACCAAAATACAAAAACCGTATACAAAAAAAGTACACATTTTACATCATAATACATCATAAATTTTAGAAATTCTCGCCAATACCACCCCCCTCCAACTCTTCATGATGTACCTACATTCCAATATCATAAAAAAATTAGTAACTTATTGTATTAAACAAGATAATCATCAATTCATTAAATCATTATGAAAAAAATAACATAAGAAGTATATATACCTAGTGTAGTATTCCAATAGGGTCCTCTCTGTTTTAGGGTCTCCAACAGGGCTTCATGATCAGCATTAGCAATAGTAAAAAGTTCTTTTACTTTTGATCTTCCTTGATGCTTCAATAACTTTACATTTTTTGCTATAATAAGATGCGAATATATGAGAATTACTTTGTGCTTCTGATAGTCTTCGAATGCTGGAATTTCGTTCCTTCTAAACATGTATGTCCACAACCATGTTCTAGCAACAACCACTAAACTAGTAGGATATGTGAATCCATCATCATCTGTGATCAGTTGTGCAAGTTTTTTTTACCTCTTACACAACGTGCTAACCAATAATCAGATTTATCATCATTCTCCTGTGGTGCAACCAATGCAAAGACATCTCCTGGCTGAAGTAGATCTGATAGATGGTTATGCTCAAGTGAAATTTCCATGTCATCATTTTTGATAGAGGGTATGATAGACAATGGAGTAAGATAATGTGGAGCTCATGTTTCCACCCACTCACTTGACTCACAGTGATCCCAATCACACTGAAAACAAGTATGACAAAAACAAGCTAGTTGTCGTGTCCAAATGGTCCATGTACTAGAATCAGAGCTCTGAAATGAATGCATTTTTTATGAGTCTCTCATTGTAGCACAATCTGATCTATCACCTATGGACCCTTCCTCAACCAAAAAAAAGAACCTGCGTACCACTGAATCAAGAGTCCCCCCCTGTGATAATGCTAAACTACACCAATCAACAATGCTACGAGCATCAAGAAGCTCTGTTGTTGAAATCTTTAGTTGCTCCTTAACTAGAGCTCTCTTCACACATGCCCTTGCTCCATCATGTTCCCCTTTTCCATGGCCTGACTCAAAAACAATCCAAATATGAGGCACCCCTCTCTCTACGTGCATCTTACACAACCAATAAAACATGTGAGCATTCTTGAATTGACCTGTACAGTTATCTGACCAAATGATATGTCTATCCATAGCAATTGCATGCTCAAGTAAGAAATCAAAAAAATTCTTGAAACAATATTGCACAACCTCATGAGAGTGAGATCTATCATCACTTATAAAAAAATGATACTCTCTAATAATCTTTCGATTATATTTCGCACTATTAGGGGCATGTCTATATGTTATGTGAACAAAAATTGCAATCTGAATGGAGTTGTAATACTGAGATTGTGTCTCATTTTGAGGTTGCAATGTGTAGTTCTTAGCAAAATCAACAATTGATATAATAGTGCCAATGGGAAAAGTCTCTTTACATGTTCTAAATTGTTGATCCAACCACTGAGACCTGTGACTATGTCTTGCACACTTGTAAAAAATATTTGCCTTGAAATTTGAAATAAAATTAGCCACACTGATATCTTTTCCAACCAATTCATATCTAGAGCTCTCACTCCCACTCTTCAATGTGTATTTCGCCGTTTCATATACCCTTTTTTTCAGTATTGTCTTTCCAAAATCTTGTTCACACCCCTCATGGAAACATGTGTCAAACTTGGATAAGCCACCACATTCTGAACACTTCTCATTTAAGCAAACATTTCTATAAAAGGAACAACCATCAAATCTACGACATAAGAGTTGATCTAGCAAGTCTCTTGATGATTTTAGAAGCCCACTAGCCCCATAATCCTCCAACATTTCTTTACTATGCAAAGTAGAATGGATGGAGCGTAATAGTTCATGGTGCATAGAAAACTCAACAAGATATTTACAACAACATGTATTTCGAATTTTGAGTGGCACACAATAAAATGGCTTCAAAGATTCAAAAGCCCTTTGTGATATATGAAGACTTGGATAACTCTCTCTAAATTGTTTGAACAACATAGTTTGACTTACCTCCAAATGGTGTTTAGGATGTGGGTGTGGTTTTTGATGCCAATTCTCAACTTTAAGACGTCTTTAGGATTGGGTGATACTCGTGAGTTAGAGTTCCAAAATTGTGCAATTTCTTCTTTCACCTTGTCGGATAGCTTCTTATCAAAATGTGGAAGTCTCCCACCAAATGCCCATGTTTTATTTTGAAGAGGATCATCAATTTTCTCTCGTCGACTAAGTGCTCTTCTCAAAGTAGTACAATTTAGATTCAAATCAATACAATTTTGTCTCATATACCTACCCTTTCTCAAATGATGACTTACCAAAGAGGTTGTAATAACCCTTCAAGCAGCTCTGTTATCCTTCTCTCCGCTATTTTTTCCAATGCTATTGAGAGCACTGAAAAGATTCTTTACAATAATGGCATTTCTTTCCAACTTTTTATTGACATGAATCTTCAATTTGGAAAGCATAAGTCTCATCTTTTGCATCTTTAATAAGTGCATGAAAAGCTGACATTGCTCTACCACTGTCTTGTTGCCGAAAAACATCTAATATAGTCTTGAAGCCCATAACCGAATGGTTCTTTTTGATTTTTTTCCTTCCAAACTAGTAAAAATCATTTCATCAATTTCAATTATCCATTTTGGTATTTTAGAACCTTCATGTCGATTATAATTAGGAGATATGTAAGGTTCTTGTGCATTAGGCTCCTGTGCATTGTCATCTTCGACATGGTCAATTATGCAATTTAGATTATGACTTGGTGGCATTTCTTCTTCAAAATTTTCATTCTCCAAATTTTCAATTTTGGCATTATCATTTTCAATAGGTAAATTTTCATTCTCCAACTATACATATTCATTGTCTGACTCTATGATTTCACCTTTGACTAATTCATCGTCAACTTGAATGATATTTAGCATACCTTGTCTTCTTCTTCGATGTTCAATTTTGTCCCTTTCCCTATATGCCGCAATGTCTTCATTGGATATCTTCCTTTTGCGTTTATCCTTTCGATGATTGTTGCTCCCCATTTACATGACAAATTTGAACACCTAAGGTTATATTTTCGAAAAATTTTCGATTGGTTGGGCCTCAAAACGTGACTTTTTGAAAAATCCATGAAAAAAGAAGTGAAAAAGTGATGTTGTTGGGTCTATAGGGTAGGGAAAATATTGGAAATTGGTGTCAGTAAAATTGGATATCCGATCCTAGATCGAATATTTGATTTTGCAAAATCAATTTTTGGGGGGAAAACTTGCTATAATTTCTCTCCTTTGCCATAATTATATTAATATTATGAAAATCATTGGAGGGAAACTAATTTTGGATTATTACTAAGCTAATAGTATAATAGTATTAATAGTATAATAGTATTAATATAAAGTATCAATAGTATTAATATATAGTAGTATTAATATAGCTATAGTATCAATATTATTATTATACCCATAATAGTATTAATATTATTACTATAGATATAATAGTGTAAATATTTAGTGTTTATTTATATTAGTATTATTATTCTACTACAATATAGTATTAATATATATATTATTATTATAGCTATAATAGTATTATTATTATTACTATAGATATAATAATATTAATATTTAGTGTTTATTTATATTATTATTATTATTATAATAAAATAGTATAAATAGTATATATATATATATATTTATATATATGTATATCCTTTCATTTTTTAACCCATATACATATGAACGATTCGAATATGTCCCTAAGGGTCCTAGGACCCCTAGCCACATATGTCCTCGTTTAATAGGTCAAAGGGGGTCATAGGTCACCCTATGACCCCTAGGAACATATGTCGTCGTTTAATGGGTCAAAGGGGGTCATAGGTCACCCTATGACCCCCTTTGACCCATATGAACGATTCCAATATGTCCCTAGGGGTCCTATGACCCCTAAGAACATATATCGTTGTTTAATGGGTCAAAGGGGGTCATAAGTCACCCTATGAATCCCTTTGACCGATATGAAAGATTCGAATATGTCCCTAGGGGTCCTAGGACCCCAAGGGACATATGTCATCATTTAATGGGTCAAAGGGGGTCATAGGGTGACCTATGACCCGCTTTGATCCATATGAACGATTCAAATATGTCCCTAGGGGTCCTAAGACCCATAGAGACATATGTCATCCTTTAATGGGTCAAAGGGGGTCATAGGTTACCCTATGACCCCCTTCGACCAATATGAACGATTCGAATATGTCCCCAGGGGTCCTAAGACCCCTAGGGACATGTCGTCATTTAATAGGTCAAAGGGGCTCATAGGTCACCCTATGACCCCCTTTGACCCATTAAATGACGACATATGTCCCTAGGGTTCCTAGGACCCCTGGGGACATATTCGAATGGGTAATATGGGTCAAAGGGGGTCATAGGGTGACCTATGACCCCCTTTGACCCATTAAATGATGACATATGTCCCTAGAGGTCCCAAGACCCCTAGGGACATATTCAAATCGTTCATATTGGTCAAAGGGGGTCATAACAATTCGAATATGTCCCCAGGGGTCCTAGGAACCCTAGGGACATATGCCATCATTTAATGGGTCAAAGGGGGTCATAGGTCACCCTATGACCCCCTTTGACCCATATGAACCATTTGAATATGTCCCTAGGCATCCTAGGACCCCTAGGGACATATGGCATCCTTTAATGGGTCAAAGGGGGTCATAGGTCACCCTATGATCCCCTTTGACCCATATTGCCCATTTGAAAATGTCTCTAGTTGTTCGAGGACCCCTAGAGAAATATGTCGTCATTTAATGGGTCAAAGAGGGTCATAGGCCTTTTGACCCATATAAATGATTCAAATATGTCCTTAGGGGTCTTATGACCCTTAGAGACATATGTCATCATTTAATGGGTCAAAGGGGGTCATAAGTCACCCTATGACCTCCTCTAACTCATATGAACGATTTCAATATGTCGTTAGGGGTTCTAAGACCCCTAGAGACATATGAACGATTCAAATATGTCCTTAGGGGTGACCTATAACCCCCTTTGACCCATATGAATGATTCAAATATGTCCTTAGGGGTCCTAAGACACCTAAGGACACATGTTATCATTTAATGGTCAAAGGGGGTCATAGGTCACCCTCTGACCCCCTTTGACCCATATGAATGATTCAAATATGTCCTTAGCGTCATAGGACCCCTAGGGACATATGTCATTGTTTAATGGGTCAAAGGGGGTCATAGGGTAACCTATGACCCCCTTTGACTCATATTACCCATTCAAATATGTCCCTAGGGGTCTTAAGATCCCTAGAGACATATGTCATCATTTAATGGGTCAAAGAGGGTCATAGGTAATCCTATGACCCCCTTTGACCAATATGAATGATTCAAATGTCCCTAGGGGTCCTAGGACCCCTAGGGACATATGTCATCATTTAATGAGTCAAAGAGCGTACTAGGGCCCTTTCACCCATATTACCCATTCGTATATGTCCTTATGGGTCTTAGGACCCCTGAGAACATATGTCATCATTTAATGGGTCAAAGGGGGTCATAAGTCACCCTATGACCCCTTTTGACCCATATGAACAATTCAAATATGTCCCTAGGGGTCCTAGGACCCCTAGTGACATATGCCATCATTTAATAAGTTAAAGGGGGTCATAGGTTACCCTATGACACCTTTTGAGCCATATGAATGGTTAAAATATGTCCCTAGGGGTCCTTGGACCCCTAGGGACATATGTCATTATTTCATGGGTCAAAGGGGGTCATAGGTCACCCTATGACCCCCTTTGACCCATATGAATGATTCGAATATGTCCCTAGGGGTCCTAGAACCCCTAAGGACATATGTCATCATTTAATGGGTCAAAAGGGGTCATAAGTCACCCTATGACCCCCTTTGACCCATATGAACGATTCAAATATGTCCCTAGGGGTCTTAGGACCCTTAGGGACATATGTCATCATTTAATGGGTCAAAGGGGGTCATAGGTCACCCTGGATGTCAAATTCACTAAGGAGCATAACCCATTTGGCCAAACGGCCTGTAAGTGCTGTTCTAGAGAGCATATACTTGAGAGGGTCAATCTTGGAGACTAGTTGGATGGTATGACTTAGCATGTAATGGCGAAGCTTTTGAGTTGAGAAAACAACTGCCAAACAAGCTTTTTCCATAGGAGTGTAATTGAGTTCATAACCAACTAGGGTTCTACTGATGTAGTAGATGGCTCTTTCTCTGTTGTAGTCATCAAGCTATGCTAGAAGTGCCCCTAGAGCAGTAGGTGTTGCTGATATGTACAAAATCAGGGGACGACCAGGAATTGGTGGAACCAAGATAGGGGGATTGATGAGATACTGCTTGAGATGGTCGAAGCTGCGCTGACATAAAGGATCCCACTTGAAGTTCTCATCCTTCTTCAGTAAATGTGAAAATGGTGTACACTTATCTGCAAGCTCGGAGATGAAGCGCCAAACAGATTGGAGCTTTCCTTGAAGAGAACGAAGCTGTCGCAGTGTCTAGGGAGGAGGCATGTCTAAGATAGCCTTGACCTTCTTAGGGTCGATCTCTATACCTCGTTTAGAAACTATGAAGCCTAGAAGCTTGCCAGATGTGACCCCAAAGACACATTTCTTGGGATTCAGCATGAGATGATATTTGGCTAACCTATCAAAGACTTTCTCCAGGTCAGCAAGATGATCCATGAAGGTATGAGACTTGACCAAGATATCATCTACATAATCCTCCAAAATGCTATGGATGAGATCATGAAAAATGGCTGTCATAGCTCTTTGATAGGTAGCCCCAGCATTCTTTAGGCCAAAAGGCATCATGTTGTAGCAAAAGGTTCCCCAAGGGGTAGTGAATGCTGTCTTATGCTGATCCTCTTCTGCAATCTTGATTTGATTATACCCAAAAAATCCATCCATGAGGGACAAAATTTCATGTCCAGCTGTAAGATCTACAATCATATCTATGTTGGGCAAGGAAAAATCATCTTTTGGACAAGCTTTGTTAAGATCTCTAAAATCAGTGCAGATTTTGATGTCACCGGAAGGTTTAGTGATAGGGACCATGTTGGAGATCCACTCTGAGTAGTTGATAGGTTGGATAACCTTAGCAGCTAACATTCTTTCTAATTCAGCTTTGACCAATAATGCCACCTTGGGGTGCATTTTTCTAAGCTTTTGTCTGACGGGCTTGATCTTTGGATCAACTGCAAGATGATGAACTACAAGCTTTGGATCAAGTCCTGGCATGTCCTGATATGACCATGCAAATTGGCCAATGTTCTCTCTTAAGACTTCAAAGAGGAGGTCAGCTTGGTCTTGTGATAGGGATGCAGCAATGTGAACAAGTCTGGGGATCTCTGAAGAACCAATGTTGACTTCTCGAGTATCCTCAATTAGAATAGAAGACACCTCTGGTTGATTATCTTGAGGAGGCAATGCTAAATCCTCATGTTCTTCTTGTGGCTCTGGATTTTCTTGTTGAGGGGTTCTCTTTGTTGCCTTAGCTAGTCTCAGATTCACCTTAGTTCCAGTTTTGGGTGTATCGGAACTAGGTTGGGGATTTTCTCCAAAATACCCCTTGGGATCTAGCTTGTAGATATAGGCAAAATCTGGCTTTGTTTTCTTGTGAGGAGTTTCAGCTCCCATGAATCTTAGAAGTGCCTCCTCTGATGTGAACTCATCGATGTGTATGACACTTGGTTGGTCCCAATCTATGAGTTGTGGATGGGCGAGTCGTAGGTCAATGAGCTGGATGGATAGTTCTTGGAGAACAGAGTCTCCGAGGGAGATTTGGTCTAGGATATCGTCATAGGCTCTCTTTTCAACTTCCTCAGGAATGTCTTCGATTTCGACAAGGTTGCGATGAATGTTCAAAAAAGCGTGACCGTTCTCATTGGTGCCCCCAGTTGTGGGTATGCCAAAGCCAAGACCTGACTTTGATTCCCACTTATGTGCGTCGATGGGGAACTGCATGCCTCTTTCTTCTGGTCCTAGATCACCACCTTGATAGTTCCATTTGTGAATGATGAGCTTATGTTCTTGGGGATACTTTTGGCTGAAGTGATCAAGGTGTGCTTGATTTCTTTGAGGTGCATCCTTATGTAACCATTTTTTGATATCTGGAGTGAGCTCCTCATGAAGAGGGATTTTCGAGGATATAAAGGTTGTTGGGCCAAACTGTTTGTATCGAGGAGGTGGAATCTCCTTAGCTTTGTGATATGTCAGTCGTCGATTGGCATGTGGATCAAGTGGGAGTGCCCCGACAGCAAATGCATCTAACAGACTATACTCTCTACAACCTTTGTTATTGATCTTCACGGTAGACAGGGTAGAGGCGAGGATGGTTTCTGGGTCATTATAAGTGTGGGATGAGCTGGTGATGGATGTGCCGATATCAATTCCAGGGCAATGGTTTGTATATGAAGCTTCAACCACATTGCAGTAAGCAAAGGGTTCTGGATCGACATGGATGGTTACCTCAGTGCCTTGATGCGAAAATTTGACGCACTGATGGTAAGTGGATGGAACGGCTTTCATGGCATGAATCCATGGGCGACCAAGGAGGATGTTAAATGGTAGGTTTAGATCAATAACATGGCAGAGTGTCTCTTGGATGACTGGCCCAACCTTGATTGGAAGCAAAATAGTTCCTTCTGTGGTTCTTTCCAAGTTGTCATAAGCTTTGATGGTGATAACCTCACTGATGATATCTTCCTCAGTATACCCAGCTTGTTTTATGAATTTTAGGGTGCAAATATTCAAGGCTGATCCATTATCTATCATTACTCTTTTCACAACGAAGTTGGATACCATGATGGCTATGCGAAGTGGAAGGGTGTGATCTGGCTCAACCACGGGTATGTCGGTGGGTTTGAACGATAGGGCACATGAGGATGAGAGGTTTCCAACAAGATTATGAAAATCAGTAGCATTGATATCAGAAGGGACACGAGATTCTATGAGAGCACTGTCAAGGATGTTCTTGTACACTGGACTAGTGCAAAGAAGGTCTAAAATGGAGATTTGGGCTGGCATGTTCCCAAGGTGTTCCAAGATATTGTACTGGCTTTTTGATGGAGCTGATGGTGCTGGTGGAATGGGTGGGCCTGCGATGTTAAATCATGCTCTTCGAGTGGTGACTACACACTCATTGTTTGGTCCTTGGATATTGATAACATTGACAGAAGGCTCTTTCTCAGATATACAACCTATAAGGCTACCATAGTCTATATAGGATGAAGTGTGGTCATTGTTCTTCCCATGCTGTTGGTTTGGTTGACGGTTGTTGGTGTTGTTGTTGTTGGTTTGGATAGGTTCTTTTCCAAGATTTTGGTTGTGGTGTGGAGGAAAAGCATTTTGATAGATCTGTAAGCCTGCATTGGGAGAGGTTTGGGCACCAACAGTGATTTCCTTCTGATCAATGAGGTCTTGCACATAGTCTTTCAGTTTCATGCATCTGAGGGTAGTGTGACCTTTTACCCTATGAAATTTGCAGTACTCATTATCTTTGTACCATGCAGCTTTGGATTGGCTTGGGTCAATTTGCTAGGTAGGACGAAATTTGATGAGGTTTTCCTTGACTAATTTCTCAAAAATGACATCCAATGGCTCACCAAGGGGTGTATAGTTTCTAGGTGTAGGTTGGAATCTAGGCTTTTGTCCTGCAGCTACATTGATGGCATTAGCTTGATTGCTAGACCCTTGGAAGTTGGGTCTTGGATTGTGGTTTTGATAGCTTTGGTTATTCTGTTGTTGGTAGTTGATAGCTTGTTGATTGTTTGGTTGATATGGTGGGTTGGACTGGTTGTGAGAAGGACCAACAATATTCACATGTCTAGTGTCAGTGATGCCATCTGTTGCAACGTGCTTGTTTTTGTTCCAATACCTAGACTTGTCATTGGAATGTGATTGATTTTGGTTGGCTTCCTTGTAAAGCTTGACCACACCATCTTTAATGAGTCCTTGCTCAAGGATCATTCCTTTCTCTTTGATATCTTTGTAGGTTTGCAAACAGTTCATGGTCATGTGGTGAGCCAAGCTAGGATGGGCATTATCAATAAACATTTTCACCACATGGCGTTCTGGCAAGGTGCAGGATATGCGGGTGGTAAGGGTTTGCCATCTTTGCATGTATTCGGCAAGGCTTTCTCCACCTTTTTGCTTGGTGTGGACAAGATCAACTATTGATAGCTCTGTTTCAACAAGATGGGCATATTGGGCTACAAATGCCTCAGATAATTCAGCAAAGTTTTTTAATTGTGCCATAGGGGATTCTATAAAACCATTCAAGAGCTAGTCCAGCCAAGATTTTGGGAAAAAGGTGCAAGAGGAAGACATCATTGTATGCTACGTCCTGGCAGTGCATGTAAAATTCTTTGATATGTGTGACAGGGTCTCCTTTTCCTCTGAATTTGTCAAATTTGGGTACCTCAAAGTGTTTGGGAAATGGTGTCATGGTAATGGCTCTGTCAAATGGGTAAGGACACACGTTCTCAAACTTGAATGTCTTCAGATCATTCCCTTCTTGGATGGATTTCAGAGCTATCTTCATTTGCTCCCATTCTGAATTGATAGGTGATGGCTGGGGTGCCCCCAATGTAGGAGTGCCTTGAGGTAGGTATGTGCTGGATGGGCCCACTGAATATGGATGGCTATGAGGGATTTGCTGATAGGGATTGTACATTGTTTGGGAAGCTGCATGGTGGATGATAGGTTCCTGAGGGGGAGGTGGTGCATATTGCTGCATGTGCTGCGAGGCTTGCTGTTGATATGGGATTTGAGGTTGGGATTGAGAAACATAAGCTGGCTATGGGATAAATGGATTGCTTTGTGGAGGTAAGGTATAAGATAGTTGAGAGGCTTGGGGAAAGGATCAGGGGGCTTGTGGGGTTTGACCAATATATGTGGGTTGTGCCCCCATTTGGGATGGTATCTGCAAATAATTGGTGGTTGGCTGGGGTGGTGGATTACCTCCTAGAAGTGGCATTGAAAAGTAGTTGGTAATTGGGGGTAATGGATTAGTTGGTGGTGGAGGTGGTGGGAATTGAAAGCTTGGGAATGGAACTGATGGGGTTTGATAGCTTTGTGGTTGGATTTGGAAGCTTGGTAGAGTGGTGGCAGGGGCTGGGGTCACTTGGGAGCTTGGTAGAAAATTTGTAGGAGCTTGTGGGATTTGATAGCTTTGTGGAGTGAGGGTAGTAGCTTGTAGATTTGTGGCTAATGGTATTGAGCTCCCAAGACCTAATGGAACTGATGGGATTGTGCTTTTGGCTGCAGTGAACAAGCTAGGGGTGATGAAAGGTTGATTACTTGGCCCCATGGGTGGCATCCCTATTGTATATTGCTGAGGTTGGCCAAAGATGCTAGCACTGATTTGGGAGATGGGTGGATTTGGAAGGATGGGTTGGGGAGCAGCAGCAACAATAGTGAAGGGGGTGAACGGTGAGCTGTTTTGGGTAAAGGGGGTTTGGAGCGGAGAGGTATGAACCAAGGATGGAGTGGTGGTGGCTGGGTTGGCTTGCGGCATGGAGATTTCAACTTGGGTGGATGATGGTATGTTTGGGTCTGTTGGATCATATGGATTGGCTGGAGGCTCTTCTTTTGGCATATATTGAGGATAATTTGGATCATAAGAGCCTATGGGTGGTGGTAGCTGCCCAAACAATGGGTGAGATGGATCTGATAATGGAGGGGGTCTTCCAAAGTCAAAGGTTCCTACATTTTCCCTTCAAAAATTAGCCATGATTGTCTCTTTGTTCTTGTCTATAATGGCATTTACCAATATTGCATTTCCTGGTTGGTTCATGAAAGCTTCAATGTTAGTACATGATGGCATAGCTTTCTCTGGGCTGAAGGATGGATGAGTGCTCAAGGGGGGTGAGGCTGTTCGATCCAAATGATAGGGCTCCATTATTTCTTTCTTCTTGGCTAAGCGAGTGATGGATGGCATGAAAAATGCTCCTAGGGATGAGATGCAATAATGCTGATGGATGCAAAAGGGGGAAGGCTTCTCTATGCAAATGATTTTCTAGGTTAAGGCAAAGCTATATGACAAAACCTAAGGAGGATTGGGTTGGAGATTCTAACTTCAAAGATATGTTGCCAAAGCACGAAAGGTCTACTTTCCTATGTGCAAGCTTGGTGGTGATTGTGTCAACTTAAGGATAGACTGATGATCCTTTAGGAAGAACACGAGATTGACCACTTGTGGATCCCAACCTTTAGCTCAAGGTGATGAGGGATAACAAGTGACAAAGCTGGATTACCCTAGAAAAATCTCTGTCAAAGGGATAACCTTGGTGAGATTGATGGATTTGGAAGATTTTAGGAGTGGCAAACTTTTGGAAAAAGTGACAACAATTTTGAAAGCTTAGATGTGCAGATTTTGGATTGCTGGCTAGATGGTTTGATACTAAATGAGATGGATGAGCTAATAATGCTTAAGGGGATAACCTAAGATGGCTGGCTTTTCTACAAAGATGACTCTAAAGTGAAGCTTATCCAAGAGGATGTGGAGAAACAAGGGGGTCTAATTATAGAAATCATGCCTTGTTGGTAAGGCATAAGCAGGATTAACTCCTGGATTTTGGCTAAATTTGATGGTGCACTCTAACCAGGCCTCTTGAAGTGCTTCGTCGGTAGCTTTTTCCTCTGCTTTGTGGAGTTTGGCAATTCGTGGGCTTGGTGTTATTTCTTTTCTCTTGGCTGAAAGTTCTTGGTATGCTAGAGATGGTTTGAGTTTAACTTTGTGGAACTTCTGTTTGGGTTTGGGTTGCTCTGACATCAATTCTTGAATCTGCTTGGCTTTGAGAGATCGTGGTTGTTTTGCTTCAACTCGTTCAACTTCTGGAATAGGCAGTGACTACGCTAAGTATGCCCTAAGCTAGGATTGACCAAGTTTGGAAAACATTCATTCAACAAATAAAAGATCAAGCAATAGATAGAAACAACCAGATAGAAGTTTTTGATTCTCAAAAAGTGACACTTGCGCCAAGGAGTGTGTATGTTCTACAAATGTTTTGATCAGTCACCTCAAACACATTAACATCCTAGATGGTTGTCTACAAGGCTGACAGTTGGTTTAGCTAAGGAGTCCTCGATATACCCAAGGTACGTGAGGCCCAAATCCGTAGATGAGATCAAAAAGATGTCACACAGCCGAGAGGAGCGGTAACCCACTTCTCCTCTTTCACTTCTCAAGGGTATAAAGTTCCTTGAGGCTTAGCTCGAGTGACAAAATCTTGATCCCAAGAGAGGTGTCTTTCGATTCACCTTCCGATTCTTATACTCTGCCAGAATGCTAGAGTTGAGGTCGTCAAAGGGGTGATGAAATCCCCAAGCAGGCCTCCTAAAAAGAAACAAGGTTTTGGATCCTAATCTTATGCACCCAAGATGGCCTCGAAAGACGACAAGGGGAGAGAAGACTTGGATGACCTTGGGCTAAAAAACACGCTTGTTCTTTTACCAACTGACGCTTAAGTTTTCTGATCTAGACTTTGCAAGCACTCATGTTTAAGATACAATGTTTATTCCAACTTGAAGCGCCAACAAAAGTAAATTGATCGAAGAATGCAAACAATAAGAAGAGTTAGGGTCAACAAAACAAAACTCGCGCGCCCAGAGGCCCTCCACGTCAAGTATCGATTAATTTTCTTTAAGGCATTCAAGATTGAGTGTGAGTTTGTTTTAAGCCCAAAACAAAAGTGTGTGAGATTCGATTTCAAGCGCGCACCCGGAGGCTCTCCACGTCAGTTGTTGTTCAATTTTAGTGCCCAAACTTGAAGTGTGATCGATTTAATCTAGAGTTTTGATCATTTAAGAATTTTGATAAAGTTAAAGCAAACATTCAAAGATCAAGCGAGTGAGTTAGATTGTGGAACATTTAACACCTTTTTCAAGTAGACCCATCCCCATAAATGGCGCTGAGATTGCAACCAATGGTTAATATTTGATGGGTGATTAGAAAAGAGGTGAGTCCAAGGAACTACTCAAATTGATTTTTGCAAATTTGTATTTTAACTTAACAAGGTTTCTTAAATGTCCAAAAATCAAACTTTACCTAGATTGCATGTGGAAAAGAGATTTGTTTTGTTGAATTTTTAGAAGCTCCAAATGAAGTGTTTGATATTGCAATGGTTAATTGATCCTTAGAATTCAAGATTGGATTTGTTGTTTTAATCATGCATTCAAGAAAAATTTGATTTTAATCCATGGCATTCAAGAGTGATTTTAGCAACATGCATTCAAAGACAAGTGGTTAAACATTCAATTGTTTTCTTTTGAGCATTCAAGATTGAGATTTTGTGTGTTGTTTTAAGAACTTTGAAGTGCTTTTTTTTAAACCTTAGATCATTCAAGTTTTTTTTTGGACTCAAAAGTGAAAATGACTCTTTGGACTTTGGTTTTCATTCAAGATTTTGTGTTCTAGTTTGCATGTTTTAAGCCCAAAAATGATATTCCTAGATTGTTTTGATGCATGAAAAACCTAAGAAACATTCAAGATTTTGCAATAAGACATTTGTTTGGAACAAATAACAAAGCTTTTAGGACAATTTTTGGCAACCATTTAGGACTCTTAGCTTTCATGAGATTTTTTAAAAGAACTTTAGTGTGCACTTAGTGTTGATTTTGAACCTTTTGAAATGGAAAATTGAAGTTCTTTTTAAATTCCCAAAAATGAAGTGTTCCTAATTTTGCATGAATGCATCTAAAACCTTGATGTTGCAAGGATGCAAATGATTAGATTGGTTTAGTTTCACTTGTTAAATTTTTTTTTCTTTTTTGCAAATTTGTAATTTTTCAATGGATTTAAGTATGATTTGGGGGTTCATTTTAAGCACTAAAAAGAAGTGTATATGATTTTGCTTCCTTAAAAAAAAAATGGCCAAGATCTCCCACAAGAAGAAGAAGAAGAAGTAGATGGAATAAGAAGAATATAAACAAGAAGAGGAAGAAGAATTTCAAGTTCTTTGTCCACCTATAAGCTTGAAAAATCTGCAAACACTATGAGATAGATTATGAGTTTTTTTGTCTTCTTCATGCTCATGTGGACCTACAAAACCAATTTATACAATCCTACCAATCACAAAAACAAGAAAAATTAGCCAAAATCAGCGAATAACATACAAAAACTTGACTAAAAAAGCTAATGAAGATGACCCATGCGGGGTCCCACCGGGCGTGCCAAAATGTATATGAGCAATGTTAGTATGCTAATAGAAACTAAATTTAAATAAAGCTTCTACAAACTAAACAAAATTCATAAACTTCAAGATAGACTAAGATGAACTCTCAATTGAGAATATGAGCCATTAATGGACTCTCTCAATAAGAAGCTCTCTTGTTGAGTAGCTTTATCTAAATGGATAGGATGTATGCTCAATATGCTTCCAAAGGCTTCAATGGATGATGGTGGATTTTTGGTGTGGATAGATGGCTTTAGTATGGATTTGGCTCTCAAAATAGCATTATAACTTTACTTCATGGATTGTGTTATTTTGCAAAGGGGAAGGATCCAATTTATAGGCAAGAGGCTTGAGGGATTGAGGGCTAAGATGCAAGGATGGGAAAAAGCTTATGGAGGGCTCAGATTGCATGAGAGGAGAGCACATGGATTGTGCTTCCTTATAGCCAATCAAGGAGTGACACATGTCACATGGTGAGAGGATGGAGGAAAGGGGAAGGATGAGTCAAAAAAGGAGGCTCAAGGGATAAAATCTTCATAAAGACCCTCATAATGACTTGTAAGAGCCATAAAAGGGCTTGTAAGAGTCATTTATGACCTAGTAGACTTCATAAAGTTTTATGGTTGAGATATTTTGAGGGTGATGAGAGAAATTTCGACTTGGACTTGATTAGGAAGGTTTTAAGCTTTCTTAGGCTTGTGCAAATGATTAGAGGATGGATTAGGATGGTTTAAGATTAGCTTAGGGATAGGCAAGTGGATGGCATTTAATGAGGGTGGGTGAAGGAGGAGATATTTGTTAACTTTGGCTTGGGTTAGGAAGTTTTAACTCATGTTTAGGGAATGTGACAAAGTTAGGAGGGGATTAGGATTAGTTTTAAAGACATCTTCTAGAAGAGTCTAGACTTTGGATGAGGATAAAGACTTTCTAGAATAGTCTAGAATTTCCCAGGATGAGGATGAAGACTTTCTAGAAGAGTCTAAAACTTCTTAGGATGAGGATAAATTAGATTTTTAGGAAATAAATAAAGTTTTATTTATTTCAAGGGTTTGGGTTGAGGAGATATTTATTAAAACTTTTTTAATAAACATGAGGATTAATATTTAATCTTAATTAAATATTTTGAGTTGGGATTAGGGGTAGGAAATGATGGGATTAGCCTTTAATTAAAATTAAAGAAGGATTAGAAGATTTTGGAAGAGGTTAGTGGTCTTAAGGAAATTGGCCAAGTTTTGGGCAAAAAATAAATATTTTATTTATTTTAGGATTTTTGGTCAATTTATTAATTAAATAATTAATAAATAAGGAAATAATGTTTAAATAAGATTTAAACATTTTTGGGAGGGATTCCTTAATTAAATATTTTTAATTAAGATAAAGGGATTTAATGGTATAAAATTAATTAATTAATTAATTAAATAATTAATTAATAAATGATGATGTCATCAGGAATTTTTCAAAAAATAAAAATACTTTATTTTCTAAAGGTTTTTAGGTGTCTACACTAGGACCCCTAGAGACATATGTCATCATTTAATGGGTCAAAGGGAGTCATAGGTCACCCTATGACCCCGTTTGACCCATATGAATGATTCAAATATGTCCCTAAGAGTTTTAAGACCCTCAGAGACATATGTCACCGTTTCATGGGTTAAAGACGGTCATAGGTCACCTATGACCCCCTTTGACCCATATGAATAATTTGAATATGTCCCTAGGGGTCCTAAGACCCCTTGAGACATATGTCTTCGTTTAATGGGTCAAAGGGGGTCATAGGTCACCCTATGACTCCCTTTGACCCATATGACCTATTCGAATATGTCCCTAAGGGTCTTAGGACCCTTAGGGACATATGTCATCATTTAATAGATCAATGGGGGTCATAGGGTGACCTATGACTGCCTTTGACCCATATTACCCATTCAAATATGTCCCTAGGGGTCCTAAGACACCTAGAGACATGTCATCTTTTAATGGATCAAAGGGGGTCATAGGTCACCCTATGACCCCCTTTGACCATACGAATGATTCGAATATGTCCCTAGGGGTCTTAGGACCCCTAGGGAAATATGTCATCATTTAATGGGTCAAAGGGGGTCATAAGTCACCCTATGACCCCCTTTGATCGATATAAATGATTCGAATATGTCCCTATGGGTCCTAGGACCCCAAGGGACATATGTCATTATTTAATGGGTCAAAGGGGTCATAGGGTGACCTATGACCTCGTTTGACCCATATGAACGATTCAAATATGTCCCTAGGGGTCCTAGGACCCTTAGGGACATATGTCGTTGTTTAATGGGTCAAAGGGGGTCATAGGGTGACCTATGACCCCCTTTGACCCATATCACCCATTCAAATATGTCCGTAGGGGTCCTAGGACCCCTAGGGACATATGTCATCATTTAATAGGTCATAGGGGGTCATAAGTCACCCTATGACCCCCTTTGACCCATATGAACCATTCGAATATGTCCTTAGGGTTCCTAGGACCCCTAGAGACATATGTCATTGTTTAATGAGTCAAAGGGGGTCATAGGGTGACACTTTGACCTATATTAACCATTCGAATATGTCCTTAGGGTTCCAAGGACCCCTAGAGACATATGTCATCGTATAATGGGTCAAAGGGGGTCATAGGTCACCTTATGACCCCCTTTGACTCATATGAACAATTCGAATATGTCCCTAGGGGTCCTAGGACCCCTAGGGACATATGTCACCGTTTAATTGGTCAAAAGGGGTCATAGGTCACCCTATAACCCCCTCTGACCCTTATGAATGATTCTAATATGTCCCTATGGGTTCTAGGACCCCTAGAGAGATATGTAATCATTTAATGAGTCAAAAGGAGTCATAGGTCACCCTATGGCCCCGTTTGACCCATATGAACAATTCAAATATGTCCCTAAGGGTTCTAGGACCCTTAGAAACATATGTCATCATTTCATGGGTGAAAGACGGTCATAGGTCACCTATGACCCTTTTGACCCATATGAATGATTCGAATATGTCCTTAGGGGTCTTAGGAACCCTTGAGACATATGTCATCATTTAATCGGTTAAAGGGGGTCATATTTCACCCTATGACCCCCTTTGACCTATATGACCCATTCGAATATGTCCCTAGGGGTCCTAGGACCCCTAGAGACATATGTCATCATTTAATGGGTCAAAGAGGGTCATAGGTCACCCTATGACCCCTTTTGACCCATATTACCCATTCTAATATGTCCCTAGGTGTTCTAGTAGCCCTAGAGACATATGTCATCGTTTAATGAGTTAGAAAGAGTCATAGGTCACCTTATGATCCCCTTTGACCCATATTACCCATTCGAATATGTTCCTAGGGGTCCTAAGACCCCTAGGGACATATGCCATCATTTAATGGGTCAGAGGGACCTATGACCCCCTTTGACCCATATTACCCATTCAAATATGTCCCTAGGGGTCCTACGACCCCTAGAGACATATGTTGTCATTTAATGGGTCAAAGAGAGTCATAGGTCACCCTATGACCCCCTTTGACCCATATTAACCATTGTAATATGTCCCTAGGGCTCTTAGGACCTCTAGGGACATATGTTGTCATTTAATGCGTCAAAGGGGGTCAATGGTTGACCTATGACCCCCTTTGACTCATATATATTAATAATATACATATATATTAATAACATACATATTAATATAATAATATATAATTATATATATATATATTACGTTATTATATTTAATAAAAATATTACGTTATTATATTTAATGAAAATATTACTTTAGTATATATATTAATAACATACATATTAATATAATAATATATAATACATATTATATTTAATGAAAATATTACGTTATTATATATATATGAATAACATACATATTAATATAATAATATATAATATGTATTTTATATATATAAAAATTACATTATTATATTTAGTAAAAATAATAATAATATAAATTATATTTATAGATTGTAATAAGATTAACATAATATATTATTATATATTACTAGATTATATCTTATTTCTTTACATTACATATATATATATATATAGTAATATAAATGAAATAATTTATAAATCATAAGCTATAATGTTTAAATCCAATTTTCATTCCAAAATGGGTTGGGATTTGAAATTTCCCAATCACAGCATATCAGATATACGATTAGGCTTAGTATTTACCGATCCTACCGGTCAACCCAAAAGACGTGTTTGAAGAGAGTTTTAGTGATACTTAGACTTCGGATAGCCATCTAACAATGTTATTTTGATCAAAATTGAATAAAATGAAAGGAGTTTTTTAATATCGCTCTCTAGATTTCATCAATATAATTTTTGTCAAATTCTGAGTTCGATAAGTATTTATTAGTTAATTATCAATGAAGATTATTGTAAAGTGTTGATTAACATATTGATTGAAAAGTAGTTATAACTTTCAAATGGTATAACATTTTTTAAATCTAAAAGTTGCATTACATTCTATACTTTTCCTAGTATAAGAAAATAATAATAATTTAAATTTGGTAAAATTTTCTATTAGTTAGGGTGGTCAGACATTGGACTTTATTTTTTTTAAAAAAGTTTTGGTAGAAAATTCATATTTAATTATTTATTTGGAATAAAAATATCAAAAAATATGCGTCACATCTAGGCATGAGTCTACTTTTCATATGCATAATTATATTAAAAAATATTATGATTTGATTTTGATTAAGGTGGTCAGACATACACCTACTTTTTATTTTTGCCCTGAAATTTTCTTAGTACTACATTAAAATTCAAACTTTTGACCAATTAATTATTTTTTTCTCCTGATAAGGCCTAGTTTTTTAGAAACTACATTCAATTTTCTACATATTATTTTCTTACAACTTTTTGATATAAAGTCCATAACCACTTCAAAATTATGTGTCAAGTTGACATAAACCTGATTTGCTGATTTTTCACTGCCACTTAAGGCCATAGTTTGGTACACCATAATCCTACATGTACCCTATATAGTCATTTTACAACTTGGAAACCACCTTTGGCTTTATAAAACCATTGGAAAAACAACAATGCCACATGTAACCCATTCTTGACATTTGTAACTCGAAGATGGGAAAACAACCAAGTTAAAATAGTATTCCAGTCCATAATTGTGTCCCCTACTTTAGACCCTCATAGAAGTCATGTAATGAGCTGTTTATACTATAAAAATAACCCACCTATATTCTACGAAGGACGAGGCACATTTTTAACAACTCATACACCTTTTTTGAACACATAAACATGTGGAAATTAGACCACAAATAAATTCCAGAATTTTCTAGAAAAAGCTTGCAAGGTTGAGACACATGGTTCTCAAAAAATTATAGATCAAAATTGTGTCTAAACATTAGAACATAAATCTATGCCATAGAAAATTAGAGTCTATTCAATAAATTATTCCTACTAAGTCTTGCAAGACCATGTAGATAAGAGTCATAATGGGTCTGCTTCCCAAAATTATTGGAAAGAAAATATGACAATTTTTCCAAAGTACTACAATTACCCATAAAGTAACATGATACTTATGCCTTAGTTCCATAAACTATAGATTCTTTATAAATATTTCCATTCTATTTTAGCCATGTTATCAAAAAATTAAATATAGATAATAATAATGTTTCATTTGAAGGCAAAAACTACTACAATACAAAGAGTTCATAAAGGTAAAACCAAATTGTCACAATTCCTCCCTAAAATCTACTTGCATGTCTTCAATGGCAACATATAGAGAGAATTCATGTAAGGTACCTTCTTCCTCAAAGTTCCTTTCTAGCTAATCCTCCTTGATAGGGTCCAGTGTAACAAAGAAGAAGAAGAGGAAATGAAGGTTTCTTTCATAAGCCTCTCTTCCTAGAATCTAGTCAGGTCCTTTGTGAGGATTTTTATATACATTGAGACTGGCTCCCCCTTGATGTATAGCATGTTGTAATTTTCTACCAATACAATCGTAAGATCTCCTCTAATATTCATGAGGATAGTGTCCAAGCCACCTAATAACTCTTTTTTGAATAGTTCCTGACAAAGACTAGTAATGAGGGTATTATCCACATAGAAATGCCTTATCATTTCTATAAGCATTGTGATTATGTCTGCATTGTAGAAGAATCTAATAGGAAAATTAATGTATTAAGTTCCTCGGCAGTAGAGTAGTGCCCTCCAAAAAGTCTCATTTCTAATAGACACAAATTATCTAATCTTATCCAACTTAATTGGATTATTAAAAGTCATGAGCCAAGATGGGGTGGTAAGCTTGATGGGAGTATCAATGGTTTCAAAATGAAAAATAAGACCAAAACAATCTTCTTTTAATAGGAAAAAAAAGTAGAAATAAATGCCATCACTACTCGAGATAGAATGTGCAATTAAAACTTACACATGTGAAGGAGAGAAAAATACATGAAAAGGGATACACAACCCTGGCTTAGGTAGAAATGGGAATAAATGATAGAAAGTAGGTATTTAATAGATTAAGAGTACTGGATCTTTATAACATAAGCTTTTATTAAATTTAAAGGTAATGAGTTCATTTTATTTTATTAGAGCTTATAAGTATTTTTAGGTAGTGGTAGTTGAGGTGGGTACAAGTGAGGGTAGAAAATAATTTCACACATACCATTTGCCCCTTATTAGCTACTTTGTATGCAATTATATTTCCCTCTTTATAAATATGATTGATGGTTGTTTATCAATCCTTTTGGCTAACTCCAAAGATTTGGTAAGAAAATTGTTTAATTTCCAATCAAGCATTGATTTATTTCTAAAAGCATTAATTACTATGGTTGAATCTCGCTCTATCTTTGCCTAATTAATGTTCAATTTTGAACAAATCCACATACCCTCTATGAGGGCTCTAAACCCAGCTTCATTGTTTGCAATATTGCCTATTGGTTTTGAGAATTTAGCAAGAAATTTTCCTTGATGATTTCTAATGCAACATCTCATACCAGCGATCCCTAGGTTGTCCTCAGAAGCCCCATCAAAGTTTAGTTTAACCCAATTCTCAATAGGAAGAGACAAAAAAAATTAGCTCTTTTCTCCTTAGTTTCCTTGCCTCCATTGCCATAAAATGAGGGAAGTTTTAGTCATGGGCACCTATTCCTCATTTTATCATCCTAGGGAGTCATTTGCACTATTGTCCCATTATGTACGAAGATTTTGCAATTTAGAGTTTCAATAATGAAAATCTCTATTTTGATAGTGAGGAAGTCATAAGACATACTCAAAGTTTTCAAGATTCTCCTATTTTTCTCTTTCCACAACTCCCAATCAATGATGGAAGGAGATATAATCCATAATCCATGATAAATGTTGTGAGAATTCAACTTAGGCCAAGATAGTAAAAAGGAAAAAAATGAATTAAAAAGAGTCAATCTGTAGTTCATTTGATTACAAAACTAGTATCAAATAGCTAATGCATATGAATAATTTAGTAGGATATCTAGTTAGCATCTTCCTTAGCCAATTCACAAAGGGACATCGAAGAGGTCCTTCAAATCCAATCCTCTTGATTACATGTCTATAGTCAAAATTATTTTTTGGAGAGTAACTAGGAGAAAGCTCCATCTTTGGGCAAGCATAATGGATCCCAACATAAGGATTGGGGCATCACCACCTTGGGGTGATGACTTAGGCTATAAATGTAGTTATAACCACCTTTAGAGTTGTACTCACCATTTTTAGAACCATCCCAAATCAATATATCCTCATTTAAAATGAAGGTGATATTCATTTCTTTTAGTACTGCATTAAGGATTTAAGCTTCCTTAGGGCATATATTGAAGGATGAAAATGGCCTACATTTCCAACTTTCCAAAGTGTTGTCATGTTTCTCCACTTAAATGCTTAGATAAGGACCAAGCCTTTCTTCTAAGGTATTTATAGTTGTTTTTAAGTTTACCAAATTTGTAATTATTTGATATCCTCCCCAAGAATCTTTCCAAAATCATACTTCATTCCCATTTTCTATTTTTCATGTCACTTTATTAAGGATGATGGATCTACGACTAAGAATAAAGTTCCATAAGTTGGACCCCCCCAGGAGGGTTTCTCATTCTAGGGATACTAAATGGGTCATTAGAATTCAAATATTTATTATAAAGGACTCTATCCCTTTTAGGTGGGGAATCTAATCATTGTCCAAATGAGTTTGGCCACAAGAGCCATAACATGATCCTTCAGGTTTATAATATAAAAGCCTCCCTCTTTCATAGATCTCCAGACCTTGTCCCAAGCTAAGAGGGATACCTTTTTCTTACTCTTTAATCCTTGCCATAGGAAATATTTTACTATTTTATTTATATTATCCCTCTTTTAGGTCATGATATCCAAAACTAATAGTTGGTAGATGGACATACTTGACAAAAGTGACATAGCAAGGTAATTTTTCCCACTAAAAGACAACAATTTTCCTTTCCAGTACTGAACCTAGTTTGACTTTTCCTATGAGAATATCCCATTTGGAAGAGATTATTTTTCCCTATTCAAACTAGATGCCCAAATATCTACAAGGAAAAGACCCCTTTTTTATATTCATATTTTTACCCATCTTAATAAACTCATAGCTTCTTTAGTATAGAAGAAGAATATTCTTTATTTGGATAAGTTTATTTCCTATCCAAAAGCTAACATGTAGGTATGCAGACTATTTTTAAAGTGTTTTGCCTCCTTAATGCTTGCTTTCCCATATAACATAGTATTATTAACAAACAACTAGTGAGTACTTAGTGGCATCTTCCTCATGGGATAATTGGATGCCATTTAGAGAATGATTTGATTTGTAGTTGGCAAAAGCCCTTCCTAGAGCTTTATGTACATAAGGATAAAAGGAAAGGGGGAGATAGGGTACCCTTGTCTAAGGCCTCTAGAGGGTGAGAAGAAATGTTCTAGGGTTCCATGAACCAAAACTAAAAACTTAGGAGTGGAAATACATTCAAAGATTAAATTGATCCATTGGTTAGAGAAGCCAAAGGCTTGCAATAATTTATATAGGAATCTTTGATCTATCTTATCATAAGCCTTACTGATATCTAGTTTAATAAGCATGCTTGAAGATCCATTGTATTGAAGATAGTAGATAGCTTCTTGAGAAATGACTATTCCATCATAAATGGATCAACTTGTCACAAAGCATGTTTGTTCTTCACTGATGAGATAGGGAAGAATTTTTAGCATTCGATTAGCCAATGTTTTGGATATCAATTTATAATGAGTATTACATAATGCAATTGACTAATAGTGCTTAAATCTTTCCATAGAATCCTGTTTGGGAATGTGTGTCAAAAAAGTGTAGTTAACTTCATTGAGTAAATCACCAGAATTCCT
The DNA here is from genome assembly GCA_028749045.1 of Cupressus sempervirens. Classification (NCBI taxonomy): domain Eukaryota; kingdom Viridiplantae; phylum Streptophyta; class Pinopsida; order Cupressales; family Cupressaceae; genus Cupressus; species Cupressus sempervirens. The sequence goes on from CM053792.1 coordinate 202,503,383, forward strand.
AAAACCCTCAAAAGAATTTGTAACTTCATCACACAAAAGGTGCCATTACTTTTAGAAAAAGAAGATCAAGAAACCATCAGGCCCTGGGGATTTATCAAGGTCCATCTAGAAGAGAGTAGTTGTGACCTCTTTCATAGAATTTTTTCTTGATCAAGCTTTGACATTTTAATCTTTTTAAATCTATTGTGGGATATTATTAAGGAATGAATTTTGGAAAGCTAGAGAAGACACTTCCATATTATTCAATATGTTTTGATAGCAAGATACTGCCAGAAAATAAATATTAGAGGGATTACCTAATATAATATTTTCCTTGTTTTTATATTTGAAATTGTATTATTGTCTCTATTTATTTTGGTCCTATTATGGAAAAATTTGGTATTTCTATCCCCTTCCTTTAAGTAGGTCTAACTAGATTTTTGTTTCCAGAAGATTTCCTCTTTAGTTAGGATGTCTTCCAAATTCAATTTAAGGTCTTTTTTATTAAGAAATAGGCTTTCATCCATTCATTTCTTAATGACTTATGAGTTAACATTGACTAAGCCAATCTCAATCTCATCCTTGTGGGAAAAGATATTCCCAAATTTAGTTTTATTACAATGAATAAGGAATTGCTTAATAATTTTAAGTTTCTGCACTAGCTTATACATTTTGGAGCCTGAATGAGCTTTCTCACCAATCTTCAAGTAATTCAAGAAATGAATCATCTTTGAGCCACATTAATTCAAATTTAAATGGATACTAGTCTAACTTGGAGAAAGGAAGAGTTTCAGATTCTAGATTATTGGCGATGTTTCTTTATATATATAAGAAACTTGCCCATTTCTTTCTACTATTTGGTTGAATCCTTGTATTTTATTATTCCATGCAAAATAATTTTCCTTATCTTTAATTTATAATAGAGCCAATTAAGAAATCCAATTAGTAAAATCTATTGAAGCTTGTGATGATTTTGCCAGACCTCCTCTCTTTTTTGAAGATGTTGACATTGTATTGAAGTCCATCCCAATACACAAAGGGTTTGGAGGGATTGCATATAATAACCTATTTCTAACCATAGGCTTCTTTTATCCACTATGGGAGTAGGCCCATAAATTTTAATCAAATTATATTGAAGATTGAAGTTTAGAATCCTTATGTGAGAATATAACCAATATATTTCACTTCTTAAGGGGATAATAATGACCATTCGCGGGCTTCAGATGATTACAAAGCCCCTAAAGTCCCCTATGGCTAGGCTTCCAAAGATTTCTCTAAGTCCCATATTTTTCCTAAATGCATTTAACTCTTCTTGATTCATTTTAGTTTCATGAATAATGATTATTTGTAGTTTATCGATAAGAGCACAAAGTTACGGTACCAAAAGTGGGGGTATAAGATTCCACTTTATGCTGAAAACAACAATTTATGAGCTTCGACAAGAATTTTAAGATAGTTATATATGTATGTATGTATGTATATATATGACTAAAAAAAATTTCTAGTCCTCTAAATATAGTTTCTAAAATACTAATTATTTATAAAAATGGTGGAGTAAAAGGCCCTCAAAAGAGGGGACCACAAAAAGTGGTAATCCTTTTTTGACAAAAATATAACATAGTGCAAAGTGTGGTCCCCATAAAATACTACTTTTTAAAAGAAAATCTTTAATGACTCCGGTCTTCAATTAACTAACATCATCTACTTTATCCCATTTTTTAAAGGTAATATTTAAATGGGTGTGTGTGTGTGTGTGTGTGTGTGTGCATGCGTGCGTGTGCACACGCTTCCCCTAAAAATTATTGTGAACTAATCAAAAATCATTTTTTTAAAAAAGTGTGTAGAATGGAGTTCAATTTCTTAGAAACTAACTTGTTTCAAAATTGGACAAAAGGAGCTAAAATCTAACCCCATAACACAACACATTGGTTTTATAGAGAAAATAGACATACATTGAAAATACATTATAGTTGACAGGATTAAAATAGTCTAAATTGAAAATAAATTATATGGTTACATAGCTAACACATAGATCTACAATATCATATAACTTGATGGAAAGGACACAAGAAAAGTCATGCATCTTTGGTATGCTTGGTAGAAATCACATCTTAGACCAATGTGAAATGACCAAAAATTTGGGTTAGGCCTGTAATGAAAATCCAAGCCTTAGGCTTGGTGAATTTGAATGCATTATGATGCAGACATGCAATATATTGTGTGCGCACTATTGCATGTTCATACTGTGTAAACAATAGTTTGATTGCACTATAGTGTATACACACTATAGGGTGTGCGTGCTATTTAGGATATTTACATAGCTAAAAGAGAGGGAGTGAGGTAGATAAGGTGTGTGAGAGAGAGAGAGAGAGAGAGAGAGAGAGAGAGAGAGAGAGAGAGAGAGAGAGAGAGAGAGAGAGAGAGAGAGATTTCATATAGGATGTACAAATAAGAAGATATAAAGTGTATATGATGTAGAGAGTGACTCATAGAGAAAGAGATAGAGCATAGGATGGGGAGAGGGAGAGGGAGGGAGGGAGGGAGAGAGAGAGAGAGAGAGAGAGAGAGAGAGAGAGAGAGAGAGAGAGAGAGAGAGAGAGAGAGAGAGAGAGAGAGAGATTTTAGATGGAGAGAAAGAGAGTGATTGATGGACATAAAGATGTAGAGATAGAGATGTTAGAAATAATAGTCCACCAAGATAACTAGGGGGGGTGTGAATCAATTATCCAACAATTAAAAAATTTATCAACATTAAACAATCTTATCCATTCAACCAAAGGAAGCAAAAACCATAATAGGATGCACATAGACAATTACACCAAATATGTTAACTAGGGAAACCCTTGATAAGAGGGAAAACCCTAGTGGGAATGATGCCCACAAGATGATGTACTAATATAAATATTCCTTGTTAGAGGATGGACCTTGTTAGGAGTCTATTACAAAATTTAATACATATGAGTCCCTCTTAGGAGACTTTGAATCCTTGTTAGAAGATTCCAACCTTGTTAGGAGTTGTAGAAGATAGAAGGACCCACAGTCCAAACAGCTTCTAGGGCAAGATCACCGAACTCGCTATCTAACTTATCTCTCAATTGTTCCTTGCAGAATAATTATATGTATTGTTCTTTAAATTCTTTCATTTTTTCTATCAACTAGACCAATCACTACCTAACCTTGTAGACTAGGTCACAAACCTCAAATCCAAGTATCCAACTTTGGATTACACAATAAAACCTTGATAATGGAGTTTCCTTCATCTTTGCTTTGCTATGCTTAACTTCACATTCCACTCTTTGTTCTGCCTAAAATTATTCACATACATCCATACATGATAAAAGAAAATGTCCTTCCTTTATATAAAGGAAAATATCCTTCCTTTATACCGAATCCATAAAACAATTCCCTAAGTTGGCTATTACTCCTTCTCAATTAATTATTATATGACCACATTAAGAACATGTTACACTTAGCGATAACATTAATCTTCTACCTTGTACCTTGAATATCTTTTTGTACACATATCATTATGATGAGTGAGCTTAGCCACATCATCATCAACATGTCTTCTTTACATCTTCAATTTTGGCTTCTCAGAATAACAACTCTACTAAGAGATATAACAAGTTTACCAAAACATGCCTCTGCAAACTCCATCTTAGAATAGTCCCCACCAAAACTTGCATAACTTCTTCCAGATTTAATATCTTATGCTTCTAGAGGTTAGCTGCATAAATTAGACACTTAGTAGGATCTTCCTTTAACCTCACTACTGAAAGTACTCAATGATCTATCTATACCAAGTTGATCTTTTTGTTGTTCTTCCGTCAGATACCACAAAATATTGCTATGTTGACATCAATGAAAAAGATAGTCATGAATGTAACATATCATCATGATAATGATCTAATCATGTTTCTACAATATTCCCCATAGGAATATCATTATCCTTCATGCTTCCAATAATATCCCCCTTTGGCATTGATGGCAACATAGATGAAAAACATCTAGTTCCAAGAATACCAATTGCAAAAGACTGTTAACCTTTCTTTCAAAATTCTCTTCCTCAATCATTCTCTCATGCTATACTTTTCCTTTCCAAACTATTTTTCCATTCTATAATTATTTTTCATGTTGTACTTCTTCCCATTAACATCAATGTCAAAGGTTTCAGAAACCAATAGTCTCTGCAACAATTGTTTTTGACTAGCTCAAGTGTCCAAAGAAACTATTCAAAAAAAATCCAATCAAGAGTCCTAGATGACTCTATTTATCACAGATACTCCCCCATATAGGAAGCATCAAAATTTAGTCTAGAAAAACAATAATTCTCTATTACACTGGACCAATGCACTCTTGCATCATCTATTCTGATGTAGGAAGGGGCATAACCCCTAACATACTTTGCAAATGCTCAAAAGTCTCTTTGGGAAGAGGCTTAGTGAAAATATCTACAATTTTCTCTTTAGTGCTCACATACTCCTATCTAATTTTCTTTTCTAAAATTTTCTCTCTTAACATGTGATACTTGATAGAAATGTGCTTGGTCTTAGAGTGAAACACTAGATTCTTAAACATATTTATTGTGCTTGCGTTGTCACAATATATGACAACAGGTTCACTGAATTCTATCCTTATATCCTTTAGCATCTGCTTCATCCAAATAACTTGATTACAATTGTCTATTGCTACAACATATTCTTCTTCTACTATACTTTGTGAGGTACAATCTTGCTTCTTGCTTAGCCAAGAAAGCAATCTTCCTCCAAGAAAGAAGGCTCCAATACTAGTGCTCTTCTGTCATTCATACTACCTACCCAATCAACATCAGTATAAGCATAAAGAGTCAAATCATTAGATTTATCATACTACAATCCAAACTTTGGTGTTCCTTTCAGGTATCTAAATATCCTTTTTATTACTACACAATTTTCTTCTCTGGGATTAGCTTGAAACCTTGCAACATTTCCAACTGCATTTGCTATATCTGACCTTGTGTGAATCAGATATTGCAATCCTCCGATCATAGATCTATACTTCTTCTACTCAATAGTATTTGTCTCATCCTTTTTTGATAAGTTGTGCCTTGTTACCATAGGTGTTCCAATGGTTTTAAATTTTAGTTTGTGGTGACTGATCAGGGAAGTACTATACATCATAAATTCTTTGGAGTTCAGAGCATCGCCTTGAAAGAATTTTTTTGGGCTACTATTTGCCAATGGCTAATGTTTTCCTTATGGCCAACATATTATAACTAATTTTAACCATAAAGTGGAAAAAATACTTGTATAAAAGGGCTTAGGGTTAGGGATTGTTTTATAAGGTGTGATGCACAAATTGGTTCTTGCAACGGTATTGAGTTGTAAGGGATAATAGTTTATAATTATGTTATAATCATTGGATCATACTAATATTGGACTTACTAATTTTTTGTGTGATCTATTATTTTTTAATATTGTTTATATTTGCATGTAATTTTTATTTCTATCCATGGTTAAATCCTAACAAGTGGTATCAGAGTGAGTTTATTTTTTAGTTATCCTCTACAGGAAAGTCTCATAGTTGAGTGGGAGTGATGGTAGACAAGGGTAAGATGAGGGTTGACAAGTTTAATGGGAAAAACTTTTAGTTATGGAAGATGCAAATGGAGGACTATCTTTATTAGAAGGATCTATAGAAGCTATTGGAAGGAAAAACTAAAAACTAAAGAACTATAACAAATGAGGAATGAGAGATTTTAGATAGAAAGGAACTTGGAAGCATTTGATTATGCTTGGCACCATCAGTGAAATTTAACATAACAAAAGCAAAGATGACATAAGAGTTGATGGAAACCCTAGCAAAATTGTATGAAAATCCCTCTGCTTCAAATAAGGTATTTCTCATGAAGCATTTATTTAATATAAAAATAGTAGAAGGTGGATCTACTATAGATCATTTAAATGAGTTTAATACTATTACTAGTTAGTTATCTTCTATGGGTATTCATTTTGATGAAGAAATTAGGGCTCTCTTGATTTTGTGTTCTTTGCTTGAAAGTTGGAATGACTCAGGGATTTTTTTAGTGGCGATTAGTCGCCAAATGGCGAATATGTCCCGATCAGGCTATAGAAATTGGCAAAAAAAAACACCATATACTAGTTGACCAATTCACCTAGATTTTATAAAATACTCATATAGTGGTCAGAACATTCGCCACTATTATTATGTAATTTTAGTTTGGTAGTCGGGTTCTTCACCCATATTTCTCTTTAATGTTTACTCTTATTTGCCATGGAATTAATTGAGTGTCTCTTTCGATGATCATCATTCACCAAATTCCCATTTTCCTATGTGAAATTTTTATTTGTCGTAGGACCCAATTCGCCATGCATCACACACAATGGGGTCCCAAATTCCTGCCATATTAGCCCACTTGATTACTTGAAATTACACGAGCTTTGCCAAATATTAGTTCTTATCATATGTAACGGTCGGCCCATTCACCAAAATGAAAATGGTTTATTTGTAGTTGTCTATTTAAGACATGTGTTTCATTATTGAAACATGCCGAAAGGAGCCTTCTTCATAGTATTGCGATCAGTAGAGAATCGAAACGACTACGACTACGAGTCCATAGTATTTTATTGCAGCCTTAATTTGATGGAGATGTCACAGTAAAATTTAAATAGGAAGAGGAGTAGGACTAATGAAGGTGGAGATGTCCAAGAGAGGACAATGAAATGCAAAAATATATCTTCATACTTTGGCGGGGGTAGATGCAACAGTGTTGGTCAAAGTAAGGAAGGTACATCATCAGAGGAGCCTGTACAATCTCAACCTACACAAGAATCCATTCAACAAATTGGGGAGCCTAATAAATTTGGTGACAGAGTTGCAGAACCTGATATCTCTAATGAAGATGACCTTGAAGAATAATATCCAGTAAATAACCAGTACCAGGATGAATCAATCGACTTCGGTGATGATGATGGTGCAATTAATAGTAACAGTGACACTAAAGGGAGAGGAAAATTGAAAGAAAAAATTGATTGTCAGTGGGAGATGGCCAGGAGATTTAAATTTGATTGGGCAGAAAAGTATCCATTCATTGAGCCCGTGGACAATCCAATTGTAGGTGAGCCACCAGTAGAATGCAGATGTGCAATTTGTAGTTGGAAGTATAAAAAGGAAAAGTGGTTGTGACTTAAACTAGACACCATAGAGAAACATGTTGGTGAGATTTATGAAACCTCAACTGTAGATGGTAAGGAAATAAAAGTGGTAAGATATAAAAAAAAGGAGCAATGTCAACATAAAATGAATGCTGAAGAATATTATATGTTTCAAAAATCTCAGACGAAGCTTGGTGAAGTTCAAGGTTCTATTAATGCTATTTTCGCAAAAGCAAGTGAAGTAGAAGAATGTGGAAAAGCTGTTCAATTAAGTAATGTTTTTTATATTTTGAGCAGAGGGCGTCCAATGATAGACTATCCAGAAATGAGTGGTTTTCTACACTTTCTGAAAGTTCCTAACTATCCTGTCAGTCATTGGTCGAAAAATAGTGGATGGGAAAGGGCAAGTTGTATTGCGCAGGTTGAAATAGAGGATGTACAAAGAAAAATAAAAGAGTCAAACATTATTACATTGTCCTTAGATGAAGTTACGGCAATAGATAATACATCATGGGTATGCATGCATGTTTATACTGTACAGAATAATGTCTACCAACCACATCTACTATCTGTTGCTAAATTGAGAGACAATACGACAGTAGAAAATTTATTTTAGTTAGTAAAGAGCAATTTAATTGAATATGGAGCTATGGATGAATTGACAATAGTGAAGAAGTTGGTTTGTGTTGGAGCAGATGGAGCTTCAGTAATGCAAGGTCAAAGGAATGGTCTTTGCACAAAGATGCAGGCTTCTTGTTCACCATAAGTTGTTGCCATTCACTGTATGGCCCATAGGATGAATCTTGCTTTTAGAGTTTTGAAGAAGTTTCCTTCAGTAAACAAGATTGAAGATTTAGTAAGAGAGTTGTATGCATATTTTTGTTGAAGTCCCAAGCATTTTAGGGAATTTCAACACTTTGCTGATGGAATTACCGATGGAAACAAGCTTCTAAAAGATGTTGATACTAGATGGATCTCTTTGGATGGACCAACGCATTGAGTATTTTTCGAATATCAATCTTTGATTGGACTGATGTACAAAAATCGGGACAATGCAGAAAATTAGAGATGTGGCAACCTGCTTTAGAGGTTAAGCAATATAGAGACACTTTTGACTTTGGCATCTCTTCTTCCCATGCTAGAAGAAATGAGGTTAATTATGAAAAAATCCCAGCAAAGAGCCATGTATATTGCAAAATATGCTCAGTTGCATAAAATGTCATGTTGAGCCCTCAATAGTCTCTATCATACTGACCTAAATTTATCTGATGATAGATTTAATCACTGGCAAAAACTAAGAGATTTGGACGATCCTGATAATTATTTAAAAATCATTGAAAATGGAGATTTATGTGTTTGTGTAAGGGGATTTCAGATACCAATGTACTATAGTGCCCCAAAGAAGCGAGCTACAAGAGTTACAAGGGAAGAGTTTACCAAGATCATCAAGTCTATAGCATCTACTGCAAGGGACATAGCCTATAGAGTTTCCTCTGAAATAATATCATGATTCCCATATGATCAATTGCTTGAGGCCATGGCAATTGTGTTTCCTCAATATTGGTCCTTCAACAATAAGGAAGATTATCGTAGAAGGTTGTTGATTTTGATAAAAAGAATTTTGCAAATCTATAGAATTCAATGGAGTGAATATCAATGGAATATTAGATGAGGGTCTTCTTAGACAGTAATCAGGAACCTTTGCAAGGACCATGAAGCATCAATATCAATTAATGCGTAACCCACATGAAGACGGCTCGGCAACAAAGCTTTGGACAAAACTAAAACAGAGTACATTGTTGTGTGAAGAAATTTTAGAGTACTTCAAGCTTAATGATCTATGTCAAACCATGATATTGGGTTCAGTGGAGGATGAGAGAGTTTTTAGTGCTTTGGGCTTCCTAAAATCAAAGCTAAGAAAAAAACTAGACAAGAATTTGGAATCATGCTTGATGGTATACACATCTAGGTATAATGTCAATACTTTTCCTTTTCAAAAAGCAATGGAAATCTGGAAGAAAAGATGCAAAATAAGAAGGGTGGTACTGGGCAACACCATTAACCAATCTCCTTCAGTGACTCCAAGTGGGACACGTACAGTTGGCAGTGGCACTGGCCATGGGATTGGGAGTTCGAGTCATAGAAGCGAAGGTCAGAGTGAACTTGAAGTTGAAGAAGACACAAACGAAAATGAAGAGAACAATGAAGCAACTGGACTACCAGAACTGGATGATGATGATCACATAGAGATGAATTGGAAAATTTAGGAAATTTTTGCTAAATTAGTAGTGGCAACCAATAGGTATTTTTTGAACTTATTAACTACTATATGATATCCTATCATTCAATGTTCATTTTAGAAAAGCAAGAAATTAGAATGTATTATGTTTCATCATTAAAATTTGAGAACAAAGAGTATTATTAATGTAGAGTGTAGTTTATATCATGTCATCAATGATCATTCATATTTGAATTTGAAATTCCTGAATGAAATTTTGTTTTCTATTTTATTCATTTATTCAACATATATTGAATTGGAAAACATGAAAATTAGATAGAATCATAGATTCAATTCCACAATTAATAATTATTAATGGTTTTCATTTGCAACATTCAGCTAATATGGTACAATTCTTATAAGCCAATGACCCTAAATTCCCTTTTATAGAAAAAAGGGAGCAACAATAGCTTCAGGTCGATTTGCCTAATGTGACATCTCAAAATCTAAATCAGTAAGACATCTACAAGTCTAAAACATCTCTACAACTTTAGTTGTACATTTCTGCATTTGATAGGCCGGTTTAGTAAATTAGCAATTTTAGCATAGGCAATAGCATCTACAAGACTGCAACATTGATCCTGTTCAAAAAACAAAGTTCAAACTTGTTACTTTAAACTCAATTCTAGAGTCTAGATTGTAGTATGTAGGATAATATGAAAGATATTCATATATAGTACAAATATAGAGATGATTGAAACTGAAAGTACTTTCACATACAGACTATAAGTTTCTGTAGTATGCTCCATTCTTCTTCGGTTGGAAGGGAAATTTTTTTGATGTTATGGTAAATGACTTGCATTCTCGTCAGCATTCCATACTTGAAAGAGCGAGTTTCAAGCAATGTTTGTTCCACTAGTGCATGCAAATTTGTGAATGTTTTGATGCACTTTCCAATGCGTTCATGAGTTTTTTCCTAAGGAAGGTTGCCTAAATCAGAGGTTATTTGGTCCTCCAACTTTTGTTTGTAAAATTCTCTTCCAACAAAACCCGTTGTTGAGAAATCAGGTCCAGGACTCGGTAAACCAAGAGATATTAATTTTGCTATTTTATTGTTCATCTTGTCGAGCTTTGGCCCAAATAAAGCAAGAACTTCTTCTGCTTCTGTTAGTTTTTGACATTTATGAAATACAGAGGTCGCCTTTATTATTGAACCAATGCGGTCCTTAATTCCCTTGCTTGCCAAATGCCTATCAACAGTGCTATTGATTTCTTCCATAATCCACTTTGTAGTTTTCTGTCTCTGACCAAAACTTTTGTTCTCCTCAAGTTGCTCTTTCAGCTTCCCAAAAACATCTATAAGAGCTTCGTAGAGTTCGAACCAATCACACAACCTATCAGCAAAAGTCTTTATTTTCCCCTAGAATTATTATTTTTATTTGCTTTATTTTATTATTTACATGGTCATTCAAGTCGTTTTCATATTTTTTAATATTATCATTTGCCTTCTTTAGGTCTTCTTTCATTTTTGAGTACTGGTGTTCACTATGTTTTCTTATTTGCTCTGCTTTATTTTCCCACCCTTTTTCTTTCTCTTCCTACTCTTTTGTTTTTACCCTCTCATTTTCTAATTCTTTATTTAACTTATTGTTTACATTTGCAGCATTCTCCAAGTTTCTGTATAACTTTGTTGAAGATTCTTTTTCATCTTGGAGTTTTTTTCCCATTTTTTCCAAATTTTCTCTCAGAGTTTTTAGTTCTGTGTCCATTTGTTCTTGCTATTCAATTGCTTCTTTAGAGCCAGAGGATGAATTTTTTATCCTTTTCTCTAATTCTTTGCATCTGTGTACTGCTACTTTCTCACTTGCCTTTACATTTGCCAGGTCTGCCTTTAACTTATCTATTGTGCCCTGAAGCTTTCCTTTCTCTCTCTCCAACTTCATCACTGAACTGTAGACCACTTGGTTGGTCATTTTGGACACATTTATCTTGTCCACATTTTTAATTTTGGATAAATCCATTTGGAGGGTGCTAACTTGAAATTCAGATGGATCTAACTGACTCTCTGGTGGATTGTTATCTCTAGCTAGGGGCATAACAACCATGAATTCCATCATATCTTTATTTGGGTCATATGTGGGAAATAGCCTATTGGTTGCAAGTTCTGCATCACGAGCTGTAGCAATTTCTTCCATCTTCATTGTCTTACTATTTTGTCTATTCTTGTTTTTTGATTTTTCATAGTTAGTTACAAATTCATTGTAACGAAAATCAGGATTTTGTGAGACAATTGAATGTTTGAATGGTGAAATAGCAGTAGCACTTGCTCTGATGTATGAGCTTCCACCAATACCATGAGGATAACCAACACCTAGACCCAGTAGTGGGGTTTGTGGACTATTTTGAGGGTTTTGTCCTGAAGGATGGGCAATTTTTGGGCTCACAACCACCATTGGCGTTGTTGTACTAGTAGTACTACTAATACTTGTCATAACCTTCTGCTTCTTTACACTTTCTTGATCTTCGGGACCAATTTTTTTTGCATCTATATACAATTTCCTTTTCAGACCACTAGTTGTAGTTGTACCCATGATATCTACAGCTGTGGGAGTGACAGTTGATTCAGATTAAATCTGAGTGCTTGGAAGTGGAACTGTAAATGAAGCAGGAACAAATTTAATTAACTGAGATGAATCCAATGTGGACGGAATTGACTGAGTTGATGATTGATCTCCATGCCCAAGGCCTAGTTTCTGACCATGTTTTGGTGCTACAGCTGGTGGTTGAGGTGGTAACCAAACCCCTTCTCCATTGGGACCTAGACCACCAAAACCTTGGTAGCCCATTTTTTCTACAATTTCTGCCCCTTTGCTATATAGAAGTTTGGTGGATGCATCAACTCCTCTATGAATCTGTGTACTAGATGAGGGATTCAAAGAATCTTGTTCATCATAATCATCATCAGTATCACTGTGATGTGCTTCAGTTGGATGCTCCTTATTCCACAATTCGTCAAATATTCTATCCTCTTCAGCCTCATCATGATCTAAAGAGGTCTTTGGCTCATCGAGATTCTTCCTCATTTCCCAAAATTGATAAATTTTGCTTCAACTCCATCCAACATCTATACAATCATTCATTAGCTCTTTTGGAATAGGTTTTGTAGATGGTTTATCAGCTTTCTTGTAGAAATTGGATGATGTCATGCCCTACACTTTTCCTTTCTGTTTGTGCAATGCCATTATTTGTGATGACAATTCCTGTATTGACATATTATTTTCAGCAGCATATTTCTCCATCTATTTTTTGACCTCCTCCCAGGAGTCCATGTTTTTAAAATTTTCAATCAAAGGCATACTTTCATGTTGATATTTTCTTGCAGAAGTCCCAATGCCCTTAAGCCTTGCTCCAATTATGTTCAGTGGATCATACTGCCAGTGACTGTCAACATCAAATTGAAAAATTGAAAAAAAGGCTTCTGCCACTTTGAATCCTCTTCTCTGAAATGCAAACCCTCCAAAGGAGAATGACAAGGAGGGAAATATCATTTTCTTTTGCTGACCATGAAAGAGTACATCTGTGCTCTCCATTTGTTGTACATATTCCAATGCAAATACCCTCTCTGTTACATGTATTGGAAGTTTGTAGGGTTCTACCCATGAACCGTAAAACCTTAACACAGTGTCCTCTTCCATTAAGTACCAATCAACCAATTGTAGTTCACTTCCGAGTTGAATGCAATTTCTACAAGTAATAGGCAATCTAGGCATTGGAGTGCCTGTAATTTTATGGTACATTGGTGCCAAAAAGAAGTCTACAAAATTGTTGTAGTTCCTTTTGTTATCAATCATCCTTATATGAGGTGTCCACTCATATATTGGATTTTGGCCTTCAGTCTAACTGCAAAGCTTGTTTGCCTCAAATATTGCACGATGCTTTGCTAGGAGAAGATAGCACAAGTAGGTTGTGAATCTAAATGTCTTCTCTGAACCTCTTTGAATCATTAGTAATTGATCTTGCATGCAACACACAATGTGCTCAATAAAATGATATCTTACTAGTTCTTTTTTAAAATGAATATGATAAAGCATTTCAAGAATGCTAGCATCCACTTGTTTGTTACTATCCAATCCCAAACAAAATGCTAGCAAGGAAATATTGTCCTGTGCCCATGGGACAAAAAATTCAAAATCATAAGGAGGCATGTGATTTGGACTCAACCTACAACCGCTTGTTATTCTTCTGATATAAGAATCTCTCTATTCTGAATCTAATTTTTCATAATCATCTGCTAGCTTTCCCAAGTCAATATGTACATTTGAATGTTGTTGTTGAAACCCTAGGTTCAACAGACTAGAAAATTCACTCTTAGTTATGGACAAAATTTCCTCCTGAGTAATTTTATTCACAATTTCTTTTCTATTTTCATCATAATTTTTGACGCAGAGCATAACAATTTCTGGGCAAGGGAATACTTGAGTTAACACCATGTGTGCCGACCCAGCTAGCCATGGTGCAATTTTATTTGCAGTTGCATTTACACTAGGGTTAAATGAAAAAAAATTTGAAGCCTTATTTGGATCGTTCCACTTGTTTTCAAGTGCAAATCTTATCTCCATTATACCCTTATTTCCATGAATAAAAGGATCATGTATATCATGGAATAAATCACTGAAACCTGGTGTTTTAAGCATATTGTGGAATTTTGTTATTTTGCCCATGTTATTCTTGGTATTTTTTTTGCCCATCATGTTAAATATTTAAAAACAGCTACAAGCCTACAGGGGTGATTCAAAATTAAAACCTTACAGACTAATTTTTATATATATAATATAAATAGTAAAGTTGTAAAATTTAAAATGTAGGACATAATTTTTTAGGATTTTAGTAGTTACACTTACCCATTCACGTTCACGTTGCCCTTAGTTTTGATTTTTGTAGAGAGTTAAGAGTCTAGAGACTGTAGTTTGTTGCTTTCCTCGGACCACAATCCTCAACCCAGAAATTAAGAATCCATAACTTTGTTGCACTGTAACTTTGCCCCTTTCTAATTTCTAAATTTGCAGACAACGTATAATTGCAAAATTAAAGAAACTTAATGCGCCAAAATTGTACAATCTGTACTCTATAGTCTATAGTCGATACACTTGTCACACAGTACACTTTCAATATAAATGTGAGTGGAATCATGGACCACTAGTGTTACCTAACTCGTCATAATGTATTAATGTCATTCATAACGTCACTGTTAACTGCAAGTGGAATGTGATTATGTCAATGTGCTAATTGAGCAGTGACACGTGTCATGTTTTCGGGACACGTTTGAAATGACAATGTTTCTTTTTCCTTTTCATCCCAAAACTCAACTTCGGTCATTGATCTATTAACATCCAACGACACCAGTGAATGGTGTGGTGGCCCCATGGGTCGTGGGTCCCACTCCCATTAACTATGGTAGTCAAGTATCAGGATGACTCACATCACGTGTTAGACATGTCAGTGTCACGTCATCACCAAATTGAAACTACATTATTATTTATTGGTCGATCGAGGAGTTTAGTGACACGTGTCATGTTTTCAGGATGCATTTGAAATGATAGGGTTTTTTTTTTCTTTCATCCTGAAACTCAACTTCAGTCGTTGATCTATAAACATCTAATGACACTAGTGAATGGTGTGGTGGCCCTGTGGGTCATGGATCTAACTCCCATTAACTAAGGTAGTCAGGTATCAAGATGACTCACATCACAAGTCAAACGTGTCAGTGTCACGTCATCACCAAATTGAAACTACATTGTTATTTGTTGGTCGACCGAGGAGTTTAGTGACACGTGTCATGTTTTTGAGACATGTTTGAAATGACAGGGTTTCTTTTTCCTTTCATCCCAAAACTCAACTTTGGTCGTTGATCTATAAACATCCAACGGCACCAGTGAATGGTGTGGTGGCCCCGTGGGTCGTGGGTCCCACTCCCATTAAATTATGAGTATAGTTAGTATATTATTGTACTTGCCGATAGGCTAGTACTATTGCATTTAGTTTGCACAATAAGTGAATTAGTTTAGAATCAACCAACCAATGAAAATGAACTATCTTTCTTTTTATCAAATATTTCTAAAGTTTTTATATAAATTTATTATTCTCATATATTATCTATACTATTTATCTGAATGATAATTGGTTCTTTTTATTTAGTGTTATAAGACCTCTTTTCTCGGAGGCTACCTCCATGTTCATTTATTTTCGGCTAGATTCTCACATACTTTTTGACATAAATTTTCTTTTACATAGATTTCAATATGACAATTCGTAAATTGAATAAGAAATAATTATATTATTAAAAAAATTAATAATTCAAGAAAAAAGAGTTTATTGGGTTAATCCTAAGCTAGGTGATTCTGATAACATTTTGATATGCAATAATCTATAAATTATACAATTTTAAATCTAGAGAAGGATTGGTTAGAACCTTCTTCACTAACTTGGTTATTAAAAATTAAAATTAAATAATTTAGTAAACTATTTTAAATGTATATTTCTATAATTATATATATTCTAATAAAATATTTAAATTATTTTGTACCTAATTATAATTTATTTTAATTGAAGTTAAAATTAGTAAATTTTTGTATTTATTTTAACCAATCTTTGATATGCAAATTAATAAACCTTTTGCAAACATTGGTATATCAATGAAATTTTTAGATTATAGAACTAATATGAAACTAGGTGATTCCATTAGTTTACTAATAATATTTTATATTCACATAGGCTTTTATAAACAATTCAATAGAAAATTAAAAAATGCAAAATATTGCAATGTTGCATAAGTAAGCATAAGAAGTTAAAACAATGAAATACAATTTTATATGGAACTAAAACTCGAGAAATTTCATTGATATTTCTTGAAATTTACAAATTTACAAAATTGGGGAAAAACCCTAGACTCTAGAAGTACTATACAATTCGTTGTAGAAACCACTAGAATTGACCATGGTTGCAAATTCTTGTAGCTAGTTGTTGCCATCTTCCACTTCATCTAGGAAAAACCATTTTCGAAGAAAATTCAACCCAATTCTTGTGCATTTGCTATGGTGCTGCAACTGTCCAGTAGTCAAGTCGAGTAGAAATGGTTGCAGGACCACATTTTGGCCACGTTTCAGAAGCTTGTGGACTTCACCCGCCCAAGGGATCCCCACTCCTGAAACTGCATGAGCAAAAATTTCAATGTCATCGCCCAAATATACTACTTTAAAAATCTTCCTCAGGAGTAGCAGAATTTCGACCCTTGCTTCTCCAAGGTCAAGCAAGGAGGCTAGAAATTATGACGTAATGTCACTGTTGACACGATACTGATTCTCATTCTTCAAAAACTCACACCCCAGAACCATTTTGACAGTAGCAATAACAAACTTCACACCAGAGCATGGAACAACCTCATTGCAAATTGACAAGAGGTTTTCCTCAGGAACGTGACCTAGAAAGGCCTTCTGCTCCTCTTCCAAAATGCATCTCAGGCAAATAGGGTTGTCCATATTTATTGCAAAGTTCAAACTAACACCAAACAATTAACAAACAATTAACAAACTAGACCTATCGACTACCAAAAATGAGATGAGCAATGATGAAAGAATTAGCTCAAACGCCTATAAATAAACTTGGCGGGCAGGGTGCCAAGGATTATTTGTTTGTTTCCATCTGACTGCCAATTCAATTACATTAAATTAGAAAATATTCTCAAATCTTGAACATAATTGCAAGTACGTGCTAAAAAGGCCAATTGTAATTAAACACTAATACCGTCCATTGTCCTATAAAGCGTGTGAAGCCACTTAACCGATGGAAAATGCCAATTTTAATTAAGACTAATAGTAATAGTACTACTGCTAGTGGACTGTGGCATGTCCTATAATGTGTGAGAAGCCACTTCATCGATGGAAAAGGCCAATTGTAAATTGTAATTAATAGTGACAAGACATCAATATACTATCTCTTGCAACTTAAGTGATACACGCTAGACAAAAACGTGTCACCATTCCAGACACTTGAACAAGGTCGAGGCTTCACATACTAGTGAGAGAATGTTGCTATCACTGACATGGCATTTAATTCTTTTCGGGTGCACTGTACTCCACATACAACTTACCTTGATACGTGTCAACATTTCGATGACTACCTCGACAATTCTTCTTCCTTCAAGAAATGTTGGCCGAAATTAAACCTCAGCCATTGATCTTGGATCATCAGAAGGTTTGAGTTCTCAAATAATACATTTAACATAATTACAGTGGTAGTGGCCAATAATTTATATAAGTTGGTATGTTAGGTTAGGCTACTTATTTCCCATCTTTTGAAAATAGCCATACCAACTATAACTTTCTAAAAACCATTTGCCATAACAAATAAATTAATTCAATTATTTGAAAAATGATTTTGCCACCTTTTTATAAAAAATGTATCGGTTATTAAAATATTTTCCAACCAATATCCATATTTCAAAACATAATTCGCCATCAATATTAATAATTTTATTAAAAAAAAAAATTATAATCGCCATTATTTTATAAAAATTGTCTAAACTATTAAAAAAATTGCCACCAAATATCCATCCATTGATGCATAATTCGCCAACGCTATTAATTTTTTTTCACCCAAATGACATGTGATTTGCCACAATTTTATAAATTTTGGGAGGGGGGTTCCTTAAAGTTATCCCTGGAATGACTTGGTAATGACTGTGAGTAATTTTGTTTCTTGATCTAATACCCTAAAATATGATGATGTGATCAGTGTTATTTTGAGTGAGGAAGCTTGTAGTAAATCCTTAGGTGGATCTACATCAGGAAGTGCTTTGAATGCACAAAGAGAAGGCAAAACAACTGAGAGAGGAAATAATTCCAGAAATCATGGGAAATCAAGAGGAAAATCCAAGGGGAAGAGGTCTCAATCCAAAGGACCAAGAGATTGTTGGTACTGTCAGAAACTAGGGCATAAAAAGAAAGATTGTTGGACTCAAAAGAAAAATGAAGGATAAAAGAAAGATGGAGCCAAGGAGGCAAATGTGGTAAGTAAAAAATATGAAGATGATGCTTTTCTTCTATCTTTAGAAAGTGTTATAAAGGTTATTTCATTGATTATGTCCAAGAGGATTTTGGGCTTGTTTATTTGGGGGGATAATGAGCCCTATTAGATTATTGGGAAAGGAAAACTTAAGATTAAGTTGTAGAATGGGAATCATTCGCTACTACATGAGGTAAGACATGTTTGAAGGCCGAGTAGGAATTTAATTTCAGCAAGGCAACTTGGTGATGAGAGTTATGTAGTTACTTTCAATGATAAAAATTGGAAGGTTTCAAAAGGTTCCCTTGAAGTAGCAAAAAGTGTGAAAGTAGGCACCTTATGTCTTTGTACATGTCATATTATTCCTTCTACTTTGATTGTTTTAGAGAAAACTAAATGTTTAGAAATAATTATTACAGTTGAGTAGGGAGAACAACTAGCTATTGTAGATTTTAATATAGCATTATGTCACGATAGACTTGGGTGCATGAGTGAGAAAGGTATGAAAGCAATTCATTCAAAGAAAGTTTTACCTAGTCTGAAAGTTGTGATAAAATTCCAATTCCCTTAGGAAATGGTGGAATAGGAAATCTTTTAACACCATTGTTGATCATAATCTAGGATGCATGCAACAAGGTATTGTATCACATTCTTTGTCCACATCCTCTTACATATCTTCTCCTGCTAATCAATAACTTATTTTACCTAATCTTCTTCATGCTAAGATTATTAGTAGGCCTAAATTTAGAAATAGACATAGTAAAAAGCTCATGAAACTTCCATTTTTCATGTATCACCATTATCACAATCATTCTACTAATAATTGTCAAGTTTTGCATTACAAAATTAAAAAATTCATTAATAATGGAGCTATTCACATATCTCCTAATAATGAGCTCTCATTTTCCTCTTATTCCTTTACATAACATTTAAGTCCATATTATGCTTCTCCACATCATTTAACATTGTTGGCCTTATTTTTAGGCGCTCTTTGTCTTACATGGTTTTCTTTGTGAGTAGCATAAAAGTTTATTTTATTTTCTCTTTTTCCTATACTTGGGGGGCAAGAGGAATCATGTCTTTCTTTTTTACATTCTCATAGATCCGCCATTTCCTTCAGTTGAGTGTTATTTGTTTATCATGTCACATCCAATTTTATTTTAATAGCAAGTGTTTTCATGGTAGATAGATCACTTACCTTGGAGACTAATGATAGTGTATCCTCTATTTCAAGGATTTAATTTTTAACTTCTTGCATGGTGTCTTTTCATTCTATCCTTCCATGACCTCATAGGAGTTGTGAATTCTTTGATTTGGAATGGTGTTTCTTGTGGATACTATCTTGATGCTGAAATTATTTTATCTGTCTTTATTGATTCATTAATATGCTAAAATAAGTCATTATTTTTCCATATTGGGGGGGTCATACACAATCCCATTATCCTTTTCATAGGTTCAAACACACCATATAGAGTACACTATCATGACACAACTTGCTAGGCCCAATTGCTCTCTCTTTACTGTGTATTGGATTGGTTGACTAGCATGTCGCACACACTTGCTGGACCATTTGAACTATCCTAGCACACATACACAAACCATTCTCATAATATAGGAGTACTATATCATGAGAGTGTACAATAAATTTTTGGGATTGACTATTGGGAACACAAACCTGCTAGACTATTCAATCATATCCTCTTTTATGTGATTCACAATAAGGAACAAAAACCTTATTGTGCAAGTTAGTCACACCCCCCTTCTCTCTCTTTATATATTTTTAGTGACATCTCTCTTATTTTGATTTTTGGATTTGATGAAGACTCAAGTTTCTTAGGGGAAAATATAGATCTTGAGTATGACTTAGAGTACTTTGGCCTTTATAGTTTGCTATGATTTTTGGGTTATCATCAAATCTATGCATTGTCCTTAGCTTGATGATTTATTTGTCTCCTAAGTTGTGATAAGATCATATTTTTCTTTTGATCTACTTTACCATGAGATTGAGGAAACTCATTCTCCCACTAAAGTGGGGGCTAAATGTATCATCTTAAAATGGATGCACTTGCATTTTAAGACCTTTTAGCACCCCTTTCCATAATTCCACTCTTGGACCATGGATTGACATGTGCTCAATGTTTCTTTTTCTCTTCTACTCTTCCATTTCACTCTTCTTTTTCATCTCTCATTTTTATGACACAATTTTCTAGGTTTCAATTTTCTACCCTTTCGGCCATATCAATCTGTTTCAACTATGCATCCTTCTAGACCTTCCCAGGGGTTTTCCCCTAAAGCCCTTGGGACTAGGTCAACTTGGTCCTTTTTGAGGCTCTTTCTCTCCTATCTCTAGGACTAGATTGACCCAAGGCAACTTGGTCATTTCTAAGGCTTTTTTCCTACATTTTTTGGATTTGGGTCGATCTAGGTGGACCTAGTCCAAGACTAGGTTGAGCCAAGTTGACCTGGTCCTTAATGAGTGTAAATTTCAAGGTCCAAAAGGTGACAATTTTATCAATTATTTAATCCCTCTCTCCTTTTAGCCTATAGTTAACTCTTTTCATAATAGTTAACCTATAGTTAACTCTCTACTTAATAGTTATCTTGTAGTTAACTCTCCACTTAATAGTCAATCTATAGTTAAGTCTCTATTTAACAATTAGTCTTAAGCCGACATTTAACTTTTTTCCCACCAATAAACTAGTATAAAATGAGGCTTTTAGGCTTCATTTTCATATCTCATCTCATCAAGCATTCACATTTCATCAAGCACTCAAGGAAAGAAATTACTGCATTCAAGTATTCAAGCAAGCAAGTCTTCTGCAAGCATTCAAGTATTCTTTGTGGGAATTTCCTCTTCAAGATATAGCATATTTTTGGCCATCAATGGAGGAGATATACATTTAGGAATTCATTATCTTCTTCATTGATGCACAATTACATCCATGGATCCATCATATGGTTATGGTAGATCTATTACAATTGTGGAGATATCCCACATCCTCCATTCCTCATTCAAGATCTACAATAAATTTACATACATTCAAGAAAGGTGAATCCTAAAATTTATCTTTTTTTAATAGTCATTTACATTTATATTTCTTAATTAAAGTTAATTCCTTAACCTGAGGCTAGACCAAGGCAAGCTCTCATCAAACCCCAACCCCCAAACCTTATTTTTTATGTTTATTCATAGGTTGGGAGCTAAGAGAATTACAGATCTAGAAACTATTGTTCACAAGATTTTTGGAGTCATTAGTTTTGAAGTCATGGACTATGTGAACCTAGTTATATGACATCTTCCCTAGTCGACCTAGTCCTTTAGTCTCATATTTCAAGGAGATTTATGGTTTTGTTCCTTTCGTCATTACATTCTAAGATCCATAGATGGATATTCTAGCATAGTTCAAATATTTTATTTTTTGGAACATTGATACATCTTCCTCTATGCATTTCAAGGTGAGTCTTTCATATTTTATTTCCTTTCATATCTTTACCCTGGATTTGCATCTTAGTTGGGTTGATTGTATTCACATAGCATATAGATCTAGATTTCCTAAGTAATTAGTTCGATTTCACATTATCCTATTAAGGGCCTAAGAGAGTTTATTTCTTTGTATTGCATTCCTCTTTACAACCCATATTTAGTATTATTAACCTTCTCCCTTTGGTTCCTAGCTAATCTAATTTGGATCATAAGTGAAATCTAATTTACATATTTGAATGGCTCAATATTTTATAAAGTGAAAGTCTACATTGTATTAATTCTCTTCCATTTTACCATTGAACAAAAGCTATCATTGAAGAACATCTTTTCTATAAAGGGTTGCATAGAGATACATATGATAGAGCTCTTGTATGGATTCAAACTTGTAATGTTTTTTTTTTGTTCTTATTGTTCTATCACCTTACATGCTTCTCTTTTAGGGAAAGTTGTTTATACTAACTTTGTTGTTATATCTACTTCTGATCAATTTCAAGTAAAGCTTCCTATTTATTCCATGAAATTTGTAGCTTCTCCTATCCATAAGTACCTTAAATTTCCCTATGACAGAGAAATTGTCACCATTGATAATTCCCTTTATTATTTTTGTGTCCAAGAGATTGTGATGAGATTGATTTTTATTGGCCATCTCATTTTGAGAAACCACCTACTCGTCCTAGTCATCTTTATAAAAACTATAAAAAAATATAAAGTAGCCAAGATCACAACTTAGTCTTCCTAAGGGTTATTCTCATGAGTCTATCTTTCCTACTCCATTTGTTCCTTCTACTTTTGAATCTTCTTTAGCTTCTTCATCTATTCCTTTAGCTACTATATTTGAACCCATTATCTTTCCTTCCTTGAAACGTATGGTAGTTGATATTAATCCTTCTATTTTATATCATATGACTATTCATAACCAACATTCTTATTAGCATCAAAAGAACCATCAAGCTAAAACTAAGGCTAAATATTTTTCTCTTGATTCTCAACCTTTAACTTCCTTTGATCAAACCATGCACAAGTCTTTGGAGGAAGCTAAATAAGGTAATACTATGCATATGGATAAACATGAAGATTATGTTCATATTTTAGATTCTATTAATCTTGATATGGAAGATACTTTAGATCATGAATATATTAGTAATAACAAAGAACTAATTAATATGGATAATGATTTTCCTAACATTCTTTCTATACAACTTACAATAACTCCTAGTAATGAGAATAGTGGCTCTCAAGGACCTTTCTTAGAATTGGTTTTGATTTATACTATAATGGATAGTGTTACTCTTATGATTCATCATCCTTCCTCTAGCATTTTTGTCTAATATGGGGGGTACATGCGAAACACTTGATGTTGATTTTAGTTACTATGGTCATCTTTGTGGTCTTGTGTTGTGTTTTCTCGCATGTTGTTCTTTTGTTATATGTTTTGATTTGATTTATTTAAATGATGCTTGCTACTTTTTTGAGCATAAGAGGATAAAGTGATCTCCTTGTGATATACATTCTTATATTTTTATCTCTTTTCTTATATATATTATGTCATACTTATGCTATTGTTTGTACTAGTAATACTATATAGTCTTATTAGTTTCTTATGATATATTAGCATTGATTCTTTGTGGTCTCCTTTTATTGGACCAAAAAGACACTTCTTCACAACTCTTATGTGTCTTTTCCCTCACCACGTTGTAGTTATACTTCCTTTATGAAATGATGATATTTCATACTTGATATAATATTATATATTATAATATGATCATACTAGCCCTAAAGTTAGTAGACCCCTTTATATTTTCTCTTTTTTGGTATATGCTCGTTTTCCTTTGTATGTTTCTCTTCTTGGGGGAATCTCATACTAGAAATTTTCTTTACTAGATGTATGTACGCTTTTGTTAAATTCATTTCTCCCATTAAGGTGTTTGCAATCAATTTAACATGGGGGCATACACTATGCTCATCCTTTGACCATGAAGCTGCAAATATAGATTTTGTTTATAGCTTGGATTACTTCACCATTAGGCACTTGGTATGATTTCTAAGTCATTCCTAAACCTATGTGTTGTTACTTCATGTACTTTACCTCTCTCTCTTCCTTCCTTCTAGTTTCTTACAACTATTTATAGTTCATGGTGGCTTGGTCTCTTTTGGATCTCTCTCTAAACTATTGATAGTTTGGGAGGCCTAGTCCTTATTTTTTGACCCTTCTTTTGACTATTGACCATTAGGAAAGCCTAGTCCTATTTTGATCCCTTAAGGAAACACACATCCTTATGTCTGGTTCTCTTTTTTTAAAAAATTTTTGGGACATGGATTTCCCTTGAATTTTGATCCTTTGATTGAATGACTAGCATGTCACACACACTTTCTAGACCATTTGGTTCATTTTCACTAGATTGACTAGCATGCCACACACACTTGCTAGACCATTCAACACCATCCCTTATTACAAATACCTTTCCCCTTTTCTTTTCCTTTCCCTTTCATGTGTGCTTCACAATAAGGAACAAAAACCTTATTGGGCAACTAAAAATACCCCTTTGTAGTGCCTATCTCTCTTATTATGATTTCATATGTAACAAAGACTCAAGTCTCTTAGGGGCTTGATGATCTCTTTGTCTCATAGATCATGATAAGATTAGCTCTTTTGTCTTGGTCTACTTTACCATGAGTTTGAGGAAAATCATACTCCCACTAAAGTGGGGGATAAAGGTATCATCTTAAAATGGATGCACTTTTCTTTTAAGACCTTTTAGCACCCTTTCCATAATGCCTTTCTTGGATCATGGATGAACCTATGCTCAATGTCCTATTTTCCCTATCTTCTTCCACTTTCTTCTCCATTCCTTCTAGTAACTATCTGAGTTCTATATGGCACTGATGACTTGACCCTTAGGACTCGGTAAACTTGGACTAGATTATGTTGACATCATCCCTAGTGATTTTAACAATTAGGACCTGAAAGGCCTTGAAGTTATAATTAGTCTTATCCTGCTCTCTCGTTGGCTTGTATTATTTTTCTTTCCAAAATCTCATATATAAGGAGGCATAGAGGCTTCATTTTGATGTCTCATTCTCATAATTCATATCTCACTTTACACACATAAAGTATCTACACTTTTTGAAGACATGCAGACTATTCAAGGAGTTCAAGCATTCAAGCAAGGGAGATTTATATCAATCATTGAAGGATCCTTTATAAGAATTTCCTCTTCAAGATCTAGCTTATTGTTGGTCATCAAAGAAGGAGATCTACATTGAAGAATTCATTATCTTCTACATTTATGCATACTTATATCCCTGGTACCATGATGGGATTATGATAAATACATTGCAAATCTAGAGATAGCCTACATTCCTATACCTAATTCAAGATGTACAACATATTACAAAAAAAAATCCTTAGCAAGGGTTTTAAGAAAGGTGAATCCTAACATTTATCTTTTTTTTTAGTTACTTATCATTTATGGTTAATTCTTTAACCTAGGGCTTGACCAAGATAATCCTTCATCCAACAAACAACAAAAATACTTCATTTTTAGTGTGTAGGAGGAGGATAGCAAACATTTTCATGCAGATCTAGAAATAACTTCTTGGAAGATTTCTAGAGAAATTAGTTTAAATTTTCTACAATACCATCGAGTTATGTCAACTCCGCAGAAATCGAACCTTCTAAGCCAATCCAATACTTGCTAATTTTCTGAACAAACAATTTATGGGTTTTTTTATTTCACCATTTCATTTGGGAATGCAATCTAGACCTACATTATTTAAGCAATTGGTTCAATTTTGCATATTCCTTATCTGTTAGTGTAAATAATTATTATTTACACTTTACTTAGGTTTACTTAGGATAAATTCATTATTTTATTATTTCTTAGGTTAGACACCTAGGAGTTCACATACTCATATGAGTTGTCTTGTTGACAACATAGGAGTAAGAAACTCTATTTTAGCACATGGTGTCTACAACACTGGAGTATACATAATCAATTGAGTTGTCATGTAGACAACACATTTGTTCGCACTCTTAATTTAGCACATGGTGTCTACAACATAATTTTATGTGACACACCTTTGTAGGCTTATCCTCTCATCATCACACTAACTATTGTGCTTAATGGAGGATAACCCATTCCTGGTGGACATGTGCTTAGTTGTGAGGCTTATTATATGGCTAACTCCTAGAAATTCTAGATGCATCTTAGAGGCCTTTATATATGAGCACCTCTAGTGTACTAATCAATCAATACAATCAATTGAATATCATATTGTTATTCTGATCATACTCTGTTGGTCTATTTTATGCTAGTTATATTTCTTCTTGGTCTTGGGTGATTTTTTCCTAGGGAAAATTATTACATGGTATCAGAGCCATAGAAGTGTCATTTCATAGCTATTGGAGACCAATCTTGCTTCACCTCTCTGAGTACACCTCGACCCATATTTGGAGTATCTATAGCTATTGGAAGTGTTTAGAGCCAAATCAGACCTCACCAGTGCATCTGGAGCATCGATTCAATAAAAATTAACTATAAATTAGCCTATGTTGGGCCATTGTCAAATTTTAGGAATTTTTTTTTGCAAACCGACACCTGAAGGTCCGATTTGTAGAATTTGGTATGATCATTTTAGATCTACATATTTAATTATTTCAGTCTTTGCAATTTCTTTGCAATTTTTTTCAGATCTGCACTATTTTCTAGAAATTTTTTGACCATCAGGCCAATAGGAGAGATTTTTTGTAGGTGAAGATTGGAGCTTGTTGGTGCTAATAAGATATTGGCATCATATTCAAAAGGTCAAAAACCCCCAAATAACCTTTTGTTTCACCAAAATTGGACATCTGAGGTGAAAATTAGAGTCATTTGATTTTTTGAGGCACGATAGGGGTGTTAGGAAAAATAATTACAGAGGTGATTTTCAAACAATGATATCTCCTTCATACAGACCCCTTTTTTCGAGCATTTTTTTTGTTTTGGGGTAGAATTTCATGATCTACACATTGGTGGAAAGTGTTTGAGATCTTTGTTCCTAAATTTTTCTACAAGTTGCAAATCCCAAATTTGACAACTTCAAATGCTTAGAATAGGCTCATCTAGACACATAAACAGGTTCCATTTTTTTTGAAAGTGAATAATTCTTTGTCTACTTTCTAGATCGACAATCAGATTATAGGATTGTATGGATAGAAATATCACTTTTAGAAATAGGTCCTTTCTTTGTGTTTTACTGCATCAAAATTGTTGTATTTCATAGCTATGTTGTAAAGTTCTAGATTTGAACTATAAAAGGAGGTTGTAAGTAGAAAAATCAGAAGTCCACTAAGGTCAAATTTGACAAAGTGGCCCATTATAATTGCACTACCTATAAAGTTCCAAATCATTCATTAGGGGGGGTTAATTGATTATTTTTTTCTTTTGGGGGGTGCATACATTCATTGCTCTCATGGAGTGTTGTTTCATATGTTAGGGTGGTTTTAAACCAAAGTTGACAAAGAGGAACTATCAAAAATAGAGTGCCTTAATCATTGATCATCTAAGAAGAGAGCGTAAGGAAGTATTTCCTTATTTATGTTTCAAAAAACTAATCTCTTCCATTATTGACCCACCTATTGCAAGACTTTTGGACATCATTTATTTCAATGTCACTCATTCTTGCTTTAAAGTCATTGACAAGTACGATTATCCTTATGATATTTGGATAGGTCTTTGGGAAGCATATGGAGATCCAAATATTCCTCCCTTTCCAAAAGAAATCATATCTTTAGTCACTTCAGTTATGGTACCTCCAACTCTAGATGAGATCACACATCTTGATACTCCCGTCAAGATTCTACTGATCCAAAAGTAGCCATAGATGCTCTTGATTTAGTACAATAGGTATTACCATGTCTTCCTACTTCAGCTTCATGGGATGACTTCCTTCCAGACATTGTAGGGTTTTTTGTGGAGTCTCACATTAAAGATGTGGGAGACATCATTAATGACATCAATCTTCTCTTTTTTGAGGAGACTTCTTCACTGCGAGGGCACACTCTGACCCTCAACCACTTGATTATTCTAACATGATTGTGGCTTCCTTACAATAGTTAGAGGAGGACTCTTTCACTTATGAGGAGACATATTAGTCTGTGGAGATTGTATTCTAGTTTCCTTAGACATCCTATTTTTTGAGGATTCTTCCTATCGATTGGGGAGAATTCTCTACTGCACCTATGACACCATTTCTTCCTATAAGGAGGACCATCATTCAACTTTCATGGTGCAACATCTTCAGTCATCAAGGAACTTATTTCATGGGTGTGCCTACATTATTGAGAGGAGGCAACATTGCTTCTCTTCCTACATTTTCCTATCTAGATGCTTCATCATCTTTGAAGTTTGATTCCATTTCATCCATGGACATGTTACCTTGTTTACCACCTTATTTTGGGCATCCATCAGATTGTTTTGTGGCATCTTTATTCATCAAGGACTTGTTGACATTTGAGAAGACTTCAGAGGCAACATCCATCCCATACTACATTGGGATCCCTCTTCCATCTTCCTATCCACATGGGAAGCATATTTGCAAATATACTTCGTGTATGTTCTTCCTAAAGGGAGAAATGTTGTTTGTGGGCATTGGATTTACTTTTTTCTTCAAGCACTCATCTTCATGAGATTCTTCACTAAGAGGGGGATTTCATAGAGGGATTCTCTATTGTATATGCATGATGTATGTCAGAATGGGGGGGTCTTGATTACTCCATCCATACATGCATCTTTCTTTATTGTATTTATCTCTCTTTTTTGAGGAGGGTTTTTTCCATGAGGTTTTCCCTCTTTCTCCATTTGCAAAGAGATTGCATTGCATTTCAGCATTGCATTTGTACATGGGTACCTAAAATGTCCTTGTAGGTGGGACCCATTATGCATTTCATCATATCTTTTGTGAGCTTAAGTGCATTCCCCTAAGTTTCACTTAAGGGGAGTGTTAGTGTAAATAATTATTATTTACACTTTGCTTAAGTTTACTTAGGATAAATGCATTAGTTTTTTACTTCTTAGGTTAGACATCTAGGAGTTTATGTACTCATATGAGTTGTCTTGTTGACAACACAAGAGTAAGAAACCCTATTTTAGCACATGGTGTCTACAGCACTAGAGTATGCATAATCAACTAAGTTGTCATGTAGACAACACAATTGTTTGCACTCTCAATTTAGCACATGGTGTCTACAACATAATTTTACATGACACACCTTTGTAGGCTTATCCTCTCATCATCTCACTAACTCCTATGCTTAATGGAGGATAACCCATTCCTGGTCGACATGTGCTTAGTTGTGAGGCTTATCATATGGCTAACTCCTAGATATTCTAGATGCATCTTAGAGGCCTTTATATATAGGCACCTCTAGTGTACTAATCATGCAATACAATCAATTGAATATCATATTGTTATTCTGATCATACTTTGTTGGTCTATTTTATGCTAGTTATTGTGCTTCTTGGTCTTGGGTGATTTTTTCCCTAAGGCAAATTCTTACAATAAGGGTCAAAGAGTGTATTTCCTTGTGTTACATTTCTCTTTATAATTTAAACTTGGTATTGGCACCCTTTTTCCTTTGGGTTCTTGACCAAGGTATTTTTTAGTGGCTAATATTTGCCAATTGGTTAATTTTAAAAACTTTTGGCTAGTAATTTGGCTAATAATTTAAAATTTAATGTAACCTAAATCACCACATTTTTATAAAATTTAGTTCTAAAATATTTAAAATCGCTCAATAATTTATTTTATTAAAAAAATTAAGCTCAAAGATTTGCCACAATATTTGGTACATGATTAGATTTGATTCACCTAATATTATATATTATTGGAGAAATTAAAATTAACTCATCAATAATTATCATAATTATTAGTTGCTTTAGGGATATATCATTGATATTTTGTTTTCACTATTGATTTAAAATTTAATGTAATGATCTTCATAATGTTTCATGACATACAAAATGTTCAATTTTGATTTGTAATATTCCATGGCGATTAATGAACTTCTATTATTATTGAGATTCACCAATATTTTCTACTCAAAAAACTATGATTCCAAAATAATCATCAATATAAACAATACTTCAAATTTTAAAAATTGAGAAATTTACCAATAGATTTTGTTTTCAAAATTATGAAAGATTCTCCAATATTTTATATCTTTTTCTAGAGGGAGGTTTCTTAAATTTTACCTTGTTCTTGATGTACGAGGGAGTGTACATGGGAGGTATAAGAGAAAAATAAACTAAGATTAAACCTACCAACACTACCTTGCCCAGAGTTACACATGGGCATCACACATAAAATCATATAAAAATAGAGAATACAAGCCTAGGGCTACATATTCACAAGTGTAATTATTTAACTTTGCATACAAAATAGCAACATGCTTGGTTGTGAGGCCTTCTAGGTTGTGGCCTTATACAAAATTAAGAACAATAATTTAGAGTCCAAGCTCACATCTTCTATTTTCTATTCCTCTATGAATGCCTTTTCCTACATCTAACAAGCTTCTTTTATAGTTAGTTAAGCTACAAGTTGGCTAGTCAAGAATTTAATTATAATATGGGTCTAAAATTGGAAGATTAAACAAAAATTCAAGAAAAAGACAACATAAAATCATACACACTTTAAGGTAGGTCCACACATGTGCTAGGAGTCATCTCTCAAATGTTTAAGATGAAATGTAAGCATGGGAAATTGTTCCAAGTAGAACAACACACAACACACTATGCTAGGTGAAAACAACATGAAACAGGGACCACAAAAAATTGTATAGAAATCAAGAAATATAAAACATTAGAACACTTGCACGTAGAACAAGGATCAAGGATAGGTCCTTTCCTTACTATCAACTAAACATAACAAGAAATCAAAAGTAGAAATGGCTACTTCACTAACAATAGACTAGTACATAAAATAAGAAATATTTTTTGGTTGATGCAAGCTTTCTTAGAGACCCAAGATGCTTCTACATTAGACACTTGGGGTTAATAATGAACTAATGCCCACATGAGGCATTATTGATATTTTGACCTAAATCATAAATATCCAACTCATCTTGTGTAATCCATCAACTATCTTCAAGGAGTTTATCTTTCCATTGAAATAGGTATCCATATAGTCTTTTCCTCTATTACTCTTTCTTATTCTTCTATTCACGATCCTCTTAATGCTATCTAGTTTTTTCTGAATGTAATCCAAATTATTTTTAAACTCATCATCTTATTCAAAATACTCAACGATATCAACAATGTTGATTATAGCTAAAATTTCCATATCTTCTGGTAGTTCAACTTCAAAATAATTTCCACTATCAAACTTCCTCATAATCTTACAAGGAACACATTTCTTCATCTTTAGCATGCTATAGATACTAGCTATAATCTTGTTATTCTTCAAATGAATCATATCCTCATCTCCAACTTCAAAATATTTATGTATCTTCCTTGTATCAACTCTTTGTTCATATCCCAAATTAATGTCTTCCAATTTCATTTTCAGTTCCTCATATAAAGTCCTCATGAACTATGCAAACTCCTCAGCTTCAACACACCTTTTTACCTCTAAGTTCAAATCCCTTAATTTAATAATTCCCTTAGGATTGATTCTAATAATAATCTAAAAATGTGTCTGTTACCTATTTTTGCCCCACCAAATATTTGAATTCAAATGTAGCGCACCCAACAGCTACTTACCACTATTTTATTATTTTAATGCCATGAAAAAATCAAAAAATAAAATAATTAAAACCTTGCAATATTTCTTATTTCCCTAAGTTTTGTTTCCACTGGCCTGCAACTTTCTATAATGTCAGATCTTGTCTAGATCTTTGGTGGGTGATTTCCCTCATTATCAAAACAAGCAACCTTTAAACATTGTGGGGAAGCCCCTTAGTGATGTGTGGCCGCTAGGTCCATGTTCTCTTGTGGGCCGCAGGGTGGACAAAGTGGCTAGCTGAGCTGGCAATTCAATTGGTGCTCACTTTCCTGCATTTTGAGCTTTGTTAGACTTTCTAACAATGCAGGGAAGCACTTTGGTGATGCATGCCTAGATGATGTCACGAAAGATATTCACAGACGTTTAGAAGGCATGGATTTTAAGCATCATAGATTCAAATCAGATCCATAGCCAAATCTTCCTTGCATTATCAAGATGTGAGGGTTTTAATTATTGTGAGCATTCCTCCTTGTGACATGTGGAGGGAACGATTTCATGGGTCCATCTTGTTCAA
This sequence comes from Cupressus sempervirens, assembly GCA_028749045.1. Classification (NCBI taxonomy): domain Eukaryota; kingdom Viridiplantae; phylum Streptophyta; class Pinopsida; order Cupressales; family Cupressaceae; genus Cupressus; species Cupressus sempervirens. Next base: position 202,535,551 of record CM053792.1, read on the forward strand.
AGAATAACACATGAGAAACTTCCATTGTCAGATCTATGAGGATCAAGGGCTGGCGCTTTCTCACTTGATGGAAGTGCAAGGGTTTTAATTATTGTGGGCAAGCACCTTGATGACACCTATCCCAAATGACATCATAGGCCTACCCTTCTCATAGGGAGATACGTGATGAATTTTGACAATCCAATGTGAACAGATCCATAGCTGAAGCTTCCCCACATTATCAAGATGCAAAGACTTTAAGAAATGCTGGCAAGCACTTTGCCGCCACATGTCTCTGTGGGGTCTTTCTCTCCATGAGTTGTTAGGTGTTACCAATTGGATACCAAGTGTTTTCAAGTGTAGTACAAGTTGCTAAGGTGGCCACAGTATATGAGCAAGCGTAGAATACATAACATCTCCTCGATTGTTGATCTCATAGAGATCAATGATCAAGGCTTTCTCACTTTATGGAGTTGCAAGGAAGTTAAAAAATGTGGGAAAGTGCCTGAGGGACACGTGTCCTAGCAAGCTCAGCCAAGGTATTAACATGGAGGTAGCACACTTAGGGCTAATGGTTGGGAGTTATGTCACGGTTAGGGTTTGTTGAGGTGGCATAGTTAGTAAAGAAGGTGTTGGTCAATCACGGGAGACTTTGTGGGGTGGCAAAATAAAAGAAGATTGTTAGTCCATGTGGCTCATCCTAGTGCTAGAATTTAGTTGATTGTTTGACCTTACTAATCCATGAGATAGAAACAGGGGAAATCAAAGTTTGCTATACGATCTGATCCTTGTGATCAATGCCAACCACTCTTGTATGAATGCTGAACTCAGTGAATGTGAGAAAACACTCCACCATCTCTGATCCAATCCATCTACCTAGTTAGAACTATTTAATGGCACCATTTCTATCTTCTTAGGCCTTGTTTCCATAGTAATTAGATATCATTGCATTTGGATATGTGCTTAGACTAGATTTTCTTCAGATCTCCATGATTATTCTCTGAAGGACATAATGGCATTGGTTGTAGAGTAACTTTAGAAGAGGACATCTCAGTTATGCCTAAACTATAAAGACAATTTTTTTAAATTTTGAAAGGGTCGACTCTTCTCTGACTTCTCTGATATTGTCCTGCAATTTCATGTGTAAATTCCCTTTGCCTCTAAGCTATATGACATTCTACCTTATCTCCTTCAGCTATTGATGTAAAGTGCAAGAACTATTTGCCTCTCATTGATGTTTTGTAGAGATCTACAATCTGCATGATTGTATCTCTTCTGGCATGTGAATGATATATAAGTGAATCTTCTCTTCCTTGTGTCATTCATCTGAGTTTTCTAATCTACATGTGGTTGCTAGGTTAAAAAAAGTCTGAATGCGTATATCTTTTGGTGTCATGATGGTTCAATAGTGCATGTATGGGTAGAGATTGGTTTGAACACTCTATTTTGGTGCATCACCCCCTTAGATTAGAATAGGTATATTTTCTTTTCATGCTTTTCTTCTCCCTTTTCCTCTTTAAGAGTAGTTAGGTGCACCCTGATAGTAAAGGAAGCCAGCCTTCTCCAAAGACTCAATCTCATAGTTCAAGTCCCGTAGCTTGGAGGTTGTTTCCATGTTTCACAAGGTTGTCCTTAGGTAAGAACTTTGGACAAGGGTGAAAACCTCTGTGACAATAGTTTTTGGCATGCCCAGTGGGACAAAAAATCAAAAAATTTCAATTCTATTGATGTCAAAAGGAAGATTTCAAGATTAAAATCGAGGAGGTAGTACTGGCTTTGGTGTTCAAGCCTTCAAGAGGCTCACTCTTCAAGTACTTGGCAACTCTGAGCTTCAAATACATCTGGTTCTAGACCAAAGTTGCAATAATTCATGCCCAGAGCTGAAACAAGGGCATCATCTAGATGTAAATTTTAGTATCAAGAGCTTTCATTTTCAAATCCTAGAAGGAGGACTAGAGTATCTTTATCACCAGTTAGGAGTGTAACAATAACAAATACACCTGCAAGATCTATCTCTACTCCTACTGTTAGATCTTATCCCAAATTTCCATCAACACATATCAATAGATCACTGGTCTATATAGCATAGCCTAGAGCCTATACTTTTTCCACCTTTAATGGTGGGAGTCCTCTTTTATTGGCTCAAAGACATGACATACCAATAGCTGCACTCAAGAGTATACCAAAATTTACTGGTGAAACTTCTATCTCTCCCTCAGAACACATTCAAGAAGTTGTAAATGTCTGCAATATCTATGGTATTATAGAAGATGATGTTGCAGTTAGGCTTCTAGCCTCATCTTTCAAAGGAAAAGATCTACAATGGTATAGAGGTTTGGCTCATGGTTCTATAATAGATTGGGATGGATTAGGAGTAGGATTATGTAAACACTTTGAGGAAAAAAGTGACCATTTGTCAATTTTAGAATAGTTGACTACTATAAAAAGAGCCCCCCATGAATGTATGACTAATTTCAACTATAGATTTCAAAAGATGTGGGATAGAATACCTGCTTCAGTAAAACCTACTCCTGGTAATGCCTTCTTGCATTACCTTAGAGCTTTTAACAGTGACATTGCCACTACAATGAAAACTATGGGAGGAGGAACCTTGCCTAATGCTTATGACATAGCAATAAAGTTAGAAAACATCCTAATACAAGGAGGTAAGCTAGCTCCAAGGCCTCTCATGTCTTTCTTTCCTGATGTTCCAAATCACCAACCAGAAGTGGTTCCTCTTCCCACAAATTCCACATCACAATCCCTCACTCTAGACCCTCAAGCTTCCACATCTTCAAATGGAATAGACTAGATCAAGGAGATGATGCAATCTATGATGTTGAACATAGGTAAGAGATTGCAGGACCAAGAAAAGAAGTTGGAGGATAGCTTCTCTGTGATGCAAAAAATGAGCAATAAGGTGGTGACTTTGGAGAGACAACAAGCCAAAGGTATTAAGGCTCATTAACTGCAACATCAAACTATAAACAGTGGTAGGCCTCCAAATCATAATTATGGGAACAATTCTTTTGATCAGAATAGGCAGAGTAGTCATGCTTCAACCTCAAATGTAAACCAAAGTAGGGCCATAATTCCTCAAAAGAACATGGCCCAAGATTAGGATTTTTGTCCCTCTTGTAATTACTCCTATGCTTGTTGCATCTGTCAGAAGGCTGAATCTTACTTGGCTTTGACCATCCAAGAGCCTGCAGCAGGAAAATCATACAAGGAGGACCAATTTAAAGAGGCCTCATATATGCAGGTACAAGGTGATTGCTCCTTTATGAATCATCAGGTGGAGGAACATTGTAATGTAAACTAGGATTGCATTGCTCATAATACTGGGATCAAAAGAAGAGCTATTAAAGATGCTACCCGTCCCCCTCCCAATCAAGCCTCAACTTCAAATGCAATGCCTCATGACCAATCAAAAAATGATCAATCAAATACCCCTTAGCAACAAAGGCAAAATCATGGCAGAAAGAATGTAAGTGATCCTCAGGTTGTTCCCCCTCAACCTCCTATAAATGAAGCTCCCAAGGTTTCTACCAAAGCACCTACTAAGCCATTCAGTATGGTAGAACAAATGAAGAAGACAAATGTGAATATTTCTATGTGGGACACTGTTGGTACTATACCTATGCAAAAGAGGTTGCTACAACAAGAATTGGAAAGCATTGAACCAAAGGCTCAACCACCCAGCATGGAAAGTACCACAAGCCTAGTACAACCATCAAGGGAGGAAGAAACAAGTAAAATGGATAGACCCCATTCATTTTATGTTTCTTTAATTATAGGGGATAGACTAGTCCACAATTGCATGATTGATTTAGGGGCTAGTAGTTTAGTGATGCTTAGGTGCGCTACTAATGCTTTAGAAATGAAATATGAACCCATTGTTAGGGATGTATTACAGTTGGATGGTAGTATTGTCAAGACTATAGGGATCCTTAGGAATGTGGAGATGGCCCTAATATTCATGCCCTGGTTGTACTATAACTCAAGATATATCCATTGCTGAAGTTAAGCCACATTTTGCCATCTGTCTATCAAGAGACTTCACTGCCCAAATAGGTGGTTACATATCTTCTGATTGGTCATATATGTTTTTTTAGGAAAAGATATGGGGCTAAAGCTTTGATTAGATTAGAGCCTCTAGCTCTCCATCATACCAAACCCTACACCCCTAATCTCATCAACATGAATTGCACTATCCTAGAAGTAGATGAGAATGACATGGTGAATGAGCCTATTACTTTCGTAGAGAAGATACCTGATTTCCTCTTAGATGAATGGGCTAATGCATATCAATTTGATCCTATGTCAAAAACCCTTGAAACAGGCCTTAGTACATATTGTATATTGGAGAAAGATGCTCTAGTTCCCAATCTTGTGGAGACTAAAGAAGATATGAGTGGGATATGGAGTATCTACTTTGATGTCTCAAGGAATAAGAATGGATCAGGGCTGGCATGATGTTTGCTTCTCCTGCATAAGTAAGGTACTACTTCTTCTTTAGGCTCTAGTTCAGTTGCACTAATAATGTGGTTGAGTATGAATCCATGATTTAGGGCCTCCTACTTGCTCAAAAAGGAGGAATTCAAGCCTTAAGTATTTATGGAGATAGTGAGCTGGTGGTCAATAAAGTGAGAAATTAGAATATCACCAAGAATGGTTTGCTCAAGTCTTATAAACATAGGGTATGGGATTTTCTTGAAGGTTTCAATGCATTTAATATTTAGAGCATCCCTAGAAGAGAAAATAGACATGCTGATAGACTTGCATCAATAGGTGCATACTATGATGTGCCAGGGGATTTTGAGGAGAAGAAGAAGCAACAAATTAGGATGGTAGTAAGGCCTACCATTCCTAACAACAACATCCATTGGCAAGTGTTTGAATTTGATGAGCAAATTGTAAGCTTCTTGCAGAATGAAGCAAAATTTCTAGATAGAAACTAGTCAAGACTGTAGGATCAATATGGTTATCAAATCATTAACCTTAGTTCCAACAAGTTTTCTAAGGTTCTCATTACCTTAGAAAGTTTTTTTAATCCTTATGACCAAGCAAGAGGTAGAGTCATGAACTTGGCTGCTGACGAAGATGATCACATCCCAATTATGGTTGCTTATGGAAAATCCTTAAACATGGGGACGGTATGTTCTGAGATTGAGCAAGAAAGTTTTATTCATCTATGCCAAGAATTCAATAATATATTTTCCTACGTATGATGATTTAAAGGGTTTTGACCCAAGGTTTTTTCAGCATACCATAGATTTAATTAACAATATCAAACCAGTAAGAAAAAAATAGAGGCCAGTGAATTCCAAGAGTGAACCCTTAATGAGAAAAGAGTTATCCAAGTTGATTGAGGTCAATATAATTTTCCCCATCAAGCACTCATCATGGGCAGCAAACCTTGTCCCTTTTAGGAAGAAGAATGGAGAAATTAGATTGTGTGTGGATTTTAGGGACCTTAACCAGGCTTCCCTTAAAGATCACCATCCTCTCCCTTCCATGGAGTAGATTCTATCCAAGGTCAGTGGTTCAAAGAGGTTTTCATTTCTTGATGGATTTTTTTGGCTACAATTAAGTACTGGTCAAAGAGTCTGATAGGTACAAGACTGTATTTACCACCAAATGGGGTACCTATGCTTATTGTAAAATGCCATTTGGGCTAACCAATGCAGGTGCTACATTTTAGAAGGCAATGGAGATGGCCTTCAAAAATATGATTGAAAAGTTTGTATTAGCTTACCTTGATGATATTACAGTGTATTCAAAGAATGTAGAAGATCATGTTGATCATTTAAGATAGGTGTTTTCAAGGTGTAGAGAGTTTGAGGTATCCCTTAACTCAAGCAAGTGTGTCTTCGCTACTAATCAAGGAAAATTATTAGGACACATTGTATCTGAGGATGGTTTAACCATTGATCCAGAGAGAACAAAAGCAATACTTGCCCTCCCTCTCCCTAAACATAAGAAAGGGTTGCAAAGTTTCCTTGGTAGGATAAATTTTGTGAGAAGGTTTATCCCTAATCTTGCTACCATGGTAAAAATCCTTACAACTATGCTCAAGAAAAGTATGGCCTTTGCATGGACCAAGGAAGGGAAGGAAAGTTTTGAAGAGATTAAGGTAGCCATAGCCTCAACCCCTACTCTCATTAATCCAAACTTTGAAAAGGATTTCATCCTTTATACCCTAGGTGGTGAGTCAAGTATTTCTATTGTCTTGACTCAAACAAATGATAAAGATGAAGAGCAGCCCATAGCTTTCTTTAGTGAAGGGCTTAAAGAGTATGAGGACAAATACAACTATGTAGAGAAAAAACCCTTGCAGTCATCAGAGCTTTAAAGAAATTCAGACACCTCTTGTACCATAATAAGATTCATTTGTTAGTACCCCATGCTAGCGTGAAGGAGTTCCTTTTGAGTAAATATATTGATGAGAAAAGAGCTAGTTGGATCAGTAAAGTAATGGAATATGATGTTGACATCTAGATCACTAAGCTGGTAAGAGGAAAAGGGTTGTGCAAATAGCTGATATCACCTCAAGAAGTAGATGAAGAAGCTATTATGATACTAACAGAACAACAAGAAGCAAGAAATGATGACCCAAGGAACTGGATGGATGATATGAAGAGTTTCTTATTAGGCAATGGATACCCTCAAGGATTAGATAGGGCTAAAAGGAGATGGTATAGGTTACAATCAATTCCTTATGTTATAGTTGATGGTATCCTTTTTAGGAAAGATTTTAATGGAGCCCTATTAAGATGCATTGACATAGACCAAGCTAAAAGAATGATCAAAGAGCTTCATGATGGTCCTAATGGTGGTCACTTCTTAGCAAGGACAATTGCAATGAAGATTATGAGAGCTGGCTACTACTGGCCATCCCTATTCCATGATTGTCATAAGTATGTGAGGAAGTGTGAAAAATGTGCCTTCTTCTTTGGCAAGAAAAAGCTTGCAGTTCTTCCTCTTCATCCCATTCAGGTGGACCAGCCTTTTGCTCAATGTTGATTGGATTTCATAGGCCCTATCAATCCTCCTTCCAGTTATGGTCACAAATGGATTTTAGCTGCCACAAATTACTTCACCAGATGGATAGAGGCAGTTGGATTGAAGGATGCCATAGAATCTTTAGTTGTTGACTTCCTTGATGGAATTGTGACTAGGTTTGGTGCCCCTTCAACTATTATTTCAGATAATGCAAAATCTTTTGTGGGAGCTCAGATTTGTGCATGGGTAGTCAATCATAATATCTACTTGAGCACATCTTCAAACTACTATCCCCAGGGCAATGGTTTGGCTGAGTGCTCAAATAAAAACCTGATTAGGATTATGAAAAGAACTATAGAGGACAACCAAAGATGTTGGCAGCAAAAGTTGAGAACTGAATTGTGGGCTGATAGAATAACACCTAAGAGGTCAATAGGGAATTCACCATTTATGTTGTTATATGGCAGAGAAGCAAGGCTTCCAATTTCATTAGAGTTTCCATCCCTAGAGCTAGCTCATCAGCTGGAGTTAATTGAAGATGATGCCATGACAGTAAGAATGGTAGAGCTGATGGAGCTAGAAGAGAAAAGAGATGAGGCCATGTAGACCCTAGAAATACATTAGCAATAGGTGAAAAGGAGCTTTGACAAGAAGGCTAAGGTTAGAACCTTCAGAGAGGGCAACTTAGTTTTGAAATGGGATGCAGACAGGGCAAAATTAGGGAGGCACTCACAATTTGATGCACTGTGGAGTTGTCCCTATTTGATCGTCAATTGCAAACAAGCCAATGCTTTTCAATTAAGCAAGCCTAGTGGTGAAATTTTTCCTATCCCAGTCAATTGGATCTATCTCAAACCATGTTTCTGACAGGGCTTGAATTTTCCTATACATAATAGTGTAGTTTTCTTTTTGTTGGTTTTCAACTTCTAGGAAGTGCGTGAGCACATGTGTTTTTCCAAGTTGCAGAGACAAGATTTTTAGTGTTTTGCTGCTATAGAGGTAGGGTTAGGGTTTTATAGTGCACTGATCCACATCTTTCATGGCTCTATAGCCCAATGGATGTTTCAGGTCACTGGTTATATGCATAGCTGGCTTGCATCCCCTTTGAGTCCCCAGAGATGTTACCTATTTTTCAAATGCAGTGCACCCGATGGCTACTTCCCACTATTTTATTATTTTAATGGCATGGAAATATCAAAAAAGAAAACAATTAAAACCTTGCGATATTTCTTATTTCCCTAAGTTTTGTTTCTGTTGGCCTACAACTTTCTACACCATCAGATCTTGTCTAGATCTATGCTGGGCACTTTCCCGCATTATCAAAATAAGTGACCTTTAAACATTGTGGGGAAGCCCCTTAGCGATGCATGGTAGCTAGGTCCATATTCTCTTTTGGGCCACAGGGTGGACAAAGTGGCTGGCTGAGCTACCAATACAATTGGTGCCCACTTTCCTATATTCTGAGCTTTGTCAGACTTTCTGACAATGCGGTGAAGTGCTTTGGTGATGTGTGTCTAGATGATGTCATGAAAAATATTTGCAGAGGTTTAGAAGGCACAAATTCTAAGAACTATAGATTCAAATCAGATCCATGGCTGAAGCTCCCTCGCATTATCAAGATGCAAGGATTTTAATTATTATAGGGATGCCTCCTTGTGACACATGGAGGGAATGACATCATAGGCCCACCTTGTTCAAAGAATAATGCATGAGAAACTTCCATCATTAGATCTGTGAGGATCAAGGGCTGGCACTTTCCCACTTGATGGAACTGCAGGGGTTTTAATTATTACAGGAAAGAGCCCTGATGAAACCTATCCCAAATGACTTCATGGGCCTTTCCTTCTCATAGGGAGATACATGATGAGTTTTGACTGTCCAATGCAAATAGATCCACGGCCGAAGCTTCCGCACATTATCAAGATGCAAAGACTTTAATAAATGCGGGCAAGTGCTTTTCCGCCATGTCTCTCTGTGGGGTTTGTCTCTCCATGAGTCATCAAGTGTTTCCAGTTGGATGCTAGGTGTTGTCAAGTGTGGTATGGGTTGCTGAGGTGGTGCCAAGTGTCATGAGCCCTATATATGAGCAAGCATAGAATACAGAAGATCTCCTCGATCATTGATCTCATGGAGATCAATGATCAAGGCTTTCTCACTTTATGGAGTTGCGGGGAAGATAAACAATGTGGGAAAGTGCCTAAGGGACACATGTCCCAGTGGGCCCAGCTAAGGTATTAACATGGAGGTAGCATAGTTAGGGCTAATAACTGGGAGTTATGTTGTGGTCAGGGTTTGCTGAGGTGGCACAGTTAATAAAGAAGGTGTTGGTTAATCGCAGGAGACTTTGTGGGGTGGCAAAATGAAAGAAGATCGTTGATCCACGTGGCTCATCCTAGTGTCAAAATTTAGTTGACTATTTGACCTTGCTAATTCACTAGCTAGAAATAGGAGAAATCAAGGTTTGCTGCATGATCTAATCCTTATGATCAATGCCAACCACTCTTGTATGAATGCTAAACTTAGTGAACACAGGAAAACACTTCACCATCTCTGATCCAATCCATCTACCTAGTCAAAACTATTTAATGGCACCGTTTCTATCTTCTTAGGGCCCTATTTCCATAGAGATCAGATATCATTGCATCTAGATCTATGCTCAGACTAGATTTTCTTTAGATCTCCATGATTATTCTTTGAAGGACTTAATGTCAGTGGTTGTAGAGTAAATTCAGAAGAGGTCATCTCAGTTATGCCTGAATTATAAAGGAAATTTTCGTAAATTTTGAAAGGTTCAACTCTTCTCTGACTTCTCTGATATTGCCTTGCAATTTCATGTGTAAAATCCCTTTTCCTCTGAACTGTATGACATTCTTCCTTATCTCCTTTAGCCATTGATGTAAAGTGCAAGAACTATTTGCCTCTCATTGGTGTTTTGTAGAGATCTACAATTTGCATGATTGTATCTCTTCTAGCCTATGAATGATATATAAGTGAATCTTCTCTTCCTTGTGTCATTCATCTAAGTTTTCTAATCTACATGTTGTTGCTAGGTTAAAACAAGTCTGAATGCATATATCTTTTGTTGTCATGATCGTTCAATAGTGCATGTATGGGTAGAGATTGGTTTGAACACTCTATTTTGGTGCATCACCCCCTAAGATTAGAATAGGTAGATTTTCTTTTCATGCTTTCCTTCTCCCTTTTCATCTCCAAGAGTAGTTAGGTGCACCGTGATAGTAAAGGAAGCCGACCTTCTCTAGAGACTCAACCTCATAGTTCAAGTCTTATAGCTTGGAGGTTGTTTCCATGTTTCACAAGGTTTTCCTTAGGTAAAAACTTTGGACAAGGGTGCAAACCTCTGTGACAACAATGTCTTCTTAGTGCTCATATTCACATAATTATTTGATGTGAACTCTTCTTATACCAAAATTAAATGCCAATTAGTAGGCTTATCTCCAACCAAAAATCTTAAAAAGTAACCCAAAATTTTGTTCACAACTTCAGTTTGTTCATCTATTTGTGGATGAAATGTAGAACTAAACTTCAACTCTATATTCAGCTTCTTCAAAGGGTTCTCTACAAATAACCAATGAACTTAGTATCTCAGCCTGAAACATTAATCTTAGAAATACCATGTAGTCTTACCACCTCCTTAAAGAATAATTCACACACATGTGCTACATCAGATGTCTTCTTATAATGTATGAAATGAGCCATCCTTAAAAATTAGTCAACTACTATCAAAATAGAATCATTACCTCTCTTAGATCTAGGCAATCCAAGAAAAAAATCCATATTGATATCATTCCAAGGCTTATTAGGTACATGTAGTGGTGAATACAATCCCATTTTCTAACTAGTTCCTTTCACTATTTGACAAATTTTGCAACTTCTAACCATATTTTCCACATCCTTATAAATTTGTAGCCAAAAGTATGTATCTGAAATCAATTTCCCTATTGTATTTAATCCTAGAATGTCCAAAAAATTTACCACTATGTTTATCCTTCATGATGTTCTCTCTAATAGATCCTCTAGGTATGCACAATGGAGTTTCCTTAAACATCTTTTCCTAAATGAAATGATTAGTCTACTTATCTCTCACCATATAATCTTTACAAGATTTCCAAGGTTCTACAAAATTAGGATTAGTTTAACATAAATACTTCAAGTCATGTTAAAACAAAGTACCTCAATTCCGATTTTTGTCAACAAATTCCTTCTTCTACTCAAAGCATCAACAACCTTGCTTAGTTGTCCACTTATTTATTTTAGCAAAAAATAAAAGTTATACAAATAATCAACCCACTTCTTGTGTCTCTGAATCAATTTATGTCGACTCTCCAAATACTGTAAATCTATATGGTCAGTATATAACACAAAAGCTTTAGGCATAGAATTTTGAATCATAGCATAGAATTTTGAACAATAGAATAGAATTTTGAATCATAAACTAAGTATTTTATAATAACATCATTCAATGTCTCACTAAATAAAATTGTGGGTCTTCCAAATCTTGAATCAAAATAGCTCCTATAACATTTCCACTAGCAACACATTCAACTTGAAAAACTTTACTAAAATCAAGCAAAGTAAGCATAGACTATTTTGCAATCTTTTGTTTCAATGTTTCAAAAGTCTTTTGTGCTCCATGTGTCCACTTGAAATCACTTTTATCTCCTCTCATAGTCTCAGTCATAGAATTACAAATAGAACTAAAATTTCTAATGAACTTTCTATAACAACTTCCCAACCAATGAAATTGTCTTACCTTGCCAACATTCTCAGGTGTAGGCCACTTATGATTAAATTTTAGCTTCTTAAGACCCATCTTCAAACCATCAGCTAAAATGACAAAACCAAGATACACAATTTATTTCTTCATCAATGAATATTTCTCTAGATTAATTAGTAATTTCCCCTCCTTCAATTTTTATATCACTTGTCTGATATGCTCAATATGTTCTTCCTTAGTTTGACTGAATATGAAAATGTCATCTCGATATACAATCACAAATTTATCCAAGAGTCTCTTCAAAACCTCATTCATTAGTCTCGTAAAATTACTATGTGAATTAGTTAAACCAAAAGGAATAACCAACCATTCATAAGATCCCTCATTAGTCTTAAAATAAGTTTAACATTCATCTCCTTCTTTGATTCTAATCTGGTGATAGCCAATTTTTAAATCAGTCTTTGTAAAATAGTTTCCTTCACTCAAAATTTCCATTATGTCATCCATCCTAGGAAAGGGAATCTATATTTCACTATTATCTTTTTTTAAATCTCTAGAATCAATGCACATTCTCCATTTTCTATTCTTTTTAAGTACTAATACAATAGGTACTACACAAGGACTCAAGCTTTCTCTAATTGGACCCTTCTCAAAAAACTCTTGTACTTGTCTATCCAATTCAATCTTTTCATTACATGTTAATCTATGCAATTCTTTATTAGGTAACCTAAATCTAGGTATTGAATCCATACAATGAATTATACTTCTTGCAGGAGGAAGACCATCGGGCTTATTATAAAAAATAATGTCTTGAATCTTTGCTAACACTGACTCAATATTAGGTGTGTGTTATTACTCATTTTATTTGTCATTCTTTCTATGAATAAAAGAAAATAAAAACATTACATTCCTTCACATCCTTAACAAGTTGATTACCTTCAACCAAGCATATTCTGACTGTGATACAATGATTCTCATCAGTTTTCTACCAAAGGAAACAATATTTGTTTCTTCCCATCAACCCAAATAGTATACTGATACAATCGTGTCTATTATACTACCAAGGTCTACCCAAAAGAATATGATAAAAATCTATATGCATAATATCACAGAAAACTTCATCATGATAATTCCCAATTTTGAATTTAACAAGGAATTTCTCACTTACAAGTAATCTATGCTCATTTTGGATCCAAGAAACATGATAAGGTTTAGAATGTCTCAACTTGTACAACAATAATTTGTTAAACAACTCCTCAGATGCCAAATTATCAAGAGTTTGACTATCAATGATTATCTTGCAATATTTTCTAGTAATCATACATCTGGTTTTGAAAAAACTTCTTCTTTGAATAGGCACTTTTTCAACTTCTTCATTTAATAAGATCCTTCTCAATATTAGGTTCTCACCATTCTTAGGTTCATTAGGTGTTTCAACAACTTCTTTACAAGCCAAAGTGCTTTTGTTATTACCTCTAATCTTCTTTCTAGATTTAGTACATTCAAAGGCTCTATGTCCTTCTTCACCATATTTGCAAAATCTATCTTCAAACCAAGATCTTTCTTCTCTTTTTCCACCATTATTATTTCTATAGTAACCAATTTAGCTAACTCTAGTGTAATTACCTCTTTTACTAGTGGGTTCTTCCTTCCATTCTGATTTTCCTTTATCTTTTATTGTGCTATCATGTATGTTACTTTCTCCATATCTTCTACCTCGTCCTCTTTTTCTTTAATCATGTTTCTTTGCCAGTATTTCTTCAACCTTCAAAGTGTATTGATATGCTTCTTCTAAAATATTCATTTTAACATAGCTAATCTCATCTTGAATTGATTTCCTCAAACCATTTAGTTATATTGCCACTTCTCAACTTCATCATCCACATGTCTAGATCTGATATTCAACTTGTAGAATTCCTTAGTATATTCTTTCAGAGTCATGTCTTTTTGCCTCAAATTATGCATCATCCTTAGAAAATTAACTTGGTAATCTATAGGGAGAAATTTCTTGTTCATCTTTCTATCATCTTTAGACATGTCTTGATATTTTCTTTTCCACTTTTCTATCTTTAAATTTACAAATGATCCCACCAAAGTGAAGCATGACCCTTCAAATTTATGATTGATACCTTGAACTTCTTGTTATTAGGAGTACCTTCATACTCAAAGTATTTATCCATTTCAATGATTCAATCCAATACAATATTAGTCTCAAGTCTTTGATCATAGAAAGAAACTTAAACAACAAATCTAGCATTTGTGCTAGACAAAAATATCATAAGCCTTTGTTTGTCCTATTCAACATCAACTTTAGGGTTAGGATTAGGTGTTGCCTCTTCATCGTCACTAACATCTTCAAGATGTAAACCTCTTCTCTCTATTGTCTCAATAGCCTCAAGTATCATTGTAGTCTACCTCAAAATGTCCATAATAACATTATCAATATTTCCTCTACCTTAAACCATTTTGACAATAATTCTTGCAAGATTGTAACCTTATACAAGTTCTATGTCATATTTTAGATCTACCAAAATAAAATGAAATTCAACAAGGTTCTCCATGATCCAAGCCTCGAGAAAGAAATCTACTTTGATATCACTTGATGTAGGGGGAGTGTGCATGTGAGGAATAAGAGAGGAATAAACTGTACTTAAACCTACCAACACTACCCTACCAAGAGTTGAACATGAAAGCTATGAATACAATTAGATAACAACAAAGAATAGAACCCTAGATGCACCATATCTGGTATAATTATTTAAATTTGCATACAAAAAAGAAACATGCCCACCTATGAGGTCTTTTGGGTTGTTACCTTATACAAAATTAAGAGTTACACTTTGGAGTTCAAGATCACATTTTCTATCTTATATTCCTCTAATAATGCCCTTCCCTATATCTAACCAAGCTTCTTTTATAGAGAACTAATCCACAAGTTGTCTAGTAAAGCATTTAGTTATAATATAGGTCTAGACTTGGAAGAGTAAACAAAAATCCAAGAAAAGGACAACATAAAATCACACATAGTTAAAGGTAGGTCAACACATGTGCTAGGAGTTAGTCAACTATGCAAGATGCTATATAAGAATAGGAGACCATGCCAATCCAAACAAAATGCTATAGTAGGTTAAAATAATAGGAAATAGGGACCACAAAGAATGACGTAGAACTTAAGAAATATGAAAATTTAAAACTCATAGACTTAGCAAAAGTCGGCATAATATGAACTACACAAATCAAGAAACCATTAGCAACAATGGCTACTTCATGAAAAATATATTGATACAAAAATAAAGAAATTTTTTTGTTGATGCAAGATTTCTCAAAGACCCAAGATTCACTTACATTATTTCTAGGCAATCTAATTTGAATTCTAAGAGGAATTATATTTGAAAATTTCTCTCTTTCCCTTACATACATATTTGAATGTCTTAGTGACCTGAAAAAGAAGAGGTCTATAATCCTATTAAAGTGTCTCCCTTTCCCCATAAATAGTTACCTTTTAGGGTTTTGATATCCTTTTATAAGGATTTATCATTGTAATTTGTTCATTTAATACAATTACAATTTATTTTTTGTACATCAAGAACATCTCATCTTCTGTGGATCTCTAAATTCAAGTCTCCATAGTTTTTCTTCTCTCTTTCTATAATAGTTCTTTGCATGCAAGTGATTCTCAGGAGTTGTGGGTTGATCTTTTCTCAACTCAAACAATAACTTTACACACTTACCTTAGTGTGTTTCTGAGTAGGATCTTCTTTTATGGTGATTTTGGTGGCCATGTTTCCTTAAGAAATGGCCTCCTCATCAAGAGTACTTATCCCCATTATAGTGTTGTAAATGATCTAGTAGTGTTGACACTTTGATAGTCCTCTTCTCTAACCAAATTTTTTCTCTTTTCCCATTAAGAACTTTAACTTTCATTCTTATGACACTTTGAAGCTGTGTGTCAAGGTCCATACTATTTGAAACACTTGAAAGGCTCTATACTTCTCCATCCAATCTTCCCCTTAAATTAAATCTCCTACCTCTAAAGGTACCCATGTAGTTTTTCTTCCCTTGAGCATTCTCTAATTCACCAAAGGATTTAAAATCTTGTCCTCTTCCATTGGGAATCCCTCTACCCTTGCTATAGAAATATCTCCAGCCTCTCCCTTCCTCTCTCTCTCTCTCTCTCTCTCTCTCTCTCTCTCTCTCTCTCTCTCTCTCTCTCTCTCTCTCTCTCTCTCTCTCTCTCTCTCTCTCTCTCTCTCTCTCTCTTTCTCTCTCTCGATAGCCTTACTTCTACTTCCTTTTCAACATCTCCTCAACTTTTAATGCTAACTAATAGAAATTTTGGATTGTTTTAGGGGTACCGAGGCTTAATTCATCTTGTATATTTACTCTCACTCTCTATTTATACAATCTTGGACTTCATAGAATGACTCTAAAATTCCTTAGTACAGTTAGAGAAATTCATCTCCCTCTACCTCAAAATCTATCTTCCCTTATAAAGTTTCAATTTATAATCTTCTAGTACGTAGGCCTCTTTGATCAAGAATACCATATTCTTCTAAGTAGATTATGGATTTTTTTTTTCTTCACTCTTTCATCTTGAGTGAAGTTCCACCATGTTAAGGTGGATCCCTTTAGCCTAGATTTTGCTATCTTCATCTGTTGGTGTTGACAAATGTCTTCACATAAAAACTCTTGTGAGGGAGTTTAGCCAATCCATTACTGCATCAAGGTCCATCTTCCCATTATACACTAGCAAATCTAATTTTGTATCCATAGTCCTTCACTCCAAGGAGTTCAAGGATTTAAGGAGGGCTCTCTAGTACACAATAACCTATTCTTTTTCTCGCTCAAGGGGTTCTTCATAGCTCCCTTCCTCATCATTTCTAGAGTTATCTCCACCCTTCTTATCAACCTTTCTCTTCAATATATCCAACACTTTTCTCAAGTCTTTATTCTCTTCCACTTTCTCTCTCACAGCCCTAACAAGTTCAATATTGATTATCCTTGTGGGTATATTTTCTATTTCTTCTTCTCCCTCTAACATATTGTACAAATTCTTCTCCCTAAGGACCCAACTAGGTTCTCATACCAATTGAGGTAGAGAGCACTACAAAAAGTGTGGTTAAGGGATTTTCCTCAAAAATGTCATCAAATGATTACCTACAAAACACCTTCTTTTCTTAAACCACTAATGTAACATCCCAAATCCATGTCCAAAGGCTTCATCTAACATAAGAGACCATCTCAATCAAATTATATAAAGATCTAAACAAAGAAATATTTGGACTTAGGCTAAACTCCCTATTTATGGGTAAAACATAGAAACACATCCCAAATATCATGTCAACACAAAATACCACACTGAACACCTTTAGAATGAATAATGTACTAATAATCATCCACTAAGTGGGTTTCCAAAGCTCAAAAATATGCCTATCTTTGATTGGGATGGTGGACATGCCTAAAAGAAATTAGGTCCATATATAATTCTTTTGAAACTTCACTTTGACACTTCTTACACAATCCCTTAAAAAAAATACATTCCTGATACCCATTTCAAATTTCTGCAATATTCCAAATGATCAAGTTTAGATTCACTGTGCATAGCCTTGAACCCTTATTGTTTTGATAGACCTAATAAGGGTAATTGGGCTCAAATAACAAAGAAACAAGTAGAAAATGGGTTTTTCAATATTTTCTAAACATTTATACTTATCCCAACACTTCTAACTCTAAATCTACCTTTAGATTGGATCCCCTAACTATATTTATTTTACTGCAACAACATCTACTGTTGATTCCTACATGAGCACATAGGGATATTACACTTAGGGCTTAGTATTAAAATTAGAAAATAGTGTTTTCCAATGAATCCATGAGAGAATTTACCTTACTTTCTTTCCCCAATGATCCTTAAAAATCCAACCATGGAAAGTCAGCCTAGGGTCATTTTTGTTTGAAACCCTTAAGGTAATGAGAGTTTGGTGACTATGTGCATAAAAACCAAGATTTATCTCTTATTAATCCACATTACAAGATGTGACCAAATGAAAATAGAAGATAAGAAAGAAAACCATCCTACCTAGGTCAATGATCGCATGTGCCAATCTCTACAAGTCCATACAATATGTAGAAGTAGAGAAATTGCACCAAAAATAATTGTTTTATTATTCAAATCTTCACCACGATATTTAAAAATCATCATTATAGCTTTGTTTAGACAATATAAGGTTATATATACCTTTCCCAATGGTCACAACTTCCTTTTGAATTCAAATTATCATTTGGAAGGTAGTTTGCAAATTATGCTCAAAAGTCACCAATTTTGTTGTGTGCAACACTGACAACATTTACAAAAATTACAAATTTTACATCAATTTTTTTCCAAAGATTTGATGGGGATCCAAACTAACTGAATACATCCTATGACTATGCCAGAATATTGAAAAATAACACCATGCCCCTTTGACTAGGTTTGAGCCAAGGTTTATATTTATGCCCTATGTCAAATGGCCTTATAAGATGGGATCATACATGGATCCATTCATACTTATTTCAGCTTGAATCATTTTAGCCTACCCTATAGCATCTAGAAGTGGTGCCCATGCACTAATTTGGTACTTATTTGATAATAGATGAATAAATTATTTTGTATATAAATATTCTATCACAAAATACACATCGTTGACATTGAAAATAACACCTTTATTTAATGTCTGTATGCATATTGAATGCTTCTATTTATATTTTTGTCTAACTTTTTCTATGCTTCATCACATTTATTACACTAGTCAATATCATTATTTACAATATCAAGGATTCATTGCTCATGGTACACTTCAAATTAATTATGATGATGAATGGTGTCTTTTTCATGATCATTCTACTTGATATGTCTACATCCCTAGTATGTTTCTCCTCACTATATGACATTGCTAGCCTCTCCTTTGTGATCTTAGTATCCCACTTTGAGAGAAAAATAATAGTCATTTCCCATGTCTCCTCACTAGAGGGGCAAGGTTTAGTGTCTCCCATGATTGCATTATGTACATTGTTATATATCTTTATTTGAGAGATACTTTGATACTCATGTTGGATGACATTCAAGATGACCTGATGGTCAAATTCTATATTTTGATTTGTTAGTATCATAGATGTTAGATGCTATGATGTTTAGTTTGACCATATCTACATGATGATGCTTATTGATGTGAAATGATGCTTTATGATGATATCTAGTTATTTTGTATTTGTACATATACTCTGTTATGATTACATTATAAACTTATTGAATTATGGATACTTTGATTTGATGCTACCGTTATTTAATTCATTCTTGCTTTGAGATGTTTTATGATGCAATGAGTTATTTAAATAGATTATTTTAAATGTGATTAAATAAATGGGTATTTACATGATTCAATACATTTAACACTTTGCTATATTATTATATGCAATTACACTTGATTGTGTTGTTTAATGTGCAATATTTATATCCCTAGTAGTGGCACATGGAGTTAGTGATTCAATTGTTCTTACCTAGCCAATGTCATTCTTGTGTGGTCAACAGATTCTATTTAGCTTTTTAATCAAATCCTCTAATGATTTAATAAATCCAAACTCATTTGCATTATGTGATTAGACCCATGAGCATGTCTGTGTATTTAGAGGTTCATATATATCACAAAAATTATTAAGGAATATTGCGATTTAATAGTTTACGACAATTTTATATTTGATTTAATTATTTTAATTCTTGGCAACTTTTTTGTAGTTTAATTTCATTAATTGGAATTACCCAATTTTTTATGGGTTGAGAAAGGGTTATTTTAGAGGGTCAATTAATTTCTTGATTTTATATTTCACTTTTAAAAGTGGATATATACTCCCAAAGGGAATTATTCCCTCACTTCTCACTTCTAGAATAGAAGTTTGAACAGAAAATTCCAAAAATCCTCTTAGAAGGATTTACTATTTGATTCGATGTAGAAACTATGAGTGTGGTATTGTTGCAAGGTTGAGCTGATTGGATCTGGCTCGGGGAGACCTTCATTTGCCGATATTTTTGATGGTGATTGTGGGGTGATTAGTTGATCACATGTCTTCTTGTCTTAGCCCTTTTGGCTAAGAGGTAGGGCTCTCTCATTTTATTTTTTTCACTCCATTTTGGAGTTTGTTTCTAGAAGTGAAATATTTGGAGGTTGAGAACTAGTGTTCCTCTCCATTTTGGCATGTTATCTCTACACGATTGGATGGGTATGAGTGTTTGAAGCTTTTTGGAGTTTGGGTTTTGGGGTTTTGGGTTGTTATGCTCGTCATTTTTTTATATAGACTCTGAAACAAAATTTGATTTGATATTAGTGACTTTTGTACTCAACGACATAATGGGTTTATGATCTTTGTGTAGTTGGTGTGCCCACACACAAGCATGTGTCTATGCATTTTTTAGGTTCTTGCAAGGCCCAAATTCCCAGTTGATATCAGTGGATTTATGTTCATTGGGGTTGGGTTGGGAAAATGCATTGCCTATGGGCACTCATTATGTAATGAGCATGGGTCTGTAGGGTAAATCTATTGAAGGGCTTCTCTTGTTACCCCAATTGCATTCTAACAAGGTAGCATGAAGAAGTTTTTTGAATAAGTGACAACTAAATAAATTACTAGGTAATAAAACTAAGATAATTAAAATGTGAGTATCTGGTAGTTGATCCGAGGGTAGGTGTCTATACAGTTACCTTCCGAGGACATAGTTTAATGACATCTCTAGGGAGATTTTTTGCACTATGTTTAGCTTGGGCTCTGCGATGCTAAGCAATCTACTCTCCGCCAAAGTCCCTACATAGTAGACTCATAGAGTGTTTGACTAGGACCTATTGTATTACATTGTCTCATAATCTTGGTTTTAGTCCTCTTGTCTATTTAGCATGAGTGTTAGCCATGAATGACTATTTTGTGTGTGTTTGAGGTTGGGTCACTATCTCCATCAGCATGGAAGGTTGTGGGCCTACAGGTTCCACATGGTTTAGAGGCATAGCTACCTTTAGCACTACTAGGGATTGGCATACAAAGTTGGTCTTTCTCCATGTTCAATTCTAGAGCTGGATGCTCACATAGCTCTCTATATCTTCTAGAGTATGTTTCCATGTGATTTATGTTATTTTAGTTTATTAAGATAGTTGATTTATGTACATGTATGTTTACTATGATGTTACTTTTCCACATGATTACTTTATGCTATGGATTAGATGGTTAGATTCTTAATTATCCTTTATTTTCACATCATTTTCATTTCCATGCTTTCAAGTGTCTAAGCCTTTATTTAAGTATTTTTGGTACTCCTTGATGTCGAAGAATTATTTTGACCATGTTTCCATTTATTCTTTTCTTGATTGATGCCATCCTTTTTTGTACCAGAGATCTGTTTCCTCATTTGAGGAAACATTACTCTCACATAGGCCTAGCTAGATGCTCTTGCAAAGATATGTTCTCTCATATGCAACATGGTTCTTCCTCGCATGATAAAGTACTAGCATGTGTGTTCAAGCACTCCCTCATGTGGGCTTGCGTCTTCTCACTTGAAGGAAAGTTCCCTCGCATGAAGGAGTGTTTCCTTACATGAAGGGGTGTTTCCTCACATGGTAGTGAGTTTCCTCATGCGGGTTGTAATACTTGCTCATATGAGCAATTATTTCCTCCTATGAATCTAGTTTTTTCTAGTTCCTTGCATGGAATAAAGGAAACATTTTTGTGCATCATCAAGAAGTATGTTTGAGTGTTTTGGACACCCTATTGGATTGTAGACCTTACTAGGTTTTGACAGATCAAAGATTAAGGGTTTCTTATGTTCTTAAACTTTCATAGTTTGTTATTGAATGTATTAGTAAGTAGTGACACTCAGAGATTGTTGGTTGCTTAGATTGCTTGGTTAAGTCTTCCATTGTGATCTTTTGATTAGATGCATGTATGTGTTGTTTGAATCCATTTATTAAAAAAAAAATGTATTTTGATTTTATTTATCCTTCTTCCAATGATCTCCAGGTGGGGTATTACACAAGGGCCCTATTTCCTTTTTCTATTTATAGAGGGATCCATTTTCTCCCTTTGATGACTTGTTTTCCTTTTATATTATGACATATTATCTTGTATTAATTTCTTGTATTAGGATTGAATTAACATTCCAAGTACAAACTCATATCAAAAGCCTAGTATAAATAAAAACCACTTGGGAGGGCATAAATCATCCCTTTCTCTTATTTTTTAAATAATTCAATGTCCCTTGTGAACTTGCATTCTTGTATAAATTGACATTATCTTGTGAATGAATTTATTGTGCTACATAGGGATTAGCTTCCTAGGTTCTATCTTATGCTTGTAAGTGCATCTTTATTATAAATGATCTCTCATTTAGGGCATATATTGGGAATTATTTCTCATTTCTCTCAAGGATCTGTTATCACTTTGTTGTTTTTACGATCACTAAGTTACATATGATCATCATACATTTTGAAGTTACCAAATGTGTGAGATATTATTACCTTAGTATTGGGTTATCAATAAACTCTCTGAGACAATGACAATATTGTTTTGATCTATCAATCAAATTGGTAAATTTATTATTATGTTTTTTAGAGTTATTAATCTTGGTAGAGCCAATTATGGGAAGTATTTCATTATCTTAGCAAGATATTATTTGGTGAATTCATTGAGGTGGAATGAAACCTTCTTCAATCCTTAGTATACACATGTTGGACCAATAGAGATATGCTTTTGGCATGCATATAAGATTGAGTTCTAGATGCAATGAAGAAAGGTAGTTTGTTGAGTGAATCTTGTGTTTGCATTCTTTACCATGGCCTATTTTGATTCAAAGGTACTTTATGATAGTCATGTTTATGTTCATTGAGACACTTTAATGATTTGACTTTATTTTCATTTCCATTATCATAGTTGATAGATGTTAGATCCTATAATATCCAGTTTGATCATATATGCATGATGATGCTAGTGATGTGATATTGTGATTTATGATGATATATAGTTATTTTTTATTCATATATAAATTATGTTTATGGATATATGTTGAACTTTATTAAATTATAGTTGATGTGTTTGTGCTATAGATATTTATATTGTTCTTACTTCAAACTTTTATTATGGTACAAAGGAATGATTTAAATATATTAGTTTAATAAAATTAATTAAGTGATTATTTACATAATTTTGCATACTATTGCTCTAGCTATATTACTATTGTGCATCTACACTTGATTGGATTATTTATTGTGAAGGACAT
Organism: Cupressus sempervirens; assembly: GCA_028749045.1. NCBI lineage: Eukaryota > Viridiplantae > Streptophyta > Pinopsida > Cupressales > Cupressaceae > Cupressus > Cupressus sempervirens. Next base: position 202,558,560 of record CM053792.1, read on the forward strand.
ATATCCTCAGTGGCATTTGGAGTTAGCGATTTGATTGTTCATACTGAGCCAATGCCATCCATGTTTGCGTGACATATCTATGTTAATTAAAATAATAAACCTCTAAGTAATTGGTAAATCTAGATCCATTATGCATTTGAGATAAGACCCATGAGCATTCTACATTTAGGAATTTTTAGTGGTCATGGAAGTTATTAAAATATTACCAAATAAATATTTCAATTTTTTGTACTTGGATTAGTCATGCATAGGGGGATCATTGTGAGAATAGAATTTTTGGATTTTGAGTGGAAAACTCCTCCTTTGTCAAGATTTTTGTTGACATTAACACCTAGGTTTTTTTGGCATTTGTTTATGTTTTTGACTTTTTGGCTGTCAGGTAATGTTTTTCTGTTTTAATAGTTTTGACTTATTTTAGCATTTTAAAAAAATTTCTTTAGGGTCAAAGGTTGAGAACTATCTTTTCCCTCAATTTTATTATTTTTATTTGGCCTAGTTGGGCATGTGTGAGAATCTAGAGGTTTGTGTCTTTGAAATTTGTATGTTTTGAGACCATTGTGCTAGTTATTTTTGTATATAATCTTGGAACTTGATTTTTATTTGATTATTGTGAGTTTGGCCCCCATTTGGATAATGGGTTTAAATTTTGTCAATTTTCTACAACCTTCATTTTTTAGTGATTTTTGCATCACCTTGTTTTGTGTGCCACCTAGTCTTCTTGAGTATTTCTTAGCACCAATTTTGGTCATGGATTTGGAGTATATGTTAGGGTTCCAATCTGACTACATTTTCACTTTATCATTGATGTAAAGCATCCTAAAAACCAACCATTAAGTAGGATGCATGATGATTCCTTCAACATCCCTTCAACAATTTTATTATGTAGAGGCATCTCATGAGGTAATCAAAATATGTTTTAACACAAATTCATCAATATTCCTGCATTTACATAGCCTAATTTCCATTCCTAGTTACATTATTAATAACTTTTTTTTTTCATCTTATTTCCAAACCCCTTTTAAAAATTGTTTCAAATTAGGCCTATTAACACGTATCTAAATCTAAACCCAATCTAATTATTTATTTACAAGTTATGGTTTCTGCACCGAGACCAATTTCTATTGTCATAAACCAGAAAGGATGCATGTAACCATGTGTAGGGTATCCAAATTTATTCCTAAAAATGCAAAAAAAGACCCTAAACCAATTTAATATTAAACCTATATAAATATTATTTTAGGATATGTAATCAATTAAGTTTTGCAATGCATAAATCATAACATATGCACAACTATTTTCTTGCAACTCCATTGACAATATTTTAAAAATGGGTTTTACTAAAAGATCCATATCTTCCTCACATCTACATAAAAATGACTCAAACCAAAAGGAAATGAAATATTATTAACATATATTTAAAATTATTCCATTCGGAGGTCATGAATTATCCACATGTCTATACCAAACACTGCAACATGACTATTTTTAGGGAATCTCAAACTTGTAAACAACAACTTTCACCAAATTTTTTGCATCTTTCTCAAAACTAAATGAAACTACTCCAAACCAAAGAGACAAGGAATTTATTTTATCACATTATAAAAATATGCATGGTTTCTAGATTGTATGTGGATATACAAGGACTAGAAACAACACAAAATAAAGAAACCAATCAAAACAACAATATTAGAAAATCTCTAAAATTATTCCAAAATGTTCCCTTATTCTCCTTATTGATTTGGAATGACCATTGCAATTATTTTATAGAAATTTTATAGTTTAAAACTTCCCAACCACCTTTCAAACTAATAATACTCCTTTTTGCAACAAGCTTGCATCTTTTGATAATATGTTATGCATTTTTGCATTACAACTTTTTATGTCAATTTGACAACTTTGCAAATTTTACTCAAAACTTAATAAATCTTTGCATGGAAGATAAAATCACCCTAAAATGGAAATTAATAGACATTTTATATAAATTTTTGTCTTTATTGGTCAATCTTTCATAATTTTACCTTCTAGACCAAAGTAGGACCTTAATAATACAACATTGACAATATTGTACAAATGCCTTCACATAGCCTTACATATGATTCAAATAGATTTTAAAACCATAATATAAACTCAAATATGAATCAAATGATTTATTTCATAACAAGTATCCTTCAGTAACCTCTAGGTGTACCTTTATGCTTAAGTACTCCTGCACCAATCTTCATTGGGATTCATGTCAAATCCACACTTTCAATACTATACTTGATTGAGTGTATTTTTAGACTCTACATTACATGTTTTCTCATCTAACCCTTATTTATCATTGATTTAGTAGTAATGGTTACACCCAAGCACGAGCACGTGTACATGTGTATGATGGGATCTTGCAAGCAAACACTTGGATTGAGGTTAGTTGAGAGATTGTTCATTTGAGGTAGGGTTGGGAAAATCCATTTCCTATTTGTACTTATCATAAGATGAGCATTGGTATGTAGTATAGATGTGTGGATTGGATTCTCTTTTATACCTTGGCCTAGTGCTGGCTAACAGGGTAATGCAAAGAGGTTTAAATCAACTCATAATCAAATTAAGAATTGGATAATAAAACTTAAGGATAAGATCTATGGTGTCTATAAGTTTTGTAGTCTTTTATGGAATATTTTGATAGGACATCATGCCTAGCCTCTTATTGGATTTGATTTATGACACATGGTGTGTGGCCTCCTATTGGATTTTATTTACCACACCAAGTATGTCGCCTCTTGAAGGAGTCAATTTTCCATACTAGTATAGCTTGGGCTTCTCAATGTCAAGAAACCTTCACTTCACTAGATTCCCTGCATAGTTATCTCATAGAGTGTCTGACCAAGACCTTTTGTATTGCATTATCTCGTGATCTTGGTTTTAGTCCCTTGTTCTTCTTGGCATGAGTGTTATCCTTGGATGAGTTTGGGTTTGGATCACTATCTCCATTAGCATGGAGGGAGTACCCCTATAGGTTCCACATGGTTGGGAGAGGTAGCTATCTATACCACTACTAGGGACCAGTGTACAGAGTTGGCCTTCTTCTAGATAGGTCCATAGCTTGATGCTTCACTTGGATTATCCATGGATTCTAGAGTATATTTCCTTGTGTTTTATGTTCTTTTGATAGTATTTTTTGAGATAGTATCTTATGATTCCTCACTCCTTTTCACTGTGATGTTACTTTTGTTCATGTTTTACTTATGATGCTATGGTTTATATGGATAGATTTTATTATTTTAATAGTCTAGTATGTTAGGGTTATTTTATATCTTTTATAATTTTGAGTGATTACTCCTCAAATTTGGTAGTTCTAGTACTCCCCTATGTGGAGTTTGTAAACCTACTTTTCATCCTAATTCGATTCATTAGACTTGTGAGTTATCCTAGGTGTTAATTGACTAGCAATGTACAATAATGGCATGGTATTGTACTACTTATTTAGGTATATTGTATGATATTGAATAAGTATTGTACTCATGTTTTTTAATTATCATATGAAATAGGCAAAGTTTTGTACTAGGGTTATCTAGATTATCATCAAAAAATGGTGTAAGTCATATACTAAATTTTTGAAGTCTATCACCTGGAAGTACTGTAAGGTATCATCCACGATCCTTTAGAAGACCTACTTGGCCAATCACTAGGCACTTTCTAAATTTTTTGGCATGTTCTGAAAGGTGACTTGGATACCCTTATGGAAGTTATTTCTCCCTATATCTTGACCATTCAGCTACAAAATATTTTAGGGTTTGAGTGTTTTTCTTGACCATTTTTGCATCATCTTGCAATGATAAATTATCTTTTATGGATTAAACACCTAGGAATCTTGGATGTTGGAGATAAAATGGACCTCATAATTAAATATTATCTATAATAAGGGAATGAACATTTTATGCATAAGTCATGTAGTTGGTTAACAAATACATTGGTAAGTATTGATGCTTGGGGATCTTTGGTGGTTGGTTTAGGTTGGTCTTTCATTGCATTTGTGTGTAAGTTGTCATTATTGTTGCATATTACCTTTGAAAAAAAAATCCTCTATTTATCCTTCTTTAAAGGATCTCTGGGTGTGTAAGGAAACTCAAGTGCGAAAACAACTTCCTACACTAATCCCTTAAGGAAAGTATTGTGCAAATTATATTTAAATCCTTACAATTTCAGATTCAATATTATGTAAACAACAATATTGCAGTCAATCATGAATACAAAAAATAGATAGAGAAAGGAAAAACAAACACAAAGATATGCCAGTGGGGAAAAACCTTTTGGTAAAACAACCCCACCCCTCTAAAACCTGCACAATGTGTTATCTTCAACATAAAGGTTACAACACACTTGAAATACAAGTTCTTTTAGGACATGGAAGACAAATCTAGTCACAAAAAAATACTACCAAAAATACACTTTCACATAGTCCTATATGCAACCCTAAAGTTTCTTATATTATGCACTTTCCATTTTAGGGAAACTTCCAAAGAAGAATTGTCTTAGGGTTTTACCATTCTTTGGAAAAGTAGGAACCCAAATTTTTTCTAGATGAAGACTTAGGTGTATAGTACTCCATGATCAATTGCCACATGTTTTCACGTATTCACCCATCATCATATCTTCCAAATATAGCTCTTATGTGTCATAGGAATACATCATAACCATTTTAGTCATGAACTCCTTACACACAATTCAAGATGTTGACACATGCAAGTTGAGTGACACATCAACATGCCAACTAGACATGTACACTCACACTTAATTACATTATTTGCAAAAAATACATTTACAAAAAAAAGAAATAATAGGAATTATCCAAGGTTGAGACACCTTATTGCTAACATTCTCCCACTTGTCAAACACCTTGTAAGAGCAAGAAGAACATAATAGGAACTAACTACTATAGGCCAAAAGAACCATAGACTTTGAACATTATCTGAACTTCTTTATGCCCACTGGTTTCATCAATGCATGTGCAAAATTCTTTATAGTATCTAGTTTCTCCAAATTTACCTTTCCATCTTCCACCATATCTCTCACAGAGTGAAACTGCACATCAATGTGCTTTGTTCTAGCATGAAAAGTTAGATTCTTTGCAAGGAAAATAAAACTCTAACTATTGCATAGAATAGTAGTCTGTCCCACATTAACACCAATATCAAAACACAATCTCCTAATCCAAATGGCTTCCTTACAAGCATGAGTAGCAGCCATGTACTCATATTTTTTAGTGGAAAAATAAACCATGGGTTATCACTAACTCATTGAACTGATGGCACCACCAAACAGAGTGAACACATAAGCACTGGTGGATATCCTACTATCAATATCATTTGCCCAATCTGAATCCACAAACCCACAAATACAAACTAAATGTGGAGCTCTAGAAGAGTTACCATGATAAAAAATGGAGTAATTTGATGTACCCCTCAAATATCTAAATACTCACTTAACTGCATCCCAATGCACCCATCTATGATTAGCCATAAACCAACTTAGAACTCCTACTGCTTGGGCAATGTCTAGTCTAGTACAAACCATAGCATACATAAGACTACCAACTGCACTAGCACAAGGTATTCTACTCATGTCCTCCACCTCACTGGGAGATTTTGGACAATGATCTAAAGATAACTTTATTCCCATAGAAATAGGAACACACAATGGTCTACAATCTGCCATGCTAAACTTGTCCAACACAGGCTTCACATATTTACTCTGACTCAACCAAAGTTTTCTGTTAGACCTATCTCTACTAATTTCCATACCCAAGATGTACCTTGCTTTCCCAAGATCTTTCATCTCAAACTATGCTAACAACTAAGATTTGAAATTAGAAATCATACCCTTACCCTTCCCAAACAACAACATTTCATCAACATATAATGCAACAATAAGAAGGTGATCATTTTCAAGTCTAAAATAAAAACAATGATCTGAGTTCAATCTTACAAATCCAATTGACAACACATGCATCAAACTTAAGATACCACATCCTAGGAGATTGTTTCAAACCTTAATTTACAAACCAAAGTTTCTTTACCTTTAACAATGCAGTGCTTAGGCTATGACATATAAATCTCTTCCTCTAAATCACCATGAAGGAAAGTTGTCTTCACATCCATCTGTTCTATCTCTAAATCATATGATGTATCAAGAGATAACATAAATCTAATGGATGTCAACTTTGCAACAGGAGAGAATATTTCACCATAATCTATTCCCTCTATATGTGAGTACCCCTTCATATCCAACCTAGCTCTATACCTTTCAACACTATAATCTACATAGAATTTCTTTGAACACCCATTTTTTACCAATAGGTTTCCATATTTTAGGAAGAGGTACAAGGTCGCAAGTTTTTTTTTTAATCCAATGAAGTCATCTCATCATCCATGGCATCAATCCAACAACCTGCATCTTCCATACCCAAAGCCTCTTTCACAAATCTAGGCTCATTAGTGTTAGTAATCAAAGAGAAGCCACAACTAGAATCTAACATAGAATAACCAAAAATTTCTAGCTACTTTCTTACTCTCATGGATCTCCTCAAGGGTTAAGGTTGAGGTTTTTCTTCCTCTTCTTCTGAACTATTAGAGCTACTAGAGCTCTCCTCATCATTAGACCCAACATGGCCTTTTAGTTAAGTCTTCTCAAGGGTAGGAGGCAACTGAACAATATCTTCATTCTTTTCTTTTTCATGTAGTTGTAGCACAATAGGAGAAATGTTAGCTCTCTAAAAATAATTTTTTTGCTATACAACACCTTACTAGTTGCAAGGTTCCAAAGCTTGTATCCCTTCACACCAACACTATATCTGATGAAAATACATTTGATAGCTTTGTTTTCCAACTTAGATATTTTCTTATTTGGAACATGTGCATAAGCTTCACAACCAAAAATATGAAGATGTCTAATTGAAGGCTTCTTATCAAACCACACCTCCATGGGTGTCTTACCAATAAGGGCTGATGTAGGAGATCTGTTAACTAGATAGCAAGTAGTGGCCACAACTTCAACCCAAAACCTTTGTCTAAGACTAACTCCACTAAGCATACTCCTAGAATTCTCCATTAGTGTCCTATTCATTCTTTCTACAACTTCATTTTGTTATGGGGTATAAGGAGTTGTCTTATGCCTCTCGATACCTCATTCTTTATAGAACAATTCAAACTTTGCTGAGAAAAACTCACCACCATTGTTAGTTCTCACACACATAATCTTCTTACTAGTCTGATTCTTTACAAAAGCTTTAAATTCCTTGAACTAACTAAAGACTTGTGTCTTACTTTTAAGGAAATAAATCCATGTCCTTCTATTGTAATCATCTATGAAAGATACAAAAAATATAGACTTGGAGATTGAAGGAACTTTTATAAGACCAAATACATCAGAATGAATAACATCCAAAACATCAAAATATTTGTGAGAACTAGAGTAAAATTGAACATGGTCTTGTTCTCCATAGACATAATGTTTGCAAAAGTCAAACTCAACATTACAATCATTTAACCTCTCAACAGTTCTTATTTTTTGAGGTTCTACAACCCTTCTCATCAATGTGGCCAAATTTCATATGCCACAATATTGTCTTTTTGGCAGGAAGCTTTCCTTCCAATGTGTTTTCACCCTTAGGTACACATGTTGCACTGCCTTTATAACCAATAACCATAGTTTTCTTTACTTCTTTTTTAGATGGTGGGGATGAAGTGATAGTTGCTTTCTTCTTTGAAATTGAAGAACTATTGCACTGAGAAATGCATGCATCAAGCTAAAATAGATTACCTCTCCTAGTACCATTAGCAAGCACCATAGTTCCTTTCATCATCTTGCATCCATCTTTAGAAAAAACAACTTGCACACCTACAACATTCAACATACTTATAGATAATAGGTTTCATGCCAAACCAGGGATGTGCATTACCCTATTGATTCCCTTTACTCGTCCATCAAGGAATCTAATAGTGACCCATCCTCATCCAACTATCTTTAGTTGAGAATCATCACCCAAGTACACCTTTACACCATCAAAAAACTCATACTTTGAGAACCAACTTCGATGAGAGGTCATGTGGAAAGAAGCACTTGAGTCTATCAACCACACATCATTAGATGCATGTGTTGCCAAGGCTACAATGGAAGCATCGCCATCTTCTTGAGATTTTTTTGAACCTGAATCTAAAGCCTTCTTCTTCTTCTTTGGCTCTTTACAATCTTTACAAAAGTGCCTAGTCTTATCACAATTCCAACATTTTGCCTTGGACTTTCTAGGAGTCTTTGATTTTCCACAAGATTTGGATCTACCCTTTCCAAACTTGTTGTCATTTTGCTTCCCTCTATTGTTGGATCTCCCACAAACAACAAGAGCTTCCTTATCCAAATCAAAAGACTTTCTTCATGTCTCCTTAGATAATAGTGAAGACACCACATCATCTATTCTGAAAGTGACTAAAGTAATTTCAAGAGCCATCACTAGATGGTCCCATGAATCTTGCAAGGAACATAGCAGGGTCATACATTGATCCTCCTCCTCTATCTTGAAACTAGATGATGTCAACTATGCAATCAATAAATTAAAATAATTTACATGATCTATAATAGATCCTACTTCCTCCATTCTTAGAGAATACAAACTCTTCCTTAGGAAAACAATTTTCACTAGAGATTTGGCCTGATACATAGACCCAAGCCATGTCCACAAACTATTTTTGGTCTTCTCATCAAGAAAATTTAGGAGAATTAAATCAACTAGACAGACTTTAATGACACCCTTAGCTTTCTGATCCTTGAGATCCCAATCTACTTGAGATATTACTACAAGTCTCACATCAAGTAAAGCCACCTACCATAGATCAAAATCTTCAAGCAAGTCTTCCATCTTGAGTTTCCACAACTCAAAATTACTACCATTAAATTTCTCCACCTCCATTTTTCCATATGATGAACTAGCCATTTCAATCTACAAATAAGATTTAGAATGCTCTACAGAAAAATCCCACTCAACTTGAGATTATCTCAAAAAAAACCTACCCAAAAACTAGGATCTAAAGTTGATCAAGCTCTGATACCACTTGCAAGGAAACTCAAGTGCAGAAATAGCTTCCTACACTAATCCCTTAAGGAAAGTATTGTGAAAATTCAATTTAAATCCTTACAATTTTAGATTTGATATTATGTAAACAACAATTATGCAGTCAACCATGAATATAGAAAATATATAGAGAAAGAAAACACAAAAAAAAAGATATGTCAGTGGGGGAAAACATTTTGATAAAACAACCCCATCCCTCCAAAACTTGCACAATGTATTATCTTCAACACAAAGGTTACAACACACTTGCAATGCAAGTTCTTTTAGGATCTGGAAGACAAATCTAGTTGCAACAAAATACTACCAATAATACACTTTCACACACTCCTATATACAACCTTAAAGTCACTTATATCATGTGCTTTCCATTTTAGGGCAAAATCCAAAGAAGAACCATATTAGGGTTTTACCATTCTTTGAAAAAGTAGGAACTAAAAAAAATTTCAGGTTGATGCCCCGAACCTTGCGTGCTAGATGGAGACTCGAGTGTATAGTTTTCAATGATCTACTTCCATGTGTCTTCATGTCTTCACCCATCATCATATCTTCCAAATATAGCTCTTGCGCATCATAGGAATCCATCATAACTGCTCCAGTCATGACCTCATTACACACAATTCAAGATGTTGACACATGCAAGTGGAGTGAAACATCAACATGCCAACTAAACATGTACACTCACACTTAATTACATTATTTGCAAAAAATATATTTACAAAAAATAAAATAAGAATAGGAATTATTCAAGGTTGAGACACCTTATTCCTAATAGGATGGGGTATTACATACATTTCAACATTAAGACCTCTATATTATGCTCCCACTATGATAGTGGACATTGAATTTCTTATGTATTGATATTAGTCTTAATCATTTGTGACTTGATATTATTGTATTCTTTCATAAGTATCTGATTCTTGTCCTTTTGTCCCTTCATAGGATCCCTCCTATACATAGACTCTATGGTTAGAGGAATAACTGATAGAATAAATGTGGAGATAAATAGAATAAAGAACACAAGGAAGAAAATTGGGAAGAAGGGGAAGATGTGGAAATAATTTGGGTGGAATTGAGGTTTAACTTTATTATCTACAAGACCTTATAGAATGGTTGGGACCTTGAGTTGAGAGTTCTCATCAAGGTGGTGGATAGGGAGAGGGATTGCGTGGTGTAAACTTCCACATGTCAGGGTAGAAGAATAGGGAGGAGCAAGAGTATGAGCATGAGTGTTCCTACACACCACCTAGTGGTAGAGGGTACCATAGGAGAGGTCAAGACTATGATTATGTAGATTCCATATGGATTGACATGATGAGAGACCTTCAACATTCTAAACCATTTTACTTTGAAAGTAGAGGAGCTATCCTCAAGCATGAGACATGGTTACTAGATATGGGGTGCTTCTTGATGTATCCTTATGCAAGAAACCTAAGATCCCATTTTGCTACAATATAGTTGAGAGACCACACATCCATTTGGTGTAAAATTTATGGGTACAAGATCCAAATCACTATATTGAATCTCACCAGGATCATCTTTGATTAAAGGTTTTGAGAGAGATGCCTATCCCCTTACTGCAAAGAGGCATGGGCTGATGAGTTTCATTAGATTAAATGAGGGAACATATTGGTAGAGTAGTATAAGATGAGGTTCCTTGAGATGAGGTAGTACTCAAGCTATAATGAGGATGAGGTACCCCTCACTCAATATTTCATTCATTGTCTTAGAACTCCATAAATGCATATGTCTATATGCATTAGTTGAGGACACTTGCTTTTGTCATTGAAAAGGTTTCCAAGAGAAATGTGGCTATAGGGGTTAGTATTAGAGAGGGTTCATGGAGTCATAGTGCATGCCCTATAGGGTTAGGTGCATCTTCTTCTTAGTCACAGTCCATAGGATAGACTCCTACCCAATCAACACCTTTGAGATGTAGGCACAATTGGAATGGTCATTGGTACTTTTTCCCAAAAGAATCCTAGTTACATGTGTTCCCAATAGCCTAGTGCTCCTCAGGGAGGATGTAGATCTAGTTATGGTTTATATTGGTGCAACATGCCTCTCTTGAATAAAACTTGTCCATAGGGTTGTGGGATGTCCTTAGAAGACACCATTAGGACTAAGCAAAGGTGCATCCATATTTTATCCTATAGTATGGGATGTGGGTAGATCTCATGGAGCCTTTGTGATGATTGATAACCATCAAGTTGAGCATCGAGATACAATAGCCAAGACTATAGGTATGTTACTTGGATTTTCTACCTGAATGTTTTCAATTCTTTTTAAATTCTTTTTTTCACCATCGCTTATTTAGCAACATGGTCTAGTGGTAGTACAAAAGGTAGATAGGGTGAATGTTGAGTTAGCCATAGGATCTAAAGTGTTTATGGATTCCTTGGTTAGTGGATGCATGTTGTACTTAGGCACCTTCACCACCATAGGTTATCTTTGTATCCTACCCTTAGGATCTTATGAAATCATTTTGGGTATGGATTTTTTAGCCTCCTACTAGATGAGTATTGAATTTTGATGAAAGTTGGTATAGTTTGTTGGTGATACGAGTATGGAAGTTGATCTTTAAGGGTCCAAAGACTAGTCTCACTTTAGATGACCTTAACTAAGAAATTAAATCAAAGTGTGTGACATGGATTTCATATGTTTGCGGTGTTTGTGAGTGACCTAGAAGAGGTTGAGAGTCAAGAGGTGTCACTTGATGATCACCTACTCCTCCATGAGTATGCATACATGTTTCCTTATGAGATACCAATTATGCTACTAGAGTGGAACATTGGCTTCCTCATTGATCTTGTCCAAGAGTAGAACCTATTTCTCAAGAACCTTACTGCATGACAACTTAGGAGTTGAGTGAGCTATGACTATAGTTAGAGTATGTTTTGTCCAAGGGCCATATTCATCCTATTGTATCTGTATGGGGTACACTAGTCATCTTTTCTAAGAAGAAGGATGGATATTTTCAATTATGCATTGACAACATGTAGTTGAGCAAGGTGATGGTAAAGAATTTAATATCCCTTTCTAAGAATAAATGACTTGTTTGATCAGATGAAGGGAGCGAGAGTATTTTCAAAGATTGAACTTAAGTTAGGATACCATTAGCTCTAGATCTATGAACTTGATATTCCTCATATAATGCTTTGTACATGTTATGAGTATTATGATTTTTTGGTTGTACCCTTTAAGTTGACCAATGCACCATTGGTGTTCATGATTTTGATGAATGGGATATTTTTCACCTACCTTAAGCAATTTTTCCTTGTTTTTTCTAGATGAAATATTAATCTACTCTAAGATTGTAGAGGAGCATGAGGTCCACTTGCACTAGGTATTGTAGTGTTTATGTGACCATCAATTGTATGGAAGCTTGGGAAAGTGCAAGTTCTTCTAGTCTAATCTAAGGTGAAGTATTTGGAAGAACATAATTATAGGTGAGGGTATTGCAATGGATCTAGGTAAAATCCAAGCTATCATGGATTGGCTAGTACCTACTAGTGTTCTTGAGGTTCATAGTTTCATGAGGTTGGTTAGCTACATTTGTCGATTCATAAAGGATTTCTCACATGTAGCACACCTAGTCACTTCTCTTCATTGCAAAGGGAAGAAGTATATATCTAGACTAATTATTTTGAGTTAGTGTTTGAGGCTCTTAAGGAGCAATTAACTAGTGTGCCTATCTATGTAGTGCCTAATCTTGTTGGTGATTTTATGGTGTTCACAAATGTAGAATTAGAGGTCACAGAGGTAGTTTTTATGTAGGATGGTCATGTCACTACATAAAAGTATAGGAAGCTCAAGGACCATGACCTAAACTATCCCACTCAAAATTTGGAGTTAATGGCAGTTGTGAATGCACTTATGCACTAGAGAAAATTCCTTTTGGGAAAAAAGTTTGGGTTGTATAGTGATCATCATAGCTTTTAGTATATCTTTACTCAGTCAAACATGAATCCAAAATGTGTCACTAGATAGAGTTTTTATGTTGGTACGATTTTTATGTTCATTGCATCAAGGGTAAAAATAATGTTGTTTTAAATGCCTTGAGTAGGAGAAGGCATGACATATCAATTATGTCCTTGGGAGTAGATTTGTTTGGATGTATCTTAGAGGATATTCCTAGGGACACATGTATTAGGAGGTTACAATGGAGATTGAGTCTAAATGTACCCTTGAGGAGTAGTTTTCTATCTATTCTTTAGAGGTCAATTGGCTATTATGGCACTTCGAGATTATTTGCATGCTAGTGTTAGTAGATCTTCATTCCATAGTTTTTTAGAGGCACCATATTCTACACATCCTAACATCAAGTTGATGCATGCTAACCTAAGATAATTGTACCTTTCTCCCAGGATGAGGCATAATGTTGCTTCTTTTTTTTTTCAATGCCTTGAGTGTCAGAGGGTGAAGAGAGATCATCAACATCTTGTGGGTCTTTTGTAGCTACATTCCATTATAGAGTGGAAGTGGTACATGATATCTCTTGATATCATCATAGGATTTCCTATGTCATCATGTCATCACAATGCTATATGGTGAAAGTGAGAAACTTGTCCAAGATAGTAAACTTTTCACTCACGAGAGCATCCTACACAACTATTTCGATGGATCATGTTCTCTTGGAGGATATTGTCTAGCTAAAGGGAATCCCTTATAGGATTATTTTGGATAGAGATCATGAATTTACCTTAGCACCATAGACATTTTTCTAGCATACTTTGGGCATACAACTGAATTTTAGTTTGGCTTATCACCTAGAGATGAATGGACAAATTGAGAGGGTGAATAAGGTTTTGGAGGACATGCTTCATATGTATGCTATGGATTGACATGAAAATTGGGAGGAATATTTGTCCTTGGTGGATTTTTAGTATAAAAATGGGTACCATAGTTCTCTTGGCATGTCACCTTTTTAGGCCTTGTATGGTAGATTGTGTCATACCCCATTGAGTTGGGATCAATTGGAGAACCAATTAGTTTTGGGTCTAGAGATGCTTTAGAATATGGAGTAAATTTTTTTGTATTAGATATAATTTGGTTACTATTAACATGAATGTTTTCATCCTTGCTTGAGGTATGACCCTCAAGTGACCTCGTGTAACATGGAACTGAGCTCCAAGTGTGGGACTTGTGCTCTGAGGTCAAATCTCTAGAGAAGGTACAATTAGGATGCACCAAACTACTCTTTGAAGGAAAAGGGAGAAGGAGATGTAGGAAATAAAATTACCTAGTCTAATCTAAAGTGGACGATGCACCTAGATTGAATGGTCACAAATATGTCTGCAACTATACAAAACATCAATGAAAACCCAAAATACACTAAACTTAACATCAATCTATTCGCCAAAGTGACATATAGGCTAAAATTGATGAAATGTTGAAAGGAAAGATAATATTCACTTATGCAATGATTTCCAATAGATTTAACACAACATGTGAAGCTAGGAAAATAGAAAGAAAACATTTACTACAAGCCATATACATGCACTAGATAGAGAAATGCCAAGAGAAGGTAAGGAACAAAGATTTCATTAATGAAAGGAAAAGTTGCAAAGCATAAGGTTGCTACAACATATAGGAAAAGAAGAACCCTTTACAAATATTTATAACTCACTTTTATAGAGTTTAGGCATAACTTTGATATTTCATTGAGTTTAAGCTCTAATTAGGTAGAGTTGAGATTACAGAAGAGTAATAACTACTGAGCAGAAGAAATCATGATCAGATGCACGTCCCCATACAAAAAATCATATCTTTTACATGAAAATATGGCTCTAAATGGATAAAACTGGCAGCCATCATTATTATGGCCGGGGAGATGGATAAGCAAGTAGCAAAAGGAAGAAAATTGCATTTACCAGGCATGGGGAGCACTAGAAGTCAGTCACAGTTGATTGAAAAGATCGATTTTCCATTAACAAGTTTCTTCTCTTTATTTTCAACATGCCAAGTCATCCATGTCACTAGTAAAATGGAGTCAACCATCTAACTTGCCACATAGACCAATGTCCTTTCAACATTCTACCATCTTGCCAGCTTTTTATCTTTATGTTGACTTGCGCCTTTTCCAGTGTTCATGGCTTCACAACCTAATTTCCATTTTAACAATTTGGCCTTGAGAAAGAATGACTGCCCTTCATGGTATGCTTGATCACTACAACACAACTTATGTATCTATTATCCTCTTAATTGTTGCAACCCCATGACATCGTAAAATTACTCTCTTCACATCTTCATAGCAACTAAAGTTTTAACATTTATTTTTCCTATGATGCTATGAGACCTCTATCTTTGACCATGTCACCTTGTCATAGCTTTCTTTCACCTTGACTTCTTAACCCTTGCAATCTAGTAACTTCCTATATTCGCCACTTTGTGGTCAATTTATGCCTTATCATTTTAAAACTAGTGACCAAGGGAACACGCATCCTTAGTTGTTTATGCCAAGTCATGACTTATCTCCTAGTTGGCATCAAATGTCTAGGACCCTATAATCACTGAGGACTTAACTACTATCATTAGCATTTGTGTCATCATGGCTTGAACCCTAAATAACATGAAACTACAAAGATAACCCTTTCACCATGATCACCCAATCACCACTGTTATTTTCTTCCTTCATCTAACCAATGTGACCATGCAAAGCCATGAAATTAGTAGTGTTACAGGGTCATAACATAATCCCTAACTACATCATAAATCACAGTGAAACAATGAAGACCACACATAAACTATCGATCATCCAGTAAAAACCTTAAGACTTAACTTTGATGCTAACCTCATGAATGAGTGAGCAATAGCTTTGATGGCTTTGCCACTCTACCCATGGTTTTTTTTTAACCACCTTAATGATGCAATAAACTAGATTTGACTATTGCCTATTGACCTTTTGCATGGTCATGACTTAAATCCTAAAGCTCATTGATGGAGTGCATCAATTAAATTAATTTTTCCTCATTCGATGAAATATTCTTGATCCTTAAGATGATGCAAAAGGAAAATCAAAAGGATTGGGCCTACCCATACATGTGTCAACCCATTGTATGCTCACATCTTAACTTTGGTCATAGCTTTTTAACTCTATGAACATGCACCCAAAAGAAAATGACACTTCATAGTCTAAACTTTGGTTATTCCTTAACCATCTGTGACCCTACAAGAAAATGTAAATTAGACTATTGGAGTTAATCTTTGTATGGTCATAGCTTGAGACTACTTGATCTTGAAGTTGTCTATGACCACACAACCAAAGGATTTTTGAAACATTGCCACCTGCATTTGAATGTTAGTTTAAACCATGGTAAATCTACACAAGCCATGCACTTGACCATGTCACACATTCACTCTTCGCATGGTCATAGCTTGAGATTGTCTGATCTTGAAGGTGCTTGTGGCCACATAACCAAAGGATTTTCATAGCATCACCACCTATATATTTGAATGTTAGTTTAGGCCATTGTAAAGTTGCAAAAACCATGCACTTGACCATCTCACACACTTGCAACCTCCCTAACAATTAATCCATAAACTGCAAAAACCAAGTAATGAAAGGCAGTTTCATGGCCATGACTTAAAATCTTTTAAGGATATGTAATACAATATAGAGATTTGAAGACATAGGGATATAAATGGTATGACTAAGATTTTATGTATCCCTATCAAGTTTGCATGGAAACCAATAATTTAGAGGACGTGGACAAGGCTACCACCCTAGTTTTCATGGAATTGGTCAACATTTGGAAAACAAGGGCAGGGCGGGGGGTGGGAATGGTTAATAGTTACTTCCCAATTTACAAAAAATAAGTATCCACATTCTCATAGGTTGGATTTTCACTTTTCTATTGCTAATAAGGTGTTATTTAGAGTGCATTTATAGAAGGGCCACACCCATTATGGAAAGGCTCTAAGTTGGCACCACATTTTTTTGGACCTTTTGAGATCCTAGAATGGATTAGTCATGTTCCTTATTTCCTAGTATTACCACCTAGCTTATCATGCATCCATGGTATTTTTCATGTTTCTATTTTGAGATAATATTTTCATGATGTGACTAGTGTACTTAATTGGGTTGTTTTATAGGTCAATGATGGATAGCTTTCTTTGGAGCCCATTTGCATCCTTTAGCATTAGAGGCTCACCCTTAGAGGTTGGGACATAGAGTAGGTAAGGGTTTAATGAAAATTGAACAATGAGACTTCAACTACTTGGGAGGATGTCATGTGGTTTAGAGAGATATATCCCTATCTTTTTGTAGGCTTTTAGGAGTAATCTCATACCTAGTGGAGGAGGATGTAGTGCCTCCCATGTTTGTATTATGTACCATGGCATGTTTGATTCAGAGATACTTTAAGATATTCACGTTTCTATGCACTAATATGATTTGATGATTTGACATTATTTTAGCAGCCAGTATCATAGAAGGTAGATGTTAAGTGCTACACTATCTAGTTTGATCATATATGCATGATGATGCTAGTGATTTGACATGATGATTTATTATGAAATCTAGTTATTTTGTATTTAAATATAAACTTTGTTATGGATATATGATTGACTTTACTAGATTCTAGTTGATGTGTTTTTGCTACAGATATTTATATAATTCTTACTATAGACTTTTATTATGGTGCAAAGGAATGATTTAAATAGATCATCATACATCTCCACTTGATTAGGTTTTTTATTGTATAGGACTTGTATCCTCACTAGTGGCATGTGGAGTTGGTGATTCAATTGTTCGTATTGAGCCAATGTCATCCATGTATGAGTGACATATATATGTTAATTAAAATAATAAACCCTCTAGTTAATTGGTAAATCCAGATCCATTATGTATTTTTTATTAGACCTATAAGCTTCTTTGTGTACTTAGGAATCCTCAATAGTCATAGAAGTTATTAAAATATTGTGATTTAATTATTCAAAGGGAATTTTATAATTGATTTAAAATAATTTCTATTACCAGTTAATTGGTGGTAGTTAAATCCCAAGCAATTGACATAGCTAGATTATTTGGGTTAAGGGGGATAATTAGATTATTTTATTTAAATAATCTAATTTATATGTCACTTTATAAAAGTACATATATCATCTAAAAGTGAGCTTATTTTCACTTCTCACTTTGAAAATTGTGGATTTTGGAACAAATCCTCGAAAACCCCTTGTGAGCTTTTTAGTCTTTTTTTTCATTGGATGAGTTGTGCTCCTAGGATCACCTTGAGAATAGACTCATTGGATTGGGGATAGAAAATCTTCCTTTTCCAAACTTTTTGTTGAGGTTGGAACCTCTATTATTTTTTGGCATCCATTTCCATTTCTACCCTTTTGGCTATAAGGTAGGGATTTTCTATTTTAAATAGTTTAGGCCCTTCTAGCTTCTTTTATTATTATTTTAATACCAAGGGATGAGAAATAGTGTTCCCCTCTATTTCTATATGCTTATTTGGCCCAGTTAGGTGTGTGTGAGCATCTAGGGGTATATAACTTTGACATTTGGAAGTTTTGATGATTATGCTAGTCATTTTTGCATATGAGCTTAGAACTCAATTTATTTTTTTAATTTTTAGAGTTTGGCCCCTGGTTAGATAATGGGATTTAATTTTGTTGATTTTTTAAATCTTCATCTCTGAGCAATTTTTACATTGCCATGTTTTGTGTGGTGCCTAGTTTTCTTAGGTATTTCTTGGCACCACTTTTGGTCATGGATTTGGAATAAATTCTAGATTTCCAATCCAATCATGTTTTCACTTTGTTGTCATTGGGAATCATGTCCAATTTGAACTCCTAACATTGTGTTTGGTTGAGGATTTTTGTTTACACTTGGTTTTTTGTGTTTTCTCATCAACCCCTTGTTTAGCATTGATTTAGTGTGGATGGTTATCTTGGGTATTTTATTAGGTTATATAGTATGAGGTTTTCATTTATGGTAACATATACTTAGCATTAAAAAAATGGCAAGCGGGAGTGAGAGTGGAAAGGGGAGAGGATGGGGGAAGCCCATTCATAATTTGAATCCAGAGTTGGGTGAGAATCTTTAGGGAGGAAGTAATCAGAAACCAGGTTCAGAGGAGGAGAGTAAGGTAGAGGGTGGTGAGGCAGAGAATGGGGATGGGAACTCATGCGATGTTGGCAAAGGTTAGGACAAGCCAATTGCACATCCCAAGGTAGATAGGCCAGGGAATCTTCCAGACAAATGGTCTTCACTTTTTGGTGTCAACCCCTCTGGTAAGTCATCTTTCCCTCCGATTAAGATTTTATCTAGTCTAGAAAAGGAGTTGTGTACAATTGCAATCTCAAACAAATCAGTCAATCATAGTATTGCTTCAATGGCTTCTACTCTAGTTGGGAATTTTATTGGGAAAAGACCTAATATTGATGTGGTGAGATCCTTCACAATGAATAAATGATAGCTTAAAAGTCAGGTTAATGTAATAGCAATGACAAAAGGATTTCTTTCTTTTGATTTCACATGCAATGAGGATCTGGCTAATATTCTATGTGAAGGACCCTAGAGCATAGGCTAAGCTACTTTAGTTCTTTAGAAATGGTCTTCTAAATTGGATCTAAATGAGCCCTTTCAGCAAGCTCCAGTATGGGTAAGACTCCCAAAACTACCTCTACAATTCTGGAATGATTATGTTTTTACGGGAGTGGCTAAATCTTTTGGGGAATTTTTATCCATAGATCCAATTACTACTTCTAACAGTAGACTTACCTATGTGAGAATCTATATAGGAGTAAGGGAGGGGGATGACATGCCAGAAGTGGTGTTTTTCCACTCTAAACTAGGAACTCATACTCAAAAGCTAGATTACGAAAGAATTCCTTTTGCATGCTTTCATTGTTTGAAGACTAGGCACAAGGATTTTCAATGTCCAAAAGTAAAAATGGAAAAGAAGAACTTTCCTTCTTCTACTTATCAAAGGTACAAAAAGATATGGAAAAGGAAGATCACACATGTAGGTAAGAAGGTAGATGCTCTAAAGATTAATGAGAAGAAAGGAAATCCCAAGCATAAACCATCCACAATTTCTCAGAAAGAAATTGTTGTTTTTCCTAGACCTAAGATCTTGGATCAAGATCCTAAATCTATTGTTGAGGAAGTATCTGTGAAGACTAAGGATATTCTAGAAAGAGTGGGTTTAAAAGATCATGTAAAGCCCATTGATAATCAAGAGATTATGGATTCCTAGGTTCTTGTAGGGTCTGATGTCTTACAATAGAGTTTAGTGTAAGTAGATGGGATTGATGCCATTCAGGTGATTAAGTAGGTGGAAGAAATAATGGTTATCCCTATAGATTCTAGGAGGGAGGTTTCCTTTGGATCCAACGAAGAATTTTTGGTTAGAGGAGAGAAAGATCTTAATATCTCTTAAGGCCCAGAGGAAAATCTTGTTTCCTTACTTGTAGGAAGTGATAGGGTTTTGGAGGTGCCTAAGAGTGGGTGTCTACAAAATTCAGGGTCATAATTTTCTTCAAAGGATGGGGAGGCTTTTGACTTAACATCAATTCAGACTAAGAAGGCTAATCATGTTGAGTGGGAGGATATTCCTAGCATCCCTAGGAAAGTATCTATTTCTAGGTCGCTGGACACTGAATTGAAGAAAGAAGCCTCTTCTTCTCCAAAGCCTAAGAAGAGAAACATTAGAGAGCCTTATCTAGCTTTTCTAGTTGATACAAGAAGTAGTAGCAAATTGACTATGGGAACAATAGCAAGAAGAGGTAGAAGGTCTAAAAAGAAAGCTAGAGACGAGGAGACCAAAAGATGTCTGGCAGATGGGTTTCAGAGAACTCTTTTGGAGTGTTCTACTATTGTCAAATGAAGATTATTTCATGGAATATAAGGGGCCTAAATGGTGCCCACAAATAGGAAATTATAAGGAACATGATAAAAGATCAGAGACCAAATATATTGATGATCCAAGAAACAAAGATGAAGAAGGAGAATTTGGGGAACATTAAATTTAGTAACATCATGAGTGCTGAAGCTTTGGACTCAGAGGGTGCATCTAGGGGACTGCTGACATTATATAATAATAAGAATTTTAGATTTGAACCATAATGCAATAATGGTAATATTATCTTTTGTAGAGTCTATCATATGCATTCTAATGAAAGCTAGTTTTTGCTGAATTTATATGCTCCTAACAACAAAAGAGAAAGAAAGAACTATTGGTCTAAAGTAGGAGAGCTGGTGTAGACTAGTAACTTAAGGAAAGGTATTATAATGGGAGATTTCAATAGTCTTCTTATGGATGAGGAGAAGATGGGTGGCCTAGCATCAAATTGGGATAGTAAACATGACCTCACCAGTTTTATTAATGATTTGGCTTTTTTGGATTTGGATCTTACAGGAGGTGTCTTTACTTGGTCTAACAAAAGAACTAGATAGGAGTGTATTCAGGTTAGATTGGATAGAGTGTTAATTTCTCCTGATTGGTTATAGTCTTTCTCTTGTAAGTTATCTCTACTTCCTAGAGTTGGCTTTGATCACTCTCCTATTTCCCTTTTCCTTGTTCCTATTGAACCAAGAAGGAATTTTCCTTTAGTTTTGAAAAGATGTGGACTTTTCACCTAGATTTATTAGAAAAAGTGAAATTTTGGTGGGGGATTGATGTGGAAGGTACTGCAATGTTCAAAGTTACCAAAATTCTGAACAATGTGAAGAGGATGAGTAAAGTATGGAACAAAATCGACTTTGGTCATATCTTTCATGATAAGGAGGATTTTTCTGATAAATTAACTTCAATTCAAGATAATATTCAATAGTAAGGCTATAATGAGATAAATAGGGAGGTTGAGCTGACTATCCTTTCAAACTTGCATAATATTATCAGTAAGGAGGAAAAGTTCTAGAGACAAAGATCAAGGATAAATTGGCTCAAGGATGGAGATCAGAATATGAAGTTTTTTCACCTCTCCACTCTTAAGCATAGAGCTAATAACAAAATCTCTGGAATCAAGGAGGGGTAGGTTTTGCTATCTAAAGATAATGATATCTCTACTGAGGCAGTGTCTTTCTTCTCCTCTCTTCTGCCTTGGGACCCCTTGTTATCAAGGGTGGATCAAGATGATATTATTTCTTGTATTCCTCAGATTATCCAACCCCACCACAACAAAATGCTTTGGACTATTCCTAATGCTTTGGAAGTTAGAGAAGCTCTTTTTTCCTTTCCTATTGATAAATCTCCAGGTTCAGATGGGTTTTCTACCTTCTTTTTTCAATGTACTGGAAGGTGATTATGGATGATGTGGTGAAGGTTGTTTAGGAGTTCTTTGGAGCTAGAAGTTTAGACCTATCAGTTTATGCAACTCTTTTTATAAGATTATCTCGAAGGTGCTAACTTCTAGGATTCTAAAAATTCTCCCTCTGATTATATCTCAACAACAAACTGGCTTTGTCCCTAGAAGATAGATTTTAGATTCGATAATGATGGTTTGTGAAATTATTCATTCTATGGAAGCTAGTAAATGTGAAGGTATGTTGCTTAAACTAGATCTCTCTAAAGCCTATGAGTAGGTTGACTGGTCTTTTCTTGGTTTGGCTAGTCAGGCCTTTGGATTTGATCAAAAAGTTTGTAAGATCGTCTCTCAGCTTGTTTCAACCTCTTCTCTTGTTGTTTTGGTTAATGGAGCTCCTTTAGACTTATTTAAACCTTATAGAGGTCTTAGACAGGGAGACCCCCTCTCACCTATTCTTTTCATTATCTTAGTTGAATGTATTAGTAGGCTTATTGAATGTAAAAAGAAAGATGGAAGTCTCAAGGGGATCAAGCCTTCCTCTAAATTTGATCCTTTCTCCCACCAACAATTTGTGGATGATACAATAATGGGGGGGGGAGGCTTCTGTTAAGGAGGCTAAGGCTATGAAGGAGATCCTTGATATTTACACTAGAGGGTCGAGGTAGCTGATTAATTGGGATAAGAGCTCAATATTCTTTGTTGATACCCTAGAAGCTAGACAAAGAAAAATTGCTAGGATCCTTGGCTGCAGAGTGGGAAAGATTCCCTTTACCTACCTTGGGCTCCCTTTGGGCTCTTCTCCCCCTAACTCCTTCTGGAATGGGGTATTGGATAGATTTAGTAAAAAGATGGTTGGTTGAAAAGGTGCTTTGCTCAACCAGGTAGGTAAATGTTAGCTGGTCAAATCTACTCTATAGAACCTGCCTATGTATGCTTTGAGCTTGTTCAGGATTCCAGTGAGACTTGCTGAGAAAATGGAAAAAATTTAGAGAGACTTTTTATGGGCATGCCTTGAAGGAAGAAAAAGGCATCCTCTTGTTGCTTGGGAGAATGTTTATCTCCCAAAGAGGTATGGAGGTCTTGGCATAAGGAAGTTAACCCATCTCAATAAGGCTCTTCTAGCTATCAGTTTATTTTTAACAATTAGGACATTCGTAAAGGGTTGATCATTTGGAATGGTATTTTGAAGGCTAGGGGTTTAGCAAGGGCCAAAGTTTCATGGAAGTTGGGCAATGGGGAGGATATTCAGTTCTAGTCTAATAGTTGGTTATTTCAACGTCCCCTTATTAACAATCCTATTTATGAAGTTTGGGTGAATGAATGTACACAAAAATTTGGTTTTAGCAATTATAGGATTGGCCAGGGATGGAGAGATCTTTCCCTCATATCTAAGGATCTAAAACTAATTATGATAATGTTAAATTCTATGGTTCTAAGTTGATAATCCCAATGGTAGTTATTCTGTTTCTTCAAGCTATAACTCTCTTTGGTGTTTAAGGGAGAAACCCCCTTGGGTGAATGCATGGCTTCCTAGTCTTATTCCTAAGATCAATATCTTTTATTGACTAGCCCTTTAGAATAAAATTCTCACTCAAGAGAATCTTATAAAAAGAGGACATGTTATGCCAAATAGATGTATTTTATGTAAAAACTAGCTAGAGTTAGGAAACCATATGTTCATTCATTATATTTACTCTAGGGAGGTTTGGGAGTTCCTAACCCAGGATATAGAGATTAGCTGGTGTATGCTGGACAATCTTCTAGACTTTTTTAGTCAATGGAAAAGTTTGTTTAATTCTTCTATTTTGTAGGAATTAAGCACCTGGATTCTTCCTCACTTTTGTTGGAGTATCTGGAAGGAAAGCAACAACAAAATTTTTAAAGATAGAGAGGAGCCATATTTTTTTCTTGGGAGGAAGATTTATAAAAAACATAAAGGAAAACTATCAAGTTAAGAAGGGGGGAGCAATTGAAATTTGGTGGCAGAAAGATGGAGAAGGAAAAAGATAGGAAGCTAAAAAGATAGGAAGCCAAATGGTTTCTTCCCCCAAAGGGATGGTATAAAGCCAAATTCAATGGTGCCTCTAAAGGAAATCTAGGTCCCTTGGGATGTGGTGGGATAATAAAAAATAAATTTGGTGAGGGAGTCGCAGCTTTTTCTACTTTGTTGGGAATCTAAACCAATCATTTTGTTGAAGCCAGAGTAGCATGCCATGTGGTTAAATTGGCTTTTGAAGTAGGAATAACTAAACTTTGGTTAGAAGGGAACTCGAATAATATAATTAATTGTATAAATGACAAAACTCATCCATCTTGGTCAATTGCCAATATAATTGAAGAGACACGTGACACACTTGCTAAATTTGAAACTATCCACATCACACGTGTTTAGGGAAGCAAATACAGTTGCAGATTGGTTTGTCAATAAAGGTGTGGGATTTGAAAAGTTGATTACATGGCAATTGGGAAAAAATATTCGGGTAGAAGCCAAGACCATTATTGACCTGGAAAAAATCTAGGGCTGTACGGTGGAGATCTAATTGCAATAATGACTATTAATGGAATTTGGGGAATGAGTATGAGTCATAAAGAATTTTTCGGATATCACAAGTAGCTTAGGTTATCATTGTCTTTTCGACATGTTTTGTGGGTTGAAATCTTCATTTACTGCCTATGTTTTTGTAAGGTAAATTATTTTGTAGCTCTTCAAAGGAACAGTGCCATTATTTTTTCTATGAAGGAGTTGCAGAGCTTAAAGTATATGAGAATTGTAGGAGCTAAAAGTGAAGAGATGGTGGGAGAATGTTGTAGAAGGGAGCTAGTGGGGGAAGTGTAGAAATGCAGAAATAGGGGTAAACTTTGGAAAAAGCTAGAAAAGGGAGGGGTTGTAAGTTACATTGCAAAACTTCATGGGTTTGATCTTGAGATCACCAACAACATGGTGAATTCATTGAAAGATGGTAAGGTAAAGGTGAATGGTGTCTTTTTTATGATCACAGAGGAGGTTGTCGCTATGGTTACTAAGATTTCGATGGAGGGTTTCAAGTTTTTTAGGGATTAAAAACTCTCTACCAATGTAGTGAAGGATTTTGTGAAGAGCATTGAAGAAATGAATGAACTGATTAAAAATGAGACATTTTATGTAACAAAATCCATCAAGAAGCTTTGGATGTATGTTTTGCATGCTGTCATTGAACATATTACTCTGGATCCTAGAATTGATCGAGTAAGAACCCATCATTTCATTCTTCTAAATCATTTTCACCATGATAGTGAAATTTCTTTACCCTACTATTTATTTACCTCCACGAGTAAGGCAATTTCTAGTTTTAAGAAGAAACCAACTATCAACCTTGCTCTGCATGAGGGATTGTTACTGCTAATCCATGAGCACTTCAAAGGTCAAATGATTAGCAACAATCCCTCTTTTGAAGAAGAAGCTAACAATGGTAGCTCCAACTACTCTTCTAATTCTGATGACATTTAGAGCATAAGCTCAGAGGGGGAGGGCAATATTTCTTCTAGTAAGAAAATTAAGGGTCAAGTTAAGAAGTCACCCTCTATTATAATCCCAAGAAGAAAGAGTCCAAGGGACCATAGCCAATTCTCTTGTAAAGATGAAATGGGTTATAATGAGGATGAGGAGGACATGGCTTCTAATGATGAGGGCAAGGAGAAGGAAGAGGAGAATATGGAAGAACATGTAGGGAAGAAATGGAAGAGGGATGGTACAAATGATGAGAGGGTTTCAAATTAGTTGGATGCTATGATTCTCCCTCTCTCCCTTGTACATCCTCAATCTCATCCCAAGGAGAAGGAAAAGGTTGATATTGGTGGTAAAGAGGGGGAAGTGTTTGTCAAAAAATGGAGAAAAGCTTGGAGGAATTCCAATGTTAGTACTAAAAAGATGAGAATTTTTAGAGAAGCTATGAATCCTTAGATTCTGGTGGATAACCAGGAATAGCCCCAGCTTGAAGAGCTCATTGAACCAACTATTTTGGCTATCACTGATAATACTAGGGAGATTGAAATGAATCTTTTTAAAAATTCTCATAACAACATGATTGATAATTTTAGATCAATCAAGTGGCTATACCATGAGCTAGAAGAGGTCAGAGAGAAGGTTGGTCAGTTGGAGGGAAACATGAAGAATACATATAATGAAAACTAGGAGGAACAAGAGGAAAGAGTCAGTCTGGCTGAGAGGAGAATTAAAAATTTGGAAAACTACAATCATAACTTGGCTAATCGGATGATTTCTCTCCTCAATTCGATCAATGAAAACATTCTCTCCTTAACCGATATGCTTAAAGACAGAGGTCTGTTGGCAGGTGAGGATGGAAAGGACAGAGGTAGAGCTAGGTCTGATGAAGATATGGCTACTAATATCACCTTTACCAGTTAGGAATAGGATACATAGAAAGCCCAAGAGCAAATGGTAGAGGAGAACCTAAAGATTTATGAGGCTACCCAAGCCATGCAGGATCTTGAAAGGAAGAAGGAAGAGTAGCCTTCTTGTTCTATTTTTTTGTTTTTTTCTATATCTTTTTTGGCTTTTGGTTCTAGCTTTTAGTAAGTTTTGATAAAGACAGTTTGTTTTTCTGGCCTTTTCATTGGCTTCTATTGTTGGTTGGGCCTTGTGCTTATTATCAGCCATTAGACTTGTTTTAATTTGGTTGGGCTTCTATTGCTTATTTTCAGCCATGCTTATGTAGTTGCTTTTGAGTTTCAGGGTCCCTATAAAACTTGTTTATCTTATTAAAAACATATAGTTAGCATGAAGTGAGAAATATATGGAGATACAATTTTGGTTGGTAAACATAGAAAATTTTCTAAGTATTACAGAGTTTATCTGGCAGTATAGTTAGAGATTTTCTTGTTGTAGTTCATAGAGGCAATATTGGAACATACACTCTTAGCTACATAAATTATAAAATAATAAGATACTACATCTAAGTGTGCAAGGTAATACAAATAGTACATATACAGTAATTACAATTTTTTAAATTGAAGTCATGAACTGACTAAATAAAATAAAGACAAGGAAATAAGTAATTTATGTTAAGGAATTATTTTGTTTACCAAAAAAATTATTTGAACAATTAGGGATGGCATCCTAGATGTTAAACCTAAGTTAAAAAGATATAGTTTTGCATTTTAGCAAATGTATAAAGGTATGAAAACTGACAGTATAGGTTATTATGAAATATCAAGGTATAAAGGAAAGTTTTTGAGATATGAAGTTGTGTGAAAGTTTGAGTATGATGTGATTATTTTATGATGCAAATTTTGGTGAAAAAGAATTAAATGAAGAGTATGCAAAGTTGATACAATGAGCTATAAAGGTTAGATTTGATAATTAATATATCAATTGTAAAAAGGTTCTTGTATCTACTCTTTTGTATACTAAATATCATTGTAGATTGCATATTTGGGTAGTGGGCTTAGCTTGCATATATTTTATAAATTTTATTAATAAATCCTAATAGGGTTGAGGCTTCTAACAAGGTCTGGTCCTTTAACAAGGATAGAGACATTATATGGATGTAATAAAATCCTTATAGGGTCAATATCTTTCATAAGATACTTTTGATTATTAGATCATTTTCCGGGTACCATACCCATCAGGGTTTTCCCTTGGCTACGGTTTCCCTAGTTAAAAGAATATGGTGTTATGTGTTTGCATTAGTATATGGTTATTTAATATTCAAATTAATTAGTTTATTCATTTATGCAAGTTGTAATATTGTTAATGATATCCATATTTGTGTAAAAGTTTGTGAAATAATGATTCCCCCCACCCACTCTTAGTATTTCCTATTTCTAATGATTGGTATTAGAGAACAATTATTCAAAGAAGACCTAACAACTTGAGTAATATTTTTTATGGAAATGGACCAGTTATAAAATAACCTTGAAGAAGCCCTTAAACACTTTGATGTACTTATAGAAGAGAGATACTTTGAAATAAAAGTATGGAGATGTTAAGGATTACATTAAGATTCTAATGGACAAGATTGAACATATCATATCTAAGAAAGAGTCTAAAGATCATATCATCGTCTAGAATAAAGTTTCAAGACTTAAGAAAGAGAATGAGATCCTAAAGCATGAGCTAGAGATTACAATCTAAAATTAATCTTGAAGGATCATGACAAGAAGATTGAATTATATGAGATCTAAATTTATGAAGATGACATTTGAACTTGAGTCTTAAAAGTTACAATATGAAAAACATGAGAAATATAATGCAATTATGAAAGGAGAGCTAACACAGTCTAAGTAACATCTTAAGAAGTTGTACTCTAGCAGTGAAAAACTTGATGAGTAGATTAATATGCAAAGATTTTCTTATGGTAATACTGGTCTTAGACACTTTGAAGGATAATCATCTAAGAAACATGAGGTGACAAAGGAATCATATATTGTGATCCAACAGCCTAAGAAAGAAAAAGAAGATCTGAACAACATTGAGTCAAATCAATCTAAAGATGTATCTAAGAAACTTAAATAAGAAAAATTGCTAAAGAAGTAAGGAATCCATTTAGAGGAAGATGTTATGCATGCAATGAATTTTCTCACATGTACAAGGACTATACAGGAAAATCTTTTAAACCCATTTTTGGTTACTGTTATAATTGTCATTGTTTTGGTCATAGAGTTATTGAATGTAAGAAACCTAAATTCAATAATGATAATAGGAGAATTTTTATAGGTACTAACCATACAACTAGTAGACCTATTCAAGGAACCAATATTATAAGGAATGACATCATCTGTTATAAGTGTTAAAACTTTGGGAATGTTTCTAGAGATTGCAGAGCACAAATTAATTAGTCAAGACCTAGATATGGAAAAAAACATTATAGGTTGCATATTTGTAACAACATAGGTAACATATCAAGATTTTGTAGGATGAACAATATGATAATTCCTAATAACATGAGAAACCCTAATCCTAGAAGGAATATGAAGAACAATAGAAGAAATGAGAATGATATCAATAGTCAGAGAGAAAATGTGAAGGATCTATTAGAAAGTAAAGTCCACTAATATAATTGAAAGGGGGGAGGGGGGGGGGGGGGGGGGTGAATCAGTTATTCTAGTATTATAACAATTATCAACCTTATTAATTATTAACCATATAAGAAATATAATAA
This sequence comes from Cupressus sempervirens, assembly GCA_028749045.1. Taxonomy (NCBI): domain Eukaryota; kingdom Viridiplantae; phylum Streptophyta; class Pinopsida; order Cupressales; family Cupressaceae; genus Cupressus; species Cupressus sempervirens. The sequence goes on from CM053792.1 coordinate 202,588,077, forward strand.
AAAACCATAACAAGACACTCATACACAATAACACTAGATATGTTAACTAGGGAAACCCTTGATCAGAGGGAAAACCCTAGTAGGGATGGTACCCACAAAATAATGTATTGATCTAAGTATTCTTTATTAGAGGATGGGCCCAATTAGGAGCCAATAAAATAGAGTCTATACATATCAATCCTTGATAAGAGACTTTGGATCCCTGTGAGGACATTCCAACCCTAATTAGGAGTTGTAGAAGGAAAATGGACCTACTCTCCAAACAACTTTAGGGGCAAGACCATTGAACTCACTATCCAACTAATCTCTATATTATTCCTTGTAGAATAATAGGAATAATTTTTACTTGTACTTCCTCTTCCTCTTTCCTATCAACTAGATTTTTCTTCTTCTTATCTCAATACCAGATCTTCAACTTCACAACCAATTTTCCCTTGGATCACCTACTCACATTTACCGAATACTTCACATGTCTTCTCAAAATTCATAATTCACCAAAAGGGAAATAACCTTCCTTTATACCTTAACCTCAAAATAATTCTTTTGGGTAAACCTTGAGGCTTTCCCAATTAATTATAATAGGACCACATTAAGAAAACTAATTATGTTACAATTACACAACACTTTCAGCTCACAATCTTTCAACTTCTCACACTTGTTACTCTAGACCTTACATAGTTTTTGATGTCATCATCAGATTGTCCTTCTTCCTTGACTAACCTCGTATATCATGATTCTATCTCTATTAGGAGATATAATCCATTCATCATAAACTAATTCTTAGATACTCTGTCTATATACTATTCTCTATAAATCAAGCATGTCTTCTCCATATCTTCTCATTACTTGATGTGCACTTAACCTCATCATTAGGAAATAGCATAAAACATGTCCTTTCTTGACCTCACCATCAATTCTCTCTTTGTACAATAGCATCCTCTATCTTCTACTCTACCATTCTTCACAAAAATACTTTTATGTTGACATCAATGACAAAAACAATCATGACCACAACATGTCAATCATGCTAACAATCTCTCACATGCTTTGGCAATGCTTAGGATACTCCACCAAAGGAATACCACTAGCATTCATGCAACAATATCCCCCTTTGGCATTGATAGCAACATAGATGAAAAACATCTAAGTTCCAAGAATACGAAAACAACACTTTCTTGCAACTGTTGATGTTATCTTCTTTTCAAATCATCTCCATCAATCAAATCTAAAATCCTCTAGTACACTACTCTATTCTACATCTCTTTCTTTAGGATCAACATCAAATTTTCACACTCTAATTCTTAGGAACAACTCTAACTTCTCCCCCATACATTTTTTCTCCCCATTAACATCAACAAATCAATCTTTCCCTTATTCATACATAGGAGATCTCAATCTCTCCCCATTAGTCAATCTCTCTCCCATTGGAGGATCTTCTCCCCCATTCATGTTACTTCATATTCATAGGAGATGCATACTCTCCCCCATTCATGCAATCTCTCACCTATTCACACATAGGAGATGTTTTTCATGCATACTCTCCTCAATTGACATCGATGTCAAAGGCTTCATTTTGTAAATCATCTGTTCCAAGTCTTCAACTAGCTCAAGTATCCAAAGACACTAGTCTAGACCAACTACCAAGAGTCCTATATGACTCTTCTCATTTTAGATATTCCCCCATACAAGAAGCATCAACATTCAGTCCTATTAAACAATAATGAACTATACCAATGGCCTCATGTCATTTTTGCATCATTTAATCAGAAGAAGGTAGGGGCATAACCCTAAGCTTGCCTTGCAAGTACTCAAATTTATCTTTAGGAAAAATTTTCATAAAGCTATTTGTAATATGATTTTTTTTACGTACACACTCCAATCTGATTTCTTTCTCTGCAACTTCCTCTCTCAAAACATGATACTTAATAGGTATATTCTTAGTCTAAGAATGAAATATAGGATTCTTAGACATAGTCACTATACTTGTGTTACCACGATGTATGCTAAAAGGTTTTGAAAATTCAATCCCAATATCCTTTACAATCTACTTCATCCACATAATCTAATTAAAATTTTTTGTTACTGCCACATACTCTATTTCATTTGTACTTTGTGAAATAGAATCTTAGTTCTTTATTAACCAAGAAACCAATCTTCCTCTAAGGAAAAATGCTCTACCACTAGTTCCCTTTCTATCATCCATACTACATACCCAGTCTGCATCAATATAAGCACTTAAAGAGAAATCACTTGATCTATCATACCATAATCCATAATCTCAAATATATGAATATCCTCTTTATTGGTGCATAATGAGATTCCTTGGGATCAGCTTGAAATCTTTCTACTTTCCCAACTACATTTACTATATTAAAGTCTAGTGTGAGTTAGATAGTGCAAGCCTCCAATCATTGATCTGTACTTCTTCTGCTCAATTATAGGTGTCTTATGTTTGTTAGATAACTTGTAACCAATTACCATAGGTGTACCAACAGGCTTACAATTTTGCAAGCAAAATATTTTCAACAAGTCTTTCAAATACTTAGCTTATGATATGAAAACACCATATTTGTTGTGCACAATATATAAACCTAGGAAAAAATCCATCTCACCAATCATACTCATCTCAAATTCATTCTTCATCTCTTTAGAAAACTTATCATTTGCTTCATCATTATCTAAAAAGATTATTTCATCAAAAAATATCACAATGATTAATAGATCATTCTCAATTTCTTTCAAATACAAGTTACTATATGTCATGCCTTTAACAAATCCTAATTTTTTCAAATACTTGTCCAATCTTTCATACTAGGTTTTGGGTGCTTGCTTTAGACCATACATAGCTTTCTTTAATCTTCATACCATATCCTTATCTTCAATCAAAGGAAATCCTTCTGATTTCTCAATCTGAACTTCTTCTTCAAGTTCTCCATTCAAAAATGCCGACTTAACATCCATTTGATGCACTTTAAATTTCTTATTTGCTTCATAAGCCAAGAACATTCTTACTGCTTTCATTATGGCTACTGGGGCTTTAGATTCTTCATAATCTATATCTTCTTGCTGTGAATATCATTTGCATACCAATATAGATTTTTTCCTCACAAATTCACCTCTTTTATTTATCTTTTTTGTGAATACTCATTTAGTTCTTTTGACATTCTTGTATTTAGGCCAAGGAACTAATTCACATGTCTTGTTCTTCACAATCTAATCTAATTTTTCTTTCATTTTCCAATTCAAATGATCATCCTTACATGCCTTATTTGCACTCTTAGGTTCAACTTGAGAAATCAAATGTAATTCCTCATGCACTTCGTTCCTTTATATTACTCCTTTGTCTTTGCTTCCAATAATCTACTCTATGGGGTGATTCTTTATCGAATTCTTGTTAGGTATAAGAGTTTTTTAATCTCAACTCTTATCTCTTATCTTGGTTTTGTTCTATTTTCTCTTGTTTTCTCAACAATTTATAAATCATCCTACAAATCATTGCTAGTCTTAAAAAAAAATCAACATTCTCTCTAAGAGATCTAGGATTATCTTCTTCCTCATTAGAACTATAATCCATCATCCTTTCTTTAACTCCATACTTTTCATCCACTTTCACATTTGCACACTCAACAATTGTCTTAGTCCTATGATTAAAACATCTATAATATTAGGTTAATGAGTAACCAAGAAACATACCTTCACCACTTCTTGGATCAAACTTACAAATATCACCTTCTCTCTTTATGTAACACTTACTTCCAAAATTTTTGAAATAATTCATAAGGAGTCTTTTTTGTAGTTTTTCTAGTCTTCACTTTGTTCATGGTGTATACTATTGTATTTATTGCTTCCCTCCAAAATGTTATGGATACATCATTTCTCTTATTGCCTTTGATATAGATATGGTTTTTCTTCTTCTATCTCATTTTTCTTAGGAGCCTTGGGTGATGATAATTGTCTCTTGATTCCATTTTCTTCACAAAACATGTTAGAATCCCTAGAAGTAAACTCTCCACCTCTATCTAATCTCAAACTCTTAATATTTACACCAAATCCATTTTCAACTCTATTTTTAAATATCTTAAACTCCTCAAATGTATTAAATATTTTTCTTTAAGAAATGCTACCCACATCATTTTAGTGAAAAATAAAATAAAAATTGTAAAGTATCTTTCTCCATAGAAACCTCTTATTCTAGTATGACCACTCAAGTATGTATGAACAATCTCCAACTTCTCTCTAGTAGTGAACTTCCTACTAGGAAATGAAACCTTCTCATTCTTAGTCATGATACATTCCTTGCAAATAACATTAGAAGGCTTCATGTTCTTAGGAAAATATCTAACTACAAATGTACTAATAGCATTCACAGTATTATCAAAGTTTATATATAAAAACCTTCAATGCCACAACCAACTTTTATTCACTTCCACAACCAAACAATTCATCTTAGAAGCATTCAATTGAAATGTTAGAGTAATAAAGTATTTTCTTATTAATTAAATCATATTGATTTAATTATTAAGCCACTTATTATCTCTAGTTTATTTAAGCTAAACTTTAGGCATATAATAATTTATTCTTTTATTTATTGTTATCATGCAACCTAGGTTAGATTTATGTTAGGGTTATGATCTCCTGTTATAAGGATTGATCTTTTTGTAACCAATTTACTTTTGATAATAGCAATTTCTCATTTTTCTCATCAAGAATGTCTCATAAATGGAACTAGGAATTGCAACTTCCATAGCTTTCACTTATCTCTTTTTGTGACAGGTGTTTGCATGCAAGTGATTCTTGGGAGTTGTGGGGTTGATCTTTAATCAAATTCAACACAGTATCAGAGCTCCAGATCTTCAAGCCCATATTTTGTTTATGAGAATTTTGGTTTTCCTTTCAGATATGTGCTTTTTCTTTGATAGGGTTTCATTTTTCAGAGTTATTTTGTATTGAATCTAGAGGGTCATTGATTTTTGAGCCACTTTGAGACCAAACAGACATTACTATTGAATTGAAGTGCCCAAAAACACCTATTTTCATATAAAATTTATTGAGTTTAGACACAGTTGGAATCTGAGGAAAAATAATATTGCTTATAGATTGGGTACGTTTCCTGAGGTGGAGCTTTTCCAATTTTTGACACGTAAATCAAGACTTTTTAGTACATATGATAATCAAGATTTTGTAATGAAAAATTGAGATTGGGCACATTTCCTAACATGACAATTTTCTGATTGTTGATACACAAATCAAGATTTTTAAATTTGAAATTGCTATTTTTTTGAGGTGATGGTTTTGTAATTATTTTGCACAAAAATTAAGCTTTTTGGCACAAAATTTAAGATTTTTAGGTGCCAAAATTGAGATTTTTTAACACACAAATTGAGATTTTTGGAATGCAAATCAAGTTTTGTGATATGCACATTGAGATTTTTGTACATGCAAATCAAGATTTTTTGGCACATAAATTGAGACCATTTTATACAAAATTGGTACGCTTGCCGAGATAATTTTTAGTGCTTGTGGGCACACTTTTTGAGGTATTTTGACATGAATCTCGAGATGGTGAAATAAATATTTTACCCTTCCAACACTTTTTTGACCTACATGTGATTTTTTGGCCATAACTTGCTCATCTTGACTCTTTTTTTTGTAAACAAGATATTGTTATAAAGATGGTGTTGAGCCCATCATGATGGTTTAGTTTATTTTGACATTTGATGTTATTTGGTGGATTGTCAAAGTTATAAGTTTTATTTTGTACTCTGGAAGACATATTTTGAGACATTCTATTTTCCAGATTCTACTCTAGGCACATCCCATTCAGTTTTTAGATTTTCTGCATTTTGATGGATATCTTCGTTGTTTCATGTTTGGGGATCTATTTTTTTGTTTCAAATAGTTTTTCATGGGTTATACTATCTATTGTATCATCCTTATATCCCTTTGGATCTTTTTTAACATCCTTTTGTAGTATTTTTGCAAATGCACTAAGATAATTGCCACTCTATTGCATTTCAGGATATTGTACATATTTGTGTTTTGTTGTACATACACTACATTATAAAGTACCTTGGGGGGTTTTATGTTGTCCATATTCACAATCTTCCTTTGTCCCTTCCATGATATTAGCCTCATGATGTGTCCATGACACGTGCTAGTATAGGTTTTTGTACTTCTTTTGCACTCTTGATGTTCCTAGTTCTTCTTTTTGTAGGAGATATTACATTTAGTTTTAGTGTTAATATCTTATCTCTCAACATTATAGGGGGGTTATGTTGGTTCTATTTCTTTGTTGATTTGATTGATTGAGCTATGTATTCATTATTTAATCCTATGCACTAGGCAATTGTAGTGGTTGGATACCTATACATTTCGGTGAGATAGATCATTTACCATATAGAAATTATTTCATTCCTTCTTTTGGAGGCCATGAAGATACCTTCCATCTTTGATTAATTAGCTCTTCAAACTTGGTCTTCTCTACCTATTCATGTTTTATATAGTGGAGGTTCTTTAGATCAACACTTTGGCAGTGTTTGCAACTTTATGCTTCAATGGTGTTCTTCATGATCATCCTTTTATTCCTATCTTCTAGAACATTCTTTCCATCTCTTTTTGGAGTAGGGTTTTTTAAATGTGGTTTTCTCTATTTCTCCTATTTTAAAAGATATGGTTGTAGTTGGGAACCTCATTAGGCCTTGTCATTAGGACCCAATTTCTTTTCAGCAATAGTTTCTAGGTTTTTAGCTACTCGCTAAGTTTATCTTAAGGGGGGGTGTTAGAGTAATAAACTATTTTCTTATTAATTAAATCATATTAATTTAATAATTAAGTCACTTATTATTTCTAGTTTACTTAAGCTAAACTTTAGGTATATAATAATTAATACTTTTATTAATTATTATCATGCAACCTAGGTTAGATTTCTATAAGGGCATTGAACTCCTTTTAAAACATTTGATCTCTTTGTAACCAATTCAATTTTGATAATATCAATTTATCTTTTTTCTCATCAAAAATTTCACATCTATGGGTTTAGGAATTCCAACCTCCATAGCTTCTCTCTTTCTATGACAGGTGTTTGCATGCAAGTGATTCTTGGGAGTTGCGGGGTTTATCTTTCATCAACTTTAACATGAAATACATTGCCTCTAGATCTTGTACCTATTCCAATCACCTTTCCATCCTTATCTTCGATAATGCAGGTCTTTTCTATAAACTACAATTGATAATCTTTGTCAACCTACTATCCAACACTCAACAAGTTATGCTTCAAACCATCAATAAAGCAAACACCATCAGTGTTAGTCTTTCAATCAAGAGTAATAGATCCTATCCCTATGATTTGATAATGATGAAGGAGCATCTTGGGTGTAAGAGAAATCTTGCATCACCCAAAAATATTTTATTTTTAGTCTTTTCTATTTTAATAAGGACTACTAGATAGGGTGGTTACTATTTATGGGAACTTACTATTTTTAGTAAGTTTTTCATATGAACTCAAAATGTTCTCATTTTCTATAGAAAGGTTAATTTTAGAGATATAAGCCTACCATAAAATTCTCATTGCTCCAGCTTAAGTATCGAAGAAGTTATTGCATATTTTTTATGCAAAAATATCTTTGGGCTCACTGTAGCAGGCCTTAGAGTGCCTGGATGAGGTCTCAAAAATCGACAAAAGGATGCTAGTTCTATTTTGAGCCTATAGATTAGGAGTTGACATTTCCAAAAAGTGGTTATAATAGCCAATCAGAGCAACAGTTTGTGAGTTATGGCCTTTCAAAGTTGGGCTACCTAAAATATCTAAAATAATTGTCAAAAATGTATTTGGCTAACTATATATGTATTGTTAGGGTCTTTCAGCCCAAGGTATTAAGTTTTAATGTCTAGAACCTTCCTGGGCAGCATAAAATTGCCTATTTAAGAAAGGCCTAAACATTATCTAAGATAGCTCTGGGTGATAGTTCACAGCTTGCCTTGCAAATTATTATATTGAAAGTGCCCATGTAGGTTAGCATATTGTACTTATGAATTCTATAATTCTGCATTTGTGATGCAAATAAGAAGTCCATATTTTCTCACATTTTCTATTGTTTGTATGCTTTTTTTATGAGTTTGTTGTATTAAGGGGAGGTCTCTGCATCAAGTGGTATTAGAGCTAGAGTTCTTGAGTGTGTAGATAGATCGCCAACTCTGAGGCAGTTTGAACTAGGACTGTGGTTTGGGCTGAGTAGGTAGATAGATCACTGATTGTGAGGTAGTTTGCACTAGGGTTTTAATGGAAGTGCGAAAATGCCTCCACAAAGAGAGTGTAGCAGAAGAGCTGCAGGAGTTAAACCTGAGGTTTTCAAGCCCTCCAAAGACAAATGCAAGCATTGTAAGAACAAATGTGTAGAGGAATGAATCTTCCCATAAGAAATGAAAGTGAGGATGAAGATGAAGTAGAAGAAAATGCTGAAGTAGAGAGAGTTCTAAATCTAGAGGAAGAGAGGCTTTTTAGAGCCATCTCCAAGATTGGAAAAAGACCTAAGTTTGAGTTTCCTACATTTTTGGGAAATCTTAACCTAGAGGAGTTGATTGATTGGATCGATGAACTAGAGGAGTACTCTGAGTATGAAGATATTGATGATCCTAATAGGGTCAAGTTTGCGAAGGAAAAACTAAAGCGACATGCAAAGATTTGGTGGCAGGAGGTTCAATTAGAGCAAAATAGAGAGGGAAAGGACAAAATCACCAGATGGGATCAGATGAAAGATAAATAGAAGAAAAAATTCATTCTTGTGGATTATGAGCTTGATCTACTGAAGAAGATGCAAGGGTTGAAGCAAGTAGGAAAATTTGTTCAAGAGTATACTGAAGAGTTCTACTGATTTCTCATTAGAACTGGCCATGTAGAAGCTAATAAGGAGAAAGTCACCTGTTATCTTAATGGGTTGAGGCCTAGTATTTAGGATGAGCTAAGTCTGGTTCGAATGAGAAGTATTGAGGAGGCATACTAGTTTGTCCTAAGAGTTGAGGAGAAATTGAGCAAGAAGTTTGACAATAAGAATAGTGGAAGAGGTCATGGTAGAAGATCTAGTGGATGATCTTTTGGTGGTTGTAATGATGACTAAAAGAACAAGGATGAGGCTAGAAGTAGCAGTCAAAACCAAAGGGGAAACATTTTTAATTATTTATATGATCAGAAAAATAGAGATGAGAGAGGAAGAAGTAGAGGACAAGGATTTGGAGGAGGAGGCTTTCATGGAAAATGTTTTCACTGCAGAGAAGAAGGGCATAAAGCATTTGAATGTACCCAATGCCAAAGAATGATAGATCAAAGAATAGAAGGTTAGGTGAGAGTTGCACATGTTGATGAAGATGCCAAATCCTCACATTCTAAAGATGCTAATGTTAGCATTAAGTTATTATTGCCATTAGTGAAAACACTTATGTATATCAATATAGCTACTGAGCTTAGCACTTAGTTTCCTACATTCATTGAGCATTCTAGTATCAACCAAGCTTCGAAGCGTTCAGTAGTTTACACCAAAAGAAATAGTGGGTATCCAGTGAATATAGGCAATGTGATGTCTAACAGTGTCTATCAAGCTTCTCAATGTCTACTGAGCCTCACAGTGCCTATCAAGTTGTAAGCTTGTGTCATACAGATTCAATGTAAACTGAGTGGTGGAAGAAGTAGTGTTTACCAAGTGTAGAGAGGTAAACTCTATGTGTAGAATCTACCGAGTGACACTATATCTACTGAGTCACCAGTGGTCACCAAGTTTAGAACTACATTGAGTGATTATTATGGACCAAGCTTTCACTTCTATGGAGTGCATGACAATGCCATGTAATGCAGTGGTTGCTGAGTATCAGAAGGTCACCGAGTCAGTTCAGTGAACCCGACTTATTTACTATTGGGTCGACTTCATGTTCACTTGTATTTTGGGTGAGCTTGTACTTTTGTTAATTGGAAAGGTATGTATGTAAGATGTATTGTAAGATATCATATTATATTGAAAAATATCTAGAAGTAATTTTTGAGAAGTACATGTGAATAATTATCAGTAGCAGTTTAAGGAATGCAGCAAGGTCAACATAAAAGCAAAAAAGTCATATCTATCACATAAGCTGATCAGTGCATAAAGGATCTTGTTAGCAATTAGTTGTAAATAGATTCACTGCTTCATCCTAATAGGTGAATTAGTTTCTAAATCCTTTAACAAAGGTAGACTTAATAGTCTTTTATAAATCTCTTAACTGAGTGCATACTTCATTGTGTGTTTGTAAATCCTCTAACAATGTGGACCTAGTAGTCCTCTGTGCTCCTAATAGGATAGATCACCAAAAGTGGTCAATGTAAGCCTTAATAGGCAAACTTTGTGCTAAAGTAGTGAAGTTTTGTAGGTATCATCCCCACCATAGTTTTACTTTCTATTTGGAAGGTTTTTGGGTCACCAAAACATTGTGTTCTATTTTGTGATGAATGTTTTATCTTTCAGTACTAATGTATGCAGTAGCATAGATGGATGTGTGGTAAATTTAAAGGAAAGTTTTTGAATTTATTGATTCACCCCTCCCCTCTTAGTAACTTATCATATATTGAATATTTTCAACAATTGGTATTAGAGCATTGTGGTTCTCAGGATAAAGTTTAATAGCTTGAGCAAAGATCTAAGGACAAATGGAGATGTTCATACTTGACAAGGAAATTGAAAATGAAAAGGTAGATCTGGAGATTGCCATAGCTCAACTTAAGGAAGCAAAGGAGCATCTTTCCCAATCCCTAAAAAGAAGAAAGGAACTTGCAAGACAAACAAATGACCATCAGTATGTTGAAGAAAAGATTGAAGACCTTTTCCCATCAAGCAGTTTAGATGAAGCTAATGAGGCAATCAAAGAAATCTTAGAAAATAATGGCTCTCTACAAGAAGAAGTAAGGAAACTTTAAAAAAAACAAGAAATTCAAACAATTAGACTATGTGAGATTATAGAACAAAGGAATAAGGCAAATGAAGACTTGGAGGCAAGAAACAATGAAGAACAAAGTCAATCCAATCAATATGAAGACCTTATTGATCAAATCACTGAAGCAAATGAACAAATCAGGATTCTCAAAGCATAGAATGAAAGAATAAGAACTGATCTATATTTTGAAATACAAATTAGTGAAAGAACAATGAGAGAACTGAGATCTGAAAAGAAAATCATTGAAAGACTAAAGAATGACCTAAATGCTAAAAAAAAAATCAATGAGAGAATGAGGAAATCTTAAGAAGACATGAATCAATTGAATTAGCAAAATGAGTAGAATCTTCATATGCAAAAAGGTAAAGTAGGACTTGGATACAATGAAGAAGAAGGTGAATCTTCCAAGCAAGGTGCAAAAAGGAATAAAAAACCCTCATGTAATTATTGTGGGAAAATTGGTCATACATCAAATAAATGCTAGAGAAATGGTAAAGAAAAATTCAATGGAAAGTGCTACAACTACAATCAGCATGGTCACAAAGCTAATGAATGCAAGGAGAAACCAAAATTTGAAGGTAAATGTCACAAATGCAAAAAAATGGTCACAAGGCATCTCAATCTAGATCCAAATCATTCAATCCAGCAAAACAAATTGTAAAGGAAATTTTGGATGGGACTATAGTACCTGGTGCAGATGTCATTATTATGGAGAATATGGACACACTGGCATAAATTGCGCAAGGCACCACCTAAAAAAGAAGGATACTACTATAAGGTGTTACACATGCAATGAACTTGGTCATATAGCTAAAAACTGCATGAATATAAGAAAATTTGAAGATGAAAAGAAAGCAAGGGTTGGAAACATAAGGAAACAAATGAGGCAACAATGGATTCCTAAATCTACTGAGGATACAAGCTCAAATCATGGAAATGAAGTCACTCAAGAAGTGGGTGACTCCATCCCCTCAAACTAAATTCTTAAGAATGTGTTGGAGCTGTACTTAGCAAGAAAATCATAAGTAGTTCCAACAAATGTGAAGAATGCAAATGATCCTATCAGTATTCCAGATACACAAGGATCACATAAAGGTTATCTTTTTCCAAGTTGCATCAAACTTCACCAAGGAAAGTTGGTTGAAAACCTTACTGAGTGAGGTTGGGAACAAAGGAAATTTGATTTGTTCATCGAGTTGATACTCTTGCTAAGTTAGGTTAGTGGATGATAGTTTGTCGTGCACTGTGTCATAATGGCACCAAGCATTTATGAAAATTTCCCAACAAAAGGGGTAATTTTGACTTCAATTTTCATCGCATTCATAGCATTCGAAGAGCAGAGCGATTTGAAAGAGCATTACAATATTTTTGAGTGATTTAGCAACAAGATCTTAATGAATTTTATCCTCTACTAAGCAGTGATGGTGTCTACCAGTGGAACCGACACTAAATCAAAGAAGGGTTCTAAAATGCTAGTTAAGGGCATTAAATGGAAAGCACCAAACTTCAAAATCACTCTGGCCATTGCTGAATCACTTGATCCATATGGTGCTCAATTAAAAATCTTGCCAAAGGTACTCCTAATTAATGACATAAGAACTCATTTTAAATGTATTGTTCAAGAATTAGGGACATTAGAAATGGATATTGACCTAGCTGAAATGTGTGTTGATGGATTTTTGAAACCCAAGCATAAGAACTTGGAAACAAAAGGATTAATTCATATCCCTCACATGCCATAGAATTTCCAAGTAAAATGGATAAGGTAAATATTGAGTTGATTACACAATGGACAATTATGGTTGGAACAACCCATTTTGATTACAAAGAAGATGATACACAAGGTTACGGGCCTATCAATACTAAGAAAAGCTAAGACAACCAAAACCCTAGGTGAAGAGGAACTACAAAAGGAAACCCTAGCCAAGCGGGACAGTAGAGGTTTGAAAATAAACAATGTCATTGATGTAGAGCTTAGGTTTGGCATCCACATAATTGCACACAAAATCTATAGCTCAAGTTGGTCGAATAGTGTTCTTTGTGAGGTAGTTGACCTAGCTTACAAGGTTATAAAGAAGAACCCTTAATATGATCTGTCAGATGTGTTACTGAAGCAATTGAACAAAAACATTGATAGTGTGAAGACTTTGAAGAACAATTCCTTCAAGTTTGTTTCATTACTTACATGCTTATTCTTTTATGTTAAAAAATTATTTCCATCTAAGGGCATAGTCATGTGGAGGAAAGACACCCCTATACTTTATCAAATAAATGAATTTATTGAAGAAATGGGTGAAAATTTTGAAAGGGTGTTGGATAACTATTTTGAGGCATTCAAGGAGAAAATGAAAAATAGATTTCGTATCCCACCCAAGCTTGTAGAAGAGTACAAGGATGATATATGTTTCATGGTGGATAGTGACAGAGTGTACATTCAAGTAGTCATACCAAGAGAGGCATGGGTAAAACCATTTCCATATGAAATTAACATTGATGAAGCTAGAAACATAATTGAGGCATTAGTAAATGAGCCAGCTAATCCTAATCTTCCTACATTTGGCACATATGAGGAAGTCAAGAAGAGGATAGAGCTTAGTATTAAGATTCCTTAAGCTCTTAGCAAAGGCAAGAAGAGAATTGCCAAATTGAAGACAACTAAAAGTCCTCTAATTCTTATCAAGGGCAAGGATGAGGATGAAGAGGAGGAATATGAAGAAGAAGAAGAAGAAGAAGAATTAGAGAAAGAGGAACTAGAAAGGAAGAAAGGTAGAGTGATTATTATTAAACCTCAGAAGGAACCAACTATAGTGTTCTCCAAGAGAGGTAGGAAAGGTAAAAATGAACCTGTATTTATCTTCTCTGCACCTACATTTGAGGAAAGGATAAAATAGCTAAGAGTTGGAGCAAGAATTTACAACTTCAAAGTTCTCAAATATGACTTGGACTCTAGCTAAGCAAAAGGAGATTGAGGACTTAGTTGTGGAAAAGATGGGTATTTGGAAATACTCCCCTACACAGATACAACCTCAAATCTATGCAAATTTTTTTGATAAAATCAATGTCAAATGGGAGAGGATGGTACAAACTATAAAGAACATGTTTGAACAATAGCTGAGATAGTTGTTACCAAATTTGTCTAATGCAGAAGTGAAGAAGGCATTAAAAGAACATGAAGACAGAATGATTCTAAAGCTTAACACATGCTTCATATTAACAAAGAATATAGAATCAGTGGTTAAGCATGCCTCAGATGTTTGGAGAGTTATATATCATCTCAACAAGCAATTAGAAGAAACTGTTGAAATTAAAGATGATGATAGCAGTGACAAAAATGATGATGATGATGATACTCCTTCAATCATAGTTACAACAAGAGAATTGCATGCTCAAATGGAGGAGAAGGAAGAAGAATAAAAGGAGGAAGAAGCAGTAGAGGAAGAAAAGGATGAAGATGATCCGGTCAAAATAGCAGCTGAAGCAATTGCATCTCTTCCTCACACTCCACCACATACTGTCACATCTATGGAGATAGCTTCTACTAGTGAGATTGTGAGCACAATAGTAACATCAATTGCTCAATCTTCACCACCCACCTCCTAGCTCTAGGTATCTATAATGGAAGTGTCAAGCACTTCATCCACCAAGCTGATTGTTACTTCTTCAGCTATCGATTTAACTCTCTCTACTCCTGCATCATTAGTAAGTGCATCAGTAACTTCTACAATTTTGTCTTCATCTATTCTAGTCAGCTCTATAGTTTTGATTTCATCAACATTATCTACATCCACCTCGATTCCAATTAGTTCAGATATTTCTATGGGTATTCTACTAAGTGTGGCACCATTTTTTAAAAAGTGTTTTAGTTTTTGATTTGGTTAGTACTCCTATTGGCATTCAATCCTTAAGCCCTATTTCATTTTTCACCGCTAGCCCTTCTATCTCCACTATTGTGTTTGTTCCAAAGGTCAAACCAATAATCATAGAAGTAGAAAAAAGGCAACCATTAAAACTTTTGATCACTAGAAAGAGAATTGAAGAAGATATTGACTTAGACGTAGAGATAGTAATTCCTAAGATTGACTTTGACACTACTACTATTGAAGAGATGAGGTTAGCAAGTCAACTTATAAAGAAGAAAGCTACGAAGAAGCAGTTAAGGTCAGAAAGGGACAAGGAGTATAGAATAATTAAAAATGCCAAGAATATAATTATAGATGCTATAGGTGTTGAAGTATATTCCACTCAACACATTTTGATTCAATTAGAAGAGGCTATACAAAAATATAATGAGGACTCCTTCAGACAAGAGAAACTAATTGAGAAGGCTGAAAGGAAGTTTGATAATGAGGTGCTAGAGCATATTGCTCAACAGATTACAATCAAACAAGTTGAGTTGTTCACATTTTTGGGTAATTTTGAAAATACTTTTAATAATGCAACATCACTTTTTACCAAACTTTGTGATGTCTCTAGTTTTACTAAAGAAATAAAGGAGAAGCTAAATAAGATTGATGTTGATATGCAATCAAGTGCATCAAATTTGTAGACTGACCCCTCCTCCAGCTCCTCTCATCATACCAAGGTGAAATATCTAGCAAACATGTAGGGAAAACTTCTAAGAGAAGAAGCAAGGATAAGAGAAAACTTGATCGATATTTAGAACATGGTCTTGCCAATAATGGATACAATGCAGAAACATATTGCTCATTACAGAACATTGGTCCAGGATTAGAACTTCTCAGTGGCTGATCACATGATCCAATTATCAGTAGAAGTTTAGATTGCTCTCTCCACTTGTCAAATTTTGCAAGAGAATTGGGATAATTAATTCACCCTCATCCTTAAGGTATATCAAGAATTTCTGTCTCATTTTGGTATAACTATATAGATAGTATATGTAGCCCTTTGGCATTACTGTCAAAAAGGGGGAGAGATATCAGCATAAGAAAAAAGGGAATCATTGTATATAAGGAGAAATATTAGTATAAGTGAAAGGGGGAGATAGCACTCAATAGAGTCAACATGTATATGTGTATAGCTATGTACATAAGTATCTCTATATATACATTATGTTTCATCAAGGAGATATATGTAGGAATGTATATGAAGCAGCTTTATAAATATCAATTTTGAAAAATCAAAATTCAATGAGTCAGATTATGTACATATTTTTTGGCTTATAAGTGTTTTGTCACTAATTCCAAAGGGGGAGATTGTTGGCATTAAGTTATTATTTCCATTAGTGACAACACTTATCTATATCAGTATAGCTACCGAGCTCAACACTTAGTTTCCTACACTCATTGAGCATTCCAGTATCAACCAAGCTTTGAAGTGTTCAGCATTTTACACTAAAAAAAATAGTGGCTATCAAGTGAATATAGGCAATGTGATGTCCAAAATTGTCTACCGAGCCTCACAGTGCCTACCCAATAGTAAGCTTGTGTCATGGAGATTTAGTGTAAACTAAGTGGTGGAAGAAGTAGAGTTTACTAAGTGAAGCAAGGTAAAATTTGCGTGTAGTATCTATCGAGTCACTAGTGGTCACCGAGTTTAGAACTACATCAAGTGATTAGTATGGACCAATCTTTCACTTCTATCGAGTGCATGATGATGCTATGTAATGCAGTAGATGCCTAGTATTAGAAGGTCACCGAGTCAGTTCAGTGAACCTGACTTATTTACTATTTGGATGACTTTTTAATGTGTTGTTCACTTGTATTTTGGCTGACCTTGAAGTTTTTTTAATTGGATAGATATATATGTAAGATGTATTGTAAGATATCATATTGTATTGAAAAATATCTAGAAGTAATTTTTGAGAAGCACATGCAAAGAATTATCAGCAACAGTTTAAGGAATGCAGCAAGGTCAACATAGAAGTAGAAAAGTCATATCCATCACATAAGGTGATCAATGCATAAAGGATCTTATCAGCAATTAGTTGTAAATAGATTCACTGCTTCATCCTAATAAGTGATCTGGTTTCTAAATCCTTTAACAAGGTAGACTTATTAGTCTTTGTATAAATCTCTTAACTGAGTGCATACTTCATTGTATGTTTGTAAATCCTCTAAAAAGGTGGACCTAGCAGTCCTCTATGCTCCTAATAGGGAAAATCACTAGAAGTGGTCAATGTAAGCCTTAACAAGCCAACTTTGTGTTGTAGTAGTGAATTTTTGTGGGTATCATCCCCATCCTAGTTTTACTTTCTATTTGGAAGGTTTCTGGGTCACCAAAACATTGTGTTCTCTTGTGTGATGAATGTTTTATCTTTCGGTACTAATGTATGCAGTAGCATAGATGGATGTGTGGTAAATTTAAAGGAATTTTTTTGAAGTTACTAATTCACCCCTCCCCTCTTAGTAACTTATCATATATTGAATATTTCCAACAACTAAAAGAGGAGAATTCCTTGTTAACCGACAAGTCTTACTAAGTGGTGAGACTGAACCTAAACAAAGAAGGAACTTGTTTTGCACAAGGTGCAAATGTGAAGATAAGTGTTGTAATGTGATTATTGATGGTGGAAGTGCTGAAAATCTAGTGTCAAAAATAATGGTCACCAAGTTGAAGCTGAAAAGGAAGAAACACCCATGTCCATACCGCATTGCATGGGTGCAAGATGACCATAAGGTCATGGTTAATGAGTAGTGCTTAGTGAAGTTCAAGATTGGAAGCTACTAGGATGAGGTAATATGTGATATCATACCTATGGAAATATGTCATATGTTGTTGGGTAGGCTATGGTAGTTTGATAGGTATGTTGTACATGATGGGCGAGCAAATAACTACACTCTAACTAAGGATGGAGTGAAACATAAGTTGATGTCGTTGAAGGATAAAGAAGAAAAGGTATGTAGTGCTATCAAAATATTTATTGTTAATTGAAAAAAGTTTCTTGAAGGTATGAAGCATGAGCATATGTGTTTTGCTATAATTCCTAAAGATAGTAAAGAAGAAGTAGAGGAGGTACCTATAGAAGTTGTAGATATGTTGAGAGAGTATTTTGATATAGTATCAGATAATGTACCTGAAGGATTGCCCCTAATGAGGAAGATCACTAGATGGATTTGATTCTAGGGGCCATTTTTCCAAACAAGGTAGTGCACAAAATGACACCAGTAGAAAGTGAATAGTTGAACAAGAAAATTCATGAGTTGTTGCAAAAGGGGTTGATTCAAGAGAGTCAAAGTCCATGTGTTGTACTAGTAGAATTAGCACCAAAAAAGAATAAAGAATGGAGGATGTGCATAGATTCTCATGCTATCAACAAGATCATAATAAAGTATAGATTTCCATTGCCAAGGATGGATGATATTATAGACTGTTTGAGGGAACCAAGTATTTCCCAAAGATAGATCTGAAGAGTGGGTACCATTAGATTCGCATTTTAGAAGGTGATGAGTGGAAGACTACTTTCAAGACAAGGGAAGGACTATATGAGTGGTTAGTCATGCCTTTTGGGCTAACCAATAGACCAAGCACTTTCATTAGGCTCGTGAATGAGGTATTGAAGGAGTTTATGACTAAATTTGTCATTGTTTAACTAGATGATATATTGATTTTTCATAAGACATTAGAGGAGCATTTGATTCATATTCACAAGGTATTTGATAAGTTCAGGGAAGAAAAGTTGTTGATAAACCTAAAGAAGTGTAGTTTTGTAAAGAAAGAGTTGGTGTACCTAGGATTTGTAGTCTTAGGAGAAGGTCTAAAACTAGACCCAGAGAAAGTGAAGGTTATCCTTGAATGACCTACTCCAATAAGTTTGATAGAGGTAAGATGTTTTCATGGACTTGCTACATTTTATAGAAAGTTCATAAGAAGTTTTAGCAGTATTTGTGAACCCCTAATTAAAACAATGAGAGATGGTAGGAAAGAGTTTAAGTGGACTATAGGAGCAAATAAGAGTTTTAATTTGTTGAAACAGAAAGTTACTAAGCAACCTATTTTAGCATTTCCTAATTTTAACAAGGTGTTTCAAGTAGACTATGATGCTAGTGGTATTGCAATAGGAGATATTTTGAGCTAGGAAGGTAGACTTATTTCTTATTTCAGTGAGAAGTTGAATGATGCAAAAGTAAAATATTTTATTTATGATCAGGAATTTTATGCTATAGTTCAAGCATTGAAGAAGTGAAGACACTATCTTTTTCCTAAGGAGTTTGTTTTGTATACTGCTCATTAAGCTTTGCAATATTTGAATAGTCAAGGAAAATTGAACAAAAGGCATTTAAAGTGGGTTGAGTTTTTGTAGAGTTATACTTTTTTTTTGAAACACGGGAGTGGGAAGTCTAACAAAGTTGTAGATGCTCTTAGTAGAAGATGAATTTTGCTAACAAAAATGTAGATAGAGGTGGTTGGGTTCAAGGAACTGAGTACATTGTATCCAAATGATCTTGATTTTGGTGAAGTGTGGAAGGCTTATATAGAACCTGTTACACTTGATAGGACAAAATGGTTGGGTTTCATGATCCAAGATATTATGTTGTTCAAAAGTTCAATGAGACGGAATCTCATCAAGGAGAAGCATAGTGGAGGGTTGGTTGGACATTTTAGCAGAGATAAAACCATAGCTTTGGTTGCTGAAAATTACTACTAGCCAAAGTTGCAACAAGATGTGATGAAGTTTGTACAAAGTTGTAGAGTACGTCAGATGGAAAAATGAGTGAATCAAAATATAGGGTTGTATTAGCCATTACCTATACCACAGAAGCTATGGGAGGATATCAGCATGGATTTTGTTCTTGGATTACTAAGGACACAACATGGGCATGATTCTATTTTTGTGGTGGTTGACAGGTTTTCAAAAATGGTACATTTTATTCCTTGCAAGAAGACTGGTGATGTTGTTCATGTAGCAGAGTTGTTTTTCAAATAAGTGGTGAAATTACATGGTCTACCAAAGAGTATAGTTTTAGATTGAGATACCAAATTTGTTGGGTATTTCTAGTGTACATTGTGGAAGAAGTTGAAAATAGATTTGAAGTTTAGTTCATCACATCATCCATAGACCAATGGATGGAGAGAAGCTATGAATCATAGTTTGGAAAATTTGTTGAGATGCTTGGTTGGAGCTAAACCAAAAAGATGGGATATGATTTTACCATAGGCAGAATTTGCATATAATAATTCTTTCATTAGGAATACTGGTAAATCACCATTCCAGATTGTATATTGGAATAGTCCCAAAAATGCTTCTAAACTGAGGTAGTTGGATAAAGAAGAGATAAGTAGTGCTAAAGCTGAAGATTTTGCTGAACATTTGAAGAACATACATGAGGAGGTGAGGAAGCACATCATAAAGATGAATACATAGTATAAGGCTAAGGCAGATGTGAAAAGGAGATATAAGGAATTTTAGATTGGAGATGAAGTCATGGTTCATTTAAGAAAGGAGTGTTTTCCAACGTGTACATAAAATAAGTTGAAGATGAAGAAGTTTGGACTGTGCAAGATAGTGAAGAGGCATGATTCTAGCAATGTGTATGAAGTGGAGTTGCCTAGTGAATTGAATATTTCACCAATTTTAATATTTTAGATTTTATAAAGTATTATGAAGAAGGTGATGGAGATGAAGTTGCAGATGTGTAGTGGAGCATTCCAATAGCTAGTTTGGCTACAAAGGAGATTGAGGAGATACTAAATAGTCATGTTGGAAAAAGTACTAGAAATAGAACTTATGAGGAATATCTATTCAAATGGAAAGGGATACCAAATGAGGATTCATCATGGCTAGCAAAGGAGGAGATCAACCATCTTGGTGTTCCTCTAAACACCTGAGATGTGCTAGGGTCACTTCTCAAATTACCCTAGGTGTCTAATATAGGAGCAATCCTATATGTAAAAGCAGTCTTGCATCACTCAAAAATATTTTATTTTGAGTCTCTTCTATTTTAAAATGGACTAGTAGATAGGGTGGTTACTATTTATGGGAACTTAATATTTTTAGTAAGTTTGTGATATGAGCTCCAAATGTTCTCATTTTCTACAAGAAGGTTTATTTTAGAGATATAAGCCTACCATAAAAATCTCATTTCTCCAACTTAAGTATTAGAGAAGTTATTGCAGATTTTTAGTGGAAAAAATTGTAGAAAAATCTTCAGGCTCACCGTTGGAGGCCTTAGAGTGCCTGGGTGAGATCCAAAAACTTGATAGAAGGACACTAGCATTATTTTAAGCCTGTAGATTAGGAGCTGGCATTTTTGAAATGTACTTATAATAGCCAATTGGAGCAACGATTCATGAGTTATGGCCTTTCAAAGTTGGGCTACCTAAAATATCTAAAATAATTGCCAAAGATGTATTTGGATGACTCTATATTTATTGTTAGGGTCTGTCAGCCCTAGGTATTAAGTTTCAATGTCTAAAACCTTCCCAAGCAGCATAAAATTGCCTATTTAGGAAAGACTCAAACATTGTCTAGGATAGCTCTGGGTGATAGTTCGTAGCTTGTCTTGCAAATTATTGTATTGAAAGCACCCATGTGGGTTAGCATATTGTACTTATGAATTCTATAATTATGCATTTGTGGTGCAAATAAGAAGTCCATTTTTTCTCACATTTTCTATTGTTTGTATGTTTCTATTATGAATTTGTGGTATTAAGGGGAGCTCCCTACATCAGATAAGATGCATTGTTACCAACTCCAATAGTTCCTCCATCATTATTTTTGAATTTAACAACCTTGTTCATATCACCAATCATATGATGTGAACAACCACTATCTATAATCAAATCAAATTTCTTTTTAACTTGAGAAACTAGGGATTTTTCTTCTCTAATTTCAATTTTAGAACTATCTTCTTTTATGGCCACAATTCCTAACTCATCATCATTTTCACTCTAAAATCTTTCCTCAAATTCATCATCTTCATTTATATACAAACAATCTCTAGGTTTTCTAGACTTAAAATTTCTTTGATGTATTTCTCTCTCTTTAAGGAAACTTAGAAGCATAATGATCAAATTCATTATAAGTCAAACATTTAAAAAAATTCTTACCATTTCGTTATCTTCTCACATGTAGGGCTAGTCCTTCTTCAATCTTCCTATCTTCTTTAGATCTTGATATGCTACTGCTATCATAGTCTCCATGGGTGTTTTCACTTCTAGATAAATAGGAATGAACACTTAATGCACTAAAAGTTATTTTTACTTTGGTAAATTCTCCAAATTTCCTAAGGTTTGATTTTGTTGCTTACAATCTTCCAAGCAAAGTCTCCCTAGTAAACTTCTTAGTGCAAGGTGTCAAAAGTTCAATCATCTGTGGTTCTTGCTTGAATGTTGGTGTCAAAATTTTCAAGCATACAATCTCATCTTCTTCTTTAGATCCTTTAAAAGACTTTATTCTTGCAACAATCTCATTTATCCTACCAATATAGCTTCTCATAGATTCATCTTCCATCATTTTAGCATCTTGAAATAAACATATCCAATTCTGTAATCTCATTCTTTTAGCACAATTATCTCCTCCAAAATTATATTCCACAGGCTTCCAAATTTTATGATATTTCTCTACTGATTTTACTTGATTGTATTAATTTTTAGGAATAGATGATAGTAGTGCTTCTTTGTCTCACATATTACACATAAACATATCTCTTTTTGCTTCACTACATTCCTCAAGCCTTCCTTCTTCCACAATTTCCTTTTTATTCTTTGTTAAAAGCCAATATCCTAGACCCATACATAGAAACTAAATCTTTATCTTATCCTTTCTTCCATAGTTAACCCCATCAAACTTAAGACTTTATTTTTCAAGTGACTCACCATTGATTTCCCAAAGTTGTTAAGATTTCTCTTCAAAGACCTAATGCTCTGATACCAATTGTTAGAAAGTAAAGTGCACCAATATAATTGAGAGAGGGGAGGGGGGTCAATCAATTATCCAACTATTATAATAATTATGAACCTTATTAATTCTTAATCATATGCAATATAATTAGCAACCATAAGAAGATACTCATACACAATAACACCAGATATAAACAAGGAGTCTTTGTTAGAGTAATTATTTGTTCGCACTTATTAATTAAATCAATTTGATTTAATTAATTAAGTTGCCTATTACTCTAGTTTGCTTAAGCTATCTTTTAGGTTCATATAATTAATATTTTATTAATTATAATGTGCAACCCTAGCTTTTTTAGGCTTTAGGTTACCCTTTTCGGGTTTCGATCTCCTTTATAAGGATTGATCTCTTTGTAAGTTTATCAAGAATCCATGGAATAATATTTTTCTTCTTCGTCTGAGTTTTTCATATCAAACCCTTGCCTCTTCTGGTCTTTTTCTTCTCCATGACAAGTTTTCTAAATGTAGGTTTTCTTAGACTTCATGGATTTATTATGCACTTTTTCTCAAATCCTACATGGTATCAGAGCCAGATCTACTATAGCTTGTTCAGTGTTTCAAGAAAAAGGGAGAACAAGGGTTTAGCAGATTAGATCTAGTTTTTTTTGAGTTTTTTCTAAGAAAATAGGGGGGTCATTAATTTTTGGAGGAGTTTGAGGCCAAGCAGACCTCACAGATGGATTTAGAAGGCGTCAAAACCCCCATTTCCATATAAAATTTGTCCAATTTGGACAACATTGATCTAGGAGGCAAAATTTTCTTGCTGCGTAGGGCCGTACGACCTCTACACTCACTCCGAGGTATGGAAAATTTTAAAAAATTGCAAAAAAAATAATTTTGTGCAGTTTTTAGCCGTGGCGATTAGAAAATTGCGGTGAAACTGCTAGCCGTTACCACTGTGGTCACCGCTGACAGTTTTCCTGTGGCCTATAGCGGCTCCTACCATAGCTCTGCCCAAGGTGGCCCTCCACCCTCCCACCACCTCGATAGCCACTTCACCGGTGGTATGGGGGTGGCACCTTTTTTTTTGTTTTTATTATTATTTTTTATTAAGAAAAATAATTCTTCTTGCATTTCAGAGGGCTTAGTGGTTTTTTCTCCATAACTTGAGCATACAGATGCATTTTTTTTTATTTGAAAAATGTGTTGACAAGTTGGTTTCGAGATGAAGATATTTGTATAGGCTTTTTTGAGTTTTGATGCAGCTTGGTTGCCTATTTTGGTAGTCAAAGCTGGATGTTCTATTTTGCACTCTGGGAGGCATATCTTGAGCATCTGACCTCTAATTTTGGACTTCTTGATATCACTTGAAAGCTCTTTCTATGCTCTTTTCAGTGATGCTAGTTGTTGTTCCAGATTTTTCTCCACGTACATTTTATTTAGCCTTCTACATTTTTGCATGCTAGTGGATATCATGACTGTTTTAGGTCTAGAGATCAATTTTGTTGCTTTAGATGCTTCATTTTGGCTTGTACTTTCTGTTGTACCAGTATTATGTTTTTTTTAATTAATTTTGATATTCATTGTAAGCATCTTTATGAAAACGCACTGAGATAAAGTGCCACTTCTTGCATTTTGGGATCCTTTTCATCATTGTGATTTGTTGTACTTGCACTATTTTATAAAGTTCCATGGGGAGATAGTTGATTTCCATTTAGGCCTTCTTCCTTTGTCAAGTGAGTGTCCCTTCCATGACATTAGCCCCATGATGTGTCGATGACACATGCCTTTATAGGTGTCTGTACCTCACTCTTGATGTGTCTGATTCCTGTGTTGTAGGAGATTTTTGGCCCACCTTTTAAGTTGCCTGTCACCTTACCTCATCTACATTAAAGGGGGGTTATATTGTTGTTCTATGCTTCCTTGGTTTGATGGTTCATTAGTGTGAGCTATGTATTTAGTACCTAATTCTACATACTAGTTGATTGTAGTGGTTGGCTACCTATGCATTTTGGTGAGATGGATCATCTACCATATAGACACACTTGGTTTGTGCCTTCTATTTCCATGGAGGTTCTACAGATCAACACCTTTTGACAGAGTTTTGTGGCTTTTCATGCTTCAGTGGTTCTCTTCATGATCTCTCTTTGTTCCATCTTCTAGAATATTCTTTGCTATCTCTTTTTGGAGTAGGGTTTTTCCCATGTGGTTTTCTCTATTTGTTTGATTTACAGAGATTTCCTTGTATTGGGTACCTGATCAAGCCTTATTGCCAGGACCCACTTTTCTACTTTCATAGTTGTGCTAGGTTAGCTTACCTCCTGAGCTTCACTTAATGGGGGTGTTAGAGTAATTATTCGTTGACACTTATTAATTAAATCACTTTGATTTAATTAATTAAGTTGTCTATTACTCTAGTTTTCTTAAGCTATCTTGTATATGCATATAATTAATATTTTATTAATTATAATGTGCAACCCTAGCTTTTTTAGGCTTTAGGTTACCCTTTATGGGTTTTGATCTTCTTTATAAGGATTGATCTCTTTGCAAATTTATCAAGAATCCATTGAATAATATTTTTCTTCTTCGTCTGAGTTTTTCAGATCAAACCCTTGCCTCTTCTTGTCTTTTTCTTCTCCGTGATAGGTTTTCTGCATGCAGATTTTCTTGGGCTTCATGGATTTGTTATGCATTTTTGCTCAAATCCTATAGTCTTGAGGTGTTTCTTCATTTGGTGTTGAAGGAATGAAATTGTAGTTAGCATACTAAGCATGAAGGCTTAAGGAGGTGAAGTCTTGAAGGGTGAACACATTTTTAGAGATGAAGAGGAATGAATGACAAGCAGTATGGAGAGTTGAATAAGAGATTTGAATGAGATCAAATTTTTCCTTTTTGTTGAAAAATATGACATTAATGCTCGGGTGCGAAGGTAGCTGAGATGACCTAGGGTTTGTCAGATAGTCACCGACTTACTCGCTAAACATTGCAACTCGATAAACAAACAAAATCTTTCATATTACCGACCTAGCTTGGTTAAGTCTGAAACCAACCTTGCTTGGTAGATGCATCATAGTGAACTATGTCTTATATCTAGAATACTGATTTTCCATTTGCACTCCTTCATTCTAGAACTACTTAGGATATTGCTTGAAGATGTAGTACCTGATCTTCCTTGATAGGTCTAATTAGAAATGGTGGAGTCACCCACTTCTTGAGTGACATTTCCATCATTTGAATTTGCCAGCTCTGTAGATTTAGGAATCCATTGTTGTCTCATCTGTTTTCAAATGCTGTCAGCTCTGGCTTTCTTTTCATCTTCAATTCTTCCTATGTTCATGCAATTCTTGGATATATGACCAAGTTTGCTACATTTATAACATCTTGTAGTAGTATCTTTCTTCCTTAGGTGATGCCTTGTATAGTTTATTCCAATGTGTCCATATTCTCCACAATAGTGACATCTGCACCAAGTATTGTAGTCCGAACCAAATAATGCATTGACAATTTGTTATGCTATATTGAATGCTTTGAATCTACATAAAGATGCCTTGTGACCTTGTTTCTTGCATTTGTGACATTTGCCTTCAAACTTTGGTTTCTCTTTGCATTCATTTGCTTTGTGACCATGCTGATTGCAGTTGTAGCATTTGCCATTGAATTTTGCCTTTCCATTACTCCAATATTTGTTTGATGTATGACCTATCTTGCCACAGTGATTGCAAGTAGGTCTTTAATTCCTTTGAGCACCTTGCTTGGAGGTTTCACCTTCTTCCTTGTATCCAAGACCAGCTTTACCTTTTTTTTTTTGAAAGTTTTTCTCACTTTGTTGATTTAATTGAGTCATGTCTGTTTGAGATTTCATCATTCTTTCATTGACTTGCTTTTCAATGATCAAGTCATTTTCCAAACTTTCATTGATTTGTCTTTCAGATCTTAGATCACTTTGTAAGCTTTCAATGATTTATCTTTCAATGATTAAATCATTCCTCAAACTTTCATTCTTAGATCTTAGATTCATAATTTCTTCATTTGCATTAGATAGTTGACCTACAAGATCTTCATGCTGAAAGGATTGATTATTTCTTACCTCTAAGTCTTCATTTGCCTTGTTTCTTTGTTCCAAAATTTCACATAGCCTAATGGATTGGATTTCTTGTTCTCTTCTAAGCTTTCTTACTTCTTGCTACAGTGAACCATTCTTTACTAGGAGTTCCTTGATTGCTTCATTAGCTTCATTTGAACTACTTGATGGTAAAAGGTCTTCAATCTTTTCTTCAATATACTGATGATCATTCATTTGTCTTACAAGTTCCTTCCTTCTTTGTAGAGATTGAGAAAGATTCTCCTTTGCTTCTTTAAGTTGAGCCATGGCTATTTCCAGATCTAGCTTTTCATTCTCAATAGATTTGTCAAGTCTGAATATCTCCATTGTCCTTGATCTTTGCTCAAGCTGTCAAACTTTATCTTGAGAACCACAATGCTCTGATACCAATTATTGGAAATAATCAAGACTAATAAGGTTACTGAGAGGGGAGGGGTGAATCAATAACTCTAAAACTTTAAATCAATTTTGCATAATAACATATTCACCATTCATCCATCTAATCTACTGTATGCATGAAAAGATAAACATTTATAACACATGAACACATAGATTTGGTGACCCAAAAACCTTCCAATTAGAAAGTAAAACTAGGGTGGGGATGATAACCACAAAAATTCAATATTGTAGTATAAAGTTGGCTGGTTAAGGCTTACAATGATCACTTCTGATGATCTGCCCTGTTAGGAGCAAGAAGGATTGCTAGATCCATCTTGTTAGAGGATTTACAAACATACAATGAAGTATGCACTCTGTTAGGAGATTTACACAAGACTGTTAAGTCTACCCTGTAAAAGGATTTATAAATTGATTCACTTGTTAGAATGAATCAGTGGATCTAGTTAGAATTGATTGCTAATAAGATCCTTTATGCTCTGATTACCTGATGTGATAGATATAACTTTTTTGCATCTATGTTGACCTTGCTATATTCCTCTGTTTTGCTGCTGATTCGCTTTCCCTCTTCTCGAAATATTGCAATACAAAATCCCATCCAATTTCCTTATCATGTTTTTACAAATGATATAATACATCACATATATACCATTCCAATATTTACACTGGAAAGGTCGGCCAAACACAAGTGAACAAATCTTTACTGAGTCGGCCAGATAGTAGAAAACTCGAGTTCCTCAAACTGACTCAATGACCTTCTGATACTCAGCATCCACTACAATACACTGCATCATCATGCACTTGGTAAGAGTAGAGGCATGGTCCATACTAATCACTCTAAGTAGCTTGAAACTCGGTAACCATTGGTGACTCGATGAATATTATGTCACTCGGTGAAAACTGAATCCATTGATAACCTTCTTCACTTGGTAAACACCGATTCCTTCATTTATCTTGTTTACTCAGTAAAAATTAAGTCTTTCATTTACCTTGATCACTCTATAAACACTAAGTCCTTCATTTACCTTGATCACTTGGTAAACACTAATTTCTTTGTTTACCTTGATCACTCGGTAAACACTAAGTCTTTCATTTACTGTGATCATTTGGTAAACACTAAGTCTTTCATTTACCTTGATCACTCGATAAACACTAAGTCCTTCATTTACCTTGATCACTCGATAGACACTAATTTCAATTGATGACTAGGTGAGCACTGAGAACTTGGTAAACACTGCAAAGCTCGGTGACCACTAACTGCTTGGAGAACACTGTTCTGCTCAGTAACCATTATGAACTTGGTAAACACTACTGAACTGCCCATAAGCCTAATTTCCAAAGGAATGCTTGGTATGAGCTCGGTAAGAATTTAGAATAAAATAAGTGTTGTAACTAATGACAAATATATGATAATTCCAACAGAATTTACTCAAGACCAAGGAACTCAAAACACAAGCATAAATTAGACCAGAGTATGATCAGAATAACTGTATAGTATTCAATTCTATGTACACATACACTATGAGTGCCTCAATATAAAGGCCTTTGAGATGCATCTAGAATGCCTTGGAATTAGCATCGTGATAAGTCCAACAACTAGGCACATGTCCACCAGATATGGGTTATCCTCCATTATGCACGAAAGTAAGTGCAATGATGAGAAGATAAGCATACAAGGGTGAAACATGCACATCAGTGTTGTAGACAACATGTGCAAAATTAGAAGTGCAAAAAAGTGTGTTGTCTACATGACAACTCAGTGAATGATGCAAACTCCTATGGTGTAGACACCTTGTGCATAATTAGAGTTGCGTACTTTTGTGTTATCTACATGACAACTCTAGAAGATGTGCAAACTCCTAAGTGTCTCATAAAGAGAAATAATAAAATAAGTAAAATGTAAATAGTAAATACCTATTTACACCAACACCCACGCTTAAGTGCAACTTAGGGGAGTGCACTTAAGCTCACTAATGCATAATGGGTCCCAGCTATGAGGCCATGGTAGGTACCCATGTACAAAAGTGATGCAAAAATAATGCAATGCAATCTCTCATAAAGTAAAGAAAGAGGGAAAACCTCATGGGAAAAACCCTCCTCCAAAAAGAGAGAGAGAGAGAGAGAGAGAGAAGAAGACCTCATAAGAGGAAAAAATCCATCCCAGAAGAAGAAGAAGAAGAGAGAAGTCAAGGGACTCCCCTATCTGCAACATCCTGCACCCCCAAGAGATCTCATAAATGAGTATACTTGACCTCGGTGAAGGGTTTGGTGAAAATATCAGTGACCTACTCTTCTGTAGGATAGTACTAAAGTGCAATGATCTGCTCATGTATAATCTCTCTAAAATAGTGTATGTGAACCTCAATGTGCTTTGTCCGTTGATGCTGAATTGGATGCTTAGAGATTTCAATGGCACTCTGGTTGTCACAATGAATAACTGTCAACTTAGGTAGATTGAATCCAAACTCCTCCAAGATGTGCTATAACCAAAGAGCCTTTGTAGCTACATTTACAGCCCCTTGATACTCAGCCTATGTGGAAGAAAGAGCAACATTTTTCTGCTTCTTACTTTGCCGACAAATAGGGCCAAAACCAAGGTGAAATATGTATCCTAAAGTAGACTTTTGAGAATCGAAGTCTCCTACATAGTCTGAATCTATGTATCCAATCAATTGAAGCCCTGTACTTGCTACATAATGAATCCCATGTGTGTGTGTTCCCTTGATATATTGCAAAATATGCTTGGTAGCCTTCCAATGAAGCTCATGAGATTCTTGCATAAAGTGTGAAACCATACCAACTACAAATGCAATATCAGGGTGTGTGTTTGTGTCATGTGGATAAGGTTCCCAACTAACTGTCTGTATAATGTTGCATCAACAATTGGAGTAGTGCACGTAGCCTCTAGCTTGACACTTGATAGGAAGGGAGTAGGAGCATGTTTATAGTCACTCATGTGAAACTGAGAAAGAAAGTCAAGAGAATACTTGGGCTATGAAATTGAAATCTCTATTGAAGACTATATAATCTCAATGCGAAGGAATTAGTGTAGCAAACCCAAGTCTGTCATGACAAATCTGTCCTAAAGACAGGTCTTGACACTGGCAATGATGGATGCAGTGCTCCCTATAATGATCAAGTCATCAACATAAAGCACTAAGATCAAGTGAGAGTCATCCTTTTGAAGAATGTAAACATTCAAATCTGAATGATATCTTGTGAAACCTACTAAGAGGAGGAATGAATCCATTTTGGCATACCAAGCCCGAGGAGCCTACTTTAAACCATAAATAGACTTATTTAATCTACAAACCATAGTAGAATCCTATATGAACCCCTATGGCTGCTCCATATAAATTTCCTCATGAAGGTCACCATTTAAAAATGCACTCTTAATATCCATCTAGTGTACAACCCATCCTTGAGCTGCAACAATTGCTAGTGTCAGGAAAATGGAGTTCATTTTGGCAACTGGTGCAAAAGTCTCTATATAGTCAATACTTGGAACTTGCAAGAAACCTTTGGCAACTAGTCTAGCCTTATGTTTATCAACACTTCCATCCGCTGCAAATTTGGTTTGATAGATCGACTTGCATCAAACCACTTTTCTTCCTTTATGAAGGGGAACTAAGTCCCATGTGTTATTTTTCATTAATGAATTGTATTCTTCCACCATAGCTTTATCCCATTCTAGAATCCTTGATGCTTCCTTAAAATACTATGGATCTGAAGTAATGGCTATATATGCATGTGGAAATGACTTATGTTGTGACCCAGTCCTTTGAGTATTTGAAGGATTTCCCACCAATGAACCTGCTACATCAAGAGTTTTCTATGCACAACGAGGTTTAGTGGAAGAAGATGAAGGAATGTGCTCAACTATTTGTTGACCCTATGAAGGTGGTGTCCTACGAGTCAAGGTTGGAGGAATTTCATCTTCCGAGTCACTTTCATCACTATGATCATTATCCACATAGGAGGAAGAAGGAGGAGTTGAAGAAGCCAAACTTGGACATATCTCTTCAAAATGAACATTCCTCTCATAGAAGATTTCATGAGTCTCTAGATCCATTAATTTATATGCCTTGAGATGATCAGGATATCCAACAAATGTGCATGGTTTTCTTTGTGGTTCTAATGCCTTTCTCTTTTGTGGAGGTATCCTAGCCCATGCTGGACAACCAAAGACTTTGAAGTGCTTAACACTTGGTTTCTTGTGACAGCATGCCTCAAAAGGTGTTATTCCATCTAAGGCCTTATGCAAACTTCTATTTTTAATGTAGTTGGCACAACACATGGCTTTAGCCCAAAACACTTGATCAAGAGACTTGTGTTAAAGCATGCAAGTAGTCATTTCCTTAAGGGGTATGTTCTTTCTTTTAGCTACACCATTCTGCTATGGCGTGTATGCAACTGAATGTTGAAGATCTATCCCCTCATGTGTGCAATAGTCTATAAGTATGGAGTTGACATATTCTCTACCATTGTCTGTCCTTAGTATCTTGATGGCTTTCCCAGATTTCTTCTCAACTTGAGCTTTGAATGTGATAAAGTTATCAAAGAATTCACTCTTATGACCAAGGAAAAGACCCAAGTTTACCTTAAAAAGTCATCAATAAATGTGAGAACATAGTGGGCCTTACCAAAAGAAGGTACTAGAAAGGGGCCAACTACATCACTCTGTACCAATTCTAGAATAGTAGTTGCCTTCCAAGACTTCCCCTTATCACATTTCTCTTTGAGATGTTTACCTGCTTCACAACCTAGACATACTCCCTCAGAAAACTTGACTTGAGGTAGACCAATGACCATTTCCTTGCTACTTAATTGCTAAAGGTAGAGATAATTAAGGTGTCCAAATCTTTCATGCCATAGTTTACTTTGAGTGTTTGAATGAGTCAACAAGGCAAGAGACATGGACTTAGGCACAAAATGTGAGAAAGAATAAAGTCTAGTCTCATGGTTTTCCTTTCCAATCACCACCATTGAATCATCTTTTAGATTTTTCACCACTACTATGTCGGGGAGGAACTCTACTTTGTTTCCACATCCATTGTGAGTGATTTGATAGATGGAGAGAAGGTTGGTGCTAAGGTGAGGAACATGAAGTACATCTTTGAAGACACCATTCTCTAACTCAACATTCCCTTTGCCTTCTACTTCAATTTGAGTATCATTGCCCACATAGATGAAAGGTACATTTGAAGGTTTTAAAGAGGAAAAGTACTCCCTTGAAGCACCCATATGATGGGTTGCTCCTGAATTTAGAACCCATTCCTTTGCATTATTAGTACTTGCAACTAAAGCTTGTCCCTTGCCCTTTGAAGTGGTTGAAGATCCCTTGTCTGTGTATGTATTAGGAACATCAATTTTGTGTTTCCTCATAATGTTGATCAATTCATCAATCTGCTAATCTTTGCACTCATGTTCTTCATGTCCATTTTTCTTATAGTAGGAACATGTTTTCTTCTCCTTCTTGTTGGAATTGTTCCCCTTTTGATTGTTCTTGGAAGAAGACTTTCCTTGTTGTGAAGAAGAATGTTGATTGGAGGATGATTGTTGTTTTGAGGTGGATTGTTGTGTTTCATCTTGTAGCTTAGCATTCCATTACTTCTGCTTCTTGTTTGAGTTTTTACCACTTGAATTTCCTTCATTTTCTACCAAGGCTTTGGTTTTGGAAGACTTGAGAATTCCCATACCCACTAGATTGTCATGTTCAAATGTCAATATTTTTGAGAATTTCTCAAATGAAGGCTTAACATAGGCACTACCCATTGTCACTTTGTGTGTATTAAAGCTAGAAAAAAAAGGAGCATATTTAGGTGGAAGATGAGTCATGATGTATTTGATCATCTTTCCATCTTTAATAGGTTCACCACAATCCTTCAACTATGCCCTATACATTTCTACTTGGGTAAGATAGTCTTTAATTGTGTCAAAATTTCTAGCATCCAACTTGAGAATTTTATCCTCTATGGTGTAGGCCATCTCTTCATCTACTGTCTCATACAAAGCTTCTAGTTTATCCCAAACATCTATTGGATCTGTAAGCTTCCTCATATGAAATTTCATAGGATTAGAGATATTTTTCAACAAGGTGCCTAAGGCCATCTCTTCTATGGATTCCCAATCTTCTTTATGAGCTTCATCAACATCAACAGGAGGTTTCTTGGATGCACCAGTGACATAACGCCATAAACCTTTTTCTACCAATGGCTCTTTAATGTTTTCTTTCCAAGTAGAATAATTATGTGGAGTTAACTTTCAAAAAGAACTCATAATGAAAGAACACAAGATAAAGGAGACACAGTACATTGTACACCCCCCCCCTTTTCACTCAATCAAAAAATTGCCACCCCCCCCCCCCCCCCCCCCCCCCCAAATAAATAATTTTAGCACTTTATATATAGTGCGTTTACAATGGGCCACTTGCCAAAATGGACAAAGTGGACTTTCTAATTTTTTTGATTACAACCTCTGTATAGAGTACAAATTTGGACTATTACAATGTAGCTCAAAATTACATTAATTATGAAGCATTACAATGCAAAACAAGACCTATCTCTAAAAGTGATACTTTTGTCCAAATAAGACTACAATCTAACTACAGATCTAAAAACTAGACAAAAAAATATAGACTTAAAAAAAAATAGAACTTGAAAAGGAGTCCAGATGAGCCTGTACGATGCCTTTGAAGTTGCAAAAGTATGATTAGCCAGGTAGAGTCACCAAAAAAATCTTATACTAAGAATTTTGAGCACCAAAACTAGAAACTAGCCACACCACTAAAAATTCAAGAAATTTTACCTAAAATAAAAAAAAATTGCACCTGATTTGGAGTCTGGATGACCGAGTTATGGCTGTTTGAAGTTAGGCTGCCAAATCAAAATTGCATATGAAGAGGGGTCTATAGAGGAAAACACTATATTAAATTTGACATCCCAATGGTCGTCTCAACAATTCAAAAATGCCTTGTAATGACAGTCAGACAACCGTCATTTAGGCTATCAAATTGATGACATCAACATCTACCTAGGCCTTTGATGATGTCACCTTGTACGATCAATGATGTGTTAATGTACAAATTGTATGGTAAAATGCAATGTGTCACCTTACAGGGCATACGGTTGCTGTTGACTGTGCAAGTTTGGTAGTGTGACTCAGCAGCTAGCTGTACTATCCACATGGGATACAATAGGCTAATGTCACGAGTTGACTTGTTTGTGGGAATCCATGTGGAGTAACAAGGAAGTGACATGCGTCTGATGCTATCTGCAGGTCCACATGTGTATGGGCCCCAAAATGTAGTACGCTAGCAGATGACTGTGCGGTGTGTTAGATCTGACGTGTCTTGGTAGATGAGTCTATACTTGTTGCATGTTGCAAGCTGAAATAATAGAGGTTGCTTAAGTTTGTGCCAAATTTTTGAAAGGCGACTACTAGAATCCTAGTTTTCATGTCGGTGTTTGGGCTTTTAGTTCCACATTTATCAATGTGGGTGACTTTGATATGTTTAAAATGAAAGGCTGTGCAATGTATCAAATGGCAAGACATATCCACTAGAGGTTGGAGTTCCTAGTCGCTGGTGTGAACAGTCCATCCTAATTTTGTCAATTCAGTCACGAAAATTGTGTTTTCACCGGTTGGAGGGAATATTCAGCTAGATTTATTAAAGTATTCAGTGGATTAATGTGAATTTCTCATTGCTATACCTGTGAAATAAAATATTCTTGAGCATAGGGCTAGGATGTGATTACCTGGTGCCTGTGCTAAAAAAAATTTCTCTGCCTAGATGTTTGAAAAAATATTTTGAAAAATATACAAATTTTTTTTGCAGAATTAATCAGATCCGAAAATGAATTTAACAAATCAGATAAAGACCATACCCAGATTTGCAAATCGGGCCTTCGGGTTTCGATTTGCTAAAAAACATTTTCCTCTCAGTTGACTATGGCCTAAAATAGGTAAATTTATAGTCAATCTTCACCAAATCATTTCTCTGAACACAATGGTGAGGTCTACTTCAACTCTAGATGCTCCCAATTGTAGCTAATGCTCTAGATCTAAATCGGGTCCCTTAGAGAGATGAAGCAATGAGGTCTCCAATGGCTATGTGATGAGTATCTCCCTCAGATCTGATACCATGTAAGAATCTGCCTTAGGACAGAATTTACCCAAGACCAAGGAATTCAAAAAATAAGCACAAATTAGACCAAAGCATGATTAGAATAACTGTGTAGTATTCAATTCTATGTACAAGTACACTATGAGTGCCTCAATATAAAGGCCTCTAAGATGCATCTAGAATGCCTCAAAATTAGCATCATGATAAGTCTAACAACTAGGCACATGTCCACCAGATATGGGTTATCCTCCATTATGCATGAAAGTAATTGCAATGATGAGAGGATAAGCCTACAAGGGTGAAACATGCACATTAGTGTTGTAGACAACATGTGCAAAATTAGGAGTGCGAAAAACTATGTTGTCTACATGACAACTCAGTGAATGATGCAAACTCCTATGGTGTAGACACCATGTGCATAATTAGAGTTGCGTACTTCTGTGTTGTCTACATGACAACTCTAGAAGATGCACAAACTCCTAAGTGTCTCATAAGGAGAAATAATAAAATAATGCAAAATAATAAAACAATGCACTAGCCTAAGTAAACTTAAGTAAAGTGTAAATAGTAAATACATGTTTACACCAAATCTTATCCATATCTTCTTCTTACTTGATGTGCACCTAACCTCATCATTAGGACAAAATTTAAAACACATCCTTAACCACACTTAACTAGACCATCAATCCTCCATCTATATGATCACATTCTCTATCTGCTACTCTATTAGTCTTGACATGAATACTACTATGTTGATCTCAATGAAATACATAATCATGAATGCAACATGTCAATCATGTTAACAATCTCCCACATGCTTTGGAAATGCTTAGGATACTCCCCTAAAGGAGTACCATTAGAATTCATGCTATCAATATCTTGTAGGACACCTTGATGAATTATTTATTGAAGATAATAATCAAACAAGTTCACATGTTGTGTTAGAAAGTCAGTCAAGTGAAGCACCTAAGAACATATTGAAGTCAAATATAGTTACCAATCAATCCCAATGTGATTGAGAAGCTCATTTGATATGTTATTATAACTAAATTAGCAAGAGAATAATGTAGAGATCCTTAGAGGTGGCATTCAGATTTGTGCACTTAATAGGAGATAGACATGCATGTGTAGAATCTATGGTTATGTATGCATGAGTTTTTGAGGTCATATGTGAGCATGCAAAAGGAAACAAGTTTACTAGCATTTAGGAATAGCTTTTTGTGATTGTGTACTTGTCCAATTAATGGAGTAGCTAAATGAAAGATATGGATCAAAATTATATTTTTGAGTACAATTTGATCGTGAGTGAAGTTAAGAAGAAAATTAAGAGAAAATTGAAGGATGTCAAGGAAAATTTGAAGTGTGTGCTTCAACAAACCCTATTTTCATTATATTTGAGTTATTTTACAATATTTTGAAGGTTAAATCATGTTTAATATTTAGTTTAGTTAAGATTAATAAATCTATGATTTATAATGTGGAGGATGTACCTAGACCTAAGTTGAAATTAAACCCCGCACAATCTGATGCATGATAGGCTCTTCTTGTAGAAGCTCTTAGTAACCAAATATCTTTTATATTGTAAGAATTTGGAGTCCTTTCATTTGGAGAATATTGTAATGAATTTTCAAGTATTAATGGATGCTTTATGAAGCATTTGTCATCTCTTGTCTCCATCTTGTTGCATTTTTGTTTGTGAGTGGGTACAGGTGTTTGGCTACTTCATCAGTGGTATCAGAGCATACCTTTGTCAGTGGTAGTAAAGTAGTACATCATCAGTGGTATCAGAGCGTAGCTACATCAGTGGTATCAAAGCATACCTTTGTTAGTGGTAGTAGAGCTAGTCTACATCACAATCCTTGGAAGATGACCCTTTGACCGCATTGTTGCAATGTTTAGGGGTCTGTTATACATGAAAGAAATTAGTAGTTAATAAGGAGTAAATTTGAGAATATAGGAGAGGGAATCATTTCACAATAATTTGATAAAGTTCATAATCAAGACATGTCATTTAAGGTAGGTCAGAATGACTTAGTCAAATACCTATTTTACTATGAATTTGACAATGAAGAGTGGATCAAGATTATTTTAAGTAGGATTCATGATGGTAAGTTCTAGATTGAAAATAATATGATACAAATTTTAGCTAATCTAATACATGAGGTTATTGGCTATATCCCTTTAAATGAAAAGAGTGTGAAGAAGTTTTGACTTGAAAATTCACCAATCATTATAAAATGGAAGATGGATTATATTCAACGAGAGAGAACAAATGATGTGAGGTTTGCTAGAAAAATTATTGTAACCAAGATATTTTCAAGTTTTAGGGAGGATGATATTACAATAGGCTTTGTCCATGTAGCCTACATGATATGTGTTTACAGATCCAAAGTAGATCTATATTAAATATTAAGAGAAAACTTGGTCAAGAACATGGAGAGGATTAAGAAAGTGAAAAACAATCAATTCATATTTCAATCCCTAATTACTTATATGTTTTTCGACCTGCTAAGGAGATTCCCATTCATGCCAATTATTGAGATCAATAATAGTGACAAGTGTTCAATGGAAAAAATTAATGATTTATATAAGAGACATCCCATAGAAAAGATTGAGAGTAGTACAGACCTAATTATAAAGACATTCCAGAGTGAGATAAAGTAGAGATTTAGAATTCCTCATCATTAGTAGGCAAGTATAAGGAAGATATGTGTTTTATGATTGATACTAATTTTTCCTACATTGAAGCAATAGAACCAAGAATGTTATATGTTGACCCTCCTAGTTATGAGGTGAATGGGGAAGAAGTTGATGGATATCTGAAGGAAATTATTGAGTCTAATCCTGATCAAGAATTTGATAGATTTGACACATTTGAAGAGTACATGCAAATGACTTATTAATAAAAGCTTAAGAAGTCAGCCAAGAAGAAATTGGAGACTACAATGAAGTAGATTATGGAGCAAGTGCAGATTACACATGATGAATCTGCATCAATAAGATAGACAATATTAGGGAAGAAGAAAAATGGGAAAGAAAGTATAATGTTTGTGCCACCATTGATAACAATTCCAGTAGAATCAGCACCAACTGTAGGAGTTACATTAGTTGAACCAATAGTTAAGGGTAAAAACACAAACCTGTGTCACCCTTTTGTAAAGGAAAAGGCTAACAAAAGTATAATTGTTCACCTTCAATGATATAACATTGGTATCATTATTTTGAATTTGGAAATGAAGTAAACTAATGAAATGTGTAGAAATGGATGCAGTTTAGGATTATAATTATTAATAATTATTTGGATTAAGAACTAATATATTTTCTTAATTTTTATAGATAAATTTTTAGGTGCTAAAAAATGCTGAAAATTAGGGGTCTAGTTCCTACCACTAAACTACATGGAAATAAACTTATTTCCCTTTGATCTTAGACTATGTTATAGATTACATATTTATCTAGAACAATCAAAGATAAAAATCAGCTCTAGACCTATATTTTCTCTTTTATAAGGATTGAAATCTCAACTCAGCTTAAATCGGTAGTTTTCATCTCCCACGACATTTCTCAAAACAATTCTATTCTAACCAGGAGAAAAATTGTACATTCTAGCAGAGCACTCTCTCCTCTAGAACGTCATATAATTTTCAGATTTTTTTAATATGATCTAATATTTTTTTCTTTCTCAAAATTGACATCTTTTCAAGTTCTAAAATATGTGGTTGCAGAATTTTTTAATTACAATATGCTATATCTAATTAAACAGTATAAACTCTATATGAAAATATTCTTGACTCTAAGCACTATAAAATGGTGTTTACATATTATTAAAAAAATATCATGAAAAATAGTTAGAGTTATTGAAATGCCACTTTTCTAAAATAATTTTATTTCTTTAGTAATTGGATACAAACTAGTATAAAACAAGCATTTAATAGACATTTCCAATTGGAAAAGTGTGAGACCATATATAATTTAGCTAGAATGAATATATCTAGATCATAAGTTTTTTAAAAAATAATATTTTAGATAGAAATATTCAAATTCAATCATTTTGATAAGTCAGCCTGAAAGGTGACATAGCTTTGTGCTTTTACCCTTAAAGCATCACTCATTCCATTTGCAGTAGTTGCACAAGTGCAATGACAAATCATTTCACCACTAGTAATTCAAATCAATAGTGCAGAAGAAGAAGAAAAATTAAAGATAGTAGAAGTAAAGAGGAAATATGTAAGGTTACTAGAGGTGAAAAAAGAACCAATAGAGGATTCTAAACAAAAGAGAATGAAAAAAATGGCCATTGGACCTGGTAAGAAACAAAAATTCATGATGACCTATGAAGGGGGGAAAAAATGAGATGATAGATTAAGACTCCTGAGGTCACAAGATAAGAATTTTGGAAATCTTAATGGGAAAGTAAGATAATAAGAGGGGGGTCATGAATCAGGATCTACAAAAACTTTTCACTTATTGGAAAAAATAGCAAATTAAATGTATTCACATTATAACCCATCTCATATCTAGATCACTTAACCATATAGTCATAAACAATAACAATGAAATAGATCTAAGTGTGCATTACATCCATAAACATGAAAGTAAATGTAAACACTTAAAACACAAGATTTGGTTTCTCGAAAACCCTCCAAGTTGAAGGTAAAATTGGGGTGGGGATGACACCCGCAAATCTTCACTACTACAACAAAAAGTACACCTATTAAAGATATAATGCTTGATCACTTTTGGTGATCTCCCCTATGAGGGGATTTCCTTACTAAGAACTTACATGACTTATTTAGTTTTCCTTGATTAAAGTATTTAAAAATTATAACTAAGTAAGCACTCTATTAGGAGATTTAAATAGGTGCATGTTAAAACCACTCTATTAAGAGATTTACCTTAATTCACTTGTTAAAATGTCTCAATACATAATCCTTTAGTTAGCACTAAGATGCTAGGTTATGAGACTTCTCTTTCCTTGTCTGATTTGGTCTCCTTATCTGACATACTTTCTAATGCCCTTCATTGCTAGGTTTCTCTATCTTATCTATGATTTTAACTTATAAAATATAGCCTTTCTTTGCCCATACACATGTATCTTAACTCTCTCCTAATCCTTCTCATACACACTTAATCACTTACTCATTATTTAGGGTTAGGAACCTTCTTAAACAAACAACTAGAGAAGGTTTTAGATCATGATCAATGATCTGATCTCTCCCTTTTGTTTCTTAGTCCTTGTAATTTTCTAATTGGTTACTCTTCCTTCATAGGGATTGATGTCCTCTAAAAAAATATATAATTACCTCCTTATATATATCTAAAATCCTTAAATCCCATGAAGAAGTTGACCAAAATGGTTTGCATAAGTGTTTATGCCATCACAAACACATATGTCAAAACTAGTTTACTCAGGACATGAGTACCCTAACACTCAGTCACAAATAATATTCATGATATCCCTTAGCTTCTGTATGCTTGGTAGCAACTATCTCACTTGGCATAAATTGTCTTTCCTTCACTCTATATCTACTATCTTTACTTGGCATAAACTTTCACTCAATCTATAATGGTATGCTTAGCAACCTAATAATTTATCAGTGTAAATTGAAATGGGAAAAAGTCTTACATTGTTTGGCCTTCATTGGTTGGCTCAATCATAGTGATGACTAACCAACTCTACCTAGGCAATGATTAAGTATTTGACACTAATAGTCAACACAAAATGGAAGCCAACAAAAAAGAGAAAGAAAAGAGTAAAGTAGAGGCATCGAGCAAAGAAAAATAATTATGGAAGTAAAGTTGAAAGTCTAAATTGTGCAATTATTGATGGTGGAAATTTTCTACAATTAAACAAATTTTATGATTTGTATAGCAACTTTGAGAAGTTAAAATTGGAAAATGTAGCAATTAGACATATGATCCTAAATAGAAAGAAATTCATTAATGTAGAAGGACTTACTCCCAAGGACTTTTGTACAAAATTGGTAAATAGAAGACTAAGAGTGTGGGAAGAGGACAATAAAATTATAGAAAATATGATTAGAAAATTATGCAAGATAGACAATGAAGAGAACCTAGAAAGCTTAATGAAAAACCTTGAACCTTATTTGAGGAGCAAGATGAGA
Source organism: Cupressus sempervirens (assembly GCA_028749045.1). Taxonomy (NCBI): domain Eukaryota; kingdom Viridiplantae; phylum Streptophyta; class Pinopsida; order Cupressales; family Cupressaceae; genus Cupressus; species Cupressus sempervirens. The sequence goes on from CM053792.1 coordinate 202,629,574, forward strand.
AATATTATAATTATGGGAGGAAACTATGAGGACGTAAAAAAAGAGCAAAAGGTAGTCATAGTAAAGATAATGGTGGAACTTACACCTTCTAGCCCCTAGAGAACAACAATAGAAAAACCATTAGCCTCAAAAGATGTAGAAATGAAAGAGGTAGAAGAAAATGGAGAAAAAGAAACACTAGTATCACCATCCCCTTAGATAGCTATTAGCACTAACACCGTGAATGTAGAAAAAACAAGAATTAAAGTTGATACATGAGAAGATCATTTCAAGGATTTTGGCCCTAATGTTGGAAATTTGGTAGGTTATACAAGTTTTGAAGATGAAGGAAAAAGGTAAGAAGATAAAGAGAAAAAGGATGAAGAGGAATAAAGAAATAAGAAAGAAGAAGAAAAGAAAAATAAAGAAGAAGAAAGAGAAGAAAAACTTAAGATAGCTGTTGAGAAGATGAAGGATAATTAGAGATTCATAGTCCATGAGACTTCTTTCTTCAACCCACAACTAAAATGTGTCATAAGAGAGAAAGAGGAGGCACCCTTATAGCTAGAGATAAAGAGAAAATAATCTAAAAGATTAGTGATTGTACAAAATAAAAAGGGAGAAAAGAAATATAGGAATGCAAACTCCACAAAAGGTAATGAGGAAAAGTGAACCTAGTTCATCAAGGTTGCCATTTGAATTAGCAATAGTGACTCTATCAACAAATGGTGCAGATGATGATGATGATCTTATATTTATATCACCCCTAAGAAAAATCATTGAGAAGACCAAAAGAGTAAAGAATTTACAAAGCTCATTGTTTGAAGTTACTAAGAAATTATAGAGTATTATATCAATAAGAGTTAATAAATCAAATCTGTAGGTAAGAGAAAAAGAAGTGGTCAAGGATTTTGATAAGGAATTTTACTCTATTATTAAAAGTTATAGATACAAAGGCATAGACTCTTCATTATGCTGGAATTTTTAGGAAGGTTTTGAGAATATTAGAGAAGACTTGAAGATTTTTTATACATGAATCGAGGAGTTGAGGAAATATTTGATAGAAAGAAAATAATTATATGGTAAATGTGTCATGTTACATAATTTTATGAAGGGCATTTTATATGAGATAAATAATAAAACTAAAGAGTTTAAAAATCTTGTTAGTGAGCTACAAAGTCCTAATGTACAAATCATGGACTTGGAAAGAATAATAGGTAAAATTCATGATGATATTGGGTTATTTATGTTACACAATAGAGTTGCCATTGCACCCAAAGATCAACTTGTCAATGCCTAATACAACCACTAGACTTATAGAGCATAGGAGGTGGTTAAGGCATGTCATGAATCCTAAAGGGGAATGTTTGTGGTTAGTCCAACAATCCCCCCTCATCATTACCTAAAGAGATTCAATGTGACCAACCTATGATACCAATTGTTAAAAAACAATAATCCACTAAGATAATTGCAAGGGGGGGAGGGGGTGAATGAATTATCCAATTAAAACATTTATAAAACTTAATTAATCTTAACCATCCAATAAAAATAAAAAACCGTAACAAGATGCACATACACAACTACACCAGATTTGTTAACTAGAGAAACCCTTCATCAGAGAGAAAACCCTAGTGGGAATGATACCCACAAAGATATAATGATATACATACACACATACACATATATTCCTTGTTAGAGGATGGACCTTGTTAGGAGTCTATAAACACATTTAGTATAGAAGATTCCCTGTTAGGAGACTTTGAATCCATATTATAAAATTCCAACCCACTATCCAAATAGATTTTGGGGCAAGACTGTTGAACTCACTGCCCAACTGATCTCTCAACTATTCCTTGCAAAATAGTTGTTCATACTATATACTTTAACCTCTTTCCTCTATCCTACCAATTGGACCAATCACTATCAGATGTTGTAGACTAGATCACAAATCTTAGATCCAAATATCAAACCTCAAATCTCAGAATGAAACCTTGGTAATGAAGTTCTCTCTAACTTCTCTCTACTCTACTTATCTTCACATATCTACTATTTCTCTTCTATTCCACTCTTCATGCTTCTTGAAATTATTCCTACATCCATACATAACAAAGAAAAATTTCCTTCCTTTATACCAAATCAATAAAAAAATTCCCTAAGTCAACTATTACACCTTCTCAATTAATTATTATAGGACCTCATGAAGAACACATTATATTTAGCAATAACAATAATTAGTCACCTTGTAACTTGAATAACTTTTAGCATGTGTAATATTATGAAGAGAAAGCTTAACCATGTCATCTTAAACATGTATTCTACATGAATTTAACATTTATTCTCATGATACCAACTCTACTAAGAGATATAACAAGTTTACCAGAACATTCTTTTGTAAAATCTATCTCAGAATAGTCTTCACCAAAACTTGCATAACTTCTTCCAGAATTAATGTCTTATGATTTTGAGGTTAGTTTCATATATTAGACACTTATTAGTATCTCCCTTTAACCTCACTTGGTGAAAATACTTAATGATCTATCCATACCAACTTGATCTTTCTGTTTTTCTTCTGTCAGATACCACAGAAAATTGTTATGTTGACATCAATGACAAACATGATCATGAATGTAACATATCATCATGATAATGATCTAATAATGTTTCTACAATAATTACCCATAGAAATATCATTAGCATTAATGCTTCCAACAATATCCCTCTTTGACATTGATGGCAACATAGATGAAAAACATCTAGTTCCAAGAATACCAATTGTAAAAGACTATTGTCTTTTCTTTTAAAATCCTCTTCATCAATCATTCTCCCCCATTGATATACCTCAATGTGCTCCATATCAAACTATTTTTTATATTTTAATCTTTCCCTTCAATGAACTCTATATCAAATTATTTTTCATGTTGTAATCTCCCCCATTGACATCAATGTCAAAGGTTTCAGCAACCATCTATCTCTACAATAACTATCTCTAACTTGCTCAAGTTTCCAAAGAAACTATTGAAAACAACATGCATCAAGAGTCTTAGATGATTGTATCCATGATAGATACTCCCCCATATAGGAAGTATCAACATTTAGTCCAAAAAAATAATAGTGCTCTGTAACACTTGACTGACACACTCTTGCATCATCTACTGTGACTTACGTAGTGTTGAGATAATGGATGTTGCACACATTGCATAATATTACTTAAATTTTATTTTTTATTTTATTATGTAATGTTGTATCTAGGAGCACCTAGATGGGCATGCAACATGTAAAGATTCTCATGAAATATTCTTGATGAGTTGTATTGTAACACTACGATAATATTTTATGTAATTATTTAATACTGGAGAAAAGAATTAAATGCCCAATATTAAATATGGGGTCAATGGGTTAGGTAGCACATGGTTTTAGCACATGGTTTATGTAATACCACTTGGTAGTTTTGTGGGACTTGCTAATATATAAGCAGCCACAAGGGTAGTTATTGGTTTGACAAGGAGAAGACAAAAGGAAAGAGTTGAGTGGGACAAGGCTTGACAGGGTAGCCAAGGGAGCATTTGTGAAGGTTCAAAGCATGGCATGTGATGTGTGGATTCATGCTTATTTACATAATTTTCTTAGTGGTGGCTATGGCTTTGAAGGCTTCCATGGTTGTATTGAAATAGTGTTTTCTCTAAATAATACATGGTAATGAATGCTTTTGGAGAGGTTTCCCAGGGTAGATCTTGTGTCACAATTTTTGTGAGCATGTTGTCTATTCTCTTACATGTGATTTTAATTCCATGTTTATTTTAGATCTATTATGGGCTATGTGGAAATAGTTATATTCCTTGTTGCCAAGTTTCTTTACAAGTGGTATTAGAGCTATGGTTTTATTGTTGTAACCCTAGATTGAATCCATGGGAATGCATGAGTAGATAAAAGAAAGGGCAAGATATATGAGTTATTTATTATAGATGTGAGGGTTCTAGATTCATTGTTATGATGGGATGTTGGAAGATTTTGGGCATCTAAAATTGTTGAAAATTTTTTTTTTTGGATGTTTCATTTAAATGAGAGTTTTAGGGGGTAGCTTGCAAAAATGACCTCTTGGGTAAAAAAAAACCTCACCATTAGATCTAAGTTGATATTTCCATAAATTTTGATATATAATATGCCCTAGTTTGGCCATTTTTAGAGAAAATGAAAGAGTTTTTTAGTCTCAACCAGTCATGGCCGTCAAATTTAATCCCATCAAAAAAATTTTCACAAAAAAGAAGAAGAAAATCACAGTGAAAATGGTAAAAATATTGTCTTAGCCATAACTTTCTCTTAGGATATTAGATTTTAGACTTCTTACAGGTGTTGGAAAGCTAATTCAGAGCAATACAACTTGGTGTAGGTTTGGTTCTATGATTTTGACATTTTATCTGGTTTTAAGAGCCCAAAAGTTAGATGTTGTTTATCTAGAGCATAGATTAGGGCATAACTTGGCCATATGGAGTTGGATTTCAGACTTCGAGTAGTCAACAAAAATCTCTTAGAGAGCTCTACACATCGGTTCAGATTTGATGTAGGTTTGGCATGATTTATTTGGTGATATATTAATCTGAATAGTTTATGGTATATGGTTTGACTATGGTAACATTGTGAGTTTATGGGATAAGAGATTTAAGATTTGATATCATTGTATATTCAATTCATATTTTAGATTAGTCTCATGATGATATGATTATCAGTCTTTGGTTTGGATATGTATGATGAATTTTTGGATCTACAAGTTGTGCGGTGTTATAAGAGGTCTATACTTACATGTTGCATTTATGGCTTGGTTATGGATTCTCTTTTCCTATTGATCTTCCATTACTGATGCTATTTAGATAAGTGGCTTGAATTTGGGTTGTCTATGCCCTAAATCACATGATTTGCTAATTTTTTTCTTTATGTGGAAGGGATGAGATATTGTTATTTTATGCTAGCAAGTTGGACATATTAAGAGTCAGATGCTTGGTTCATGGATGTGATCATGGTGCCATAGATTTTGACATGACATGATTGGATATACAAGTACATCTTTGATGTTTATTGGCTTGGATTTTTGATTCAGTTATGGTGGTGTATCTTCTTGGTTGAGGATCATGGTTATTTAGTTTCTTTTGAGGAGCTCATGATGCGCACTTTGAGTTCTTTAATGGTTTGATGCCTTGGTTGATTCTCATAGTTAGAGGATGGATTTTTCATCATGATGTCATGGATAGCTTGGATACATGGTTTAGTGGGAGCTTGTGACAATGATGGGGTGATAGTGTGAGATTAGTTCCTAGTTTAGTTTGGTTTATATCTTCTTGGTTTGGAGATCTTGGTTTCACTTAGTACTAACACTTTGGTTGTGTGAGTGTAGACCTAGAGGATCTTCATGTAGGAGATGGATTTTATAATGCCATAGGTGATATTGTACCATATTTGAGTGGGAGTTATTTTCATTGATATATTTATTGAGTGTTTGTAGATGTTGGAGGTTTGTCTTAGAACCTATTGCTATAGAAGCATCTTTGACATTTACATGGTGCACTTTTTATCTTCATGGTTTGTGAAGATGGTTAGATCTTGAGGACTCATGGGGTTGTTGGTTATGTTCATGGTTTTTAGAGATGGTTCTTCATGGTATGTGAAGATGGTTTTCTTTGTGGTGTGTGGAGATGGTTGCATCTTGAGGACTCACAAGGTTCTTGGTAAAGGTGTGGTTTTATGCTTTCATTTGGCATGTTATCCTTGGTGTGAGGATGGTTTCATTTTTTATGTCATGGTATACTCTTGATATGCATTTAGAGTTTTTACATGTTATAGTATGTTCATATGGAGCATGTTATCTCTTTGGTTGAGATGGTTTAGATCATGTTGTCAATTTTATGCTCCTGAGGCCATGGTTGGAACTTTGACATTGATCTTGGTTTAGTTTCTTGGTATTGAGTACACTGATCATAAAATGGATACTTCATGATATTGCTATGTTGCATTTGTAGTTGGCATGGATTGATTGGTTATAGGTGCTCATGGATACTTAGAGATGGTGATGATGCTGATTTCTCTTGGATTAGAGAAGTATTTGTTGGGATAGTTGATGGTTTCAGCAGAAAGTCCAAGGGGCAGTCACTTGATATGGAATTGAGAGGAGATTGTTCTTAGATGAGTCTTGGTTGGAGACTTGGGTATCTTGATGAGAATTCTCATTCCCCACTCTTGGTCTACTCGACGATTTTCTACTTTAGAGGTATAGCCCATTATTTTTTCTCAAGTGTATTATGTTTATGCTTGTCTTTCATGGATATAGATCTTGAGCTATGGTACATGAGTTAGTTCTAGAGGGTTCATTTGAGATATGGTTTAGAATTGGTTATCTCCATGTGCATATGTTGTTATATTGGTTGAGTTTGGGAGATGGTTTTATATTGGGAACATTCCTTAGTTTAGGAATGGTTTATGAGTTTGATCTTCTTGTGAGAGGCTTACATCCATGATTAGTTATATGGTATGTTTTGTGTGTTGTTGTGGCTTCTTGGTTGGGGTTTTATGTAGCAGATCATACTTGCATAGTTTAGATCTAGAGGTGTGTGTAGGACATGATACAGGTTATGATTTGCATGGTTTCTTTGGTCTTGGTTATCTTCCTAGATTTTTGGTTTCAATTACATTGGATTAGAGATTGTGATCACTAGTTTGTGCTAATGTATGTCATGTGAGAGATGACATGATTATTCCTTTATCATTTTCCTCTATTGGTTGTATAGAACTTGGGAGAGTGTTGGAGACTTGTTATGAGAGTTGTTCTTGCAGGATATCATTTTATGTATTGTGGATTTCCTTGAGACTACATGGATTCACTTCTTTGAGATGTTGTGAGTGGATTGGTTATAGATTTGACATTATCTTTTGCAGTGGGAGCTTCTTGGTATATATGTGGTAGGTATTTCTCTTGAGGCTTGTTATTGTAGGTTATAGATTGGATATGTTGATGATGTGAGATTCACTAGGTATACCTTGGGAGGTATGGATAGTTGGATGGGTTGGCACTTTAATATGGGTGTTATTTTAGCTATGGATATTTTGACAACTATAGACACATGTGATTATCTTTGGATTAGGTTTTTGTGCTTAGAATTTTAGTTGGTACAAGATTTTATGATCTTCTAATGTGACAAGTTGGGTGGCTTTCTCTTTGGATGACTTCTATGTATGTCTAGTGGTAGTGGCATAGTAGGAGGTGAGATCGTTCATGTTTGAGATGCTGGATACTTTAATTTTGTTGAAGGTACTAGGATGGAGCACTTGGTGTACTTTGATCCATGATGGTGGATGTGTTGGGAGGGATTCTTCCCTTGTTCATTTATGTGTCTATGGACTGACCCTATCCAATGTATAAAACAAGTGGGAGATTGTTGAGATAATGGGTGTTGCACACATTGCATAATATTGCTTAAATTTTATTTTTTATTTTATTATGTAATGTTGTATCTAGGAGCACCTAGATGAACATGCAACATGTAAAGATTCTCATAGAATATTCTTGATGAGTTGTATTGTAACATTGTGATAATATTTTATGTAATTATTTAATATTGGGGAAAAGAATTAAATGCCCAATATTAAATGTGGGGTCAATGGGTTAGGTAGCACATGGTTTATGTAATACCACTTGGTGGTTTTGTGGGACTTGCTACTATATAATCAGCCAAAAGGGTAGTTGTTGGTGTGAGAAGAAGAAGACAATAGGAAAGCGTCAAGCAGGACAAGGCTTGACAGGTTAGCTAGGGTGTTGAAGGTTGGAAACATGGCATGGGCTGTGTGGATTCATGCTTGTTTACATAGTTTGCTCGATGGTGGCTATGGCTTTGAAAGTTTCCATGGTTGTATTGCAGTGGTGTTTTTTCTGAATAATACATGGCGATGGATGCTTTTGGAGGCTAGGTTTTTCCCTCGATGAGGGTTTCCCAAGGTATATCTTGTGTCACAATTGTTGTGTGTATGTTGTCTATTCTCTTGCATGTGGATTTTAATTCCATGTTTATTTCAAATCTATTATGGGTTATGTGGAAATGGTTATATTCTTTCTTGCAAGTTTCCTTACAGGTAGGGGAACAACCCCTAGCATACCTCACAAATACTCAAAAGTCTTTTTGGGAAGAGGCTTGGTGAAAAAATTTGCAATCTGATTTCATTTTCTGTAACTTTCTCTCTCAACATGTGATACTTGGTAGAAATGTGTTTAGTCTTAGAATGCAACATTGGATTCTTAAACATATTCACTATGCTTGTGTTATCACAATGTATGACAATAGGTTAACTAAATTATATACTTATATCCTTCAGCATCTACCTCATCCAAATGACTTAATTACAATTGTTTGTCAGTACAACATATTCTACTTCTACTATACTCTATGAGATACAATCTTGCTTCTTGCTTAACCAAGAAACCAATATTCCTCTAAGAAAGAAGACTCCACCATTGGTGCTCTTCCTATCATCCATATTGCATGCCTAATCAACATTTGTATAAGCATATAAAGTGAAATTGTTATATTTGTCATACCAAAACCTAAACTCTAGTGTTCCTTTCAGATATCTAAATATGCTCTTAAATATTGCATAATGTACTTCTCTAGGATTGGCTTGAAATCTTTCAATAATTTCACATGCATTTGCAATATCTGACCTTGTGTAAGTGAGATATTGCAATCCTCCAATCATAAATTTGTACTTCTTCTGCTCAATAGTAGGTGTCATATCCTTTGTGGATAACTTATGTTGAGTTATCATAGGTGTTCCAAATAGTTTACATGTTTCCAAACCAAACCTTTTATATAGACCTTTCAAATACTTAGTCTAAAAAATAAATATTCCTTCTTTATCTTGTACAATCTATGATCCTAGGAAGTATTTCATCTCTCCTATCATACTCATTTCAAATTCCTTCTTCATTTCTTCTATAAAATTATCACTTTCATCATCATCTCCTGCAAATATGATATCATCAACAAATATTACCAAAATCATCAATCCATCATCTATTTATTTCTAGTATAGATTATTGTCTTCCATACCTTTGCTAAATCCAAGTTTTTTCAAATGCTTGTCCAACCTTGCATACTAGGTTCTAGGTGCTTGTTTTAAGCCCTACAATGCTTTCTTTAATCTACATACCATGTCCTTGTCATCTATTGAAGGAAAACCTTTAGATTTTTCTATGTATATCTCTTCTTCAAGTTCTCCATACATAAATGTTGACTTGACATCCATTTGATACACTTTAAATTTCTTATGTGCTATATAGGCTAAGAGTAACCTTAATACTTCAATTCTTTCCATAGGAGCATAATTTTCATCATAGTCTATTCCTTCTTTCTATGAGTAACCTTTACACACCAATCTTTCTTTGTTCCTTACAATTTCACCTTGTTCATTCATCTTCTTCCTGATTATCCATATTTTTCTTATCACATTCTTTTATGCCGGTCTAGGGACCAATTTCCATATCTAATTCTTCACTATCTAATCCAATTCTTCTTTCATAGCTTGCTTCAAATAGTCATCTTTTACATGCCTCATTTGCATTCTTTGGTTCTACTTGAGATGTCAAACATAACTCTTCATTAATTCTATTTCTTGTCAATAGACCTTTATCTCTACTACCGATGATCTTCTTTGGTGGATGATTATTTGTCATATTCTTACTAGAAGTAGGAGTTGTTATCTCAAGTCTTAGCTATGTTCTATCTTACAAACTTTGTTCCTGTGTTAGCTCTCCTTCATTCTATAAATCATTGTTAGTCTCAAAGAGTACTTCATCATTCCTTGGTTTAGTAACAATAACATTCTCATCATCAAAATAGTAGTCAACTATTCTTTCTTGTATCTTGATTTTCTCATCAACTCTTACATTTGCACTTTCAACAATAGTCTTAGTTCTTAGACTATAACATCTATAAACTCTTCTTTTCAATGAATAACCAATAAAAATACCTTCATCACTTCTAGAATCAAATTTACCAACATCATCATCTCCTTTAATCTATCATTTGTTGCAAAACATTCTAAAATACTTAACTATGGGTGAATGACCAAACCCTAGTTCATAAGGGGTCTTGTTTTTGTCTTTCCTGACTTGCACTCTATTCATAGTGTAGACTATTGTATTAAAATTTTCTCTCCAAAACATCTTGGATACATCATTCTCAACTAGCATAGATTTTGTTTCTTTTGTTACTAACTTGTTTCTTCTATCTGCAATGTCATTTTGTTCAAGGGTTCTTGGAGCTTAAAATTGTCTTTTGATTCCATTAGCTTCAAAAAATATATTAAACCCATTTCAAGTAAATTCTCCTCCTCTATCTAATCTTAAAAATTTAATCTTCATACTTGATTCATTCTCAACTCTATTCTTGAATATCTCGAACTTGACAAATGCCTCATATTTTTTCTTAAGAAATGCAACCCACATCATTCTAGAAAAGTCATCACCAATAATCATGAAATACCTTTCACCATAAAATCATTTAGTCTTTGTAGGACCACTAAGATCTGTATGTATAATCTCTTTGTTGTAGTAGTAGACTTATTGTTGGGAAAAGAAGTTTTGTTATGCTTTGCAAATATACATTCCTTGCAAATTTTGTTAGTAGGATTTACAATCTTAGGCAAATCTCTAACTACAAATATATTACTAGTTTTCACAATGTTGCCAAAGTTTATATGAAAAAGTCTCTTATTCCATAACCAACTATCATCTACCTTTGCAAAAAATATGTCATTTTAGTGGGATTCAATTGAAACACATTACCTCTAGATTTGGTTCTTGTTCCAATTACCTTTCCATCTTTGTCTCTAATCATTCATGTATTCTCTAAAAACTATAACTGATAACCTTTATCCACTAGTTGTCCAACTCTCAAAAGATTGAGTTTTAAACCATCAACAAAATATACATCCTTGGTGTTATTCTTACCATCAAGAATTATAGATCCAAGAACTTTAACATGGAAAGTTGCATTTTTTCCAACTCTGACATTGCCTCCATCATAACTTTTGAAGTCAAAAAAATCATTCATATCACCATTCATATGATGTGAATAACCATTTTCAATTATCTAATTAGATTTCTTTTCAACCTATGCTACCAAAGCCATTTTCTCTGGACTTTCTTCTTTAATAGCTAAAAATCTTATTTCATCATCACTAGCACTTACTACTTCATCAGAATCATCTTCTTCATTAGCATACAAACCATCTCTATCTCTTTTAGGTTTGAACTTTCCTTTATACTTCTTCTCTCTTTTAGGACACTTAGACGCATAATGAACAAAATCATTGCAAGTCCAACATTCAAATATTTCCTTACCATATTTTTCTCCTGTTACTAGTTGGGCTACTCCTTCTATCTTTTTATCCTGATCAGATCTATTGCTTCTACCAAAATCTCCTCTAGAACTTGTGTTCCTTAATAGATTAGGTCAAATTTTTAGGGAAATAAAAGTCATCTCTACTCTAGACAATTATCTAGACTATCTAAGCTCATTCTCAACTGCTTCAAGTCTCCCGAGTAATGTTTCCTTGGTGAAATCTTTAGTGCAAGAGATTAAAAACTGTATCATTTGGAATGCCTACTTATATGGTGGAGTTAAACTCTTTAATATCTTCTAGATCACCTCATCATCTTCCTTAGTTCCTCCTTGAGATCTAATACCTATAGTAATTTTTGATATCCTACCTACATATGTTCTTATAGATTCATCTTCCATCATTTTAGCATCTTGAAATGCACAAATCCAACTTAGTAGCCTCAATTTATTACAATTTTTGTCACCTTAAAAACTATTTTCCAAAGCTTTCCAAATCTTATGAGAAGTATCAAGTGTTTTTACCTGGTGGTACTCAATTTTAGGAAGTGCAGACAATAGTGCTTCTCTAGCTCTCATGTCACACATGAAAAGTTCTCTCTCATCCTCGGTACAAGTTTCCAACTCACTTTTAGCAATAATTATCTTTTCTAATTTTGTCAAAGATCCAATATCCTAGACCCATACACAACAGATGTGTCTTCATCTTTTCGTTCCATTTGTCATAATTTCTTCCATCAAACTTCAAACTATCTTTTTAAAATATGTTCACCATGGATTTCCCAACATTGTTAAACTTTATCTTCAAGGACCTCATGCTCTGATACCACTTGTTATAAGCTAGAGTTTTCATTGCACCAAAAGATCAACCTATCAATGCTCGATACAACCACTAGACTTATAGAGCATAGGAGGCAGTTAAACCATGTCATGTATCCCAAAGGGGAATATTGGTGGTTAGTCCAACAATTAGAACTAAAGAATGAAAGGATACTAAAAAGATTTTTTCTATTAAGAAAGAACCTTACCTTATAGATAGACCATGTGTAGAGATGGTTGGATCGATGCCTTTCATCTAAGACATCATATGAGAAATTTTTATACACATATTTGAACACAGTAGATATTCTATCATATGGAATACATGCATTGATAAGCATATCAAATATAGTCATGGACAAGTTTGAAAAGGATTTCTCTATCTTGAAGAAGTTCTTTACAGATTGCATCACAAAGATATCCACCTAGAAGTTATAAAGGTAGAAATTAATAATTTTGGTTTGTATATAAGTTTTGACACCACCTCTATCATTGATGTCAAAGGGGGAGTATAGTAAGGAATATTGTATATATATAAAAGGAAGTATACTAAATAAAATTATGAAAGGGATTTATAAGTAACAACATAGTCAAAGGGGAAGTATCCCTGTGTAAGATGGTATAATAAATAAAGTGGTCCGCATTTTGTAAATTTTGTATGGCCATGTAACACATGTTACAAATTTTAAAATTTTATAATTTTGATGATTTTGGGACTTAACCAATTTTCTCAATATGTTTCCATCAGTGCCAAAGGATGATATTATTGGAAATTTGGCTAGGTTATATAGTAATTGGTTGTCATTTATGGAAATCTATACTCAATATTAAGTAAGAAAAGTATGGAGATATAATTTTGGCAATTAGACTTATAAAATTGTCTAAGTATCATAGAGTTTATCTAGCAATATAGTAACAAATTTTCTTGGAATAGTTCATAGAGGAAATATTGGCATGTGTTCTCTTAGCTATAGTAAGAATAGTATGTCAAGATATTGCATCTAAGTGCACAAGGCAGTACTAACATAGTTATTATAGTTATTCAAGTTGAAGTATGAGCTGATTCAATAGGAAAAAGACAAGGAAATGAGGATTTTATGTTAAGAATTTTTTTTAATACCAAAATAGTTAATTGACCAATTAGGGAGAACATACTATATGTTTATCCTATGTGGAAAATATATAGTTTTGTATTTAAGAAAATGTGTAGAGGTATGAAAGTTGATAGTGTAGGTTATTATGAAATTTTAAGGTATCAAGGAAAGTTTTGAAATGTGAAGTTGCCTGCAAGTGTGAATATGATGTGATTATTTTATGATGAAATTTTTGTGACAAAATAGTAAAAGGGAGAGTAACACCAAGTTAATACAGTGACCTATAAAGGTTATACTAGATATTGAAGATATCAATAGTTGTAAAGAGGTTTTGGTTTCTACTCTTTTGTATACTGAATATCATTGTACATTGTATGTTTGGGAAATGGCCTCAACTTGCATACATTCTATAAATTGTATTAACAACTCCTAATAGAGTTGAAGCTTCTAATAAGGCCAAGTCCTCTAACAAGGATAGAGACACTATATAGATGTAATAGACTCCTAATAGGGTCAGCATCTTTCACAAGATACTTTTTATTAGTGGATCATTTTTTGAGTACCATCCCTACTGAGGTTTCCCTAGTTAACAAAACATGGTATTATTTGGTGCATTACTTTATCATTTTGTTTTATCCATATTTTGGGAAAATGTTTTTGAAATACAGATTGCCCCTTTCCCCCCCTCCTTAGTATTTCCTATTTTTAACATGTTATTTCCACACATTAGCACATGCATGTACATATGGCCAGATCTTTTGAGACTCAAACTCCTAGATTTACATTATTTGAGATATTGTTCATTTGGAGTAGTGTTGGAAAAATGAATTGCCTATAGGAAATCATCATTGGATGAGCATGGGTATGTAGGGTAGATATGTGGAGTGGCTTTTCTAATGTACCCTAGTTCAAAAGTGGTCAACAACGTAGCATGAACATTTTTTAATCAAGTCATAATCAAATTAATAATTAGGCATTAAAACATGAGGATAAAATCAATGTTGTTTGAAGATTTTGCAATCTTCTATAGAATTTATTTTGAGGACACCATGTGTAGCCTCCCATTGGACTTTATTTAATACACATGGTCTATGGCCTCATGTTGGAATTGATTTACCACACTGGATATGTTGTCTCCTGAGAGAGTTGATTTACCATACTAGTACAACTTGGGCTTCCTGATGCCAAGAAATGTACACTCTACTAGAGGCCTTGCATAGTTATCCCATTGAGTGTCTAACCAAGACCTATTATACTAAATTATCTCATGATCTTTCTTTATGTCCCTTATTCTTCTTGGTGTAGGTGTTAGCCTTGAATGGTTCTTCTTTGTGTTTGGGTTTGGATCAATACCTCCATCAACACAACAAGAGTGGTGATATGAGTTCCATGTGGTTGGGAGGTGTAGCTACATATACCACTACTAGGGATGGGTGTATGGCCTTCTTCCAATTAGGTCTAGAGCTTGATGCTTCACTTGGATTTTAGATTACTTTTCCTTTTGATTTACGCTCTTTTGAAATGATGTTTTGAGAGAGTATCTTATTGTTCCTCACTAATTTTCATAGCAATGTTGTACTTTTGTTCCTATCTGACTTATGATTCTATGGTTTAGATGTATAGATCTTATTATTTTCACATTCTAGTATGTTAGGGTTATTTTATCTCTTTTATGCTTTTGAGTGATTAATACTCAACTTTAGCAATTCCAGTATTCCCCGATGTGGAGGTTCTAACCCTACTTTTCTTTTTGAGCTGGTTGATTAGCCTTGCGAGTTATCTTGGAGGATGGTTGACTAGCATTGTACAATATTGGCATATTATTTTATTTCTTTTTTATGTATATCATATGATAATGGATAAGTATCATACTCATCTTTGTGAATTATTGTACAAAATTGGTAGATTTTTTGGTATAGGAGAACCTAGGTTTTGGTTAAACCATAAAACTAAATTTGGTTTATAAGTTTCCATGGCCAAGAAACAAGTGAACAAGGGAAAATAGAGAGTCCCAATGGTGTTTTTAGTTCTTTATATGATCAAACTAGACACAGGAACAAGGTTTTCCTAAAAATTGTCAGAGTTGTCATGTGGTTGCCAAAGTTGCTCATGTAGGTCAAAGTGGATCAAATGGTGAAATTGAATCTAAAATGTGAGGAAAGGTGTTATTATTAGTTAAATATTCTAGTGGAATCATTCTAGACTCATTGGAGGTGACATGGGGGGTGAAAATTCTTATGATGCAAAAATTTACAAAATTTGTCAATGACAATATTGATAATATTGACAACATTTGCACAACCCAACCAATAATTTGTTGTGTATAAGTTCAAAAAAATTGAACATGAGTATCTAAGCTATATAATCTCATTTATATTCATAGTCGAAGGTTAGTGTCCCATTTTATGGATTGTGATTAATGAAAACAAACAGTTAGACTATAATTCCTGTCATAGTCGTATTGCAACTCAGTCATCTATACCTTCATGGATTGATCTAAGTGTTTTCTTTACATTTATAGTTAGGTATTATTATCTACATTCATATTATATAATTTTAATTCTATTTTATGTTTTTTTATTGTCCAAATAAAAATCCTCTCTATGACTAGTTTACAGGTCTATACAAAGTAGTAAGCATAAAAATGACCCTAATATGGATTTCCATGGTTGGAATTGCAAGACCTTCTAGAATATGTTGGGGAACTCTATAAATATTTTAAATATGCAATTTGGGACAGAGGTGTGTTGGTTTAAACTATTTTTGGTATCAAGTGTAGTGTCTCTCATGTTTGTAGTCTATACCTTGTTTATTTTGATTCAAAAAATACTTGATACTCTTATTTTTATTTGTATTTTGAGATGACCTGAGGGTCAGATGTCATACTTTGATTCAGTATCATAGATATTTTACTGCTATGTTGTTTATTTTATCATATTTTCATGTTGATGCCATTTTGAGATGACAATAGATCTATGATGATATCTGATTATCTGGTATTTGGACATATTTTTTATTATTTTATCTGATGGATTTTATGCTATGGTGATTTATGTCATTCTTGTCTCTTTATGCTTTATGAAAATGTGAGTGATGTAAATGAATTAATTAGTTATTTAATTCATTTGGTTTTGGCTATGATACTATTATGCAATTGCACTTGATCATGTGTTTTAATGTGCAAGAATTATATCCCTGGCAGTGGCACATGGGGTTAGTGATTTAGCAGTTCATATTTTACTAGTGTCATCCCTGTATGGTTGATGTATCCTTATTTTAATTTTTTAAATTAAATCCTTTTGGTGATTATTAAATCCAAACTCATCTACATTATGTGATTAGATAAGTAAGTGTGTCTGTGTATCAAGAGGTTTGGATTGTTGCGAAAGTTTTTTAGTGTTTTTTTGTGATTTTGGATTTTCAAGATTTAAATATTTTTAGATTTAATTTTTGCTAGCTTTGCCTTAGGTGAGTTCTTATTATGGAGAATAATTTGATTTTTTTTGGGTTGATTTAGAGTCTAGATAGTCTAACTAGTTATGTACCCTACTCAACTATTCACTTGAAAACTGAATAAGTATTGAAAAAGAGTTTTTATTATTGACTTTTTCACTTTTTCAAAATAGAAATTTGGGAGCTCTTTTGAGAATCCTCTTCTAAAGGATTTGATTTCTACTTGTTCTACGAGCTATGAGCCTGGGTTTTTCATGAGGTTAGGTTCATTGGATCCGACTCGAGGAGTTCTTGTTTTGCCATCACTTTCAACACTTTGGTGGGATATTTATTTTACTCTGCGGGTTTCAATTTTTGTCCTTTTCTTGTCAGGTAGGGTCTTCCCATTTTATTGTTTCTACTCCATTTTAGCTTCTATTTCTTGTAGCAGTATGTTAGCTAGTTGAGAACTAGTGTTCCCCTCTATTTCTATTTGTTGGTTCTACCTGGTTGGTATGGTGTGAATTTTTTTCCTATTTCTAGGATGAGGGTTTGGGGTTTTGATCTGTTATGCTGGTCATTTTTGCATAAGGTGTGTGAATTCATCTTTTTTAGATTTTTGGGGTTTTTACACCCAAAAGACAAATGGGTTTTGATTTTGAAGCTTTCCAAATTTTGGGGTTTTTACCTTGTTTTGTGAGCCACCTTGTTTTCTCGAGTTTTCTTGGCATAATGTGGGTGGTAGACCTGGATGATCCATTTGGATCTCAGTTAGACCACTATTACATTTTATGTTGCATTAGGATGCATGTCGTATTTGTCATTTCGATTCTATTTTTTATTAAGTGACTATCTACTTGTGCTCTTATCATGTCCTTGTGTTATGATCTTCATGATGGTGGTGCACTACACATGAATACATGTGTGTATATATCTGACGGGTGACTTGTGATTCCTACCCTTCTATGGATTTTCCAAAAGTTATGATCATTGGGGTTGGGTTGGGAATTTTCATGCCTATCGGAACTCATCATTAGATGAGCATGAGCAAGGTAAGGTGGCATATGGAGGGGGCTTCCATCTTGCATCTCAGTGATGATGGCACTAGAGGTTGGCAGAGGAAGCTTTATATAAGTGGTAACTAAATGAAACATTGGGTGGTAATAAAACTTAAGATAATGAAAAATGTTCTATGCTAGAGCCTTTTGTTGAGGCTGAATCATCACAATCCAAGCTTGGGCTTTTGGATGCCAAGTGACTCTCCATGATGTCAACCCCTACCTAGTAACCCATTGAGTGTCTGACTAGGACCTATAGTTTATGCATTGTTTATGTCTTGGTTTTAGTCATCATATTGTCTAGCATGTATGATAGCCATGGATGTTTTCTTTGTGTGTGTTTGTGGTTGGATCATTATCTCCATCAGAATGGCGAGGGTGGACCTAAGGGTACCACATGGTTGGGAGACGTAGCTACCTATACCACTACTAGGGACTGGTGTATAGAGATAGTCTATTTTCCTAGTGTGATTGTTGTTGGATGTTTTCACTTGGCACTTTAGATTTCAAAGTATGCTTTCTTGTGATTTATGCTTTCACTGGAATGCTTGTATATCATGTTTAGATGATGTTAGTTACTGTTGCATTTCCTTATTATGATGATTAGCATGTGATAGGTTATGTTACCTACTTGTAGGATTATCTTATGTTTTTCTTCTTGCATGTTAGATTTTCTTATGCTTATCTTGTAGCATGTTTAGTAATGATGTCCCTATTAGAATAGTACCGACAATCTGATCAGTGGCTTGGGATGTTATGCATGGGGGATGGCTAGGGCACATGATGATCTTATGATGCTATTGATGGTTGGGAGGAACCAAATATTTAGTTTTTTGGTACTACTCATTGTGATGTTATTTCCATTTATTATGATGTTTCTTTCAGTACTCTACGATGTTTCTCTTTTGTTCTTTTCCTTTGTTGTATGATTGGATGGTTAGATGTTATTTCTAGTTTTCCATCTTTTAGATATTGTTCAAGTGTTCTTTCCTTGAAATGTGGATTCGATACTCCCTAATGTGGAGGAACTTCATTACTTAGATTTCTTAGTTTTTTCCTAATTTATGTGTTTGCATTTTGACTTTAGATCTTGCATGAGATTGTACTTTCTCATGTGAGGATGCAAGACTTCACATGGTGTAGTGGGTTTCTTTGTGTGGCTGGGTACTTCCTCGCATGAAACCCTACATAATTTTTTACGTGTTTTGGTTTTACGGCCAAATGCATTCTCACACTATTGTGCACATCTTTGTGCGAGAAGGTACTTCTTTACATGGCATGATGCACTTCTTCATGTGGAATTCTGGAAAAGATAAGTTCTCACATAAAATAAGGGGTGTCTCCCTCAATTTTTGGAGCTTGATTTTTGGTGTTTCTAGTACCCTTTGGGTTGAATTAAATTACCATGCTTTGAAAAATTTTAGATCCTATGTTTTGTTGTCATTTTGTCTTCAATTTCCTGTTATGCATTTATCAGTTTGGGTAGTAGCATTTGGAGATTTTTTGTTTGCTAGGATGGTAGTTAAGTCTTCCATTGCAATCTATATGATCCATCTATGATGTTTTCTTGTGCACTCGTACTTGTAATTTTTTTTTAATCTTGGCTTGTATTTCATCCTTGTTCCAAGGATCTTCGAGTGGGGTTTTACATCTCATATCAAAGCCCATATTGCAACATTGGGATCTATGTGTTATGCTTCCACTATGGTTTTGTTTTCCATTGTGTATTGTTATATTATGGTTGTCATTTTGATATCTTGTTAGTTCATGGTTTTGACTCTTATGCTTGTGATCTTAGTATTCTAACATTATCTCATTGTTTTCAAAAGAGATGCCTCCTGTATGTAGACTGAGTGGCCATGGTGGTACCCATAGAGTTAACCATGAAGAAGAACTCCATGAAGAGGGACAACAGGAAGGAGAGGGAGAATAGGGTATGCTAATTAGGCTATCATGGGAGCATTGATGCTAGTGCTCTGGGAGATTCTTGCTCGGTTGGGCTTTCTTGTAGATGAGTGCCAACATGAACATAATCATGAAGAGGGATCTCATCATGGAGATTCCCATCATTCACAACATAGGAGGAAGAACGTAAATGTGAATATTCCCATACTCCACTAGGTGGTAGAAGGCACCATCAGGGTGGTAGGGACCACAACAATAAAGATTCCATCAAGTTGAATATCATAAAGTCTCTTCAACAATGAAAACTGCCATTGTACAATGGCAATGGAAGTGCCATCAAGGCTGAGACTTGGTTGTTGGACATGGAGCACTGCTTCACCATGTATACATATTCAACCAACATGAGGGTCTCTTGTGCAATTATGCAATTGAGGGACCACACATCCATTTGGTGGAATATTGAGAGTTAGAAGATTCATATTAGTGTTGCTAATCTCACATAGGAGATCTTTGAGGAGAGGTGCTAAGAGAGAATCTTATCTCCTTAGTTTAGAGAGGCCCATGTTGATGAATTCCATGCAATCCAACAAGGAAACATGACAATGGATCAGTACAAAATCTAATTCTTTGAGCTTAGGTAATATTCTTGTTACAAAAATGATGATTTGCTCCTAGCTCATCATTTCATCTAGGGCCTTAACGATACCCTCATTGGAGAAGTCTATATGCATCAGTGTAGGACTCTTGTTCTTGTTGTTGAGAATGCACAAATTGTAGAGGAGAATCTAGCTAGAGGTTTTAGTGGTAGATCTGGTTCTCATAACCAAAGTGCTCATAATTTAGGATAGGATGCTCAGTTCACTCAGTCATCAAGAAAGGCTCAAGCGTAATTAGAGCCCTCTTAGGATGGTTATCACGATAACGGTAAGAAAAGGTTTTGGAAAAGGGGTGGCCAACCTACTGGTACCACCAAGAAGAAGGGAGATAACTAGAATCGAGGATAGAAATCTCAGCAAGATCATCCTTCCTAGTGTACTCAATAGAATTCTAGTATGGGTAGTGCACCTTACCCTAGTACTATCCAGGGTGGTCATTGAACAAGTTCCAACTTTACAAGAAACTGTTACTCTTGTGGGTAGCCTAGCCATAGATATTTTGAGTGTTTCATTAAATCATCCATAGGACCTAGTAAGAGTGTAGCCAAATATGAGCCTACAATGGGAGACGCGGGAATGAACCATAGAGTATTTTCTGTGGTTGACAACCATCAAGCAGATCATCAAGGTACAGTAGTCAAGGCTATAGGTATCTTGTATGGTATTTCAGATTCAGTTATGTTTTACTCTGGTGCTTCAAACTCTTTCATTTCACCATCTCTTATTCAATGATCTAGGTTAGTTGCAGTATGTCAAGTTGATAGGTGGCAGGTTGAGTTAGCCACATGTTCCAAGGTGGCTATTGACTCATTGGTTAGGAGTTGTTTTTTTAATTTTTGAACCTTCACCACCATAGTGGATCTATTGGGACTCAAAATTGAAGCCCTGATTTTGACTATCATCCTAGAAATCAAGCCCTATAAGTGTTTTTTGATGCATGTGTACTCGACTATACTTGTGAGGCCTAAGAGGTGTTTAATGTTTCTAACACCTTACATTTAGTAAATCTATGCATCCTATAAGAATAAATTTTCATTTCAAGTCATTCTATGAAGTCTCATTTTGAGCAATGTCCAAATCTGTGTTTTTTCCTATGTCAAATAGTGATGGGAGGCCTAGTTTGGAATTGAATATCTCACACCCAATTATGTTTCATGAATCAATACTTTGGGAGTATTTAGTGTCCATACCAAAGAGCTTATGTTTCATATTTTGAGTCATTTTGATATGTTTTAAATAGGTTTTGAATCCCTCAAAGTTGGTCATTTATTGTTGTCATGTTGATTCTAATTGTTCAGGATTCTAGGAGGCCCAATTTCACTTTCTATAACTTTGATATAGTTGACTAAAATGAGAAAATTCCTTTTGCATAGCATTCTAGAGGACAGAGACATGCTACATGAATTTTGAGCTTATGACGAATCTATTTGATTAGTTTTCAAATGTGATTCCAAATGTAATTTATAAAGTTTTACTATTGTGCGTAAGTGCAGATTGGTCAGTACCCCTATTTGTGATGCCATATCTCCAAATCCTTGATAAGTGAGATCAAATTGATTGTACCATTACGTTCTACTCCAAAAATACTTTAAGTGTGCCAATTTTCAAATCCTGAGAATTCGTCTGCACACTTTCCCAGGTTCATTATGTTCACATTTTTTGCCAGTATTTCCAGTCTGCAAATTCCAAGTAGCCTACTTTGACCATTTTCTGGATGCGTCCTATTACTCATCATGAGCCCTAATCCTAGATTTATATTGTCCTCATGACAATGAACCCATTCCCCAATTTTCATGCCCCCAAGGGTTAGTTTTCATCATTTTCAAAGCCAAATTCGAATGTGTTTTATGGTTTTTTGACATGTTTTCTTTCAGGTAGTTTTGAGAGGGCAACTTTTACAATGAATATCTTTTGACTCAGATGTTTTCATGAGATGAGATTCAATAGGGTAAGAGTATGTGGAACATTGAATCAGTGTGTTAGATTGTAGAGCCCGGTTAGGTGTTTTGTTTAGTTTTTAAAGCCGATCAAAGGACCTCCTGGCACAAAGTTGACAAGTTGCAAGAAAGTGATAAAATGAATTTTAGATGTGATAGTTTAGTTGTTTGAAAATGAAATTTTTTTTAGTCGGACCCACTTTTGGGGGCTCGACTAATTGTTGAAACTATCACAAAAGATGGGGATTAGCCCCAATTATTAGTTGAAGCTTTAGTTCTTCATAGAGTTATGATACTCTTGTTAGAGCATCGGTTTGGATGAAAAATTGAAATTCAACAGTAAATACAAAGAAAGAATGGCATAAAGTTTGAATCTATAGCATGCAAAGGGAGCACCTGAAGTAAGAGTCATCGTTTCTTTTTGCCCATTGAAACATTATTATAGTTCTTTCAAACCAATGCTATGATGATTCATGCCAAAGATCTACATTTATTTGTGCCTTCACATACCTTTCATTATATATTTTTTATGTCACATAAAGATTTATGTTGGTTGTGGCATCCAAGATGCTTGGGTGTTCGAGTTCCCATTTACAGTTAATATGGTTTGTAATCCATCCAATCTATTTATCTGAATCAAGAATGGGTTACACTTCATCATTTGAAATATAATGAGGTTAAGAATTATGTTGAATAAAAATTTACATTTGAGAGAAGAATTGAACTTTAACTTCAAACATCAAAGGTTCAAATTTTGAAGTCCAAACTTCACATCTACTGATTCAAGAATGGAGGTTCATAATGATCAAACAATTTCAAAGCTCAAAGTTTATGAGTATGATTCACTAAAGTCCCAAATCATACATGATTTCCTCTACCAAGGAAAAAGAGCATTCTTAAAAAGGTAGCATTCCTGAAGAAATCGACGGTGCAAAGAGTCTATTGAAGTTCAAAATTGATGATAATTACTTCTCAAGTAAGTTTCCATCTAAAATTGACATGATAAATCCTCTTCTTTTTTTGAATGTAGAAATAATAATTTCTTAGGAAGCTTGCCACATGAGTTTTTTGGATTTAATCAACTAGAGATAGTAGATCTAGGAAGAAATTCACTCTCAAGAACAATTTTCTCAAATATTGGATCATTAGGACGGTTTGCATTGCTGAATATGAAACAAAATGATCTATTGAGTGAAATTCCTAGGCATATTGGTTCTCTGCAAGCCCTAACACACTTTGATTTATCCAATAATAATTTGAATGGGTAGGTGCATGCTTCCTTAGCTAATCTCCAATTGAATTTCCTCAATCTTTCAAGCAACCAACTCTCTAGTATAGTCCCCAGTGTCTTGAACAAATACAAGGTAACATTCTTAGATGATCCATGGCTATGTTGGGATGGCTTTTTAGACATCAAACCATGTTCTTATAGAAAATGCCATTCAAAGATTTGGGTAATTTGTGTTATCTTTTCTTGTGTTGCTATAATATTGGTTGTTGGATTGGGATTCTTTTACAAGAAATATTTCTATGTTTCCAATCACATGGATGGAGATCTAGAGATCGATATGGGTCATTTGAATATGGTGACATTCCACAAGCTACCTTTTCATGAGTATGAAATTGTAGAATCCCTTAATGAGGCAAGTGTAATCACCACTGGTAGAGCTAGTAAAGTCTACTAGGTAGATCTGGCAGATGATGACTCTCTACCTATGAAGAGGCTTCATGGCAAAAAAAAGATAGAGAACATGATAAGCAAAGAGAAGGAAGCCATGAACCAAATTCTAAGCATAGGAAAGAAGACAAAAAATAAAGGATTTTCATGCTCCATAGGGAATAACTCATGGCGTCCATGGTTGTATAGACTGTTATCACCTTCATATGTGTAATCATGAGTAAGGGGAAGGTATTGTTAAATGTTAATCCCAAATTGAGCAGGATGGGTAGATTATAATGTATAAATAATATTCCATACAATATTCTTAAATGTCTATAAGACATGGGCTTTGGTAAGATGTGAAGCATGAGGAGAAGCCCGCTTGGTCAGCTAGTGGAATGGCAAGTGTTTTGGCTAGAAAAATGTGCCAAATTCTGGTGGTCACCATGCTACCACCAGAAAACAAGAGGATCTCACCAGAGACGACATGGTGACCTCCCAAAACATTTAAAATCCAGCAAGGAGTTGCGGGGCCATTAGCAAGGCTTAAGAAAATCAAAATCTGATGCATAGTGCTGATCAAATGGCCAAAGGAGATATAAGGGGATGTTTTTTTAATAATGAATATCTTTTTCAGTTTTCTAAAAAAATTGAAAATTTGGTTTCAAATGTGATTTTCTATAGTTCAGACTATATAAATTTTTTAAAAATTTCAATTCAAATCCTTATAACTATTCATTTCATAGTCTTGGGCCAATTTTTCAAATGGCTGCCAGAGGGGTGAGATTGAACCAAAATATGGACTCCAATATACTATTGGAACTGGGAGGAGATGAATTTTTTGAATATGGGGTCATAATTTGCATATATACTCAACAATTTAGTCCATAAGTAGATTTGTATTTTCCTGGGCATTCTCAACAAAATGGACATAATTCATCATTGAGCAAAAAAATTGGTTAGGGGGTAGATATGAAAGTTTTTTGAAGCCTGAATGTGGAGAAAATAATTCTAAAATTTTTATCTTGCCTCTAGAGGTCATTTAACTAATTTTTTTCCTTTGCCTTGATCTTAGATTTGGCATCAAAATCAATTACTCATTTCAATCATTCTAGAGATATTTTCAAGGCATTCTCAAGCAGTAATGAAAATATCTGATGTGTAGTTATAGAGAGAAAGTATAAAGATGTTTTGCATTGACAGATGGAGGTTTTCCAAGTGGACACTTGTTAGACATAAAATAGATCTAGGAATTCATTCCTTCTATATCTTTCTTTCTCTCATTCATTGTAAGGGTTTCATTTGTTTCACTATGAGACTAGTTGGTTGGCAAATTTTTAGTGTGAGACCACATTGTTGGTTCGAGTTTGTCTGTGAGACCACATTGTTGGATCTAGAGCTATGATTCCACCATTTTATTTAGCACATTTCTCTTGTATGAACAACAGTAGTGAAGATAGTATAGAAATTTTTGATTTGTTAGATGTTTCTATGTTTTAATTTCATGCATCTGAATGTATAGTTTCAAAGAAATGGATACAAATGAGCAAAAATTTCTTAGTTTCATTCTAATTCTTGTCTCCTATCTCTGTAATCTAAAATCTTATGCGGTTGAAGGACAAAGAACTGAGACCCATTTTCATCCCCTTAAGGTTGTATGTCTGATATAATTTGTTGTTGGAACAAAGGGCCAAGTAAATGCTTGATGTGTTTGACAAGGTTGCTAGTGATTTCAAAAGGACACTTCATAAGAATGAGGTCTTTATAAACGCCGATGTCTAATTCACAAAGTGATAAGATAGATATGATATTTGGGTATATGAAATATGTCACTAATATCACATATGTATGTGTAAGATTCATGGAATTTCCCAATAGATAAGGCACTAATTAGCTACAAGATAACTTGTTCTTACTGCCACATAATTGGGGTCTTGCTAAAATCAACATCATTAATCAAATGTTTTTCCCTTTAATGTTGAAGAATCGAAAAGGATGCCCTCACTTAGCTTAGCAATTTCTTTGGCCATGTTATTATCTATTTCATGTCTAAGATCTATGCATAATTGTTAGAAGATTAAGGGATTCATTTTCTTTGTCAAGATTCAAGTTTATTTTTTAGCACTGGTACTATATAAATGAATCTAAGGTATACTAGCCTAGGTTTTGTAGAGCCTAAAGTAGAAGAAGGGTCTATCCTTATAGTTGTCCTGGTGTCTAAAAGGGTACATTAAAGATGGTAAGTAGTTGCCCCTAGATGTATCTTGTTCTCATTGAGGTAATTTGAAACCAGTCTCACTTTGGATGGTCTCAATTAATCAGCTAAAATGAAGTGTATGGAAAGGTTGTCAGTTGTTTCTTGTTTTTGTTAGTGATTTCAAGGAAGATGAGAGCCATATGGTGACACTTGGTGATCACCCACTCTTTCATGAGTATGAAAATGTTTTCCCTGATGAGATTCCAAGTATGTCACCACAACATGACATTGATTTTTAAATTGATCTTGTACCAAGAGCAGAGCTAATTTTACAAGCTCCTTATCGCATGACTACTCAAGAGTTGAGTGATCTCAGATTATAGTTGGAGGAATTGTTAGCCAAGAACCATCTTCATCCTAGTGTATCCTTATGGGGTGCACTAGTCATCTTTGTGGAGAAGAAGGATGGTTCTTTATAGTTGTGCATCGACAATCGGCAATTGAATAAGGTGATGGTGAAGAACCGTTATCCTTTGCCAAGGATAGATGATTTTTTTGATAAAATGAAGGGAGCATGAGTGTTCTTGAAGATTGATCTTAAGTTGGGGTACCATCAACTTTGTATCTAGGAGACTGATATTCATCAAAAAACTTTTTGCATATGGTATGGGCATTATGAGTTCATGATTATACCCTTCGGGTTAACCAATGTGCTATTAGTATTTATGAGTTTAATGAATAGTGTATTTCACACTTACTTCGATCAATGTGTCATTGTATTCCTAGATGACATATTGATCTATTCAAAGCCTATGGAGGAACACAAAATCCATTTATGTCAAGTATTGCAATGCCTAAGAGACCATGAGTTGTATGGAAACTTGAGTAAATGTGGGTTCTTCAAGTTAGAGGTGAAGTATTTGGGACATTTCATCACTAGTGATGGAATTGTAGTGGATCTAGAGAATATTTGTGCTATCATGGATTAGTCGATACCCACTAATGTCTTAGAAGTTCATAGTTTTATGGGATTCCCGGGTTACTACCATCCCTTCGTGAAGGATTTCTCATGAGTAGCTCATCCCATCACTTCTCTTCAAAGGAAAGGGAAGAAGTATGTTTGGTCAGACCAGTGTGAGGTAGCATTTAATGCTCTTAAGGAGTGTTTGACTAGTGCATGAGTCCTTGTAGTGCCTAATCTTGTAGGTGATTTTATCATTTGCACAGATGCTTCATTCAAAGGATTGGGTGTGGTGTTGATGCAGGATGGTCACATAATTGCATATGAGTCTAGGAAACTCAAAGACCATGAGATTAACTACCCCACTCATGATTTGGAACTCTTGGTCCCTGTGCATGCTCTTGTCTATTGGAGGCATTTTCTTTTGGGACATAGGTTTGAGTTGCATATTAATCATAAGAGCTTGCAACATATCTTTACTTAGCCAAACCTAAATGCATGACAACATTGTTGGATGGAATTCTTATGTAAGTATGACTTTGATGTTCATTACATTAAAGGGAAGGAAAATGTCATCACAGATGCTTTGAGCAGAAGACAACATCAAGTATTAGGGATGTCATTGGGAGTGGATTTGCAAGGCTATATCTTAGAGGCTTTTCCTAGTGACACTTGGTATCAAGAGGTGAGGGTGGAGATCGAGTCTAGGTGTACCCTTAAGGGGAGATTTTTATGTTATTTTCTTGATTCTGATGGACTACTATGACATTCAAGGCATATCTATGTGCCCATCTTAGGTGATCTTCATACCTTGGTTTTGTTAGAAGCACATCATGCACCATATTCTATACATCCTAGTGTTAAGAAGATGCATGGTGATCTCAAATAGTTGTACTTTTGGGTAGGGATGAGATGCAACATTACTGATTTTGTTGCTAGATGTTTGGAGTGCTAGAGAGTGAAGGCAGAACATCAACATCTCGCACACTTTTTGCAACCACATACCATTCCAGAGAGGAAATGGGATACAATATCCATTGATTTTATCATAGGGTTGCCTATGTCATCACAGAGACATGATTGCATCATGGTGATAGTGGAAAAATTGTCCAAGGTAGCACATTTTTCACCCATGAGAGCATCCCACATAGTTTCTTCTATAGCGCATGTTTTCTTGGAGGATATTGTCCTTTTGCATGGGATTCCTCATTATATTATTTCAGATAGAGATCCAATATTTACTCATACACTGTGGACATCTCTCCAGTATGCTTTGGGAGTGTAGCTCAGTTTTAGTTTGACTTATCACCCAAAGACTAATGGTCAGACTGAGAGGGTAAATCAAGTTCTAGAGGATATGCTTTGCATGTATGTTATGGATAGGTAGGTGAAGTTGGAGGACTATTTGTACCTTATGGAGTTTGCATACAACAATAGGTATCATAGTTCTCTTGAAATGTCACCTTTTTAGGCCTTATATGGTAGACCATGTCGTACCCCTTTGAGTTGGGATCACTTAGAGGACCGAGCTCTTTTGGGTCTAGAGATGCTTTAGGATATGGAGCAACAAGTTATTCACATTAGCAAGCATTTGGTTACTACTCAGGACAGGTAGAAGAAGTATGCAGATGCCCATAGGTTGGATCATCACTTTTCTATTGGTGATAGGGTGTTTTTGAGAGTGTGTCTAAGGAAAAGCCCCATCCATTATGGTAAAGGCTCAGTTGGTGCCACATTTGGTCAGATCTTTTGAGATACTTGAGAGGATTGGTCCTATTGCTTATCGACTAGCAATGCCACCTAGCCTATCGTGCATCCATGATGTTTTCATGTTTCTATTTTGAGGCAGTATATTCCAGATGTGACCCATTTTCTTAATTGGGATGCTTTGCAGGTAGTAGATAGGTAGCTTACTTTGGAGCCCATTCATATCCTACAGCACCAGAGGCTGACCTTGCAAGGTTGGGACATAGAGTAGGTAAGGGTCTAATGGGACCCAAGTGATGAGACCTCTACATCTTGGGAGGATGTTGTACGACTGAGGAGATTGTAACCCTACCTTTTTGTTGGCTTCTAGGAGTAAGCCTATGTTAGTGTGGGGGAGGATGTAGTGCCTCTTGTGTTTATAATTTGTACCTTGTTTATTTTGATTCGAGAGATACTTGATACTCTTATTGTTATTTGTATTTTGAGATGACCTAAGGGTTAGATGTCATACTTTGATTCAGTATCATAGATGCTTTACTACTATACTATTTAGTTTATCATATTTACATGTTGATGCCATTTTGAGATGACAATAGATCTATGATGATTTCTAATTATCTAGTATTTGGGCATATATTTTATTATGTTATGTCATGGATTTTATGCTATGTTGATTTACGTCATTCTTATCTCTTTATACTTTATGCGAATTTGAGTGATGGAAATGGACTAATTAGTTATTTAATACATTTTTCTTTGGCTATGATATTATTATGCAATTGTACTTGATCATGTGTTTTAGTGTACAAGAATTATATCCGTGGCAGTGGCACATAGAGTTAGTGATTTAGTTGTTCATATTTTACCAATATCGTCCCTATATTGTCGACGTATCATTATTTTAATTATTGAAATTAAAGCCTTTTGGTGATTATTAAATCTTAACTCATTTGCATTATGTGATTAGACTGATAAGCATGTCTGTGCATTTAGAGGTTCACATTGTCACAAAAGTTGTTTAGTGATTTTCTGTGATTTTGGGTTTTCAGGCTTTAAATCTTTTCAAATTTAATTTCTGACAACTTTATCTTAGGTGAATTCTCATTATAGAGAATAACCTATTTTTGTTTGGGTTGATTCAGTGTCCAGCTAGTCTAACTGGCTATGTACCCTAATCAACTATTCACTCAAAAAGTGAATAAGTATAGAAAAAGAGTTTTTCTTATGGACTTTTCCACTTTTCCAAAATAGAAATTTGGGAGCTCTTTCAAGAATCCTCTTCTAAAGGATTTGATTTCTACTTGTTCTGGGAGCTGTGAGTGTGGGTTTTTCATGAGATTAGGCTCATCAGATCCAGCTTAGGGAGTTCTTTCTTTTCCATCACTTTTAGTAGTTTTAGCAGGATATTTATTTTATTCTATGGGTTTTAGTTTCTGCCCTTTTTCTATTAGGTAGGGCCTTCCCATTTTATTATTTCTAATCTATTTTAGCTTCTCTTTCTTGTAGCAATATGTTATGAGGCTAAGAACTAGTGTTCCCCTCCATTTCTATTTGTTGGTTCTACCCAGTTGGTCAAGTATGAATATTTTCCCTATTTCCAGGATGAGGGTTTGGGATTTTGAGCCATTATGCTGGCCATTTTTGCATAAGGTGTTTAAACTCATTTATTTTTGGATTTTTGGGGCTTTTACACCCAAAGGCCAAATGGGTTTTGATTTCAAATTTTTCCAAATTTTAGTGTATTTACCTCATTTTGTGTGCCGCCTTATTTTGTTGGGTTTTCTTGGCACAATGTGCATCGTAGACCTGGATGATCTTTTTCGATATCAGTTAGACCATTATTACATTTTTATGTTGCATTGGGATGCATGGTGCATCTGTCATTCTGATTTTGTTTTTGATTAAGTGACTTTCTACTTGTGTTCTTATCTAGTCCTTGTGTTATGATCTTCATGATGGTGGTGTGCCACACACGAATACATGCACGTATCTATCTGTCAAGTGACTTGTAGGACTTTCCCTTATGTGGACTTGTCGAAAGTCATGATAATTAGGGTTGGGTTGGGAATTTGCATGCCTATGGACACTCATTGTTGGATGAGCATGGGTAGGGTAGGGTAGCATATGGAGTGGGATTCTATCTTGCATCTCGATGATCATGGCACCGAAGGTTGGCAGAGGAAGCTTTATATAAGTGATAACTAAATAAAAACTTTGGGTGGTAATAAAACTCAAGATAATGAAAAATGTTATGTGCTAGAACCTTCCACTGAGGGAGCTAAATTTTCACAATCTAAACTTGGGCTTTTGGATTCCAAGCAACTCTCCATGATGTTAGCCCCAACTTAGTAGCCCATTGAGTGTCTAACTAAGACCTATAGTTTATGCATTGTTTATGTCTTGGTTTTAGATCATACTACCTGGCGTGTGTGTTAGCCATGAATGTTTTCTTTATGTGTGTTTGTGGTTGGATCATTATCTCCATTAGTACAATGGGGATGGACCTATGAGTAGCACCTGGTTGGGATGTGTAGCTACCTATACCACTACTAGGGACTGGTGTACAGAGATGGTATATTGTCCTAGTGTGATCATTGCTAGATGTTTTCACTTAGTACTTTGGATTTTAGAGTATGCTTTCTTTTGATTTATGCTTTCATTGGAATTCTTGTATATCATGTTTAGATGATGCTAGTTAGTGTTGCATTTACTTATTATGATAGTTAGCATGTGATAGGTGATGTTACCTACTTGTAGGATTATCTTATGCTTTTCTTCTAGCATGTTAGACTCCCTTATTCTTATGTTGTAGCATGTTTAGTAATGATGTCCCTATTACAATAGTACTGACGATCTAATTGATGGCTTGGGATCTTACACATAGGAGATGGCTAGGGCCCACGATGGTCTTATCATGTTATTGCTGATTGGGAGTAACTATGTATTTAGTTTGTTGGTACTACTCATTGTGATGTTATTTTCATTTACTGCAATGTTGCTTTTAGTACTATGTGATGTTTCCCTTATATTCTTTTCCTTCATTGTATGATTAGATGGTTACATGTTATTTCTAGTTGTCCATCTTTTAGATATTGTTTGAGTGTTCTTTCCTTGAAATGTGGATCCAATACTCCTCGATGTGGAGGAACTTCGTTACCTAGATTTCTTATATTTTTCCTAATTTTTGTGTTTGTGTGCTAACTTTAGATCTCATGCAAGATTGCACTTTCTTGCACAAGGATGCAAGTCTTCACATGGTGTAGTGAGTTTCTTCATGTGGTTGGGCACTTCCTTGCACAAAACCCTACATCAATTTTTAGGTGTTTTGGTTGTATGACCAAACATGTGCTTGCATGATTGTGCACATCTTCGCACGAGAAGGAACTTCTTCACATGGTATGATGCACTTCTTCACATGGACTTCTAGTAGAGATAAGTTCTTGCTCAGAAAATAGGGAGTGTCTCCCTTAGTTTTTGGAGATCAATTTTTGGTTTTTCTAGTACCCTTTGGGTTGACTTAAATTACCATGTTTTGAAAAATTTTAGATCATGTGTTTTTTTGCTATTTTTGGCTTAAGTTTCCTATTATGTGTTTGTTACTTTGAGTAGTGGCCTTTGGAGATTCATTGGTTATCGAGATGGTAGTGAAGTCTTCCATTGCAATTTGTGTGATTCATGTATGATGTGTTCTTGTGCACTCATACTTGTAAAAGAAAATTATCTTGGCTTTTATTTCATCCTTGTTCCAAGGATGTCCCAATGAGGCATTACATCAAGCCATAGGCAAGTCCAACACTACCCAACTAGGTGTCTTAACAGTTGTAAAGTACAAAAGGAAACGTTAAGTGATTGGTCTGTCAAAATAAAGAACATGGAAGAGGGGATTAATGTCTAAGTTTCCTTTGATCAAGATTTTTATGGGAATTGAATCTTCTTAACTTCTGTTTTTTAGTCCTTGAAGCTCACCCACCACAAACAATCCTAAAACCCTTATAAATAAACTTATTTCTAGGATCAGGGTGTACAAACTAATTAGAAACCTAAGACCTTGAAAATATTGTAGTTCTTTGAAAAGGGTATCTATAGTTATGCTTATTTAAGGGCCTTTTAGAGGAATTTTTTGAGATATTGGTTGAAAACACTATCAGGAGGCCTAATTGGGGCTCAAAAAGGCTGCTAGCTCTCTTTGAAGAAATCAGTATAAAAATCATGACACTTATGAGTAAGGAGACCCAAAAACTAGATGAAATGACATTATTAGAAGTCTTTCCATCTTATTTTTATTTGGTAATAAAATAGAGTGCTAAGGGAGGACTAGTGTATTAAGTTCTATTGACAAAGTAAAGAGTGTGTGAAGACATACATTGGTAGAGAGGTCCTTGAGGAGAGGGAAGTAGTAAGAGAGATTCCCCTCACATAGGATCTTGAAGTGAAACCTAGAAAGGCCCAAAAAGAGCCTTGAAGGTCCTAGAAGGGATTTGGACAAGGTCGAAGGACTCCCCCTATCATATTGGTATCAATGCCTAACAAGCTTTGGGAAAGTACACATCATAGTTTGGTGGTGAATCAGTAGATGAGATAATGGTTCACTCCTAAATTAATAGCTTTTGAACAACCTAGTAATAGGAACAAATAGATCTAGGGGTAGCTAATTTCCATCTTCAAAATATCTACTCAGATACTAAGACCAACTATAAGGCAAACTCCTATTTTAGGCTCTGCAAAACCTAGGTAGGTTGACCTTTAGATTCATTCATATGGTGCCAGTTCCAAAGCACACAATTTGAATCTATACAAAGAAAATAAAATCCTTATTTCTCCTATACTTATTCAATGACAAAGGCATGTATTAGAAAGTTGCAAAAGCTATGAAACCCACAAGCTGAGTGAGGGCATCTTTTTAACTCCTAAACAAAAAGCTAAAAGTATAATTGATAAAAGATTAATATCAACAAAATCCAAGTGTGCAACAACAAGAACATGTGTTATAATATATAGTCCACTGATATAACTAAGAGTGAGGGTGGTGAATCAATTATACAACTAATATCACAATTAACAACTTTAAACAATATTAACCATATGAGTAATATAAACTGAAATCACAACAAGATACTCATATACAACAATACCATATATGTTAAACATGGAAGCCTTGATCAGAGTAAAAACCCTGGTGGGGATGGAACCCACAAGATGATGTACCAATATAAATATTCCTTGTTAGAGGATAGACTCTGTTAGGAGTCTATTACAACATTCAGTACATATGAGTCCCTGTTAGGAAACTTTGAATCCTTGTTAGGAGATTTCGACCCTATTAGGAGTTGTGGAAGATAGCTAGACCCATTACCCAAATAACTTCAAGGGAAAGACCAATTAAACCATTTTCCTAATGATCTCTATATTATTCCTTGTAGAATAATAAAATAGAAATGTACTTCCTTACTCTATCTTTGTCTTGTCAATTGGACCTCTTCTCCTTTAGATCTTGTAACTAGATCTCAAATCTTGCATCCAATAATCCCTTGGATTGCTTACATGCATTCAATAAGCACTATGCTCCTTTTTGCACTTCACACTTCAATAATGATCACAATACTTGAATACACTTGATCACTCTTACAATCAAGGAAAAAATCTTGCATTTATACCATATCTTCATAATAAACACTTGAGTCAACCTTGAGGGTTCCCCAATTAAGTAAAATAAGATAATTAATTAATTACAATTACAATAGCACTATCAGCTCACAATCTATACAAAGCTTCACACTACAACACTAAGGCTTGTGCACTCACTAACATCATTAGCTGACTATCCTTTATTACTTCTTGACTACACATCTCTTCATTACATCCTAGATGTAAGATAGCTAACAATCATCAGGAACTACTTTCCCAATACTTTGTCTCTAAATTGCTCTTTGTAAGTCAAGTACAACTTCCATACATCTTCAACTTAGACTCTGCACTCTTGAACATGTCATCAAGACATTGTGTTGAACATGTTCATAACTTCACATGACTAGACAATCAGACCATTATTTGTACAATCAAGATCTCTTTCTGCTACTCAACCAGTCTTTACAAAAATTAATGCTATGTTGATATCAATGACAAACATAGTCATAAATGCAACATTCCATACTCTCCAATTCCCCAGATACTCCCAGAAGTAGTTGTAATACACCAAAATTGGCTCATTGCCATTATACCAATTCTGGTCTATTCCTGATAATTTCAAAGTCCTATTCTAATAGGCAATTCTCATTCTGCTATTCGCTACTTGACTTAATTGTCAGATGCAGAAAACCTAAATCTGCATTCATCATGCTTATTATTTAATTTCTATAGTATTTACTCGTATTAGTCACATTAAACCTATTGATTAATATTTAATTTAATTATTAAGTATTTATACTTTAATTAAATTATAATTATATCCTAAGGCTAATGTACCTTGGAATTAAATTTATTTAATTTAATAAATACGCCTATCTTAATTAATTAAATGTAATTATTTAATTAAATGGGAAAGATATTTCTAATTAATTAAAAGAAATTATTTAATTAAATGGAGTACTTACTTCTAAATAATTAAACAAAGTTATTTAATTAAATGGGAAGACATTCCTAATTAATTAAATGAAGTTATTTAATTAAACAAAAGTGTCTCTAATTAATTAAAGATTATTTAATTAAATAGAAAAAGTAATTATGAGAGCATATTTCATTTTATTAAATTAAATATCTCAACAAAATCTCTCTTCAGTTCAAAAAGGGGAATTTCCAGTTCACTATTGATCAAAAATGAGTTAACTCAGTTAACTCCTTTTTCTACTCAAATTAAAACAGTTAACTCCTTATTTTACTCAAATTAAGTCTGTTAACTCCCTTTAATTTGGGAATCTCCCTTTATGACTGAAACTCATCTTCAATCCTGACCGTTAATCTTAATTGATCTCAACTGTTGATGGATTCCAGGAGACTCTATTTAGGAGACCCTCATCTCTTCATTTTAGGGGGATGAATTGATTTGCTATCGAATTGCTGTTGAAATTCATGCTCATATTTACTTACATATCTTTCATACATTCTCATCCTTAGTTTAATCTCATTTTAGTTTAATCATGCATATGCTTAATCTAGTTTGCTTCATTTGTTCTTAGATTACACTGCATCTTTCATTTTTTAGATTAATCTGTATACTCATTCTTAGCTTAATTCCATTGTCAAATCCTTGATTCTTAGAGGGTTTGGTTGCCTGCACCTTGATTCTGAGGATATTAACTGGCAAAATCCCTTTAGATAGAAGGCAACAGGTCGCTTTGCAGGGCAAATTTCGGATGAACATTTCAATGTTCATTCCGCGATGAATCCGCAAATAAGGACCATGTTGAAGTGTGTGTGTTAGCATAGGTCACATTTTCACATATACATTTCTGGCACCCACCGTGGGGCTCAAAAATCAATTTTTCTGGCCTCTTTCTATATTTTTTTAATCATTGTTTTGTTCTATGTCCATACTATTCTGTATAGATTCAGATCTTCGCGTGAAACTGTTCATTTTCGCATGAGGATCTAGAACCTTCGTGCGAAGATTCTTTCCGCATCGTGCAAGAAAGTTCTTTGGCATGCGAAACTTCACGCGAGACCTATTTCTTCGCACAAGCCAAGTTTAATTTTGTGCAAGCCAAATTTAATCTCACGTGAGCCAAATTTGATTTCACACGGGCTGTAAAACTTCTTCGCGCAGACTGTCAGGAATTTCACATGAAACTCTACTGACAGAGGCAAATTATTTGCATTGATTTGCGTGTTTTCTGATTTTTTTGCTGACTGTTCGTAATTTCTAGTGTTTCTGTGTTTTTTGATTTTTTTGAACAGCATAGCAGCGGTTTGTGGAACAATGGGAAAAGCATGCTAAAGTTGTCAGAAATAGGTAAAAATCTACTAAGTGTGTTGCAAGGATCACCAGGTAATCTTCATCAACTGATAACATTTCATTTGGAGCTAAAACAAACACCTTTCATGTTGAGCTTTTGTGTTTCCTTCTGTATTTCCATTTTACAACACACGCATAAACTCATACTAGGGTGTGATCTCTGTTAGTATTCATTTAGCAGACTTAGTCTTTAGTGATAGATCTGATTAGCTATCTTGGGTTATTGGACTCGCTAATCCTCCAGCCCCTCATTCCACCCTGTGGTTGCAAGCTCAGCACCACGTTAAATAGGGGAGGGGTCTACAGGACATAAGCGTTAAAGGCTCCACAAGGCAACCCTTTTGTGCTTTTTAGAACTCACTAATTTCTGAGGTGTGGACTCATTTTGGCTTGTGTAAGGGGTTAAATGTTCCACATCTTTGGACTCACCTCACATTAGTTAAAGCGTTAAGTGTACCACCTTGTGCTTTTTGATTACTTTTAGATAGATTTGCTTTCAGGAATTAACATCTGTACACACATAGTAATTAAGCCCCCATGAGCACTATAGTGGGTTCCTAGTGAAACTCCTCTCTAAGACGGATTCCTTATGGGTGGGGAGGATACTTTGAGCATCTCATAGATAGATGAATCTTTGACTTGTTGATTAAGGCATCCTTTCTTCAGAGAGGTTGATAGATCACAGGAAGATGATATCATAGATCTTTAAGAGATAATCATAGTCTAGCGTGTCAGATTAATCTATTTGTTTTGATTGGGCTAAAGGTGAAAAAGTGTCAAAACCTTGAATCTGGAAGCTAAGTACCCTTGTGGTATACTATTGTGAGTCGATCACCTTTAGAGAGGGTTAACTATAGCAGACAATCCCTCTACAGGGAAAACTGTGATGACGGAACCTCAAGTGGTAATAGCCATTTTTGCCATGGTAGTGACAACCGCTATATAAATGTCCTTGTGGAAGAAATCTTCACGGGTGTGGTTCATTGTGGGTTGTCAGATCTCCCTAGCAGCTCTTGAAGATTAAGTTCTCAGACTGTGTCAAAACCTCGGTGCACCAGGATTGGAGGTCACACCTGTGAGCCATAAAAGTTGCAGAGTCAAACCATTATTAAATACCTTAGAGAAGCCAACTTTTATTTTCTAGGAATGTGTGCGATGATTGCAAAACTCTTTGAAAATGTACACAAATAGCTCTCTTAGGGATTAACACAAACTAAGTCACTTGATTGTTCATGTGCAAAGTTTCTTTTGCCCTTGCTCATTGTTTTCAGACATGCTTGAAATCACTTGCTTGCTGTTCTACGTGCCTATTTATCTGCCTGGTTATTGAATCGATCAAAATTTTTGTCAAAATTAGTCACTATTGTGAAACTATTCTATCCTTTCACGCAAAATCATTTTGGTCTCGCACAAAATCATTTTGCTCTCACGCGAAAACATTTGGCTCTCGTGCGAAGCCATTTTTCCCTCGTGCGAAATTAAAGTTCTGTTGTGCATCTTCGCATGATTCATAAAACATTCTCATGTGAAATTAAAAACTATTACTGATCTTTGCGTGAGACAGAAACATCTTCACGCAGCCCGTAAAACTTCTTCGCATGACTCGTAAAGGTTTTTCGCGTGAGATTTTGTATCAGCATTTACAATCTGGGTCTGTTCTAGCTATTTGCAGCCTGCATGCTGTCCTTTTTTGTGTCCATTTATCGCTATCTATTTGCAAACAGTCCTAGAATAGTGACACTTCACTTAATTGAAAACTTGTGTATTATACCTTGGCTAGTCTCGTCTCATACGTAATCTTGGTCCTCATCTTAATTCTTGCCATACTTTGTGCTGGAGTGGTCATAATCTCTAGCTCTTCTAGAATTTAAATCAGACCATTTGTGCCTTAGTGAATAGCATTCCATCTACTATCTTGTCCTTTTTGAGAGTCAGTCTTAGTATAGTCCTTGTCTAGGTTCTAGCTTCTTGTCCTTGCCTATGACTATCACAACCAGAAGCAACAACGTGTTTTATCCTAATAACATTAGACGTGGTCATGCTAGGGGTCATAATCACAGCAGAGGTAGCTTACCTTTCCCTATGCAATCTATATCCAATTTGGCTAGTGAGGCATCTTCACGGTCTTCCTCACCTGCAAGGTCATCTCAAGTTCAACGAACATTTTCCAATTTGCAAAAAATTAGGAATCCTTTTTACCAAAAGGATACTAAGACAAGTAGGAGTCCTGCATTCTCAAAGACAATGTATAACCCTTTCTCCACGGACCCTTTTCAAACACAACATATGAAAACTGAACAAGTTCCTATAATGACTAATCATGAACCTGAACGGGGTAGCCATAGTCGATATCAAGAACAACCTAGGGATGACAAGGAGAAAGAGAAAGAAAATGACACTGATGAAGAACAAGAAGAGGTGGAAATCCTTCCTGAACACATAGCAAGATGTCGAAGAGACAAAAACTTTCAAAAGCTCATGGGAATCCTAATCAACGAAGAGAAAGAAAAGTACTTTCTCAAACTCGCCCAAGAGGGAGCTAAACTGCCCACACATTTCGATGTGG
Source organism: Cupressus sempervirens (assembly GCA_028749045.1). Lineage (NCBI taxonomy): Eukaryota > Viridiplantae > Streptophyta > Pinopsida > Cupressales > Cupressaceae > Cupressus > Cupressus sempervirens. The sequence goes on from CM053792.1 coordinate 202,668,871, forward strand.
AGACCATTATCACACGTGAAGAAGAAACTAAGACCACTAAACTCCAAAAAAAACTGAAAATTATGCAAGACCAATTGGCTCAGATGATGCATGACAAAGAGAAACCCAAAAAGACATACACATTGGATGCTCTTTGTTCATTTCCATTTGACAAAAGTATAAACATGCCGCCTTTCCCAAGAGGTGTAGAACTACCCAAATATGACAAGTACTTTGGTACTACTGATCCCCAAGATCACTTGTGAGAATTTGGTTCTTTGTCTATGGAGTTTATACACAATCAAACATACCTCATGCATTTACTCCCTAGAAGCCTAGGTGGTCAAGCTTTGGAGTGGTTCTCACATTTACCTCCTGGTATCAAGACGTTTGATGAAATTGCTAATTCATTTGTTCAGCAATATTCTCATAACATTCAACATCCTATAAATATTTGAGATCTATGCAACCTTAAATAGAAGGTTGGTGAGCCTTTTCTCACTTTCCTCCAATAGTGGAGACAGCTTTATACCAAGTACTCCTGTAAAATCCCAGAAATGGAGAAGCTCAACATTTTCACTGATAACCTCTTACCTGATTTTGGGTATAGAGTCCAACTACAAGGTCCACCTACCTTTGAAGACATGATTACACAGGCTATCCGTATCGAAGAATTTATGGTCAAGAAAGGTGAGCTCACTCTTCAGAGAGACTCAAAACAAGGTTCCACTTCCAACAAGGATAAAACCAAACATGTCAACAAGAACCAAGAAATTTTACATGATGGGGTTGTTGATAATGTCACACTAAAACCTGCTAAAGCAGCATTTAATCTCACAGACTGCTTCAAAGTGGCCAAAAGTGTTGAAAAGCCTTCTACTGACAATAAAACGTCTGGGAACAAATCGAGAAACTCATGGGCAGCATGACCCAAGTGAGAGTATACACCTTTAGGAGAACCTTTGGATGTGGTTTACAAAACATTGCTACAACACAAGCTTATCTCACCAATGGATAACCCTCATCCCTATGATCCACAACCACGTCCACCATGGTGGAATGAGACCTCATTTTGTGAGTATCACCAAAAAAAGGGACATAAAACCATCAAATGTATAAACTTACATCATAAAGTCCAGGACATGATTGATGCTGGTGAACTTGTGGTAGATGGACATAACAAAAACTCGGACCACAAGGCATTCAAAGAGCCTTTCCCAACTTATGAAAAAGGAGAGACTTCGAAACCAAAACCCTACAATAAGGTCAACTATACATATTCCAATGATGACAATGTCATTCACATGGTTGAACCTATAGATTTTGAATACTACGATGTTGTTACCATAAAGGGGAAGCAAGATAATGATAAACACAAGACACCATTTGTCTTGAGAGGCCCTACTTCCAATAACATGGATAATGCATCTTTGCAACACTGTGCTAATGTTGTTATTCGCTCTCATGTGAAATTGGTGCTCAAAGGCCCTATAGCTCCTAATTCAAATCTCAAACAACACAAGGAAAAAGCCCTTTCTGGTCCATCCGATAAAGGTGCAAAACACATGACGAACTTGACTGCAACCAGTTATAGTGTTCTAGATCAATTGAAACGAACCAACACTCACATTTTTATATTTGAGCTGCTTAAAATCTTGCCTGCTCATAGGAAAATTTTGGACAAAGCTCTCACTGAGGCAAATGTTCCTCAGGATCTTGATCTTGAATGATTTCAATCCATGGTAGGTCACCTGACCTCACCTCATCTTATGACCTTCTCTAAGGAGGATGACAACTCAGTGAATCACCCACACAATCAGCCTCTACACATTGAGGTTATGATCCACTAGATACGTGTTCGTCGGGTACTCATTGACAATGGCATTGGCCTAAATATTTTTTCTGCAGCTCTGCTTAGACAATTGGATTATTCTGAGGACTCTATTGATCCTCCATGAAAGATCACTATTAAAGCATACGATGAAGTAGAATGAAAGTCACTAGGTCTTGTGACTTTACCAATTCGCATCGGTCCTATCGAAAGGGATGTCACCTGTTAGGTGCTTGACATTCCATTAGCCTACAACATTCTGTTGGGACGGCCATAAATACATGAGATGCACGCTGTGCCATCCACATACCACCAATGCATTAAATTCCCATTTCATGGCTCTGAAGTTACTATTCCTGCAACTACTAGCTACACTTGCAATATGCTCAAAGCTACTGATTCTTTCATCCCTGCTAACCATGAGTCTACTGATTGTCACAACAATAAGCTAAAACAAATTGAGCAGTCATTTAAATTGAAAGAAACTGGTATGGGAGAGTACCACATGGAACTAGTGTTATCATTAACATCAATTCCAGAGTCCCCTCGACATTTTGGGAGACCCTCAGTAGCAAAGAAGCCATTCGTGTTGACACCTCAGACCAAGTTTAATGGCTCTTTTGTCAAAGCTACAGTTCCCTTAGAAGATGAAAGCAAAAATAGAGCCATTGCTGCATGGCTTTACAAAGAAGAGTCTCTAGTAGACCTAACAGAACAAGTTCGAGAAATCACTCCTAAGAAGTATGGACTTGGTCTTAAGCTTTTGAAGCATTTTGGCTACAAGGGAACCAGCCCTGTTGGGTGCAATAACAATGGTTTAATAGATCCTGTCAAAGCAACATCTCGAAGCAACAGTGACACAACTAGCCTAGGGTTCAAGAAGGTCCCTTTCCATTTGGGATCCAATAAATTCACACCCGTACCTGAGAGTTCATATGAAAATGAGTCACAATCTGAATCAGGTACTCAAAAGGAAGAATCTGATGATGAGGATTCTTACCCTCATCCTATTCCTTATGATCTTGCTAAATTTTTTGCTGAGCCAGATGACTTTGTGCCACGTGTTAGCACTGTGGATGATACTAGTGATTCTTCTGAGGACAATATTGAGCAACTCAAATATCATTCAGAAAAGGGGGAATCTAGTCAGTCATGTCATATTGAGTATTTTTGTAAGAATCTAGAGGCTAAAGGAGAGTATGTCCCTATCACTATTGGGGAGTTCTATAGTCTCTCACCATGTAGCAATGATTCTCATGAATATGAATTTGACAATCCTTCAGAAGTGACTACTAATAAAGACATTGACCAAGTGCATGTCTATGAAAATCAAATCGAAGTGAGTGAAACATCTAGGGATAGGTCATAGGGGTCTAATCCAACTAGTGTCTTAGAGTCATCAATTACTAACATTCATACTCCAAGATGTTTGAATACACCTGTGGGTGAGGTTGTCGTAGGTCTTGAATTGCTGGTCCACGCATTTAATAACTATACTGTGAACGCAATTGAACTAGCCACTACTCTCTCACTCGCACATCTCGAGCTTATAGACTAGAACCCCAATGCATCTAATGAAGTCCCCACGTTCTAGAATGACTATACTCTTTCCTGTTACCTAAAAGCTATCGAACCTATAACATCTTCCACCAATGAGTAGAGCATCAACATGATTGAGGCTGACATCAAATATCTCAGTCACATAATTAAAAAGAAAAAATGCAAGAGGTTCGATGGTGAAAACCACATTGTGGCAGTGTCGGATCCAAAAAAAGTAAAAACAAAAGACGTTTCCAAGGGTGAAAACCTCTTTGAGGCACCCACGAATGAGATATTTGATGTCCTTTCTAGTCACTTTCAGGAGAGATCATCAGTGTTAATAGAGCCAACACAACCGATTAACCTGGGCACAGAAGAACATCCTCATGTGATACATCTGGCTCAGTCATTATCAACTAAAGAAAAGGAACAATTCATTGCCTTTTTCAAGGGAAAGAAAATAAATTTTGCCTGGACATATTTTGACATGCCAGGATTGGATCCTGATCTTATTATGCATCACTTGTCAATAACACTAGGCATAAAACCAGTTAAACAGAAGCTTCGAAAAATGCATCCTCATGTTGCATTGCTAGTCAAAGCCGAATTGGAGAAACTTTTGAAGGATGGTTTCATTCATGCAATTGATTATGCTGAATGGATATCCAATATTGTCCCTATGTCCAAACACGATAAGTCTATCATAGTTTGTACAGACTTTCGTGATCTTAACTTGGCATGTCCTAAAGATTACTTCCCACTCCTTAATATTGATATGATTGTGGACATGATGGCTGGCTATGAGATGTACTCACTTATGGATGGTTTTTCTAGATACAATCAGATAAAAATTGCACCAGAAGATCAAGAGAAAATAGCCTTCACATGTGCATGGGCAACCTTTAGTTGGAATGTGATGCCATTTGGTTTAAAGAATGCTGGAGCTACATATCAGTGGGCTGTTACTACAATTTTCCATGACATGATGCATAGAACTATGGAGGACTATGTTGATGATACTTTGGTCAAAAGCACTAAATGCAATACCCATTTGCACGATTTGGGACCAATCCTAGATTGTATGGAAAAGTTTAGTCTTCAACTCAATCCTAAGAAGTGTGCATTTGGTGTCACATCAAGAAAATTGTTAGGATATATTTTTTCTACAAAGGGAATTGAAGTAGATCCAGAAAAAGTACAGGCAATAATGGACATGCCACCACCTCAAAACATCAGTCAGATGAGAGGACTAAAAGGAAGGCTTCAATCTATTCATAGATTTATTTCACAATTGGCGGATAAATCACAACCCTTCACAATGACCTTACATAAGGGTGTGAAATTCAATTGGAGCCAGGATTGTGAGCAAAGCTTAACATAGATTAAACAATATCTTGTCAATCCACCAATCCTGATGTCTCCTATGCATGGGAAACCTTTGCTTTTATACATTTTAGCCATTGAAACATCTTTGGGAATCATGTTGTCTTAGGAAGACAATGATAACAAAGAAAGAGCTATTTATTACTTGAGTTGAACATTGGTCTCTTATGAGAAAAACTATAGTATTATTGAGAAAGCTTGCTTGGTAGTTGTCTTTGCTTCCCAAAAGTTGAGACACTACATGCTTGCCCACACTACATGGCTTGTGACTAAAATAGATCCATTAAAGTATTTGCTTAGTAAGGCAGCTCTCACAGGAAGATTGACTAAATGGGTCATGATACTAAGTGAGTTTGACATCCAATATGTTGAACGGAAAGCTATAAAGGGACAGGCAATTGCAGACCAGCTGGCTGAGGCACCCATATAGAGTCTTCTACTAATAAACATTGATTTTCCAAATGAGTCAATTCTAACACTCACCATACATGGGTTATGTTCTTTGATGGATCCTTCACAGAACAAGGATCAGGTGCTGGATTACTTTTCATCACACCACAAAAATACTCATTGCCCAAAGCATACAAGATTATGTTTCCTTGTACAAATAACATTGCTGAATATGAAGCTTTGATCAATGGTATGAAAATTGCGGCTGAATGGAGAGTAGATCAATTGGATATCTTCGGTGACTCTCAGCTTGTCATCAACCAAGTAAATGATGTGTATCAAACAAAGGATGAAAAACTAATTCCTTACAAATGCATGGTTGATGACTTGATGAAATATTTTGCACACATCACCTTCCAACAGGTTCCACACGCAGATAATAAAGCGGCTGATGCCATGGCCACTCTGGCCTCCCTTCTACAAATGCCAAAAAATGATCTTCGACACGAGTTCTTGGTGGAAGCGTTACACTACCCAGCCTATGACACACCTGATTCCAAGATGATCTATTCTATTATAGGACAAGAATCATCCCGCTACCATCACATCTATTCCTACCTTCATAATCAAACCATTCCAAAAGGTCTGACTCGAAATGAGAAATGTTACCTAATCCATAATGCTTCACATTATGTCATTATTGCTAATGATTTGTATAGGAGAGGTCTCGACAGAACACTCCTTAGCTATTTAGAACCCGATGAGTCCAAACGTGCACTAATTGATGTTCAAGAAGGCATTTGTGGATCTCATTCCAATGGCCTAACACTAGCTTGCAAACTCCTTCGTGCTAGTTACTACTGGCCTAAAATGGAGCAAGAAGCTATTAAATATGCTAGGTCCTGCAAACAGTGTCAACTACATGGGAATCTCATTCACACTCTAGCTAGAGAGTTGATTCCCTCTACTACAACATGGCCGTTTCAACAATGGGCCTTTGACTTGGTGGGACAGATTCACCCAACCTCTTCTAATGGACATAAGTTCATTATCACCGCTACAGATTATTTCATGAAATGGGTAGAGGCAGTCCCTTTCACAATTGCTGATGGCAAAACTATAGCACTTTTTATCACAAACTACATCATCTGTAGATATGGTATACCATCCTCAATCATTACTGATAATGGAGGACAATTCAAAAATAAAGACCTTAAGGAACTATGCAAGAAATTCAAAATTACACAACATTGGTCTTCCATTTATTACCCCCAGGGTAATGGCCAAGTTGAGGCATCCAATAAGGCGATCCCCAAAATTCTTCATCGCACAGTTAGTAAGTCAGGGCGAGACTGGCATCTCCAGATCAATCCAGCCCTATGGGCATATAGAACAAGCATTAGAACTCCAACGAGCATGACTCCTTTTACGTTGGTATATGGGGCAGATGTTGTGCTTCCAATAGAGGTCGAGATTCCTACCTTGAGAATCTCTATGAAAGGCCTTATCACTGTTGATGACTATAGGATAGCCTAGCTTCAAGAACTTGTGTTGCTGGATGAATGACGACAAGTGGCTTGTGATCATCTACGAGCATATCAACAAAGAATGGCATGAAGCTACACTAGGAGAATTAGGCCACATGACTTCTAGCTAGGTGATCTCGTCCTAAGAGAGAACCCTAAGAATCAACAACAATGAATGCAAAAGGGAAAGTTTGAACCAAACTAGCTAGGTCCTTACATCATTACTGCAGTATATGGATCTGGTGCCTATCAACTTTTCACAATTGAAGGAGAAGTGCTTAAAGAGCCTATGAACACTCTCCACCTAAAGCGGTTTTATAGTTGATTCAATCTTAGCAAGCTCTCTGTACATATCTAAATGTCCTGAAAAAAAATCCTAAAAATCAGAAAATGTCTTGAAAAAAATCCTAAAAATCAGAAAATGTCCTTAAAAAAAAAAAAAAAAATCCTGCCAAGAAGGTGGAAACCTGGTAAACAAGTGCCTCTTGTTAGTCACTTTCATGCTTTTTCTTTCTTTCTTTTCCTGCTCATGTATCCATGGATTGAGTCTTGTCATAGCTTGGGGGCATCCCCCCCTTAGTGTCACTCTTTTTCGAGATTCTCATCATAGAATCTCCTACGCAACAATCACCAGTCATTCTGACTGTGTCTGCCTACTGTCACCAGTGTCACTCTTTTTTGAGATTCTCATCATAGAATCTCCTACGCAATAGTCACCAGTCATTCTGACTGTGTCTGCTTACTGTCACCAGTGTCACTCTTTTTGAGATTCTCCTCATAGAATCTCCTATGCGATAGGCACCAGTCATTTTGACTGTATCTGCCTACTGTTGCCAGTGTCACTCTTTTCAAGATTCTCCTCATAGAATCTGCTACGTGATAGTCACCAGTCATTTTCACTGCGTCTGCCTACTATCGCCAGTGTCACTCTTTTCGAGATTCTCCTCATAGAATCTCCTATGCGATAGTCACCAATCATTCTGACTGCGTCTACCTACTGTCGCCAGTGTCACTCTTTTTGAGATTCTCCTTATAGAATCTCTTTTGCAATGGTCACCAGTTGTTTTAGTTGTGTCTGCCTATCGTTTCTCGGGTCATGTCTCAAGATTCCTTTATGGAAGATCTCTTTTGCGTTAGTCACCAGTCATCTTGGCTGTGTCTTTCTACTGTCGCTTAGTCCTTCTTAGGTTCTTCATTATGAAGATTTCCCTTTGACCTAAGCCACCAATCGTCCTAACTACGTCTGCCTACTGTTGTCACCCTACTGAAGAGATTTCTTTCTTACATATTCTTGACATTGACACTTGACATCATCCCAAAAACATTAAACTCAATGATATACTTTTTTGGATATGCTGAGCATTTTCTTTGTTTGCTTTCTTTTGCTTTATCATATCTCCTCAAGTAACTCAATGATGTCATCTTCGACTAGAGAAGTAATGACTGGGGGCATGATCTTTTTCTTTGCTTTCTATTTGCGGTTTAGTTCTAATAAGTTGATCTATTCCTATAAGAGGGGTGTCCACTATAAGAGCCTCCATCTCGTATTGGATGGCCATGTGTACCTCGACTCTTTTTATACAGATACGTCAATGACATTGGTTCTTCTCCTTGTTTGTTGGAGTGAAATCTTCATGCTATAGTAAATATTGATACTCGTCCTATTAAGTGAACGTACGGGTCACTATGAGTATATCTAGCACACTTCTATCTCAGGTTACGAACGCAAGGGTCATTGCGAACAGCATGAATACTGAATGCTTTGCATAAGAGGAATCTCCTGTGTGTTTGGTGTGCCTATCATTCAAGCAGGTCATCCTAGCATTCATGCTTTGATGCTTATGTTAACTTGATACATTAAAAGGGACAAATGTTCTAGTCATTTTGGCTTCTTGTGCCTCAAATGCTTACATTTAATCCTGACATCCCAATAATGTATGTTATATTCATATTTTCATGATTGCAATGTCAGTAGAAATTGTATAACATACGAGCTTTATTTTATATCCAATGATGATAAATCATTGAGGCTTGGTAACTAGACCTAGGGTTGCATTTAACATAGTCTTGCATACTTCATTTGCATTAGCACGTGATTCGATTGTAATCCTGTTCATACTCCACATGCATCAGATTCCTCCACGGTTGCACAAGCGTTTGGTTCATCGATTCTTGTTCCTCAATGGAATACCAATGACTGTCAAACAAAAACACATAACACTACGTCAGATGTCAGTTCATACATATGCATTATATCTAAACATACATCTCATGTACATCAGAGCAAAACAAAATAGACAATGACATGTACACAAGAATACTCAGCTCAAAATCTCGTATATATATATCAAAGAATGGGTCAGTACAAAAAATGGGCGCTACTCGAGCGCAATCGATCAAAAATGATACATCTGGTGCTGGCACACCAATCAATACATAGCCAGAGAACAAAATAAAAATTAGGCACATAGCATCTAACTCTGTCCTGAACTCGCTCCTCCAAGAGGAGCAAGACGAACAGGGGCAACAGGTGGCGGAGGCGGTGCTGGCATATCTGGCCTGACAGGAGGTCGTGCACCTCTGGACTCTCGTGCATACTGAGAAAATCGCTACACTTGCAATGTCTCATCAGGTACTGCACTAGTGTATGCAGCATAATAATATGCAGCTCGAGTAGACTGGAAGCAGATCTCATCCTGTGCCAGCTCTAGCATCCACTCTGTAGCCTCCACGCGCTCTCTCTGGCGATCTGTCTCTCTCTGTCTCTCTACTAGCTGTGCATCCCTGACTGCCACTACAATCCGCAACTCTCTCAACTATTGGGAGGCTACACAAACTTGCTCTTGGTACCACCATACCGCATCTTGTACCCCACCTACCAGTTGATCTGGCATATCCTCATCGACCATCTCTGGTGCATGCTGTTGTGGAGGCACCTGCTGTGGTGGAGGTACCTATGGCTGTGGAGGCACCTGCTGCTATAGGACCTCCTCCTAAGGGGCCTACTCCTCTGTCCTCTACCTCCTCCACCGAGTGTGTCCTACTCCACTGCCCCCCGCACCTGAGTTTGATCCCATCTGACGTGGGGGAATAGGTATCTGCTATACCCGGTGCTAGACCTGTGGTGGCACTTGTGGCTATGTCTGTTGCTGCTGAGGTTCCTGTCCCTACCCTTGTACATACCCTGCCATCCCTAGTGGATCTGTGAAGCATGGGAATGGATGGCTAATCAAAAATGCTTGATATGCAGGCGTCATCTCGGCATCTACTACCTCTGGCAGGTAGTCCCACTTAACTGCAACTAGACTGTGGATATCTATCCTAGATTGTCCTAGATCCATCCATGGAGCCCTTCCTCACTCTATATCCTTCTGCACCCTGGCATAGGCACAGTACTCAGTTGAAATTTCCTGTGGTCGACCATATTGCTGCCACACTCGTGAGATGACAAATCTCTCTATGATTGATGTCGTCTTGCCTACCAGCGGTCGAGAACTAAACATCCAGGGAAACTCTCTTGAGGCATCATCCCAGTCCTCTGTCTCTCTCCAAGGTCACCATATAACAGACACCAGGTCATCAAGATGTGTCTGCCAATGCTCATTCTTACCCAAGTGGGCTTGGGTAATATGCCCTCGATATCTACAAATGTAAGGCTCCATGGGCTCCCAAGAATCCTCAAAAATCAGCCTACATACAGGGAGATGCTCCTAGGCCTAGATCTATAGCACATAAACACCTGCTACCATGGTCTTCTTCTCATGGAAGACGACCTCATGCATCTCATTAAAAAGATGGGCCAACATGCACTGACCCCACCCAAAGATCTCAGGTGCCTCAACCATCCTATGGAGCATGACACCCCATCCACACTCCAACCTATGCTGTCCCCTGTCAGGACATAGGAAGCAGCTCAAGAAAATACCCAACATGGATGCTAACCTATGTGTGGGTCCATAAGTATGCATCAACTCATCCCAGCTGATGGCCCTGCCTCTCGGTAGCTCTCTCTCAAAAATAATGGATAGTGCCTCTGTCCCTAACTGAGGCACTGTATCATACACGACCCGGGCACTGTGAAATGGGATCCTCAAGATCCTCCATATGTCCTCTGGTGTGATGGTCATCTCACCCATCGAAAAATGAAATGTGTTCATCTCCAAATGGAAACGCTCTACCAATGCAATCAGTAAACTGTGATTCACCATCACGGCTAGAATCTGGCATAGTGAAGACAAACCCAATTGGGCAATGTGTGCCTGATCTGCATCATCCAAACTTTGCAATAACTCTCCATGAGGCAGATAATGAGATCTAAATGATACGTCTCCGAATACCTCCTGTACGCACAAAAAAAAATGACAAACAAACGATCAGTATCAAGTCGAATCGAAGCATCAAAACAAAATAAAATGCAATTTCTAAATGCAAAAGTTACAAAATTGGCACAGAATTTCGTGCGAGATTGGTGAAATCTCGCGCGAAGACATACAGTTTCTCATAAAATAGTTCTCTCTTCATGCGAAGAATCTCAACTTCGTGCAAAAAAAAGATCTCCTCGCGCGAAGATAGATCATCTCGTGCGAGAAAAGAGGTTCTCGCGCAAAACACGAATTGCCTCGCGCAAAGAATCTCCATCTTCGCGCGAAACCAAAATCGCCCCAAGCGAAGATATTTTGGCTGCGCGTGAAGAAACAATACATCCTGTTTCTTCGTGCGAAGAAAGAAGATCTTTGCACGAGAAGAGATCAGTCTCATGCGAAGAAAGAATTGAACATCCTAAAACATGCTAAAAACGTGCATAAATGAACTCAAAATGTGTGAAAATTAAAGTACAAAGATGGAAGATCGATGACTCACCGGTGGTCCATAGTCTATTGGCCAGCCGTGTCATCTGGAGTGCTCAAAACGATGATATCTCAAGTTCACTACCATGTCTATATCAGAGCTCAAAATCACTACAAGACAAAACCACAAATGAATTGAAAATGACCCTTCAAGCCATTATATAGGTGTTGACCAAATTTTTCAAAGTGCTCAGATTTGCGCAAAGATCGCACCCCTGGCTAATTGGACCATTTTTGATCCATTTTCGGGATCAAATTCAAAATCTGACATACCTAAGAGCGTTAAAAATGCATTTTAAAATTTTGGGGACCGACGTGATCGAACGCTTGTGCAGCCCAAATCTTTCTGATACTTTATGATTCTTGGAATCCTTTCAACTTTACATTCTCCATATTTTCAAAATTCATTTTGAAAAATAGTCAATTTAAGTCAACTGTGGCTGACTCTAGTCAACTTTTGGTCAAACTTGGCTTTTGTGACTTTGCAATCATTTCAAATCAACCCAATCTTTAGATTGTTATGATCCCTTCTAGATTCTGCTGACATGATAAATCATATTTCTGGTGTGTCATCTTTCGATTTTGCTCTCGAGGGGGCAGGATGATTACATCATTAAATACTTATTGCTCGGGGCATCTAGTTCCCATCTTATGTCCTAGTCACTTGGGGCATCTGATCACTTGGGACTTTTTGTTCCCTTCTATCTAACATCTCTGCCATCTATCTTATCTTTTCATCAATTGATCAACCTTAGAACAACTCTTCTCAGAGTTCGATGGACAAGTATTGGGATAGTCTAAACCCCGACTCCTAAGGATCAAGCCTCATTCTGGGGATGATTCTATGACTCATGATGGGACATTGTTATCTTTTATCGATTTTGGGTATCTAGGTGTTCTATCTGGATCCTTGAAGGTTAAGCTCCATTTTGGAGATAATCTTCTAAATGCTATCAATTTTAGGTATCTAGGTGTTTTATCTAGATCTTTGAAGGTTAAGCTCTGTTCTGGAGATAATCTTCTAAATGCTATTACTCATAGGTATCTAGGTGTTCTATCTGGATCCTTGAAGGTTAAGCTCTGTTCTGGAGATAATCTTCTAAATGCTTATCAATCTTAGGTATCTAGGTGTTCTATCTGGATCCTTGAAGATTAAACTCTATTTTGGAGATAATCTTCTAAATGCTATCAATTTCAGGTATCTAGACGTTTGGTTTGGATCCTCAAAGATTACGCTTCGTTCTGGAGGTAGTCTTTTAAATGCTATCACTATTAGGTATCTAAGTGTTCTACTTGGATCCCTTAGGATTAAGCTCTGTTCTAGAGGTGGTCCTTAAAAACTTATCAATTGGTCTCCATGTCATCAACTTCAGAACGAATCTCATCTTTGCATCATGCTTTCTGATTTTCTTTGAATTAAACATGTTGCTCACACATTCATTCAAAGAGGGGCAAAATGTAATACCCCAAAATTGGCTCATTGCCATTATACCAATTCTGGTCTATTCCTGATAATTTCAAAGTCCTATTCTAATAGGCAATTCTCATTTTGCTATTCGCTACTTGACTTAATTGTCAGATGCAGAAAACCTAAATCTGCATTCATCATGCTTATTATTTAATTCCTATAGTATTTACTCATATTAGTCACATTAAACCTATTGATTAATATTTAATTTAATTATTAAGTATTTATACTTTAATTAAATTATAATTATATCCTAAGGCTAATGTACCTTGGAATTAAATTTATTTAATTTAATAAATATGCCTATATTAATTAATTAAATGTAATTATTTAATTAAATGGAGTACTTACTTCTAAATAATTAAACAAAGTTATTTAATTAAATGGGAAGATATTCCTAATTAATTAAATGAAGTTATTTAATTAAACAAAAGTGTCTCTAATTAATTAAAGATTATTTAATTAAATAGAAAAAGTAATTATGAGAGCATATTTCATTTTATTAAATTAAATATCTCAACAAAATCTCTCTTCAGTTCAAAAAGGGGAATTTCTAGTTCACTATTGATCAAAACTGAGTTAACTGAGTTAACTCCTTTTTCTACTCAAATTAAAATAGTTAACTCCTTATTTTGCTCAAATTAAGTTTGTTAACTCCCTTTAATTTGGGAATCTCCCTTTATGAATAAAACTCATCTTCAATCCTGACCGTTGATCTGAATCAATCTCAACAGTTGATTGATTCCAGGAGACTCTATTTAAGAGACCCTCATCTCTTCATTTTAGGGGGATGAATTGATTTGCTATCGAATTGCTGTTGAAATTCATGCTCATATTTACTTACATATCTTGCATACTTTCTCATCCTTAGTTTAATCTCATTTTAGTTTAATCATGCATATGCTTAATCTAGTTTTCTTCATTTGTTCTTAGATTACATTGCATCTTTCATTTTTTAGATTAATCTGTATCCTCATTCTTAGCTTAATTCCATTGTAAAATCCTTCATTCTTAGAGGGTTTGGTTGCCTGCACCTCGATTCTGAAGATATTAACAGGCAAAATCCCTTTAGATAGAAGGCAACAGGTCGCTTTGCAGGGAAAATTTTAGATGAACAATTCAATGTTCATTCCATGATGAATCTGCAAATAAGGACCGTGTTGAAGTGTGTGTGTTAGCATAGGCCGCATTTTCACATATACAGTAGTATCATCGGCATTCATGCTAAAAATCTTCCCTTTGGCATTGATGGCAACATAGATAAAAAAATATCTACATTCCAAGAATACCAAGTAGTACTTTTTTGTTACTTCTATCCTCATCTCATGCATACTCTCCTCCATACTTTAGGAGATGTACATCTAAGTTCCAATAATACCAAGTAATACTCTGTTGTTACATCTACACTTATCTCCTGCATACTCTCCCCCATGATTTAGGAGATGTTTTGCATGCATATTCTCCCCCATTGACATCAATGTCAAAGGCCTCAAACACATAAAAAAGATACCAATTTTTATAACTACTTCTTCAACTCTTCAATTGGCTCAAGTGTCCAATGACATTGTTCAAAACCAAATTCCAAATACCAAGAGTCTTCAATGGAATAGTTTATACCAGATACTCCCCCATACGAGAAGCATCATCATTTAGTCCAGTCAAATAATAGTGCTTTTTGTGACTAGACTAATGTACTTTTTGCATCAACTACTCAGTAGTAGGTAGGGGCATAACTACAAGAATACCTCTCAAAAACTCAAGTGTATCTTTAGGGAAAGTCTTTGTAAAGATATTAGTAATCTGATCTTTAGTACTTACATACTCTAATTTGATCAACTTTTTTGTTGCTTTCTCTCTCAGCACATAATACATAATAGATATATGCTTAGTCTTAGAATGCAATATAGGATTCTTAGACATAATCATTGTACTTGTGTTATCATAGTAAATGATAACAAGTTCTTCAATCTTAATTCTAATATCCTTTAATATATGTTTCATCTACATAACTTGATTACAATTATTTGTGGCTGCAACATACTCTACCTCAGTAGTACTCTATGAAATACAATCTTGCTTCTTTTTTAATAAAGAAACCAATCTTCCACCAAGAAAGAATGCTCCATCATAGCTGCTCTTTCTATCATCCATATTGCCTGCCCAATTAACATTAGTATATGTACAAAGTGTGAAATCACTTGATCTATCATACCAAATTCCATAGTCAGATGTCCCTTTCATATATCTAAATATTCTCTTCACTGGTACAAAATGATATTCCTTTGGATGAGCTTGAAATCTAGCTACAATCCCAATCACATTTTTTATATTTGGTCTAGTGTGAGTCAAATACTATAAACCTCCAATCATTGATCTATACTTCTTCCACTTAGGTTTCACATCTTTGTTGGATAAGTTTTGACTAGTTATCATAGGTGTCGCAATAGATTTACAACTTTCCAAATCAAACCTTTTCAACAAATCTTTTAGGTACTTATCTTGTGAAATAAATATACCATCATTATTTTTCACAATCTACAATCCTAGGGAAAAATTCATTTCTCCCATCATGCTCATTTCAAATTCATTCTTCATCTCCTCAAAAAATTTATCACTAGCTTCATCATTACCTCCAAAATGATGTCATCAAAAAATATTACAATAATCAGCAATCCATCTTTAATTTCTTTTGGATACAAGATACGATTTGTCGTACCTTTAGAAAATCCAATATTTGCCAAGTAATTGTCCAATCTTGCATACCAAGTTCTTGGTGCTTGCTTCAAACAATATAAATCTTTCTTCAATCTCCATACCATATCATTGTCTTCTAATAAAGGAAAACCTTCAAGCTACTCAATATAATCTTCTTCTTCTAGTTCTCCATTTAGAAAGGTTGTTTAACATCCATCTGATAAACCTTGGATTTCATGTTCATCGCATAAGCTAGGAACATCCTTACTACTTCCATTACTACTACTAGTGCATATGTTTCCTCATAATCAATTAATTTTTTCTACATGATGTTGGTAAATAGATTTTTCCTTTCTTGTTTCTTGTGAAAATATGACTCTTAATGCCCGAATGATGAACAATATCTATTTACAACAGTTGAAAAGCCATTCTCTGATCACTGGCTTCTCTCTGAATTGGTAGGTATAGCTCCCTATGTGAATGATGTTCAAGGAATTATATTTTGTTCCTAAAACTAATGTGGGGTATGCTCTTAACCCAAGAGCAGAAGAGGCAAACCAAATTAAGCCTAAATAGAACTTAATTCAAGCAAGAAAAACTTCTCAATATCAAAACAGATTCACATACCCACACAATTTATGAATCCATAAATCTATTTGCATAAGGCTAGAATAAGATGAAATTCAAATCTAAACTATAATTGATAAATTAGGAATGTTAACAAAATATTTTAGCTGAATGAATCATAAAAATACTTATCACATCCATTCATGATCTTGAAAATAGGGGAAAGAAGCTATGTTCCTCCTTAATTCTTTGTAAAGCGATAAGGAAACATGGATTGAACACAATATCTACTAGAACAAAAAATGATTGACACAAAATACAATTTAATTGACTCAGCAACAAAAATTACTTCACACCAAAAAAAATTTGACCTTTCATTAATCATTCAACTTCAAACATATAGAGTTGAGAGATGACTATTACAATAGGAATTTCAATCGGATCATCTTCTAAGGATGACAAATGGAAAGATGCTAGTTTTTCATATTACAAAATTTACAAAATTTGCAAAATTTACATCAGAGAATGAAAAGGAAGTGTCAAATGAATTACTTAGACTTCTTTCCCTTTTTAGTTTTCACCCTATATTCCTTTGTAGCTACTATAATTGGGATCATTTCTTCATGACTAGGCACATGTAAATTAGTGAATCGTAAGAGCCACTTCAAATGCTCTCGAACCAACTCCTTTACTACATTTAGTTGACTTGTCAATTCTCCAACAACCACATGTACGTATCAACCAAGAGTTTGCAACTCTACCACTCTGTTTTGACCACTTGAAGTCATTCTAGATAGATTACTCAAGTATGTGGAGAAGTTATTTTTCATTACTTCTACCCTAATGAGAGCTTTCCCTTGCCCACTATTTTGTGTGTCAGTGTGTAATCCTCACATGAGTTCAAATGGTTTTTCTTGGATCTTCTTCACCTTTTCCTTTGTTTCTTTGAGTCTTGCTTCAGCCTCTTGAATCATCTCCTACTTAACTTGCATGTTTTGAAGCCATTCGAACAGAGGTTCAATATCGTTCTTCAAAATAGTTTCTTCAACTACCTCGTTTGCCTTCATTTGGATGATCATATTCAGGAGAGAAATACATTTGTCACACCTTACCTTTTCTATGGCCAAAGTGTTGTGATTAGAAATAATATTATCCTTCTCAATTTCCAATCAAAGGATAACATTTCCAATTTGATCAATCAGAACAACTCCATCTACATTGAGTTTCTCAATCCATTCTTTTTTGATCTCTCCAAAATGCCTATCATTTTGAAGCTGTGAGATGAAGACCTGCACTTCTTCTGCAGTAGGGTTCTTAGTAGTAGGCACACCAATAATGGTTGTCAATGGAACAACCAATTGCCTAATAAATTTTTTCAATTCTTAAATCTCAACCTTCATTTTGATTTTTGACAATTTGAGGTTCTCCAATTTTTCTTCTATCACTTCATTACTTGATCTCCATAGGCCCACCTTTGTATCATGCCTAGCCTCTCCAAGATCAATCGAATGTAGAGTGAACTCATCGGGTGTCATGTCCTCAATTCTCCCTACTTTGTTTGGCTTCACTACCTCCATTATTAAGTGTCTTATTTCTAGATCTTGCCCCAATATTGATAAAGTCTTTTGCTTCTTAGCTTTTACTACTATAGATCTAGAGTGAACTGCTAGAGATACAGTCTCCTTTGCAGGGATACTCTCTTCTTTCCTCTTTCTTTTCTTTTCTAAGGTATCTTCTAGCCAGGACTCTCTACTAATCACTTTAGAAGAAGCCCCAAGTGACTCTATATTGAACATCTTCTTACTCACCAGAGTCACTAGCACTGAAGTTGTAGAAAAATGATTCTTAGGATCCTAAAATAGAAGCCTAGAAGAACTCAAGAATTTTTCTTGCTCTCAACTTTTCCTTGTATCTTCGTTAGATGTAGTGGATTTTCTAGTACTACTCTGTTCATCCCCGATCTCTACTATTTGAATGGGGGAACCAGTTGGCTTCAAAATGGGAGCACTTGCAAATGGACCGGGCCTATGATGAGGAGATGGAGTAGCAGTCACATGAGAAGGTGAAACTAGAGTAGCAACATGAGGAGGTGAAACTAGAGAAACAACATGAGGAGGTGAAATTGGAGCAACAACACCATCTTTCATCTCTTTGTTCCTCTTTTCTTTGTTGTTGGCTTGGGCTCCAATAACTGGTAGAGGACCACCTTGGAATGTTGGAGCTATTGAGATTTTCTTCTCCAGGGGTTGATCACCTCCTCCTATAGATTGAGTAGGTCCTTGAGTAGCTGAAGTTATAACACTAGGTGTGGCACTTTGGGAAGAAGTGGGAGTAGCAGTAGCTGGAGAAGCTTGAGTAGTCTTGCTCCTACTTTGCCCCTTTTTTGCTCTCCACTCAACCCATTTTTCGGTTCTTTTGAAAATCTAGGCCATCATAACATCAAGGTCTTCCTCCAAATCAACATATGGCTCAAAACTAATTGGAGTATTTCTCAATTTAGTCAAATATGTATTACTATACATATTTTTCCCATCATCCTCTAGCCCTTCCACCTCTAAGTTAATGCCATATGTCTTTATTTGTTCTATTGTCAAACTTGCAAAAGCTTGATCTTGTCTTTCCAACTCATTTTTACAATCCAACCAATAATCTTCCACAGTAATAACATGCTTAATCACACTTCCAATTTGAAGCACATCTCTAGCATACACATTTGGGTCAAACATAAGCCTCAACACTTCATATTATTCTAATTTGAACTTGTTCTCAAATGCCTTGAGCATTTTTTTGGCATCTAATCGGGACTCACAAATGTATGCCCCAACTTTTATGGGAAATTTTTATCCCTTTCTCTTCAAACTGGTGCTCAACACATTCACTTGGATTGCTTGTCTCACAATCTCAATGAGCACGCTCATGTCATTTGGATATCTGGGCAAATTCAAGGGAAATCCATCGAAAGCTACAAGACGCAAATATGAAAAAGATGAGAATTGGATGAAATAACTACCCAACTGACTGATAACTCCAGACTCCCTTGGAGTTCCCTGCAAAGCCTCATTGTAAATGCATCATTAACTCTAATATACTCTGCATAACTTTTCTATAACTATAAGCATGGGTAAAACTCATAACTCTTAAATCATCTAGAAAATTCTCTATTCTATGAAGGCTCAGCCATAATTATAGGGAAGCCAACATATATATCAAGAAAGAAGACATATAAAATGAATTGTATAACTTGGTTGTACTAAGAGCCCTAGACAGATGCTCACTTACCTCATATGCCTAGTCAACATATTGTGTATCCGAGCAGATAATTTGCACTAAAAAGAATTATTGTTCTACAAAGTTAAGGGCTTCAACCTCACCTTTCAATTGATGCAAAAGAACTAGAATGTCCATGATCTCAAGCCTGAGATTAGTGCCCAAAAGGGTTTTAGGAACTTTACTTTTAGCTCCTCTTGGCTTTTGGAACCAAGAACTCACGATCTCCTTTCGCCACACCATTTTCTTCAGAGAGAATTTGGACATAGCTCCTCCAACTATTAATTCAAAGAACTCCTCTCTTTCTAGAATTCATAGGCAATTGACTACTGCTTGTCTATCAATTGAGATTAACACCATTTGATCAAGCAGTAAGATTTGCTTTGTATCTGGGTTATAGTGATTGATACATTCGATAACTAGCTCGGAGGCTTGCACTACTATGGGAAATCCTACTGCTTCTTCTAGCCCATTTCTTTAGAGTTCCTTCGTTATGGGATGGACTGGTTCTACCCTCAACCTTCTTTGGAAATCTTGCATGTCAAAGAAACGGAGTGAAGTGTCTATGATATTCTGCCATGTAGACTTGATTCCGCCTAATCCATCAAATCTGACAAATCTTGTTGCCATTTCGATTGAGGTAGAGATAATTTGGAAATCTTAAAACTTGAAATAAGATAGAGAGTAAAATTTTTTTAATTGTGGGGATTTCATAATCAATAATCAACTTAACAACATAACAGTTCAAATGAGTAAGCAATAGTTTGAAAATCCGTTATGTTTATCTCTATATAGAAACTCCAATCCACCCATTAATCTTTAAAATCTGTGCCACACAAATGACTTAAATGTTAAATCTATTAGATTAGTAAATGTGGAGGTTATAAAGGATTCTTTATTGTCTTTTCACTATTTCCATTGGCCCAACGGTTATTTTCCTTTATTACAGCTTACTTTCCCATTTTCCACTAAGTTGCAAAGAATTAAGAACAGAGTACTCCATGACTAAAATTCTACTTGGGCAGAATTTGAATAGAATACATCCCTTAAAGTGATCAACATGATTCCCTTACCTTTTTTAGCCTCCTGTAATCAATTCATCAAATAACCATGCTTTCAAGAGTGATCTTCTAGTGGATGCTAAAAATTGCCTTCTTGGTTCGAAACCCGCCGAGGAGAAGCTATTTCTAAGTTTTTCGTTGATGCCCTTTGTTTTAACTTCTCTACCCTAATCACTTTACTTTAAGCCTTCAAAAAATATAAAACTGACTTCGCAAGTGAAAGGTGGGACCCACTGGCTCACTTCATTCTTTTACAAACACCTTTTTAGAAAACTGACTTCTTGGTTCAAAACCCACCGAGGAGAAGCTGTTTCTAAGTTTTTCATCATTGCCCTTTTTAATCATCTTAGTGAGTTTTGAAAGGTTCCCATAGCAAAAACATGGAAACACTTGAATGATCTATCCATAACATAATTTGTTTCTCTTCATTTAAGCTCGAGAATCGCAATTGGGAATCTCGATGGAGTTTCACCTTCGAGGTGCGAAACCTACCAAGGAGAAGATGAAACTGGATTTTTTGCCAGTCCAACTTTCTATAAGTTTGGAACAAAATGACTTGTGAATAAGTTCATTTGAAGTAAAATAATTTAAGAATCTCCATCGAGCAAGGTTCTAAACTACCCCAAAGACTCATGTTGATAAACAAAACCCACTTGGCCATACAATGCGAGAGAAGGGAAAGATGAAAACCTGATGGAGATACTTATTACTTGAGGAAGGAAAAGGGCCAACCTACTTGACTAAACTAAAAACAATATAAGCTTATCTCCACTTTGAAAAATCAGTACATGGTGAAAAGTGAGGCAATAGCTGGCTATGACTAGGGACTTGGGTAGAGTATACCCAAGAAAGGAACTTAGAATCTCTAGTTTTGCAAAGGAAATAAAGGTGGCAACACAATAAAAATAAGGCAGGACAAACAAGGACACAAAAGGGAAGGAAAACCTAACTAGGAAAATACAGACAAGAACTAAACAAAACTATAATACAATACAAGGGTTACCTATTTTCAGTTTGTAATTTGATAGAGCTTGAGATCCTGACCATTATAAGTTAGGGGTAATACTTTGCTATCTTCATATGCCAACTTGAAAGAATTGTTGTCAAATGCCTATTGAATTCTGAATGGACCCTTCCTTAGAGCATCAAACTTTTTATGCATTCCATTCGAGGCCCTTCTTTTGTCCCAAAGCAACACCATAGCTCCTACCATAAACTTCCTGGGTCTTGTTCTTTTATCAAAAGCCTCTTTCACTCCCATCTGATGCTATGTAATGTGGTCTACAATCTCTCTCCTTTCTTCTTTGAGTTTTCTCAGATATAAGATCCTCTTCTCCAGACCATCCTTATAGACATCATCCTCAATTACTTCTTTGAGTTTGTTCATGGCTAAATCCAAAGGTAGGGGCAGGTTGGCTTCAATTCCATAAACCAGTTCAAAAGGGGATATACACATTGCCCTCTTGGGTGTCACTCTATCTACCTAGAGTGCCTCATGAATCTTTTTGTGCCAAGTTTTCTGATTATCTGAGACTAGCTTCTTAACAATATTAATTAAATTCTTATTGCTAGACTTTTCTTGTCCATTTCCATGAGGAAAATAATCAGATGAATGACCAACGGTGATCCCATACTCAAAACAAAAATTAGTAATCTTGATTGAAGAAAAATAAGCTACATTATCCATCACTAACTTAATAGGAACACCAAACCTGACCAAAATGTTTTCTTTTATGAAATCACACACCACCTCAAAAGTAGTCTTCTTTGTAGCCTTAGCTTCTACCCATTTAGTGAAGTAATTAGTTGAGGTTACTATATACTAATGACTAGCACTGGATGTAGGGCTAATATGACCAACAAAGTCAAGGCCCCACTGTTGAAAAGGCCCTTCGATGATAATAGGTCTCAAAGGTAAAGCAGCTAATTGAGGACGTCCAGAGAACATCTTGCACTTTTCACACTTTGCTACCCATGCATATGCATCTTTAAACATCCCAAGCCAGTAATAACACTACCTTAATATTTTAAATGTTGTGACTGAAGAAGAGAAATGTCCCCCACAAGCTTTATCATGGAATGTCTTCAACAACCTTTCTTGCTATTCTTTATCTACACATCTAAGGAAAGTACCATCAACAACCCTTTTGTAAAGTTTATCATCCCAAATGACATACTTAGTCACTTTTAGTTTTAGATCTCTTCTTTGCCTTGCATTTAGGCCCTCTGGAAATTCACCATATGTTAATAGGTAAGAGATGTTTTCAAACCATGAATCGCAGAGACCTACGGCTAACACCAATTGTTTTTCACCCGATTCTTCTGACCTTCCAGTAATTTTATTTTCTGCAATTGTCTTGCATAGATAATTCCCTCTTATCAACTTGGTAGGTTTAATCTCTATATCATATTCTTGTATTTTTGCTACCCATGCTCCTCTAACATTGCAACCTATATCTTGCTGTGTCAATACACTCTGTACTGCTACATCTGGGACAAAAACTATTGAATGTGAATGCAGGACATAGAACTGAAAATGTTTAAGAGCCTTAACCACTGAGAAAGCATGTTTTTCAATTTGCACATATTTGAGTTCATGGTTCTTTAAAGGTATGCTCATAAAATAAATAGGAGCTTGTACTCCTTCATCATTCTCTTGCATAAGAATAGTTGACAATGTGTGTTTAGAAGCATAGCAATAAAAGTCCCGCTTATAATTTGATTGACACAGTACTGGAGCATTAGCAATATAAATTTTTATATTATGAAAATCTTGCTTCCTTGCCTCATTCCATTTGAAATTTGAATTCCCTTTCATCATATCGACTATATGTTTAGTAGTTTCTGTGAAATCAGGCACAAATCTTCTGAGAAAATTCACCTGCCCAAAGAAAGATTTAACCCCTGTTTTGTTTGAGGGTAGGCTTAGTCTTTGAATAGCTTCCACTCTTTCAAGGTCAACTCTAATGCCTTCTTGGGACAATATATGGCCAAGGAGCTTTCCTTCTGTCACACAAAATATTGACTTCTTTGGGTTGAGAGATTTTCCATGTTCTCGACACCTTTGTAACACCTTCCTCAAATCATCTATATGATTTTTTCTTTTTCTTGAGACCACAGTGAGGTCATCTAGGTATATGACTATGATTCAGTCTTTTAAATTAGAAAATGTGTTACTCATGCATCTTTGGAATGTAGCACCAGCATTGATAAGTCCAAAAGGAATTCAACGATACAAAAATGTAACCCAAGGGGTAGTGAATGTCATCTTATGTTGGTCCTTCTCCTCTACTTCAATCTGATTATAACCCAAGAAGTCGTCAAGCATAGACATCATTTTAGATCCTACTACTATTTGCAATAAATGGTCCATATTAGGAAGAGAAAAGTTGTCTTTCAGCGATCCCTAATTTAAGTTGTGGAAATCAACACAGATTCTTATTTCTCCATTCTTTTTTCTAACGGGTACTATTTGGCTATCCAGGTGGAATGATGAATGGGATAAATAATTCTTTCTTTTAGCGTCTTATCTACTTCTCGGAAGATGGCATCAATGACTTTAGGATTATAGTTCCTTTGTTTCTATTGGAAAGGAGTTGCATCAAGCTTCAGTGGGATCTCATGTTTTACCTTCCCATTTTTATAACTTTTCAAATCTTCATAGCTCCAAGCGAAAACATCTCTATATTCCATCAAGAGATTCTTTGCGGCCTCTTTCTCTTCAGGTGAACAACACTTCCCAATGTTAATCAATTTGGGATTATGAATGTCTCCAATGTTAACTCCTTCATATTCACCCATTGGTAGCCCCTCTTCTGCTCTCTTCTGCTTTATGTAAGCATCATGTCTATTTAACAATTTTTCTAAAGCCACAAAATATGGAGGAATGGTATTACCTTTTAGCAAAACTTCTCCATTTTGACCCCATTTTTCAATTACATTAGAGCTTTCATGATCACCTCCACTGGACTCATGTTCAAAAATAGAATTTTCATTTTCTAAAAACATCTACAAACTCTTGTCATCACTAAAGACTTGCCAAGATTCTGTGTTATTTGGGATGACAGATCGATATACAATTTTGATTTGGTACTTCTTTTCTTTGAAATCTGGATGAGGGAGCAATAAAGAGGAGGAAACTGCTAAGGGGTCAGCTTTGGTATTCATCTCCCTTGGAATTGCTTCAATAGAAAAAGCATCTAGACCTTCGATCTCATCCCAGACTCTATTCCTATAATTTTTAAGCTTATGGTTTTTAATAGAATACTGCCCTTTTATTTGCTTTACAATTAGCTCGACATCACCTTGAGCTTTTAAAATCTTTATCCCTCTCTCTTTTGCTAACATTATCCCCAGTAATAAGGCTTCATATTCTGCAGTATTATTTGTATTCCCAAATTCCAGTTTAAAAGCCATAGGTTCTAGTTCTCCTTCTTGAGATATCAATACCACACCTGCTCCAGATCCTAAAGAAGCACAACTTCCATCAAATTCAAGCATCCAAATATTTGATGTATTGGAAATTCTATCACCTCAATTTTCATCTATTTGTCCATCTATACCTTCTTCAGTAAACAACATATAGTTACTGAATTCTAGTTCTTGATATAGAATTTGAGCTTTAGGATCATCTGACTTCAAAACTATGAACTTTGCTTTTTCTTCAGTTCTAGTTTCACTTTCTTATTCCCAATAGGTATTACTACTTGGGGCCAATCTAGGTTTATTTCTCTTCTTAAGTGACGACAGAAACTTCTACTTAATAGAAGTCTATAACTTGCTGGGATATCAACTACTAGGATAGTCAATAGGAGCTTCTTTTCTAGATGTGAAGCTAAAGCTACCTGAGCATCTTTAATCTATCTGAGTAAGGGAACTTGTTTGACATCCATTGAATAGAATCTTCCATTCACTTTAGTAAGATTGAGACCCAAAGCTTTAGCTACAAAATAAGGCATAACATTATCCGACTCACCTGAATCTATTATACAATTACTAAGTCTACACCTATTGATGTACAATGAGATATAAAAAGGTTCAGACTTTTGTCTAGGAGAGGTTGCTAAGACTGTGGAATCTTCTTGATTAAACAAACCAGATGTTAAGGATTCATCTTCTTTTTCAACCATCACATTACAATCAACATCTGATGAGCTTCCTTTACATCGGTCTACCAATCTTTTTAACTTGAAAGGGTGTGATTTTAAATAATCAATAGTGGAAATTTGAATTTTTAATTCCTCACAAAATTGAATGAAATCAAAGGATGTCTTGTCCTTACCTGTTTGTGAAGTAGATGCTCCTCGATCAGTATGTATATTTCTTGTTGAAGGACCAAAGTCATTCCTGTGAGTGAGGCTAGAGGTTTGATTCTTTAACCTTTGTCCACAGGTAAGCATTTAGTATGAAGTTCCATCAATAGTTGCATAACACTCACCTTTTTATTCAAAATTTGATTCGTATTCTAAAAATAAATTTCCAAAGTCACCATTTGAACAAGAATCAAGTTCTGAACATGGAGCTGCAATATTTAATTCATTAGTAGATAACAACTGCATCATATGAATAGTCTCTAGATAATTCTCACTATCATGATTTGTGGTCAAATGAAAGATGCACATATTTCCTTTTTTTGGTGTTGCTTTGATTTGCAACCTAGGTTGTGAACCTGTAAACTATGGAACCCTACTTTCATTGCTTCTTCCTGGTGATTTTTGGTAATTTCATTGATAAGAGTTATTGAATCTAGGTAATTTCTTTTTCATCCCTATTAGTTCATTGGACAACTTCTAAATCATCTCTTCTGATGATGTGGTATTACTAGAACTCCCTTTAGTTTGAAGTTCTCATTTCCATTTTCTCGAGGAAATTAAATCATCCTCAGATTCAATAGCTTTCTTATGTGCG
The DNA here is from genome assembly GCA_028749045.1 of Cupressus sempervirens. NCBI lineage: Eukaryota > Viridiplantae > Streptophyta > Pinopsida > Cupressales > Cupressaceae > Cupressus > Cupressus sempervirens. The sequence goes on from CM053792.1 coordinate 202,695,330, forward strand.
TTAGCTACATTAGTGGGGCATGCTCTTCTCAGATCATAATTGATATCTGGAGGCATAGCACTAATAAAAAAAGTTTTTAGATTGCCAGGTGTGGGTCTATCAACAGTAGGAATTTTTCTATTAATCTTATTGAAATTGGCAATGAAATCCCTCATGCTCATAGTTGGTTGCTTCTTAATTGAAGTCAATTGTGTTAGCAAGGCATGTTCATCTTCTACAGTTTTGAATCTGGCCTCAAATTCATTTCTCATTGTGTCCCAATAAGTTATTGAGCTATCAGGAAGATGATAAAACAAATTTTTTGCACTATGTGTCAGGGTTTCTACGAACAATCTTACAACAACATCTTCATGTCCCACTCCTTAGATATGAGTAGCCACAAAGAAAGCCTTAATGTGTTCATTTGTAGTGACTCTTCCATCACCTAAGAATTTAGGAAAATTCTTCCTTGAGCCAATTGGAAGTGGGTGGTAAGCATTTAGCACTAACAGTCCTGTTGCCATGGCCCATGGAGCAGCCATGATTGTTCTAGTAGTATATGGAAAATTAACAATTGGAGGGGCAGTAACTCTATGAAGTGCTAACACCTAACAAGTGGAATCCAAAGCATTGGTGTCCTAATTTCTAATAGAGGAAGGGGGTCTACTCTAACTTTTACCTTCACCTTTCCACTTTGGAACATCTAAAATAGGAAAGCCAAGCTCTGCTAGTTTATCAAAGGTGGAATCTTGCCCACCCTATTCCTTGGTACTTCTATGGAACCTAAATTATTCTAGGATGTTGGGTCTAGTTTATCTCTAAGCTTACTGTCTTAATTGTCTCTCTTCTCTTCAGATATCTCTCCTTTGAATAGCTCTTTCAAAGGATTCAACTCTTCTTTCTTCTTCTTCTAATACTTGGCTGGCATTTCGATAATGTTCAGTGTTCCTTCTATGCCTCCAAACAAATGTGTTAAGGGATGAAATTATATCTTCTTGGTCATCTTGAAAATTAAGTTTAGTTTGGAGCATTGGTATTATGTTTTCATGAGGTAGGAACATTTTCCCTCATGACATAGGCTTTCTGGTCGAGCGACTATTCATTTCCCCGATAGAGTCACCAAAAATTTGTTGGTAAATAGATTAGTTCTTCCATGTTTCTTGTGAAAATATGACTCTTAATGCCTGAATGATGAATAATATCTATTTACAGTAGTTAAAAAGCCATTCTCTGATTACTGGCTTCTCTCTAAATTGGTAGGTATAGCTTCCTATGTGAATGATGTTCAAGGAATTATGTTTTGTTCCTAAAACTAATGTAGGGTATGCTCTTAACTCAAGAGCATAAGAGGAAAACCAAATTAAGCCTAACTAGAAGTTAATTCAGGCAACAAAAACTTCTCAATATTGAAACAGATTCATGTATCCACACATCTTATGAATCCATAAATCTATTCACATAAGGCTAGAATAAGCCGAAATTCAAATCTAAACTATGACTGATAAATCAAGAATGTTAAAAAAATATTTTAGTTGAATGAATCATAACAATACTTATCACATCCATTCATGATCTTGAAAATAGGGGAAAGAAGCTATGTTCCTCCTTAATTCTTTGTAAAGTGAAAAGGAAACATGGACTGAACACAATATCTATTGGAACAGAAAATGATTGACATAAAATACCATTTAATTGACTCTGCAACAAAAAGTACTTCACATGAAAAAAATTTCAACCTTTCATTAATCATTCAACTTCATACATATAGAGTTGAGAGATGATTGTTACAATAGGAATTTAATCGGTTCATCTTCTGACGATGACAAATGGCAAGATGCCAATTTTTTGTATTACAAAATTTACAAAATTTTCAAAATTTACATCAGAGAATGAAAAGGAAGTGTAAAATGAATTACTTAGACTTCTTTTCCTTTCCAATTTTTTCCCTATATGCCTTGGTAACTACTATAATTGGGATCATTTCTTCATGACTAAGCACATGTACATTAGTGAATCTTCAGAGCCACTTTGAATGCTCCTGAGCCAACTCCTTTACTACATTTAGTTGACTTGTCAATTCTCCAGTAGCCACATGTACGTATCCACCAAGAGTCTGCAACCCTACCACTCTATTTTGATCCCTTGAAGTCATTCTAGATAGATTACTCAAGTATGTGGAGAAGTTATTTTTCATTACTTCTACCCCAATGAGAGCTTTCCCTTGCCCACTATTTTGTGGGTTAGTGTGTAATCCACCCATGAGTTCAAATGCTCTATCTTGGATCTTCTTCACCTTTTCCCTTGTTTCTTTGAGTCCTTCTTCAGCCTCTTGAATCATCTCCTACTTAGATTGCATGTTTTGAAGCCATTTGAACAGAGGTTCAGTCCCCTTCTTCAAAATATTTGCTTCAACTGCCTCTTTTTCCTTCATTTGGATGACCATATTCAAGAGAGAAATACATTCATCACACCTTTCCTTTTTTGTGGCCAAAGTGTTGTGATTAGAAATAATATTATCCTTCTCAATTTCCAATCGAAGGATAACATTTCCAATTTGATCAATCAGAATAGCTCCATCTGCATTAAGTTTCTCAATCCATTCTTTTCTGATCTGGCCAAAATGCCTATCCTTTTGAAGCTATGAGATGAAGGCTTGCACTTCTTCTATAGTGGGGTTCTCACTAGTAGGCACACCAGTAATGGTTGCTAATGGAACAACCAATTGCTTGATAAATTTTTTCAATTCTTCAATCTAGGCCTTCATTCTGATTTTTGACAATTTGAGGTTCTCCAATTGTTCTTCTATCACTTCATTACTTGATCTCCATAGGCCAACCTTTGTATCATGCCTAGCCTCTCCAAGATCAATCGAATGCAGAGTGAAATCATCGAGTGTCATGTCCTCTATTCTCCCTGCTTTGTTTGGCTTTTCTACCTCCATTGTTAAGTGTCATGTTTATGGATCTTACCCCTGTATTGATAAAATATTTTACTTCTTAGCTTTTACTACTATAGATCTGGAGTGAACTACTTGAGATATAGTATCCTTTGTAGGGATACTCTCTTCTTTCCTCTTTCTTTTCCTTTCTAAGGTATCTTCTAGCCAGGACTCTGTGCTGATCACTTTAGAAGTAGCCCCAAGTGACTCTATACTGAACATCTTCTTCCTCATCAGAGTCACTAGCACTGAAGTTGTAGAAAAAGGATTCTTATTATCCTAAAATAGAAGCCTAGAAGAACTCAAGACTTTTTCTTGCTCTCAAGTTTTCCTTGTGGCTTCATCAAATTTAGTGGATTTACCGCTACTACTCTATTCATTCCCCATCTCTACTATCTGAATGGGGGAACCAGTCAACTTCAAAAGGGGAGCACTTGCAAATGGACCAGGGCTATGAGGAGGAGATGGAGTAGCAGTCACATGAGGAGGTGAAACTGGAGCAGCAACATGAGGAGGTGAAACTGGAGTAGCAACATGAGGAGGTGAAACTAGAGCAGCAAAACCATCTTTTTGCTCTTTGATCTTCTTTTCTTTGATGTTGGCTTGGGCTCCAATAACTGGTAGAGGACCACCTTGGCAAGTTGGAGCTATTGAGATGTTCTTCTCTGGGGGCTGATCACCTCCTCTTGTAAATTGAGCAGGTCCTTGAGCAATCAAATTTATAACACTAGGTGTGGCACTTTGGGAAGAAGTGGGAGTAGCAGCGGCTGGAGAAGCTTGAGTAGTCTTACTCCTACTCTGCCCCTTTTTTTCTATCCACTTGACCCATTTTTCAATTCTTTTGACAATCTGAGCCATCATAACATTAAGGTCTTCCTCCACATCAACATATGGCTCAGGACTGATTGGACTATTTCTCAATTTAGTCAAATATGTATTACTATACATATTTTTCCCATCATCCTCTAGCCCTTCCACATCTAAGTTAATGCCATATGTCTTTATTTTTTCTATTGTTAATCTTTCAAAAGCCTGATCTCGGCTTTCTAACTCATTTTTACAATCTACCCAATAATCTTCCACAGTAGTAACATGCTTAATCATACTTCCAATTTCAAGCACATCTCTAGAATACCCATTTGAGTCAAACATAAGCCTGAACACTTCATATTCTTCTAATTTGAACTTGTTCTCGAATTCCTTGAGCATGTTTTTGGCATCTAATCAGGACTCACAATTGTATGCCCCAACTTTTATGGGAAATTTGTATCCCTTTTTCTTCAAATTGGCACTTAGCACATTCATCTGGATTTCTTGTCTCATGATCTCAATGAGCACCATCATGTCATCCAAATATCTGGGTAGCTTTAGGGGAAATTCATCGAAAGCTACAAGATGCAAATATGAAAAAGATGAAAATTGGATCAAATAACTACCCAACTAACTGATGGCCGCCATCACTTCTAGGCTGAATCTCCTCTCCAGATACCCTTGGAGTTCCTTGCAAAGCCTCATTGTAAATGCATCATTAACTTTGATATACTCTGCATGACTATTCTATAACTGCAAGCATGGGTAAAACTCATAACTCTTTACATCATCTAAAATATTGTCTATTCTAGGAAGGCTTGGCCATAATTGTAGGGAAGCCAACATATATATCAAGAAAGAAGACATATAAAATGAATTGTAGAACTTGGCTACACTGAGAGCCCTAGACAGATGCTCACTTACCTCATATGCCTAGTCAACATATTGTGTATCTGAGCAAATAATTTGCACTAAAAGGAAGTATTTTTCCACAAAGTTAAGGGCTTCGACCTCACCTTTGAATTGATGCAAAAGAACTAGAATGTCCACGATCTCAAGCTTGAGATTAGTGCCCAAAAGGGTTTTTGAAACTTTACTTTTAGCTCCTCTTGGCTTTTGGAACCAAGAACTCGTGATCTCCTTTCACCACACCATCTTCTTCATAGAGAATTCGGACATAGCTCCGCCAATTGTTAATTCAGAGAACTCCTCTCTTTCTGGAATTTGTAGGCAATTGACTATTGCTTTCCTATCAATTGAGATTAACATTGTTTGATTAGGCAGTAAGATTTTCTTTGTATCTGGGTTATAGTGATTGATACATTCAATAATTAGCTCTGGGGCTTGCACTGCTATGGGAAATCTTGCTGCTTCTACTAGCCCACTTCTTCAAAGTTTCTCCATTATGGGATGGACTAGTTCTACCCTCAACCTTCTTTGGAAATCTTGCATGTCAAAGAAACAAAGTGAAGTGTTTGTGATATTCTACCACGTAGACTTGATTCTACCCAATCCATTAGATCTAGCAAATCTTGTTGCCATTTCGATTGAGGTAGAGATAATTTTGGAAATCTTAAAACTCAAAATAATATAGAGAGTAGAAGTTTGTAACTGTGGTGATTTTGAAATCAATAATCAACTTAATAGCATAATAGTTCAAATGAGTAAGCAGTAGTTTGAAAATTTGTTATGTTTATCTCTATATAGAAACTCCAATCCACCCGTTAATCTTTAAAATCTGCACCACACAAATGACTTAAATGATAAATCTATTAGATTAGTAAATGTGGAGGTTAAAACTAATTCTTTCTTGTCTTTTCACTATTTTCGTTGGTCCAATGGTTATTTTCCTTTATTACGGTTTACTTTCCCATTTTCCACTAAGCTGCGAAGAATTAAGAATGGAGTACTCTGTGAGTAAAATTCCACTCGGTCAGAATTTGAATAGAATACCTCCCTAAAATATACCGACATGCTTTCCTTACCTTTTTTAGACTCCTGTAATTGATTCATCAAATAGCCATGCTTGCGAGAGTGATCTTCCACTGGATGCGAAAAACTGCCTTCCTGGTTCAAAACCTGCCGACGAGAAGCTATTTCTGAGTTTTTTGTCGATTCCCTTTGTTTTACCTTCTCTACCCTAATCAATTTACTTTAAGCCTTCAAAAAATATAAAACTAACTTTGCAAGTGAAAGGTGGGACCCACTGGCTCACTTTGTTCTTTTACAAACACCTTTTCGAAAAACTGACTTCTTGGTTCGAAACCCACCAAGGAGAAGTTGTTTATGAGTTTTCCACCATTGCCCTTTTTAATCATCTTAGTGAGTTTTGAAAGGTTCCCATAGTGAAAATATGGCAACACTTGAATGATCTATCCATAGCATAAATTATTTCTCTTCATTTAAGCTCAAGAATCGCAATTGGGAATCTCGGCAGAGTTTCACCTTCGGGGTGCAAAACCCACCAAGTAGAAGATGAAACTGGATTTTCTGCCAGTCCAAATTTCTATAAGTTCAAAACAAAATGACTTGTGAGTAAGTTCATCTGAAGTAAAATAATTTAAGAATCTCCATTGAGTAAGGTTCTAAACTACCCCAAAGACTCATGATGATAAACAAAACCCACTCGACCATACAATGCGAGAGAAGGGAAAGATGAAAACCTGATGGAGATACTTATTACTTGAGGAAGGAAAAGGGGCAACCAACTCGACTAAACTAAAAATAATACAAGCTAATGTCCACTTTGCAAATTTAATACATGCTGAAAAGTGAGGCAACACATGAATAACCTTTACAAACAAATTTGGCCTTGTTTCTCACAACTCCTATCTCATTCATCTTATTCTTGAAAAGCCATTTTTTTCCTATCACATTCTTGTCTTTTGGTCTAGGAACTAACTCCCATGTATTATTCTTTACTATCTAATCCAATTCTTACTTCATTACTTGGATCTAATGATATCTTTGACTTCTTCATCTGCACTTTTGGGTTCAACTTGAGATATCAAACATATATCCTCATTTACTATGTATCTTATCATTATGCCTTTATCTTTACTTCCATCTGCTTAAGTAGGCAATTCTTTGTCAAATTCCTCTTAGGGTTAGGACTTGACATCTCAACTCTTATCTCTTCTCTAGGTTCATAACTCTATTCTCCTCTATTCTCAAAAGTTAGCACATCATTCTACAAGTCATTGTGAAAAATTCACCCAGGAACTAAGAACTCAAACACAAGCACACAGTAGACCAAGAGAGAGTATGATCAGAATAACAATGTATTTAATAATTGGTTCCTCATAGTACACTAGAAGTGCCTTAATATAAAGGCCTTAGGAGAGTTTCTAGAATGCCTAGAAGTTAGCATCATGATGTGTCATGCAACCAAGCACATGTCCACCAAATATGGATTATCCTCCATTAAGCATGGAAGTAAGTACGGTGATGAGAGGATAAGCCTACAAGGGTGGGACACACAAAACAGTGTTGTAGACACCATGTGCTCAAATAGAGTTGTGTACTCCTGTGTTGTCTACATGACAAATCAAAAGGTGTGCAAACTCCTAAGTGTCTCACAAATAAAAATAATAAAATAATGCAAAATAATTAAATAATGCATTAACCTAAGTAAACTTAAGTAAATGTAAATATTAAAGTATGTATTTACACCAAAAACCCCCCTTAAGTGTAACTTAGGGGAATGCCCTTAAGCTTATGAACTAGGATGAAGATGCAGAATGGGTCCTAGCTACTAGGCCATATTAGGTACCCATGTACATAATGAAAATGCAAATCTCTCATAAAGTGGGGAAAGAGGGAAAACCTCATGGGAAAAATCCCCCCCAAAAAAGAGAGATAAGTAAGGATGCATCAATGGATGGAGTAATCAAGACCCCCCCATGATGACATACATCTAGTATATACATAAGAGAATAAGAGAAGGAAGAGACACAAAATAGGCTCCCCCCCAAAAGAAGAATTCCAACAGGTGAAAGCTACTCCAATGAAGAAGCTGGTCCAAGAATGCAGAATGGTGTTCCTCCCCTTAGGAAGAAACAATGCCAAAGGTATAGTCCTAAAGATGTATGGTGACCCTGAAACCTACTCAAGTATCCCTATACTAATGCTGAAGTTCACCCCTTCCATCTCTACTAAAAAGAATGAATGCAGATCTAGCAAGGATGTTTGTTGAACCTATTCCACTGAACCATCTATCTCCTCTACTGACAAAGAGACCTCCACTAATTGCTATTCATAAGGATCCACAATCTCACCAACCTATTCAGATTGATCATGTAGAGAATGGACTTGAGGGTCAAAGTGAGCCCTTGCAACAACTGTAGAAGTATCATCATCAATGAGAAGATGTAAGTCCTCAAGTTTGTCTCCCAAGTCAAGTGAAGTTGGAGCTGGCAGACAAGATGTACCATGCTGAGATGGACCTTTCACTATGGAAATGTAAGCATGTGGACTAGATTGATGTGACCTCTCACTGGAACTGTTGATAGAAGCCCATGTGTCTGAAGTTGTTGAAGCACTATCATTGGTGTCACTATCAGTTTCCACTATGAATGATGTCTAGAGAAAAGTAGAGGACAAGCTCGAAGAACTTTCCTCAAAGTGAACATCCTTCTCCACAAAAATCTCATGTGTCTCTGGATCCATAAGTCTATAAGCCTTTGCATTGTCTTCATAACCAATAAAGGTACAAGGCATAGGTGTCAGTGCCTTGCAACTCCTGGAAGAAAGGTTTGCCCAAGTTGGACAACCGAAGACTCTAAGGTGACTCACAATTGGTTTTCTACCGCACCATGCCTCAAAAAGAGTCTTTCCATCTAAGGCTGGATGAGGAGACCTATTAAGTATGTGAGTAGCATTGCTAATGGCTTCAACTTCAAGTGTAGGATCGAGAGACTTGGCCTTTATCATGCAACTTGCCATGGTCTTGAGAGTCCTAATCCTCATAGCTGCAACATCTGTCTTGTGTGGACTAAATGCTGGTGAGTTCTGAAGATCAATCCCCTCAATTCTACAAAAGTTCTTAAGCCTTCTGTCAACATATCTGTTCTCATTGTCCACCCTTAATACTTTGATGGCTTTCCTTGACTTGTGTTCAACATGAGTCTTGAAGTCTTGAAGCTTGTAAACTACTCCATTCTTATGATGAAGGAAAAAGACCCAAGTGAATCTTGAAAAGTCATCAACAAATGCGAGTATGTAGCAGCCTTGGCTGACTGAAGTCACTACAAACGATCTTGCTAATACCATGTGAACTAGCTGAAGAACAAATGGAGCTCGAGAAGACTTCCCTTTATCATACTTCTCCTTGAGATTCATATCCATTGAACAAGATGAACACTCCCTCTTAGAAAATTTGATATTGGGTAGACCTTTGACCATGTGTTTTGAGCAAAGTTGCTGAAGAGAGCAAAATTCAAGGTGACCAAACCACTCATGCCATAGGTTATTTGAAGTAGAGTGAGTTAACAAGGCTTGGGAAGGACTCTTAGGCACAAAGTGGGAGAAGGAGTATATCCTCTTGTCATCATTGACTTTCCCCACTACTACTAATGAATCATCTTTAAGACTGCGCACCATCACTAAATTTGGAAGGAACTCAACCTTATGACCATCTCCAAGGTGAGTGATTTGGTAAAATGATAGTAGATTGGAGCTTAGATTTGCAACATAGAGAACATCTTTGAATTCCCCATCTTCCATTTCTACATGTCCTTTCCCTTCAACTTCCATCTTAGCATCATCTTCCACGAAGATGTGTGGTACTTGTGACTGCTTCAATGATGAAAAATCTTGCTTTGAAGAACCCATGTGGTGGGAGGCACCTGAGTCAAGTATCTATTTCGAAGAAGAATTTGTGTTGGCCATAAGTGCTTGACCTTTACACTTTGAAGAGTTAGAAGTAGAATCCTTGGAAGTACTTGGTACTTGAATCTTGTTCTTCTTGAGTAGATTTTCTAACTCATTGATTCTTTTTGTCTTGCAATGATGCTCGTCATGATTTGGCTTTTTACAATATGCACAAAAGAGTCTGTCCTTCTTTTCATTACTTCCCTTCTTGTTTGAAGAAGAACTGCCTTGTTGAGAGTAGTCATGTTGTGTCTCAGATTGTGTTTTCTGCTTCCACTACTTCTTCTTGTTGTTGCTTTTTCCCCCTTGACTAGATTTGGAATCATCACTAGCCACTAAGGCTTTGGTCTTAGATAACTTGAGAAGTCCAAAATCCACCAAGTGAGATTGTTCAACAATCAACATGTCTGCAAATCCATCAAAGGAAGGCTTCTGGTAAGCAAATCCCATGGTTAAACTATGAGTATTGAAACTCGAAACAAAGTTGGCGTACTCAGAAGGTAGCTTTTTTAGGATGTGATGAATTAACCTATCATCCTTAATGGGATTTCCACAATCTTTTAGAAGTGCCCTATACTCATCGACTTTGATGATATAATCCTAAATTGTGTCATAATTCTTAGGATCTAAGAGAAGTAGATCATCCTAAATCTGAAATCCCTTTTCTTCATCCACTTTACCATACAACTGTTCAAGTTTGTCCCAAGCTTCCTTAGAGTCTAAACAATTTTTAATGTGGAAGAGAAGATCCCCATGTACACAACTCCTAATTACACCTAAATCCTGATGGTCTTTTCTTTTCCAATCAATGAGTTCTTTAGCATCAGTAGGTTGGGTAATTCTACCATCAACATATAAACTATATCCTTTTTCCATTAATCTACTCCATGTAATATATTTCCATGTAGAATAGTTGTGTGAAGTTAAAGGAGGACATTTAAAACCCATGATGCAGTAATGAAAGAGCACAAAAATAGAGACATAAAAATAGAGTACACACCCCCCTTTTTCACTCAATCAAAAGATCCCCCCAAAAAAAATGCTTTGGCACTTTATAAGTAGTGCATTTACAATGGGCCACCTGTCAAAATGAACAAAGTGGACTTTCTGATTAGGCTTTTACAACTGCCTTATAAGGCTGAAATCTGTCACTTAAGCACTGTAGCTTAGGTTTACAACAATTTTGAAAAAAACCAAACTTTACAATGCCAAAGAAGGCCTAATTCTGAAAGTGAGAAATTGGTCCACACAACCCTAGATTCTAACTTTAGATCTACAAAGTAGACAAAAAAATATGCACTTTCAAAAAAAATGGAACCTGAAAAAGTGACTAGATGTGCCTGTACAAACCTTCTGAAGTTGCAAAAAGCAGGATTATGTAGGTACAGTTGCCAAAAAATGCAATTTCTACAAAATCCATGCACCAAAACTAGAAAACAAGCCCCTACTAGAAAATTTAGGAAATTTTACCTGATTTCAAAAAAAATTGCACCTTAATTAGAGTCTAGATGTCCAAGATAGGATCTCACAAAGTCAAGCTGCCAAACTGAAAAAAAATCTAGAGAGGGGTTTGGAGGAGAAACTGTGCTAAATTTGATGGTCAAATGGTCATCAACACAGTTGAAAAATGCTTGGGAATGATGTTCATATGGGCATCAATTTTAACACCGACAAATGATGTTGTCATAAAAAATTCAACACTCTTGGATGACATGGCTGCTAACTGTACTATCCATACTGTACGGATTGAAACATGTCAAAATCCATATACTGACATGGTGAAAATGTTGGCTGTGCACATGGCTGACATGGCAAAACCGGTTGTCCACCTGGTTCACTGAGTCAGCTACTGTATGAAGACAGTGACGCCACATGTCAGGTGACATGTTACTACTCATGTGGCAAAAAATAGTAGTGGGCGGGAAAGAACACTACTCGCTATTAGAATAAAAAACATGGTACTCGCAGTTGCCAAAATCTCACGTGTGCACCAAAAAACTAATCTCAAGTGAGAAATGGCATGCCGAGAAATATGAAACTCACCAGAAATCCTGCAGCATGGGCTGATGTTGAGAGAAGACTGTTCGATCGAGAGTCTTAGTACCTCACAAGGAAATCATTAGATTTGCAGGCCGAGAACCTTCTTAGCAGGCCGAAAAAATTCTTTACTATGACTGGAATCTCCAAACTACGATCGACGCCAAGATCAAGCATAGAACGATGCTAAGATTAAATGCCAACCATCGTGAGGGGAAACGCAGATCGTTGCTAAGGAGAGGTGTCATCGACCATCAGAGGGTTTTGTGCAGTGGTCACCGATAAAGAGTCTGCTAGCTAGATTTTCTTGGGTTTAATCCCACATCACTGTGGTGAGTGGGGATGAGCCTTTTTAAAAAGAAATTGTCATAGAGTTTACACCAAAGCAAAGTCGGGGGATTATGTTGTGGGTCACCGAGGGATATATGGCTTCGGTCAGTCTTTCGATGGTGCCAAATTTGTATGAAAATTGCTACATGAGCAGTATGGCTAGTTTTTCAAATGAATAAGATAATCCCACGAATTTAATATGAAACCCTGCAACAATTAAAATATACTTCCAAATTGGCAAATCCGAGGTGTCACTACCTAGGTCTGTCAAAAAAAATTTGTTTGAATTTCTGTAAATAGTCGTGACAGAAAAAAATAGCAGAGAAAAATAAAATGTGTAGATATGAATTAAATCAAATGAATCTACAAAAAATAACCATACCCATATCGCAAATCAAGGTATCCGAGTTCCAATTTGCAAAAAAAATTTGCCTCATGGTCAACTTTGAGCCAAGGTAGCTATGCTTATAATTGATTTTCACCGGTTCAACATTCTAAACGTAATAGTAAGGTCAGATCTAGTGTTGGATGCTCCAATTTCTGTAGCACTTTGAATTCGAGCTGAGGTGATGAAGCAAGAGGTCTCAAATGGCTTGTGATGAGAAAATCTCCAAGTTTCTCTGATACCATGTAAGAATTTGCCTAAGGGAAAAATTCACCTAGGAACTAAGAACTCAAACACAAGCACATAGTAGACCAAGAGAGAGTATGATCAAAATAAAAATGTATTCAATAATTGGTTCCTCATAGTACGCTAGGAGTGCCTGAATATAAAGGCCACAGGAGAGCTTCTAGAATGCCTAGAGGTTAGCATCATGATGTGTCATACAACCAAGCACATGTCTACCAAATATGGATTATCCTCCATTAAGCACGAAAGTAAGTGCGGTGATGATAGGATAAGCCTACAAGGGTGGGATACATAAAATAGTGTTGTAGACACCATGTGCTCAAATAGAGTTGCGTACTCCTATGTTGTCTACATGACAACTCAAAAGATGTGCAAACTCCTAAGTGTCTCACAAATAAAAATAATAAAATAATACAAAATAATTAAATAATGCATTAACCTAAGTAAACTTAAGTAAGTGTAAATAGTAAAGTACGTATTTACACCAATAGTATCCTTTCATACTAACAAGGAATACTAATGAAGCAAGGTTACAACCAAGCATACTCTCTACTCCCATATTAATGTGTACTAGCACTCATGTCATGGGAGAGGAAATACAAAGACTCTTATTAATTCATTTTACTCTCATTTCATGTAGTGTTATCACTTATTGAAATAACCTACAATGGGTTGCCTGTCAACATCTTTAGGGCCTTGGCCTCCACTATAGCCTGAGCTATGGCCTCTAACTGAAGATCTTGTCCTAGATGTTGGATACAATTGATTAATTGTGTATTGTATTTGATGTTAGACAAATGTCATATCATTATCAGTCAGTATATGCCAAGCTCACTCGAACAATGAAGATAGTTTTTTGTGTCGACCAAGCATTCCTAGGTTTGCCAAGCTAAGAAGGTAGTGTCTACCGAGTTCACTCGGGCATCGAAAGAAAGTATACAGAAGATGAGAGTTAATTGAGCTCACTCAGTCAATGAAGAGAAGTTGGATGGAATTAAGTGTTAATCGAGCTCACTTGGCTGACAAAGGATCTTTGCAAGTTTGCAATGTTAACTGAGCTTCTGTTGACTAACACAGGAAATCATTTCTGAATTAGTCTCTACCGAGCTGGGTTGGCTAATGAAAGATTTTCTTATTTTGGCATATTGAGCTTAATTAATTTATCTATTGGTTCTAACTGACTGAGATGATGATTGTTAGTTATTCTAAGTTGTAGATAAGCCAACTTGACAATATGAATGATAAATGTACAAAGTCAAGTTACAAATTCAAAAGTTTGAAAGTGTACAAGTGTGAAGATATGATGAGAGATCTATAATCAATAATTCAGTCACATTCAAATCAGGTCATCTCATTGTTACTCTCTAACCATTGTAGCAGTGATCTAAATCTCTTAACAGAGTTGGCTTAATAGTTATTTTGTAAATCCTCTAACAAGGTGGTAGTTCTATTGAATTTTTATAAGACCTCTAACAAGGCCACTCTTAATAGGGAGATTAAATTCTTTAATAGGGTCACACCTAACAGTTTCTTTTGTAACCTTTAAAAAGGTTGGCTCCTAATAGGGCTCACTTCAGAAGAGTGAAAATAGTAACTAGTTGCAATTGGTGGTCTTTTCCAAATTGGGTTTCCACGTTAAATCCTAGTGTCAAATGTATTCATGCTATTTTCATTTTTATGTTTTAAATTAAGTTAAAGTAATGGTAATCACAAATAACATTTAATGAATTGTATAATCAGTAATTATCGAGTTAAAACATTTTATGTTTATTTACTGAGCATCAACAATATTCAGTTTTCAAACTTTATTTTGCATAGCCATCTAAGGGATTTGGGATTTATTTTAGAAGTAACTAATTAACCCCTCCCCTCTTAGTTATGCCTCTTATATTTGTAAAAATTGGTATTAGAGCTTTTGATGCTTGTAGAGAAGGTTTCAAGGACCAAAGCTAAAGATTAGGATGTCTTATAGAAGATAGATTCCCAAGCTGAACAGAGACAATTTTGTAGCATGGAAAGGACTTATAAGGCTACATTTGGCTACTATTAGTGATTTAGTCTGCAAATATTTTGATACTGAATACAAGACTCCCACTAGAACATTATCAGTTGAAGACATTGTTGAAAAGAAGAATCATAACATCATGATGATTGATATTGCATCTGCTCTTAGTTATGTTGAATTTGATGAAGTCAAAGACTGCTAGACAACTCATGAAATATGGATCAAACTAAAAGACATATATGGAGGAGATGACAATGTAAGAAGATCTAAGGCTGAAAGTCTTAGAGGCCATTTTGATTAGATCAGAATGAGAGAAGATGAGAATATTGCAAAATATGTGAAAAGAATCAAAGCAAGTGTAAGTGCAATCAAAGCATTTGGAGGAGACATTGAAGAGAAAATAGTTGTAAGCAAGGTAATTAGAACTCTTCTTCCTATTTATGCAATTAGAGTTTATGGTATTCAAGAGATGAGATGTGATCCAAATAATAAAATATCTTTGGATGCTCTAGTTGGAAGATTGACAACTTTTGAGTTAGATAACTTTGATAACTATGTTCCTAGTTCAAAGGTTATTGAGTCTGCTTTTAAAGCTAAACTCTCACTCAAAGAAAAGGGTAAAAAATAGAAGTCCAATCAATCAAGAAGTGAAGAAGAAGAAACAAAAGAAAGTTTAGATAGTGATCTTGAAGTTGTTGAAGCCCTACTTGCAAGAAAGTATTCCAAAGGTAGAGGAAAGTACAAAGGCAAAGTTCCTTTGATCTTCTTTTCTTGTGAAGAAGTAGGTCAAATTTTTACAAGGTGTCCAAACAAAAAAATCAAAGATAAAATGAAAAAAATCACAAAGGCAAGAAGGATTCCAAGAACTACAAGAACTACAAGGACAAAGGTAAGAAATCTAGTTTTATAACTAAATATCTTCATAACAGTGAAGATGAAATGGTATATATTGCTATGAAAGATGAATTTGATGATGAAGGAGCAAGATGACATTTTTATCTCATGTTAGCAAAAATGATATATGGAGTATTGACAATGGTTGTTCACATCATATGAGTTGAGATAAAACTAAATTTGAGCACATAGAATATTATAACGAAGGTAGTTTGAGATTTGGAAACAATGAACCTTATAACATAAAAGGAAAAGCATGTTTTTCATTGACTAAAGAACATGTATGTGATGATTCTTATTGGTTTGAAGGACTAAAGCATAATCTACTAAATGTGGCACAATTGAATAACATTGGATTCAAGGTAGAATTCATGAATGGACAGGCCAAACTACTAAATGGAAAAGGAAATATAGTTGGATCTGGCAAGCAAACAAAAGGTAATATATTTTATCTTGATCTCAGTGAATGTTCATGTTTTATTACTCAAGTAGAAGAAAGCTGGTTATGGCACAAAAGACTATGGCATGTAAACTTTGATAATCTAGTTAAGATATGAAAACATAGAAGAGTAAGAGGTATTCCTAGTTTGAAGAAACCTGATATGGGTTTATGCAATAGTTTCCAAATTGGTAAGGTGGGAAAGACTAGTTTCAAAAGAAAAAACCATCAGCTAGAAGAAGTCTTAGAGATTGTTCATACAGACTTATGTGGACCAATTGAAATAGAGAGTTACAGTGGAGAAATATTTTTCATTCCTTTTGTTGATGACTATTCTAGAATGATGACTATAATGTATCTAAAAAAAACTTAGAAGCCTTTCAAAAGTTCAAGTGGTATCTAGCAAGAGTAGAAAAAGAAACTGGAAAGAGGTTGAAATGTTTAAGATCAGACAGAGGTGATGAATTCATCTCCCATGAATTTAATAATTTCTACATTGAAAGAGGAATTAAAAGACAAGTATTAGCCCCTACTACACCATAGTAGAGTGGCATAGCTAAAAGAAGAAATAGATATATCATGGATTGTGCAAGAACCCTGATGATTGAAAAGAATGTTGCTCTCAAATACTAGAAGGAAGCTATCATCACTATAGTTCATACCTTGAATAGAGTACAATTGAAGAAAGAATTAAAAAAAACTCCTTATCAACTATGGTATTGCTACAAACCTAATGTAAGTTACTTGAAGTATTTGGTAGCAAATGTTATATCTTCAAAGAATCTAGAGAAAGGAAAATTTGATGTAAAAGGTGATGAACACATATTTCTAGGATACTCTTGTAGAAGTAAAGCATACAAAGGTTTGAATTTTTCTACTCATAAAGTAATAGAAAGTGCAAATGTTAGAATTGATGAGTTTGCAAAAAAGAGTGAAGAAGAAAGCAACAAGGAGCCAAAGGATTATAGAAGATTTATTTGCTATGAACCTGATACCCTGCTAAACCTATCTAAAACAAAGGAGGCTTCATCTCCTGAGTCCACAAAATCTCCAAAAGTTACTAAGTTGTAGATAGTGCAATCTGAGTCATAGTCTGAAGGACCCAAGTCATAGTTAGAGGCTACCAAGTGAGTTCAAATCAAGTCTGATGGATCTGAGTTGAAGATACAAGGACTCAAGCTTGATATTGAAGTTCATGATGAAGAAAGTGGAACTCATTCAAAATCCATAGAACTTGTGTTAGAAAAATATGTTAGAAGGCATCATGCACCTAATCAGATCATTGGAGACAAATTTGATGGAATAATGACAACAAGAAAATTAAAAGGTACATGTTTACTTGCTGAAGTTGAACCTAGAAATGTTAAAGATGCTTAGGATAATGAAAGTTGGATTGAAGCAATGAATGAAGAGATAGAACAGATAGAAAAGAACAAAACTTGGAAACTTGTTCCTAGACCCAAGGATAAAAATGTAATTGGCACAAAGTGAGTGTTCAGAAATAAGTTGAATAAAGATGAAAAAGTTTCAAGAAAAAAGGAAACATTGGTATGAAAAGGTTATTCTTAAGAAGAAGGTATTGATTATGGGAAAAAAAAATTCTCCTATAGCAAGATTAGAAGGTGTTAGAACTTTACTAGCATATGCATCACATAGAGGATTTAAAGTATATCAAATGGATGTTAAATATGCATTCTTGAATTGAATTCTTGATGAAGAAGTCAACTTTAAATAACCAAAAGGTTTTGTAGATCCTAGCAAAAGAAACATGACTTGCATGTTACACAAAGCATTATATGGTCTCAAGAAAGCTCCTAGAGCTTGATATGAAAGATTTCATAATTACCTAGTACAAATTGGCTTTCAAAGAATAAATGATAATAGTAGTATGTATATCAAAGAAGGACCAAACACGAAGATTGTGTTGGTAGAAATATTTGTTGATGATACATTATTCACAAGAAATGAGTAAATAATTTGAGATTTCCATGTTTGGTAAGATAAAATTCTTTGTTGGGTTGTAGATACAGTAGAACAAAAATGGTATCTACATCACTCAATCTAAGTATATCGAGGAAATACTGAAGAAGTTTGGAATGGAAGATTCAAGACTAGTTGGAACCCCTATGTCTACTAGACATAAGCTTTCCAAGAATGATGATTCCAAAGAAGTATGTCAGACCACATGTAGATTAATGATTAGAAAATTGTAGTATGTAGTACATACAAGGCTTGATATTGCTCTAGCAGTTGGTATGGTGGCAAGATTCTCAACAAATCCTAAAGAAAATCACATGATGGCAATCAATAGAATCATGAGATATCTGAAAGGTACTAAAGACTATGGCTGATGGTATAAACTTGGAAGAAATTTGGACTTGAAGGTGTTTAGTGATGTTGATTAGGAAGGAAGTCTTGATGATAGGAAAAGCACTAGTGGTGGAGCATTCTTTCTTAGTGAAATACTAGTGTCTTGGACAAGCAATAAACAAAATTATATCTCTTAATCCATGACAAAGGCAGAATATGTGGCAGCAGCAATTAATTGTTATAACATTGTTTGGTTCAAACAATTGATGGAAGGAATGAAGATAGAGATCAAGGGTTGAATAGTCATATACTGTGATAACACTAGTGCAATCAATATATCAAAGAATCCAGTGATGCATACCAAAACAAAACATATTGCTATAAAATATCACTTCTTAAGAGAGTTGGTGTAGAATAAAGAAGCCATATTGGAATATGTAAATAAAAAAGAATAGATTATAGATATATTCACTAAGCCATTACCTAAGGATGCATTTTTGTATCTAAGAGGTAAGCTAGGGGTCATTCCACTATCTGAATCTCACTAAATAAAGTATAGTGATGCATCAACCTAAGCAAGTTGAAGATCAATCAATTGGTGCAAAATTGACTAGGGCATGTTGCTAATGAATCAATACTTAAGGTATATTGATATGAGTAGAGTTGTTGTCTTTGGCATGTGTTGTCAAAGAGGGAGAAGTTTACTGTCATATCTCTGAGAAATTTTTGTCATTCCAAAGAGTGAGAAGTTTGTTGTAAGAGGGAGAAAGTTCTATGAATGAACTTGGTTGAAGTTTTTGTAGACAGAGGGAGAATCCAGTGAAAGGAAAATCTCATATTGATAGAGGGAGTTCTCAAGAATAAATCCAAAATTTTATTGTGTTATGACATGATATGTTGCCATCAATGCCGAAGAGGGATATTGTTGGATACAATTGATTAATTGTGTATTGTCTTTAATGTTACACAAATCTCATATCATTATTAGTCAGTATATGTTGAGCTCACTCGAGTAGTGAAGATAGTTTTCTATGTCCACTGAGCATTCCTAAGTTTTCCAAGCTAAGAAGCCAATGTCTACTAAGTTCACTCAGGTGTCAAAGGAAAGTATGTAGAAGATGAGTGTTAATTGAGATCACTCGGTCAAAGAAGAAAAGTTGGATGGAATCAGTGTTAACCGAGCTCACTCAATTGCCAAAGGATCTTTTCAAGTTTTGGAGTGTTAACCAAGCTTCTGTTGGTTAACACAGGAAATTTTTTCTAAGTTAGTGTCTACCGAGCTAGGTCAGCTAATGAAGGATTTTCTTATTTTGGCATATTGAGCTCAATTGATTTATCTATTGGTTCTAGCCAACTAAGACTATGAATATTAGTTATTCTAATTTTTATATGAGCCGACTTGACACTATGAATGGCATATGTACAAGGTCAAGTTGAAATTTCAAAAGTGTGAAAGTGTACAAGTGTGAAGATATGATGAATTTATTGAAGATTTAATGATGAAGAGAGGAAGTGAATTTGAAGGATAAGCAGACTATCCTTGAGGAGCATTAAAGCTATATTAGATTAGGAAGGATCAAGTACAAGCCAGAAAAGAGATCTATAATTAGCAATTCAGTTGCATTCAAATCAGGTCATCTCATTGTTACCTCTAACCATTGTAGCACTGATCTAAATCTCTTAACAAAGTTGGCTTAACAACTATTTATAAATCCTCTAACAAAGTGGTAGTTCTATTAAATTTTCTTAAGATCTCTAACAAGGCCACTCCTAACAGGGTGATTAAATCCTTTAATAGGGTCACACTTAATAGTGTGTTTTGTAACCTTTAACAAGGTTGGCTCCTAACAGAGCCGACTTCAAAAGAGTAAAAATAGTAACTAGTTGCAATTGTTGGTTTTTCTCAAATTGAGTTTCCACATTAAATCCTGGTACCAAATGTGGTCATGTTATTTCCCTTTATGTGTTTACAACTAAGTTAAAATAAGGGTAATCATAGATAACATTTAATGAATTGTATAATCAGTACTTCCCAAGTTACAATATTTTATGTGTGTTTACCGAGCATCAGTAGTATTCAATTTTTAGACTTTATTTTGCACTAACATCTAAGGGATCTAGGATTTATTTTAGTAATAACTGATTCACCCCTCCCCTCTCAGTTACTCCTCTTATATTTCCAACACCAGATACTATCCTACAATAATATCCAAGATAATGAGATGCTATAATAACTATAAAAAGCTACTATTGTAAAGCATACACATAAGAAACACGTTTTGAATACAATACAAGATCAATTTCAATTTTGCCTATTTTTGGTTTAAGTATGTACAGTTTGAAGTTCAAGTGTTTCAAGTTTGTAAAAAATACTTATCATAGTTTAAGTTTTG
Source organism: Cupressus sempervirens (assembly GCA_028749045.1). NCBI lineage: Eukaryota > Viridiplantae > Streptophyta > Pinopsida > Cupressales > Cupressaceae > Cupressus > Cupressus sempervirens. The sequence goes on from CM053792.1 coordinate 202,715,967, forward strand.
TCTCAATTCAACTAGTTAATAGCTAGTGGCATTCCAATATACCTAGAGCTCCCAATATAGAAACTCAGGCTCTTATACCAGATTCACTAAGGTTTTCAAGTTCACTAGAATCCCAAATGGTTCAACAATTCATATAAAGTTATTTAAACATTAATTCATAGTTCAATTCATTATCAAAACATAAGATTTGATATACAATTAGGTTTTCATTTCTCATTGTTTCAAAGTATTATACTTGTTAAGGTTTTTGAATAATCAAAAGAAATAATCAATCTCCCAAAATAATAGAAATCATTTCCATAAAGACATCATCGAGTAATATCCAAGTTTACTTTAAAATAATTATTTCCCAAATTTCAATTATCAATTTACTTTTTAAATATGTTTTAATACTCACAAATTATTTTCATATCTAAATTAAACATTAGGTAAAATCTGAGTTTACCAAACAATCAATTTCCCAATATACAGTTATCAATTTACTTCACAAACATATTGTAATAGTAAATTAATGATAATAATCATTTATTTAAAAATAATTCATATTACATTATTAACAAACCATTATTAATGTATTAATAAGGAAATAATTAATAATATAATAATATAATAGTATTTATAATATTTAATATTTAATAAAACTATATTAAAAATTACATATTTTAAAGATATTTAATTAAAATAAAATTAAAATAAGACTTATTGCATACTTTTATAGCCCATAGGATTGAGGGACGTCGCAACAGCACTGATGTCGCAGTAGCAGGTATGCATCAGCAGACCTTGCTGCTACAACAGCAGGTCTATCATGTGTGAACCCAAAAAGGTCATCGCATGAAGAGTTAGGGAGGAGGAAAGGTGGGTGGGGGGGTTTGGTGGCTTTCACCCACTAAAACATATATATTTTTTAAATTTTTTTTAAAAAAAAAAAAGTCCCCTATTCAATTTTTAATATTTAATAATGTAAGTACATAGTAATTACAAATTACTATGTAATTACATTATTATTATTATTGAATAATTTTCCAATAACAACCTAATATAGAACCCCAGAACAAATAGTCAACATCTATAAAAATAAATTGGTTTCCTTTTTAAAACCCACCTCCCAATTCAAAGAAATCCATATATGAAACCCCAAATTAACAAGAAGGGTTTCAATCCCTCCATCCATTACAAATTCTTTTGAAAATGAAGAGCAATAAAGGCACAAACAAGGGTTTCATATTTCCAATTCATATATAGATAATCTCAAATGAGGAATAATAATATCAGGAACAAGGGTTTCATATTCAAATCATATATAAAGGTTTCTCAAATGAAGAACGATAAACTACAAACAAGGGCTTCAAATTCAATTCAATTCTAAAAATAGGTTTGTAAACACAAAGAAGACAAAGAAATCAAAAATGAGCAACTATTGCACAAACTCACAAGGTCCTTCTTGGATCTAATGCTTAAACAACGAATGCACAAAATATGCAAGAATTTCATTCCTTACGAAAACCCTCTTCTCAAAAATTCGCTCCTCCAAACCTATGTTATTGCAAAATGAGCTCAAGGTCTCTAATAAAGAGTTCTCCCCTAAATTTAGGGCTTTGATTGTGCAATCATGCAAGAAAACTTATTGATGTTTATCTTTTATTATTTTATTACATTTTAAATATTCATGCACAACCTTTTTGCCATTTAATTAAAATATCTTTATCAAATTAATTTCTTTTCTCTATTTAATTAATTTATTATATTTATTAAATTTATTTTTTCTCTCTCTTATTAAATCATGAGATGCTTTTAATATAATATTTGTTAATTTTAACTAATAATATTATTTAGATTTTATTATTATAATAAAACTCCTAAATAAATTATTATTAAATTAAATAGATATAAAATGCCAAAATTAGACTTTAATTAATCTTTTAAATTTAATTATTTTATTTAATTAATTTCTCAATTAATTAAATATTGAATTTTCTTTATAAAATTTCTATTAAATTAAATCATTAAATTATCTTTTAATTTGATTTAATTACAACTGAAAATTATAACAAACCCACAAAACCAAATATGAAAACTCAACTCCAAGACAAAGAACATAATCAAACTTCAGGGTCAAAGTCAAGAATTTATGTCACTTGACAAATTCAGATGGGTAAACAACTCAGATACTTACCCTACTTTCTAGGACAATGGGTTTAGGTCAAGTTTTGGACTCAACAATTATCTCCCCACTTATACCATTGAAATACTATGATAGGGTATGCTCATCCTAGCAATTCAGGGAAGTTGATACCTAGTACTTGCAATCTGCATAAAATCCATGCATGTACAAACACATATAATCTAAATTAAACAAGAAATGGCAAGGATTAGTCCATCTTGTAGATCCTGACTAATAGGTAACTATTACTCCCTCCCTCAACCATATTGGAAATCTCAAAACTAAAGTAAAATAGACAAGTACACCATACACACACAACTATGTGGTAAGTAACCATAGAAATTGCATATAAATTATTCCTCTAACTAACATCATGAAATAACTAATAGTCAATAAATGAAAATATACATCATCATTGAAATAGTCCTGAAATAACTAAAATAACTTTATAACTCATCATGTATATAAACTTATTGTAAAATACATTTAGTCTAATCCAGTAACCAAGTAGTGATAATCATAAAACATAATCAAAATATCAACCTAAAAGAATCTGACAATACAACAAAAAAGTCAAGTAGGGATAGGCATTACAAAATCATCTGAGCTATCAACTTGAATGGTTGTGTCAAACTTTTCAAGATCTTCCACATGACTTCATCATCATCCTTGTTTCCACCATGAGACCAAATTCTTGCAACCATTTTTGATATTTTGCTAATATAACTTCTTACATATTCATCTTCCATCATTCTAGCATATTGAAATGCACATATCCAATTCTATAATCTCATTCCTTTTGCATGATCATCACCTTCAAAAGTAGATTCTAATGCTTTCCTAATTTCATGAGATGTTACAAGTGACTTTACCTGACTGTATTCATTCTCTAGAAGAGCTATTAGTAGGGCTTCTCTTACTCACAAGTTACACATGATTAGATCTCTCGTCTTCCCTGAATCCTTTAATCTTTTCTTCTTCAATGATTATCTTATGACTTCTTGTCAAGATCCAATATCCTAGACCCATGCACAATAGATTAGTTTTCATCTTCTCCTTCCAACTATCATAGTTGGCCCCATCAAATCTTGGACTATCCTTCCTAAACATTATTTCCATTCATCTCCCAAAGTTATTAAGTTTATTTTTCAAGGACCTGAAGTTTTGATATCAATTGTTAGAGTATATAGTCCATTGATATAACTAAGAACAAGGAGGTGAATTAATTATAGAACTAATATCAAAATTAACAACTTTAAACAATCTTAACCATACGAGTAATATAAATTGAAACCACAACAAGATAATCATACACAATATCACTAGATATGTTAACAAGGGAAACCCTTGATCAAAAGGAAAACCACAGTGGGGATGGATTCCACAAGATGACGTACTAATATTAATATTCCTTTTTAGAGGATAGACCCTGATAGGAATCTATTACAACATTCAGTACATATCAGTCCCTATTATCAGATGAGACTTTGAATCCCTGTTAGGAGTTCTACCAACCCTGTTCAAAGTTGTGGAAGATAGCTAGGCCCACTGCCCAAGCAACTTCAAAGGCAAGACCAATGAATAGACTGTCCAAATAATCTATGTATTATTCCTTATATAATAATAGAATTGAAATGTACTTCCTTCCTCTATTTTTGTCCTATCAGCTAGACCTCTTCTCCTTCAGATCTTATGTTATGATCTATTGTATGCTTGAAAACATCAAAACATTCATGACACTTTGACACACAATTTGGTGACCCCTAAACCTTCCAAATAAAAAGTAAAATTGAGGTGGGAATGATACCCACAAGATTTAGTACTACAATATAAAGTTGTCCTGTTAAGGCTTACAATGATCACTTCTAATGATATGCCCTATTAGGAGCAATAAGGACAGCTAGGTCCACCTTGCAAAAGGATTTACAAACATAAAATAAAGTATGCACTCAGTAAAGAGATTTACAAAAGACTATTAAGTCTACCTTGTGAAATGATTTAACTGATCCACCTATGAGGATGAAATAGTGGCTGATCTCTGATCTACAACTTGGTTTGTTAATGAGATTCCTTTGAGTGTGATGATCATCTTGCTATGGTAGATAAATCCTTACTGCTTATAGCCTTATATTTCATACTTCTTCTCTTCTTTACTTGATATCCTACTTTATATCTTTATTATTATATTTTAGATGTGATATAATACATTACATATATATGAATCTAATTTACAAACCAACAAAGTTGGCTACAACACAAGTTTACACAAAATACACAAAGTCAACCCAAACTACAGGAACATGGGTTCTGAAGACTAGCTCAGTGAGGTTCTGATACATGGCATCTACAATCAATGCTCGACATCATCATGCATTTAGTAGACGTAGAAGCTCAGTCCATACTAGTCACTTCCAAGTAGTCTTAAAATTAGTTTGCACTGGTGACTCGATGAATATTGTGAAACATGGCTTATAAATTGAATCACTTGATTTATATTGCATGGCTCAGTAAATGCTATCACTACGAGCTCGGTATAAACTAAATCACTTGGTTAACATTGAGTGGCTTGGTCAAGACTGGATTCACATCGTTGTAACTACGAACTTGGTAATCACAGCACAACTTGGTTTGCACTAAGGAACTTAGTAAACCTTATGAAGCTTAGTTTACACTGTTGATTACCATTATGGTAGAAACTACTTAGCGCAAACTGAATACTATCCCTTGGATTATGTAGCAACTGTAGAACTTGGTAGAGACTAAAATCCTTGGTTAACTCTGTTAGCTATACAATATTCTTGCTAGATACTTACAATTTGAATAAGTGTGTGTCACTAATAACAAACATGACTATAATGTCAACATAGGATACTCCCACAAGTAGTATCATATGAATTCATGCTAACAATATGTTGACCCTATAACTAATTAATGCTTTATCTCTTATAAAATTCCACAAATTATAAACATACATCCATGATATCAATGACATATCTCATTAATTCAAGATATCAGATCTATCCTCTCACTTTTTGAATCAGGCATTAGTGTTCATAAAAACTTCATACTCATGAAATATCCTTCTCATGAAACTTGTGACCCTATCAAGATAAGTAATAATCTACTTGGCTCTTTATTCCAATAAGAAAGCCTAACAAGATACAAAACTTTAAGGGTTTGCAAATGGTTTTAAGCTCTTTTTTCCTAAACCACAAAACATTGCAAACAACAGAGATAGGAGATGAGAATCAGAATAAAACTAAGAAGTTTGATGTTCCATGTATTCATTTCTTTAAAATAATACATTCAAGATGCATGTAAATAACTCAATAAAAAACTGAATAGATTAGAAATGTATGTAAAACTCCATTAAAATGTTGTTCATGCAAGAGAATATGTTGAGGAAAAATGGTGGGATCGTAGCTAGAGCTCTGCTCCACTATCTCAAAAACAACCAACGATCAACCCTAAAGAAAGAAATAAAGAAATAAGAAAGATATAGGAGTGGAAGGAAATATTTGATACACTTTGGAAGTGACACTTTTACACTTGAATCTCCTTCCATTGCTACCACAAAGCTTCTCTCTTGTCTCTACAATTTAAATCTAAATCTGATTTTCATCATTCAACTTCAACAAACTCAAAATATCTCCAAGAGTGATGAGAAACCCCTTTTCTAAAGGAATATCATATCTATTATAAAATGATGCAAAAATCCTTAAACAACTAATTTAGAGATAAAACAACACTACTACTAAGGTCCTCTCCAAATCTGGTAGCTACCCACTTCGTCATTAGACCAAAAATTGAAAGTGAACTTTCCATACTAAAATGTTGCTAAAATCTACAAATTTCATTTGTAAGCCTTTCCATTGATATATGATAGTCCTATTTGGCCTAAAAGACATGCCTAGGGCATCCATTTGAAGTTACAGGTTGAAAATAAATGAAAGGCCCATAAAATTTGCAAAAATTTTAGTTAGGCTAAAGTCTAAACTTTAGGATATAAACCAATGTTTATTTAAAATCACTTGTGTGTTCAAAATGGGGAATCAATTAAAAATTAATATTTTTGAAACTCATAAAATTCTCTCCATTTTGCATCTAGGTCAAACCTGGGTTGAACCTCTAAGTGACACATGTTTCCATTTGATTCTTTTGTCCTCACACAGTCATCCTCACATGTGTGTCATGTGGCACCCTCTGATTAGTATACAAACTACCATCTATTATCTAACACAATGCTACATGTAATCATATGATTTGTCATCACATACTTGCATTCCTTAACCTCCAAGTATCTTCATTTTTTGATAATGCAATGGTCATCAACCTCATGCCATATAACACAATCTAGAGCATCCATCTATGTGGCACCACATCATCACCTTTGCCACATGTTACCTTATCACTTTCTAATGTTGGTTAATGATCGAGCATCTTTATTTTGTGACAATGCAAGAACCATCGATCTCGCTAGGTGTCACAATTTAGTACATTGTTCTTGCACATCAACACATCATCTCCTCAAACTGTACTAGGCTTGGATGCATGTCATTCTCCCATTTTCTTCATTTGTGCCACATGTCATTATCTAGATGGTCTACTTTGTCCATGTCATCTGCCTAGTCTACATGTTCAGTCAAAATTGGTTTAGTCATGCTCCAACTAGTCATGGGCTTGACATGAAGTCTCCCTCTTTGTCCAAAAGTCTGCATGTCTTAAGAAAACTTAGCTTTGAGTGTCTATGGATATAAATTCCAAAAATTTACCTTTCCTTATGAAAGTGGGATAATTATCATACACATTCCCTCCACAAAAAACTTATGCATGACTCGTAGATTAATGATGCCTCTAGCATTTTGAATAGAAGCTCTTTGACCATGAGCCCTCTCTCAAAAACTATCAAGTTGTGCCATATGACCATTGGGAAACCTTGCAAAGTAGTTAAAACAATTCATAGGCATGTCCATCTAGTCTACAAGTCTTTTATCACATCTTCCATATTGCTACATTGGAGGATGGTTGAAAAGTCCATCATTTTCCTTATATATGCATAAGCAGAGCTGGGGAAGAAAATCCACAATGAAGTCTCTCTATGTGGAGACACAATCCTTAAAACATGTGTTCAAGGCTGCAATCCAAAATGTAAATGAGAAATGGTAAGTTTAGCTTTGATTGGTGCCATCTCCTCACTTCCATAGCTAATGATACCCAATTTTTCATATCAGCACTAGCAATTCTGGGTATGACTTTCTCCAATATTGATTGAAATTATTTTCCTAAAAATCTCTACCCAAAGTCCAAATCACATTTGTTTATATCTCAGGAAATGGATGGCATGACAAAAATTTATAAGTAGTCCTGGTTTAGTCTTCATGGACACTTGGGATGAGGTCTATTGTTGCACTTGATTCCCCTCTATGGAACATCTAAAACCAATACAAGAACTTTATATTCACCTCTACAATTTAGGCAATTGGGCATTCACAATTATATTCATCTATGTTAAAGGTTTTGGCACATGTGTTAGGTAACATTTTTGTCTCAATGATCTATGCAAAATATTATTTTCTAAAGTGTATTTGTTTTCCTTCTAGTTTTGTATGATTAAACAATTGTATGTTAAAAACATACTAGATTTTGGTTTTTATTTCAACCTCTTAAACTTTGTAATTGGGGTCATTCTCTTTTGATAGGCACCCATTTTCATATACAAGATATTAAGGAAATAAATGACTTTACCTACACATTATTGGTCTGAATTTTTGCATGATAATTTTCCTTTGTCCAAGTATAAAAATTTAGATTGTATCCATTGATGGTGAATAGGGTTTATGGTCTTTGGTCATCCAGATTTGTTAACCTTTGAAAAAATTTGTTAAAACCCTTTGTCTCATTCCTTTTGTAATTTTTGGGTGCAAAACCTAGAAAGGTATGTACAAACTATTTCAAGTTATGAGGTTGAGAGAGGATGTTTGTCTCATAACATGTTTTAATGATTTTGATAGAAAAATGGCTTATCAATTGAGGGATAAGGATCCCAAAACTATAAGGGATGCATATAAAGTAGCAGTAAATATAGAAAACAATAGGAAAGCATCTGGCAAAATGGGTAGAAGAGATGATCCAAATCTTTTCAATCCCAAGAACAATAACAAAAGGGAGGGTGATAAAACTCCTATGGGAAAAAATCCAGAAGAACCTACAATAGGCCAGGTGTTGGAATTACTAAAGAAGATGAATCCCACTAGTTTCAATAAGCCAAATGTTGTTGAGAAAACCCCTATGAATAACAATAGTTTCAATAGGAAACCTAGAATGCAAAATTACCCTTACACTACCTAGTGGAAAGATGGTAAGCCAGTTCCTAACTAGACACAAAATGTGGAGGATAAGGGTACCCCAGACCCCCCACAAGGAACACTGTAAATATGAATAATGATTTACCATGGTACATTGTATGTAAATCATCTCATTCTTCTAATTATTGTGCTATTGCTCAATCATTTGCCCAAGATCAAGGTGTGCAACTTGAAGAAGAAAATGAAGAGAAAAGCCATGATGATATAAGTTGCAATATGGTAAGCATGTGTGATGATTTTATAGATTCTAATTCTGAAGAACCTAAAAATGATATTACCAGTCAGAGAATTGCTTATAATTTACATCATCAGCAAGTGCTTTCAGATGATGAAGGTTATGATGAAGATAAGGTATGTGTTACATCTTTTGATGTAGGTCACATAAGCTTAAGAATGCCCTCCAAAGAGGAGATTGACAGAATCATAGCAGAAATGATTTCCCAAGTTCATTGTAACTATAATTCGAGAAATAGAATAGTAAATAATGATGCAAAAAAGCCATCCAGTGTATTCATCAAAGATATTACCCATAAGATGAATGATGAAGATAAGAAGGTCAATATAGATGTGCCTAAGATCAAAGCCAACAAGGTTAAGAAGTGGGAACCAAAAAAGAAGGTTCAATTTCAAACAAATGAAACAACAAAAGTAGTTGTGCAAGGAAAGAAATCAGGACCTGATACTATCAAGCAAATAGTGGTGCCTATTGTTCAAAAGAATTCAACTCTAGGTATTCTTGTAAAACCCACTATTGTTGAACCTGTTGATATGATATCCATGTTGTCCCAAATAACTATAAAAGTACCATTTTCTAAACTTCTTAGAATTGAAGAGCATAAAAGAAAGGCTTTATCATGGTTGAGAGGGATAGGAAACAACAATATTGTTGTAGAAAAAAGTGTTATCCAACAAACCCCATTAGTAGTATAGGATAGTGGTATCATATCTAAAATTCCCCAAATGTTTTTAGATGATTCTTCAATGCCATATATAGAAGATATTGACCCATTTTTCCTCAGTCTGATCATAAATGGAAAGACCCTAAAAATTTGCATGATAAATTTAGGACCCTCTAATACCATCATGCCCTTCAAGATAATGGAAGCATTAGGTTTGAAAGTAGACACTAAGCAAGGCATATGTAGAGGTATGGATACTAGGGAAGTTCTAGTCATAGGGACTATCACTTCTTTACCATTTGGACAAGCTGCATACCCTGAGGTGGAATTGACTATGTCAGTCCTTGTAGTTGATATTCCTCCACATTATGAAATGTTGCTCTCTAGAAAATGGAGTGCTGCTATGGGAGGCAGTCTGCAATGTGACTTAACCTATGCTACTTTTCACATCAGATATAAAGCTATCAAGGTAAATAGAGAGCCTAGGGTCAATCACATTTTAGGGGAAGAAATTTGCAAAGATGCCACTTGCTTCTTAGATATTGGTGTGAATGAATTCAAAGTTGAATTCATTATTCAAGAAGTTAAAAATTTTCCTATTGTAATTGAACATGAAGTTGAGTGTTGTATGGAGTCACCGGTATTATGGACAATGTTTTTTCATTGGGCCAATTCAAAAGAAGGTTCAGGGGTAGGGGTAGTTTTTGTTTCTCCTGAGAAAAATACTTTTAGATACTAATTCACTTTAAAGTTTTCTTGCAGAAATAACATAGTAGAGTATGAGGCCTTGTTGCTAGGATTGAAAGTTGCTACACATCATGGAATTAAGAAATTGTATGTCATAGGGGATTTTGAACTAGTTATCTCCTAGATAAAAGAAACCTATGCATCCAAGAATGGGAGATTAAAGAAGTATAGAAATGTTGTTTGGGACCAAATAGAATATTTTGATGCATGTGGTATCTCATGGAGAGATAGGACCCAGAATAAGATGGCTGATTTATTAGTAAATGTAGCAATCAAACCTAACAAGATATCATTTCCAAGAATTTCTCAAATTGAAGTATAGAGCAAACCTTCGATACCTAATAATATTGAAAATTGGCAAGTTTTTGAAGATGACAAAGACATTATAATTTTTTTGTTAAATGAAGACAAATACCATGGTCAAGAAATGGATTGTAGTGATTTAATTGAAACTATAGATGGTAGGGAAACTATTTTTGGCTAGGAGATTATGCAGTTGAAAACAAACAAGATGCCAAAGGGGTTAGTGGTTTTGGAAAGTATTTTTGATAATCAGGATAGAGTAAAACTAGGAGTTAAGGACCCTAAGCCTCAAGAATTAGAAGAGATAAACCTTGGTAGTGATGAAGCTCTCAAGAAAGTTTATATTGGCCAAAATCTACCTATTGAAATCAAAAAACCATTAATTGACTTGCTTAGGAAGTATAGAAATGTTTTTGCATGGTAATATGATGACCTCAAGGCTTATAGGGAAGACTTGTTCCAACATGTTCTACCACTAAAGGATAATGTAAAACCTTTCAGAAAGAAACAGAGACCAGTAAACCCTACTTTCGCTCCCAAAATGCAAGAAGAACTGATGAAGTTAAGGGATGGTGGGATAATCAAATCAAATTAGACATTCCACTTGGGTTTCAAATTTAGTACCTGTCAGAAAGAAAAATGGAGACATAAGGCTATGTGTGGATTTTAGAAATTTGAACATTGCATCCTGGAAGGATAATTATAGATTTCCAAATATGGAAGCCATGTTGCAGCAAGTAATTGGTTTTGAACTAATGTCCATGATGGATGGTTTCTCTGGGTACAATCAAGTTCTAGTAAAGGAAAATCAACAATTTAAGATAGCCTTCACAACCCCATGGGGAACCTATGTATATGTAAGGATGCCATTTGGCTTGATTAATGCAGGAGCTACTTTCTAAAGAGCCATGGATGTAGCATTTCATGATTATATCAACAAATTTATGGTTGTATACCAAGATGATCTTACAGCCTATTCTAAGAAGGCTGAGGATCACTGTAGGCATTTGGAGAATTTTTTTTATCAAAGCTTTGGAATATGGAGTATCATTGAACCTAAAGAAATGTACATTTGGGGTAACAGAAGGAAGATTATTTGGACATTTAGTGTCTAAGGATGGTGTGAAGATAGACCCTAAAAGAGTGTCAACCATTGATAAGGTTCCTAAGCCCAAAAATGTGAAAGGAATATAGTCTTTCTTTGGACAAGTTAGTTTTTTGAGGAGGTTTATTACAAACTTTGCTGAAATTAGTAGACCTATTTCTAAAATGCTCAAAAAAGGAGCTACTATTGACTAGAATGGAGAACCTTCAAAGTCATTTCAAGATATTAAGACTACATAAAAAATGTTGCAGCCCTCAAAACCCTAGATTATACAAATCTTATGCCATTTTTTGTTTTGCATCCTTTCACACTATAACCGCAGTCTTGTTGTAGAAAAATGAAGAAGGATATGAACAACCCATTGCCTTTTTTAGTAAGTCACTACAGCCTGCTGAATTGAAATATGACATAAATAAAAAACAAGCATATGCTTTAGTAAAGGCTATTTAGGCATTCAGATGCTACTTGATAGGTGCTATTCTCATTGCATTTGTGCCTAGTGCTACTACTAAAGACATATTTTCTCAGCAAGAAGTGTCGAGAAGAAGGTGTAGATGGATCAACAGGATCCAAGAATTCAATATTGAAATATAGATAACTAAGGTGGTAAGAGGTCAAGGTTTGGCTAAACTCATGGCTATATCTAATTTGGATGCTAAACAGATAAATGTGGTAGTTGATGACCTCAGATCTGAATTATGTGACATGGATCATTGTGATTGGTATGTAAATGTTATCTATTATCTTCAACACATGGAAGCTCCTTCCCATTTGGTAGAAAATGAAAAAAGGAATACTAAGTTGCAAGCCATCAAATACATAATTGTCAAAGGTAGTCTATGGTGGAGAAATTTTGAGGGAGTGTTACAGAAATGTATTGATCAAGAAAAGGCAAAAGAATTTTTAAATGAAATGCATGCTGGAGTTTGTGGAGGACACTATATGGCCAAGACCACTACACATAAGGTGATGAGATCTAGATTTTTGTGGCCCTCTCTTTTCAATGATGCTCAAATCATGATTAGAAAATGTGATGCCTACCAAAGATTTGTAGGAAAACTGAAATTCTTAGGTAATACTCCACTAAATCTTCTTGAGGTCCAAGCACCTTTTAAACAATGGGGTATGGATTTCATAGGAAAAATTTCTCCAAAATATAGCACTGGCTATTCCTGGATCTTAGTTGCTACTGACTATTTTACAAAGTGGGTAGAGGTTATCCCCACAAGGAATGCAACAAGTAAAGTTGTCAACAATTTCTTGCTGAATAACATTATTTCCAGATTTGGTTGTCCTCAAAAGATTGTAACAGATAATGTAATGTGCTTTAGGTCTAAAGAATTCAAGAAATTCTATGACAAATATGGAATCACTAGATCAACATCTTCCCCATATCATCCACAAGGAAATGGACAAGATGAGTCCACAAATAAGAGTTTGTTGAAAATAATAAAAAGGACATTGGATTATAATAAGAAAGCCTAGGATTCTAAATTTCAATTAGCCATATGGGCTAATAGGGTGACTATTAAAAAGGCTATTGGTGTGGCACCATTTGATCTAGTATATGGAATTTAGGCCAGGATGTCTCAAAACAACTTGGTAGGACTCTACAATTACATTCAGTTATATGATGAAGATATTATTGATGACATGCAAGAAAGGTTGGATGAACTTGTAGGATTAGAAAAATCTACAAAGGAAGCATCTCTCCATAACCAAAGGTTGCAACTACAAGTTAAGACACTCTATGATAAAAGGACAGTAAGCAGAAAGTTTGAAGATGGAGAACTAGTCTTAATGTGGAATGCTAGAATGGAAGATAAAGGAAAACATGGTATATTTGATCCTATCTAGTTAGGTCCTTATCTAATTGTAAATTCATGGGGAGAAGACTCCTATATTCTTAAAGATTTCATGGACAATATTCTTGAACTGCTAGCTCATGGATAGTTCTTGGAGAGGTATTTCTGCTGAAATACTTGTTTTTCCATGAATAGTAGTTTAGGGTTTCTTGGACATATATGTACATCCTTTTGTCTTTGTATAGTTTCTTGTGCATAGTTTTCTTGTGTGTGTTGTTCTCTTAGTAGTGATTGGTTTGTAGGGAGCCTAGTTGGTCAGCTTCTCCCAAAAATTTTGAGCCCTCATTTGAATCCAGAGAATTCAATGTCCCCAGATAGAGCCACTATTGGAATGAATTTTCCCATGATAAAATTCCTTTGTCTAAGTATAAAAATTTAGATTGTATCCATTAATGGTGAATGGGGTTTATTGTCTTTGGTCATCCAGATTTGTTAACCTTTGAAAAAACTCATTAAAACCCTTTGTTTCATTTCTTTTGTAATTTTTGGGCGCGAAACCCTTTTTAAAAAATTGGGGGAATATTCTATTTTCTTTTAAAATTTTCTTGTGCCCTCAAGTAACCTTTCCTCTTAGGTTCCTTACTATCTAATTTGAATAGATCTACCATTGTCCCTACCTCGCTATAAAAGGATGAGAACTTTTTATACATAGCGAGGTAGTGAGTGCCAAAAAGTTTATAAAATGCGACCGTAAAATGAAGGTACAGCAGTTGGGGATTTGTTTTCTGGCTGACTTTTCAGTCACGTGCACCTTGTAAGTACCATCAAAATAGGAAAAGGGACCCAGTAGAAGCAGCCAAAAGTTGATGTCAAAATAAAGGTCTTTTCGATGCCTCACTACCTTGCTATCGAAAAAACTAAGCACCTTGTTGTTAACAAAGTAGCAAGGTGTTGTAAAATCAAAGACATGGTGGCCTCCAAGTTTCTCGGTAACCATAGTTTGTCCAAGTGGCATGATGAGTGATAATTTCTATTGTTAGAAGCAATTAGTAGGTGCAATGGTGATTTGATGGGTTTTTATTCTTTCGGCACTAAGTTTTATTAAAGTCACTGGAGCTCACTACCTCACTATCAAAAAAATTTGACATCTCACCATTAGCGAAGTAGTGAGGCACCGTGAAAAGAATAGCCAGTGGGACCTCAAGCAACGTGGAAGGGTGACTAGGATTAAAAGTAAAGTCTTGTTGGGTGCCAGCAGCGCAAAAATTTATTGTTTCATCAGTGCCTCGAACCCGCACCCCATTCATAAAGCATATAAGGGATCCCGATCATCAGATCAACTTAAATCGACAATCCTCGCCATCTCACTATGAAAATTTATGTGATATTTAGTCTATGTGACATAGTGAATATGGGACCCACCACTTCTTCAAGGTACTTTGTTCAGTTTCTTTATCCTTTGATTTGATCTCACATCAATGGCCATTGCTATCTTGCCATGAAGAGTTTCTCAAAGGATATGTATAGCAAGGTAGCGAATGAGGGCCCACCACTGTTCTTTGAAGCAATGCAAAAATGTATCATCCACATGATCAAGATCAAATCAATGGCTATCATTGCTTCGCTATGGCAAGATGCTCATTCTTTATGTATAGCAAAGTAGTGACCTACTGACACGTGTCCTCAGTCGCCAGTGGGTCCAAATGGAAGTGCCATCAAGGAAGGAGCTATGTACATGGGTAGTTTTCATTAGATTAACTAGCCAACTTGTCAAGTGGAATGCCAAGTTGTTTTTCTTTGTATCCCATGATCGTAGATTTTTCAAGATCAACGACGTAAATTTAAATGTAGAAGGTGGTGCCACTCTATGTATTAATTAAACATGAAAGCTTCACATGTGAGGAAAAATAGAGTATAATACAAAATATTTTATCAGTTTCACCTTACATGAACAAAGATTTTGAGCCTTTCCTGAGCAGAAGCAATTACTGAAGAAGATCGTGCTAAAGTTTGGCAAGATTGTGAAGCAGTTTGTTCATGAAAAATTTATAGAAATATAGAGGGAAAAAAGGAAAGAAATCAAGTAAGTAATCCTACTGCAATCTTTGTAAGTATTTTAGTTTTGTAAAGCATAATCAAAGATGCCTCTAAAGAAGGAGTTTTCAGGTCAAGTAAATTATTTGGATACAAATGTACATGATGATTTTCTTGAGTTGCTTCCTAAGTCTACTGTAGAGACAATGAAAATTAAAAAGTTGACCTCATTAAACCCTAGGTTGAGGATAGAAAATGGATTCTATGACAAGGGTAATTAGGTCCAGGATGCTCAAACCTCGCAAACTAGTTTAAATTTGTTCAAGAAATGGTTTGCAGAAAGGAAACTATTTGCCCCACATGCCAATATATGGAATTTTGACCTGGGAAAGCTAGTTGTTCCCAGTGTGTTTATGGATTATGATCTCCTTGAGGCCATGGCAAAGAGTTATGATCAAGCCACTAGGGTAGTGAGAAGAGTAGATGGTGAAATTCTAATCACCATCAATCTAGAAGAGATTAGGGAAGTTTTTTTTTTGGGACCTCTCAGTAGGTATCTTGTGCCCATTAATTTGACAAATTTAGAAAAAGAATATATGTCAAAGAAGGATATAGTTAGACAAGGTGCACTGAAGGCCCACATTGGCAGAATTGGAACCCTACCAGCAATAACATCATCCTCTAAAGAACCTTTAAAGAAAGAATGCTTCAATGTCAGGGTAGTAGAGATATACAAGACCCTGTGCAGAGTTTTTAGAGAGGGTGAAGAAGATTTTATGCCCATGATTTTCATGTATATGATTACTCAAATCTCCTCTTTTGGTGTGGATATAATTTTTTATTTTGCTTCTTACTTGGCTAATGAGATTCACAGTGGATTGGTTGGGATTGCTAAGTGCAAGATGGAGAAGGTTTGGGGCCAATACTCCCAGTTGATGCACATGTTTATGTTTAAGGATGCTACATACTTTGGTAAAGAAATGGTTTTAAATAGAGAACAATAGGGGGAAGCACTTCCAGTTCAATTGTGGAGTGCAGATATGACTAGAGAAGTAGAAAATGCTAGTTTTGTTAGATTTTACAAGTACTTCACCTCCAAACTGAGGTGCCTCATATTGAGTGACAATCCCAGGTTCCCTAAGGAACTAATGCACCTTGTTAGGCCTATGGATAAACCCCATAATCTGAAGGTTTCACATAATTGGGGAGATATCATCCCATATTCAGTTTCAACTATTATTAGAATTTAATGATTCAAGGGAACACCTCATGTACTACCTTACTAGGTGCCCTTAAAGGTAGGACTAGCTGAATTCTTGTGGTATTTGGGAGGAGTAGAAGAAGCCTTTTTGCATAAAAGAGGAACGGGATCAATTTTTCCCACTTGCACAGTAGCCCACCAATTTGTAATAACCAAGGAAGGGTGGGTCTTCCTCTACAAATTTTTGGATCAGTATAAGATGGTAGTATATCACCCTCATTTTTGCAATGTAGAAAGTTTCTTTCATTTGGCTCTTAGGCATAGGATCAAGCTTCGTCTAGTTGAGCATGAATTTTATTTCCTTGAAGATGTAATAAGGAATGAGTACTCTCTATAGGAGCAAGAAACAAAGAAAGAAAAATGGAGACTCTATTCAAAAATTTTGAGCTTCATTAATTGTTTTGACAAAGATTACAGCCCTCTAAGTAATGTTGTAACTACTACAGATAAAATTAATAAGCTTATGAATACGTTCCCTGAAATAATGGAGGTGATGAATGAGAAAAAGCAATATTTCATTGATTCTTTTCCAGATAATGCCAGGAAAATAATGAGGAGATTGGGCTTCACTTCTAATATAAGTGAAGGCCCACTAGTTGTTCAAAGGAGGTCAGGATATACTATCATTCACGATCAAAGGCCCATTGTGGATAAAGGAAAATAGATAGTTGAATCTACTAGTGGTGTTTTTGAAGAAAGGCCTCCTGAACCTTCTCTTAAGAGGAGAAAGATAATAAGGGAAGAGGAACCACATGATGAGAGTTATTCACCTTCCCAAACCCCCATGAGAATTGAGGAGGAGCAGCTCACTAATGAGAAAATTGAACAAATTGGATCACAAGGGAGAGTTTTTGTTACCCAAGTAGAAATTGATGAAGGGAACCCTTGGGAGCCTCCTGTGCCAAGTTTTGACTTGAGTATAGCAGATTTTAGGGGAAGAGAATTGGATCCTATTTTGGAATAAGCAAGTTAGCAATTTTTATCTGATGACAGTTTTGTAAAGTCTAGGGCTCTCCACCAATTTGCTTGGAGGGCAAACATGAGAAATTTTGAGGAAAGATGTAAGAATATGAAAACAAAGCATCTAGAAATGGATGAAGCCTCCATTCAAAATCAAATAAAGGAAAAAATAATTCAAGAGTTCCAAAATATAACCCCTGAAGAAGGGAGATAGATGGTAAAGGCTACAAATATTTTATTATTGCCCAATTGGGACATTGCTAATGCTTTGATTTTCAATTCTGTGTCAAATAATTTGGGATTGCAAGATCCAAATAAAAAGGAGTTCTTGGGAACTACATTTAGTAATGACCAAGTTGTTCTTGTCATGTGGTCATTAAGAAGAGGATCCAGGGTTGTTCCATCATAGCCTGATGATTCAAGACTAATAGGGAATATCATTGTGAGGAGAGTTGTTGATACCTCACATGTATAGGCAGCCCACATGAATGTAGATTACTCTCAATTTTCCTTGGCTACTGTAGAGAGGGAGGAAAAATAAATGATTGAGTTGTAGAGAAAGTATGAGGCGGTTGTTGATGCCTACAATAAAGAAGTAAAGAGGAGAATTGAGCTTGAGAACAAGCTAATGGGTAGGTTAGAAACACCAAGAATAACATATCCTTGCCCCCCCAGCTGAATTCTTCAAATCCACCCCCCTCATAGAAATACCAAATACACTGCAAAGGCCACACCACTACACTACTGAAGATTTTGAAGAAGAAAAGAGTAAATTGAGGGCCCTACATGTAGAGTTGCATGCAAAATATGAAGATAAATTAAGAAAAGCTCTCATGTATTTGGGGGATAAATTTGAATGGCCACTAGTTTATGATCAGTTGGCTAGAGTGATCAGTAGTTGGGATGAAATGAAAACAAGTGATGAGGCTCTTAAACTCATTGTGAATAATTTGGTAAGAAGGAGGAAGGAGATGACATTTTTATGTTATTCTATTATAAAAAGCTTCTGTGATCAAATTGAGAAAACTTTTGATATTGTTTCTGATCTTACTGACTTTGACAAAAAGAGAGTTCACTTGCAAAGAATAATAGTTGGCTACTTAAATAAGTACAAGAGCCAAAAGTTTAGTTTGTTTCCTCATGCCCTAGATAAGAAGAATAATTTAAAAAACAAAGATGAATGGGAAAAGGAACTGGATGATTTTTTTTTGTTTAAGAATGAACAAAATTATAAATGAAATAGGGCATGCATGGTGGGCCACAACAATTGAAGAAATAGTGAAAGCTCAAATATTCTTTGATTCTTTGAAACAAAATTTTGTTACCATTGATAATGAAGCTAAGTATGTTCTCAAGGGGTAAAGTTATATTTTGCAATTCAATTGGCCAGATGACACACTGTTTGACAAGTGGATGGCAGAAATAGCTCCTAACGAATAGTTTGAGCAAGTAGAAACTAATAGTGATGAGGTACAGGGTGAAGAGATCCAAATCATTGACACTATCACTACACAAGGCCAACAGGGAGAAGAAGACAAGAATGATCAGTCACTTTCAGTTGCAGACCCAGGCCCACAAGACACTGACACAACTAAAGAAGAGGGAAAAGTAGAAGTTACTCCCATTGTGCAAGATAAAGATGGTGAAAACCCATAGGTGGAGACTAACTTGAAATCATCACAAAAAACTTCATCGTTGGCTAGCTTGGTAGTTGCATACAAAGAGGGATTAGAATAGCAGCCAAATCAGCAACAATAGAGGATGTGACAGAAGTGGATCCACCAAAAGGAATGTTTGATCTAGATATCTTTTGTTACCCACATTTTTGTCATTTTATGATAGGTGTATGTAATTATCCCTTGTAAAGGACACCTATCATTTTCTCTTAGCCTATAGCTTGTTGCATCTCACATTATATAAGTGAGATTCCAGGGTTGGAAAGAGTGTCTAAATTTTCTAATGCTTAGGTGATATACTTAGTTTGTTTTTGGTCCAATGTTTGAGCAAGTTTTATGATGTGTCATCTCTGTTAGTTCCTAAGAATGCATTAATATAGAATGATCTTTGTGTTTCTTCCTAAGGTCATTTTGAGTTACTGCAAATGTATACAATTTTCAAAGAAAATGAATACTAATTATGAGTTGTCCCCATATTAGTTCTTTCTAAATTGTGTCTCCTTTTAGTTACTTAGTTATCTTGATATTGTATAAGTAAAGGCTTGTGCAGTTGAATGAAATCCATTTAGGTTGTATATATGTTCACCACTGCTATTAGTTCAATGGATTAAGTAAAAGCTTTGATGAATTTGATTAGGTTGCTACAGTTGTAGGAAGGATTTTTTTGAATGATGAATTCTGATAAGAATTGCTGATAATATTTGTTGTAAGGCAACAAATTAGATCTATGGACTTGTAGTAGACTATGAACCCTAATGGATTAGGCACTGGTCAAATTGATTCAACTGGAAGAGAAATATGTCACAAATGCTTTTCAAATGTAGAATTATAATCAATTTTACTTTTATTTCTTGAAGATCTCCAAAGTTGGCTAGTACTTGTTTGCATGGAATGTTTTAGCTTTAGTTAGCCACTATTGCTGAGAACACGTGCAGATCTATAGAAGAATTTTGGCCAAATCTGTTATATGGGATGTGTTTATCAAATTGTCGAGAATTATGCATGTATTTGAGGATTTGAGATGAGAATCAGAATGAAACTAAAATAATTCTCATACAATGTTTCCCAGTCTTGAATCATCCCTGGGTATACCCACCCTGGTTTTGCAGAGCCTAAAGAGTAGAAAACCACCCTTGGTTTTGTTGAAGTTGTGTCCAAATGGTTTGCACATATAATTGTTAATAGGAATTGGCTAATCCTTAGATTGTGTGAGTGATATCATTTTGGTATTAAGAATTTTGTTGCTTAGTAGTTTTAAAAGCTCCGACACACATCACCATGATTGGAAAGTTAACAACAAATGTCTCAACTTGCTATATAGAATTATTGTCCATTTGTGTGACAAATATTAGGATAAAGCTCATGTTTGGTAGGTTTTCATTGGGTTTTCCCATCTATCTATAGTCATGTCTTTGGTAAAATCTCACACATATGAGATATACTTTTCCAAATTAAAAATATGGTTCTTTTCTTGGCAAAAATAGACCACCTTTGTAGCAACTCCAACTTGCACTCAATATGCCCTTACACATCTATAGAATATCATCATTCACTTGGGTTGAATCCAACAAGAAATTAGACCATAATGACAATGAGGCACACATTCATGTTCAATCCATTGATAGATAAGTCATGAAACAATGTCTTTTAAGATAGGTTTTAAAAATATGTCTCAAAGAAAGGGCTATTTGATGAGATAAAACTTCAATGAGTACAATCATTGATGCTCGATTCTCACCTTTATTATTCTCTATGTATAATGACACATCATTTGATTTTAATTTATGAAATTTTCACTCTCAATGTCTTTAATGATTTTCATCATTATAACCCCTTTTAACTTTGATCCCCCAATTCTTATTGGTTTGGTGCAATCACTCGTGCCCTAAAGTGGGTTTGGCTAAAAAAAAATCAAACTAAGACACCTACCCTTCAGACTAATCAACTAGTACCTTGACATTGATTAGATTCAAATTCAATTGGTGTTGTATCACTTAAAACTCATTTTACCTCTTTTTTGCAAATTGTGATTTTTTGCCTCGAAGCTTCTAAGACTAGCTTTAAAAACTAACTGAAACAAACAATTTGACATTGAAAATAAGCACATTGACTCTCTATTGAACATTATTTTACCCTATTAGATTTTTTTTCATGATGACATGTGGGTCAATAGATATTGACCTTCAAAGTTTCTCGCTTGAAATTTCCTACAAACAAACATGTCACAAAATAATAAAGTGTGTTCAGTTTTGGCTTTGGAAATAGGTCAAACAGACACTTGGGGGCATGAAAACTAGGGCATTAGTTTGCTATCATTAGGAGATTCTAAATCTATGATTTGGCCTTATGATAAATAACTAGCAAAATTTGGCAAGCATTGAAAGTTGGGTTCTCAAATTTGTAGAACTGGAAACATTAGCAGAACATTGATTTTCACAAATAGAATGGACCTGGGAAAGTGTGCAGAAGGATTCATCAAGACTTGAAAACTAGCATACTTGAAGTATTTTCAAAGTAGAACATAGTGGTACAATCCATTTGGTCTCATCTATCATGGATTAAAAATTTTAACATCCTGAACAAGGCTACCAATCAATCTGCACTTTTAGACACAAGTAAAACTGCATAAATTGCATTTGGAATCATGTTTGAAAACGAGTCAAATAGATTCATCATAGGCTCAAATCTAGAAAATATCATTTTTTCCCCCCTAGAATTCAATTCAAAAGTAATTTCTTCATTTTGGTCAGCTGGGTCACAGTAAAAACTGATCAAATAGGGCTTCCTAGAATTCTGAACAATATGCATTAGCATGACAATAGTAAACAACCAAATGTGAGGGATTTAAAACCTAGTCAAAACATATCAAAACAACTTGAAATCTAAAATTTAGGTTTTCTAATATATACTAAACACTCCCAAAATAGTGAGTCATGGAACATAACTGGGTCCAAGATATTCAAATGCAAACTAGGCTTCCTGTCACTATTTGACACTTAGGCATAAATGCAGATTTCAATAATGCTCAAAATGACGCTTCATAAAATGATTCAAAATGAAAATTTATCATTATGGGATACATGCATATAGTAAATGAAATGTGTTAGAAACATGAAGCACTTCATAGGCCTCAAAATGACAATCGGGTACATATGCAACAAAAAGTGCTTATACAAGCTCAATTTGACTTGGTTTTCAAAATGGTACTCAAAATTAGGGCTCAAATTTTGAGTCCCAACAGTGGCTTTGTTTGGGGATGCATGTATTGAAAATAAATTGACATGATTATTAGAATGTGTTTCAATCATTTTTTTTGTCACTAATGTCAAACCTACTACTTGTTGGTAAGACAACTACCTAGTTGATTTGAGTACTATCATTTGTTTGATTGATGAGGAAGTTTTGATAAAATGAGATAACAAAATCACCTAGAGGAAAGGTTGAGTTATGGTAACAAAAAAAGTACAAAGATCAATTGAGACAATGATATTATAGTGTATTGATTATCTACTTAAGGCTACCAAGGTTGGATACACTAACTAAGTCTAGAACAACAAGTAAGAAGAATTGAGTCTGCCAAGCTTGACTAAGTGGATAGTAGGTGTCAAGAAAGCCTAGTGAAAGCAAAGTAGAAAATTAGTTGGAGCCAAGAAAAGTGAAATTTTAGTGTATGCTAAGTCATACAGTGTGTGTTGAGTAAATTATAGTTGATGTCGAGCACCAGTAAAATTTAGTGTTTGTCAAGTGATCTAGTTGAAGACGAGTGGAAGAAAAGTTTGGAAGTTGAGTGACAACATATTGAAATCGAGTGCCAATATTCATGTTAAATCATAGATTTGATGAATATAAGATTACTACTTTATTTTCTTGATTTTTGTGAAGCCTATGAAAGATAACTATGATGAGTTGGTTGCACAAAATCCATGGTAAACTATTTTGAGGTGAATTCAAAGAGGATTGTAGAAGAATTTTCTAGAAGGGACTCAAATGAAAAGATGGGTAGATTCATTGAATCCTACCTAACCCTAAAATGGATGATAGAGGTTAAACAACAAAATATCTTAATTTTCTATTTATAAATATGGCTGGTCAGAAGCAAGGTGGGTCATGTTCGAGAACCTAAGTTAGACAAGAGGTCTAAGGTATTGCTTCATTCAGTGATTGAATAGAGGAGACCGAAGAATATGAATGCTTGAAGGGTGAAGAAGCTATCAGAGCTGAATTATGTGAAATCCAAGTAGAATGGAGGATTGAAATAGAGATCTATAATCTACAAGATAGTTGTAATTTGTTGTCAGATCAAGCCTTGCTATTACTTTCTAATCATTGTACCAGTCTAGGTGAATTCTGTTGGATTAAGATTGACCTGATACTCATTTTTAAATCCTTTATTTGGTGACATTCCAAGATAATGATCTAAAGTCCTCTAACAAGGCTCACTTTTAATAGGGTGATTGATATCCTCTAACTAGGGCACATTTAACAATGTGTATTGTAACATTTGATAGGGTTGGACTTTCACAGGGCATCACTTCAGAAGAGTGAGAATGAATAGCACGCTATTGGTGGTTTTTTTCAAATTGGGTTTACATGTAAAATCCTTGTGTCAAATGTGTTATTGAATTGGTTATGTTTCCTATTTACATTTCTACAAAGTTGTTTTGACCTAGGATAGTAATCTACAAGTTTAAGTGATTGTATGATCTAATGGATGCATGCATGAATATGTTTTATGGATATGGGTTCACTAAGCTGTGAAAAGTTTTATTTGTGCATCTAGACCTTGGATAACTAATCCACACCCCAACCCCCTCTGTTCATTTTGAAAAGTTCCAATAATTGGTATCAGAGCCAACTACTTAAGAGGACTAGTTTGAAGGTACTAGAAGAAAAAGATCAAGATCTCAAAAAGAGAGGTACCCAAGCTTAATAAGGACAACATCCCTACATGGAAAACTTTGGTGAAGCTACACATAGGAGGTCTTGGAGACCATGCACAATCTACCATCACCATTGGATTGTGCTAGAGACCTAACAACTAAAGCTCTAAAAAAGAAGAAAGAACACAATTAGTCAATGTTGGAGATTGCCTCTACCCTAAGTTATTTTGAGTTTGATGAAATCAAGGATTGTGATAGTGCAAAGAAGATGTGGAATGCTCTTCACACCATCTATGGAGGAGATGCAAATATTTTGAGAGCCAAATCTGAAAGTCTTAGAGGTAAGTTCGATGATATGAGGATGTAAGAAGGTGAGAATGTTGCTCAATATTGCTCTAGAATAAAAGATGTTGTTAATGCTATAAGAGGAGCTACTGATAAGATAGATGTTGATACTATATTAAGTAAAGTTTTGAGAACACTTTTTCCCATATATTTTATTATATTTTCTACAATACAAGAACTGATATGTATACCAGGTTCTAATCTAACTCTTGAAGGTCTGGTAGGTATGCTCACTAATTTTGAGCTATCTAATTTTGACAATTTCAGATTTAACAATGTTGAATCTACTTTCAAAGCTAAGTTTTTATTGAAGGAACCTAATGAGAAGAAGAAGAAGGTAAAATGTATTTCTAGTGATAGTGGTATAGATGAGGAGGATGTAGAATAGCTTGAAGCACTACTAGCAAGGAGATTTCATAGAGGTAAAGGAAAACTCAAAGGTAAGTTACCTATCATGTGTTTTAATTGCAATGAGGTTGGTCATATTGTTGCTAGATGTCCAGAAAAGAAGAACAATAGAAGTGGAGACAAATACAAAAGTAGAAGAGATGAGGACAACAAAGTTTATAAAAAAAGCAAGAAGTCTTGCCACATTGTGGAAGAGGAAACCAAAGATGGATCTAATGATCATGATGATAAAGTGGTGTATGTTGCAATGAAGGATGATTCTGATGAGGATGAGGCAACTACACTAATTTCTTGTGTGAACAAGAACGATAGATGGATCATTGATAGTGGGTTTTCACATCAGATGACTAGAGATAAAAGTAAGCTCATTACCTTGAAATATTATGAGGGAAATAGTGTAAGGTTTGGTAATGATGAACCCTATTTGATAAAATGAAAAGGATCTATCAAACTCACAGAAAAGATTTTATGTGAAAATGCTTATTATGTTGAAGGACTTAACTATAATTTTTTGAGTGTGTCACAACTAAATAGTTCAAATTGTAAGGTAGAGTTTGAGAACAAGATAGCTAAGATATATGATACTAATAGATAAATAATTGGAAAAGGTCATCAAACTAGAGATATTCTAGTCTACCTTGACATGAATGATGCTACTTGTCTAGTTGTAGAATTTGATAATGTGTGTTTATGGAAAAAGAGGTTATGTCATGTTAATTTTGATAACTTGGTTAATATTAGTAACATGAGAAGAGTTAGAGGTTTTCCTAAGTTCAAGAAACCTGACAATATAATTTGAAAATGGTGTCAATTAGGAAAAATTACAAAATCTAGTTTTAAGAGTAAGACTTACACCTCTAAAGAAATTTTGGAGATTATTCATATATAATTGTGTAGACCAATTGATGTGAAAACTACAAAGGTGATAAGTACATTATGTTATTTGTTGATGATTATTCTAGCATGATGACAACTATGTTTCTAAAACATAAATCTAATGCTTTCCAAATGTTTAAGTGGTATTTAGAAAGAGTTGAGAAGGAAATAGGTAAAAGCCTAAAATGCCTCATATCTAACAAAGGAGGAGAATTTACATCAAATGAGTTTGAGATGTTTGGTAATGATAGAGGAATTAAAAGACAAACATCTGCACTAGGACCCCTCTACAAAATAGAATTGTTGAAGGGAGGAACATATCTATAATGGACTATGCTAGGACACTCATGATGGAGAATAATGTTTCTTTGAAATACTAGAGAGAGGCTCTAAGTATAACTGTTTATTCCTTAAACCATGTGCAAGTTAAGAAAGGTACTCATTCAATACCTTTTGAACTATGGTATGGATACTCACCCAATATAAAATATTTTAAGGTATTTGGAAGAAAATGTTATATTCTCAAAGATTTTAGGAATGATAAATTAGATGCAAAAATTGAAGAAGGTATATTCTGTAGGAGTTGATGAAATCCAACTCCATAGCTCGCCAAGATCACCTGCATGCAAATAGCTTGCTGAAGAGAAATTGAAGGAGCAAGAACTTGAAGGAAACAAAGCAAGAGAAAATATTTCACAAAAGGAAAATGAAATTTCTATGTGAATGGATGATTTTACAATAAGAGAGAGACCGAATATAAAAGCCTCAAGAAATCTTGTAGAACAAGCTAGAAGGTGGTAGAAGATAAGGTTGACAACTAAGTACACTTCCACAAAAAGGTGGAACATGCTAGAAGGGAGCAAACTCCCATGTTGTCAACAACTCATCACTACATGCATTAACCTAAGTAAGCTTAAGTAAAATAATAATTAATAATTAATTACTCTAACACCCCCCCTTAAGTGTAACTTAGGGGAATACCTTAAGCTCACAAAACTAAGAGAAAATGTAGAATGCGTCTCGATAACAAGGCCATGTTAGGTACCCATGTACAATGCAAAGAAATGAAACCTCTAAAAATGGGTAAAGAGGGAAAACCTCATGGGAAAAACCCTCCCCCAAAAAGAGGTAAGTCCAAACATGCTGAAAAAATGAAGGAAGGAAGGAAGGCCTCGACAAGACCCCCCAAGGATAACTTCCATCGGAAATGTTTCAAGAGACTCTCTCAAAACTATAAGTACAACTAACCCCCCCATGAGAATAGATACCAAAGCCACCCCAAAAATAATGGAGTTCCTATAAAAATTATCAAACCAATGAAAATCCAATGCAAAAGTCACAAGGCACATAACAAGGGAACCCCTGAATGAGAGGGGAAACTAGAAGGCCTAGCTAATGCCCAAAGGAAAAAGTATGAGACTTTGGAAATGGAATCCTCAAGGCAGGTGTGATGACACTATCATGAATGTCCATTGTAATATCCACAACAAGTATACCTAGAGTCTCAATGAATGAAGCTGGAGGATCAGTTAGAGCAAAAGAAGAATCATGCTAAATAGAAAAGACCTCAACGAGATGTGGTGTGGAAGTCAAAATAGGAACCTTAGGAAAATACTAAGGTTCAAGTATCCTGATTGCACCACATGATGCTCCTGTAAAAGAGAAGAAGTATGCTCCAATAATGGAGATGGTGGACCAAGGTGCAAGAAGGTGTAGAGATAGGTGGAAGGATCAACTACCCCTATAGCAATAAGACCTCCTATTGCAAGATCCTGAATGAAGATTAAATCTGCAGTGAACTCAACTATCTTCCCTGATCCACTACGTGTAATCTAAGAAATTGAGTGAAGGTTTGCAGACAGAGATGGAACATATAATACATCATTGAATATACCATCCTAAATGCTAACTAAACCTTTCCCGCAGATTGGTAATGTAGTGTTATTCCCCATGAGAATATGAGGAATAGGAGAAGCCTCAAGAGTAGAGAAGACACCTTGAGAAGATGTCATATGGTGAGAAGCACTTGAATGCAGTATCCAAGGAACCTGTGAAGGAGATGCAATGGATGCCTGTAATGCATGACCCTTTCCAAGATTCAATGTAGATAGTGAAGATATGGAAGAAGACTAAAAGGCAAACCCCTGTGGGGTAGAAGAGGATGGAGAAGAAATAGTGTTCTTCTAAAGAAGAGCTTGAAAATATGCAATTTGTTTCTCACAATTTGTTTCTCATAGCCATCAAATATGTTCTAAAAACAATGTGCCTCATCATGAGATCCTTTTCGACAATAGGAATAGATAGGAATCTCTGTCTTCTTTTTCCCCTTCTTCTTAGAAGATGATGAACTAGTAGAAGAGGGATCTGATATCTACTTCAACTTTTGCTCCTGTGTATCCTTGACAAGCAATACCTATGACTGTGAACCTAACAGTGAATCCATCTGATTGATTTTGGACTATTCATGAGTTAACTGATCAAAAAATATCTCAAATGAAGGCATCCTATGTCTATCACCCAAGGCATCCACATTGGAGTAGAAAGTGGAACAGAAGATCTGATATTGTCCCCTCAACTTTGAGAGTATCAAAAATATACACTCATCATCTGTCTTGGTTTTCCCACATCCCTGCAAAAGTGTACAAGAGATTTAAACTTCATCAAGAAGTCCTCAATGGTGGAAAAGTTTTCAGGTGTCAAAGAAGTTGACTCTACATCTAGCTGAAGTCTCTGAAACTCATTCACTTGGCCAAAAAAAGTTTGAAATTTGAGCCAATAAGCTCATGGAGTAGTCAAACCATCCAAGTGAAATAGTAGACTATCTAAAATGTTTAGTGAAATCAATCCCATGGCCTCATCCATTTTGTTCCTACGTTAAAGAACCTCAAAAGCTCATGTAAAAATAGGTTGATTCTCATCCAAACATGACCATAAGCCTCTTGACATGAGAAGCCATGTCATTCGTGTCTTCTAGGTGTGGTAGTTGTGTGGGGTGAGATGGGTCATGGATGGATCCACCATTGAGAGAAAGAAGAAGATGAAAGTAGAAGGGTCTTATTTTGAAGTAAATTATAGAAAAAATAATGCTTCCCCCCACCCCATAATGTATAAATTGAGCACTCTTTACTTGGTGCAATTACAATAGCCAATTTAGGGCATATTTTTGAAAGTAGTATTTCTATCTATAGAACCTATAATCTAATTGCAGATCTGAAAAGTAGACTAAAAAATATACACATTCAAAAAAAATAGAACCTGATTATGTGTCCAAATGAGCTTGTACTAAGCATTTAAAGGGGAAAAAATTTAGAATTGCAAGTTGTAGAAAAATTCAAAAATAGAGATCTCAAACAATCTGCACCAATGTGTAGATCATGAAATCCTACCCAAAAACAAAAAAAATTTCTCGAAAAAATGAGTTTGTATGAGGGAGATATCGTTGTTTGAAAATCACCTCTGTAGTTATTTTTTTTGAATCGTCATCATCACACCTCCAAAAAAATAAAGAAAAAAGCCTAAAAAATATCAAATCTGTTATGTCAAACTCTCTTTCTCCTTTTCTCCAAATACTAAAAAAATGTTCTTCCTCCTGATTGAAGAAAAAATCACAAACAAACTAGAGTTTGTGTCTCTAAATCACGGCTTGAAAAATCCTTCAAACCAAGAAGTAGTAGGGAGGCTTTGATACCATATAGGAGTTGATGAAATCCAACTCCACAACTCACCAAGATCACCTGCATGCAAATATCTTGTTGAAGAGAAATTGAAGGAGCGAGAGCTTGAAGGAAACAAAGCAAGAGAAAATATTTCACAATAGGAAAATGAAATTGCTATGTGAATGGATGATTTTACAATGAGAGAGAGACCGAATATAAAGGCCTCAAGGAAGCTTGTAGAATAAGTTGGAAGGTAGTACAAGATAAGACTAACAACTAAGCACACTTCTACACAAAGGTGGAACATGCTAGAAGGGAACAAACTCCCGTGTTGTCAACAACTCATCACTACAACTATTAACTACATGCATTAACCCAAGTAAGCTTAAGTAAAAGAATTAATAATTAATAATTAATTAATTATTTACTCTAACATATTCCTTGGCTATTCCACAAGAGGTAAAGATTATAATTATTTAAATACTAACACTAACAAAGTTGTGGAAAGTGTAGATGTAAAATTTGATGAATATACAAAGGTACATAAGGCTAAACCTATGAAAGAATCAGAGGAATAAAAATCTTTTGTATACTTTTATGAAGGTATGTTTTTTGATGAAGATTTTATAAATCAAGTTGCAAATGAATAGAAAATTTTGCATTTAAGAACTGAGCTACAGTAAGGTGTCGAGTTGCAGACTAGAGTAGAGGCACATTTTAATTTTGAGATTAGTGTACATGAAAAAGATGTTGAATTACCTAATATAGAAGTACATAGAAATTCAAAAGTTGATAGACCTAATAAGGAAAATAAAGTAGAACCAAGATTGTCAAAATGTGTGAAAAGACATCACCCTACTGCACAGATTATTGGAGATAAAGATGCAAGACCAATGACAAGAAACAAGCTGAGAAGTGATACATGTTTGCTTAGCATGCATGAACCTAAAATAGTGAAATATGCCTTAGAAGATGAGGACTAGTGTAAAGCCATGAAAGAAGAGATTGAACACATTGAGAAGAACAAGACATGGACTCTAGTTCCTAGACTAGAAGATAAAAATGTGATTGACACCAAGTGGGTGTACGTAAACAAGTTAGATGAAAATGGTGAAGTCGTGAGGAATAAGGAAAGATTATTTTGCAAAGGGTATGCATAAGAAGAAGGGGTAGGATATGGAGAAACATTTTCCCCTATTGCAAGATTGGATGGAGTAAGAACTATCCTTTCTTACTCTGCATACAAAGGTTTCAAAGTTTATCAAATGGAAGTTAAATCTGCATTTTTACATGACATATTGGAAGAAGGGGTCTATATAGAACAACCTAAAGGATTTTTTGATGCTAACAACAAAAACATGGTATTTAGACTACACAATGCTTTATATGATTTTTAAAAAGCACAAAGAGCATGTTATGAAAGGCTACACAATTATCTCGTGAAGATTGAATTTGAGAGGAATGATGATAAAAAAAAATCTATACTTGAAGATAGAAAAAGGAAAAGGTATTCTACTATCTGAAATTTTTGTTGATGATATCTGATGGGCCTCTAAAAGACCATTTTTAAAGATCTTTTTATCTTGTTTTTCAAGCAGTTATCTTGAAGAAACACTCATGACTTTATGGTTTTAAGCAAATGAACTTTTGTTTCATGTATATGCTCTATATATGGTAAGACATTAAGTAGAAGTATGGATAATTCAAATATGATATAATTGCTTGAATCTATGGACAAAATGGTATAATGAAGTGATGTTGCATTCTAATAAATGTTTTCTCATTTATGCAATGTCTTGGGTAGTTTTTCTCCTATAACCATAGGATTTGCAAGTGTAGTAATTTGAACTTACACCTTTTCTAATATTGATTATAAAATAAATATATGTATGTGGAAGTGGTGTGTGCATTGAATTCTTTTTAGGTACTTGATGCGGATATTCAAGAGTCAACACCTCAATGTTAAAGTCAAAGCCAACCAAATTGTTGAACCATTGCAAGTGGAGCAATTCATTATATGCTTTTCGTTGGAACAGTGCACAAATATAGCTTCCACAACTTGATATATCCCTCAAGGATTTATTCATAGTTAATGGAAATTCTATTTCAAACTTTATGAGTTTGTAATTGATCCTCACTAATGGAGTGATCATAGAGTTAGGGAGTAGTTTCCTTCTAAATAATGTCTACTGTAGCTTTAAGGGTAGTTTTCGGAAAGAAAAAAGATGAATTGATTTTCATAGCAGTCGAGTGTGATTCAATTTTTAGTCAAGTGTAATTCCTTCACCATGAATGAATAGAATGAGCAGTTCAAAATTATTCCTCTTATTTTGATTATCTTTTCTATTCACTCATCCAAGGGGCCCACATGGTGAGTGAACTATTCCATTAGAATACATTTCATTTCCTTGTTTGTTTCCTTGCAAGATAGAATTATGTTGCTCCTACTACCATTGATAGTAGAATCAATGAATTGTTCATGCAACATTACTTTCAAGCTTTAAGTTAAGTTATGTTTTATTAAGTAAAAAGGATTTTTAAGGGTGTCTGAAATGCTTTACAACTCAAAATTTTCAAAGGAACCCAAAAAAAATACAATAGACCAGAGGAGAAATAGGTCATTGACCAAAAAAAGTGATTGGGGTGGACATATAGATAACACATTTCAGTTTTACCACCAAATTACAACTTCATAAAACCATTTAGGACCCTTTAGTCCCAAAAGAGTGAGAACAAAGAAGCTTTAAGTTAAGTTGTTGTTTTAGTTGCTAGCATAGAATTCCTTCATCATTTCCTTCACATTAGTTGTAATGACTTGAAGGAGAATTAGATCATAGACTCTACAGTCATCCTCTCAACTTTATGCTTCTAGGTTGACAAATTAAATGAAGTCAGTGTACTATTTTAAGTAAAATACATGATATTGTCTGACCATGGAATCATTGTGAAAGGATGTCTAATCCTTTATTATTAAAGTAATAAGTTGACCAAACAATATCATATATGGAGATCAAGATACTTTATGTAAAGCCTTTGTAAATGAAATGAAGAAATAATTTGGCATGTCTATGTTTGGAGAGGTCAATTTCTTTGTGGGTTTGCAAGTACATTAGATGAAATATGGTATATACATCACTTAGTCTAAGTATGTAAAGGAGATACTGAAAACTTCTAGATTGGAAGATTCTAAGACAATAAGCACACCTATGGTGACAAGACACAAGTTGTCAAAGAATGATGATTCAACTAAGGTGAATCAAACATTGTACAGGTATATGATTGGAAAATTGCAATATGTAGTGCATAGAAAACCTGATATTGCATTTTCTGTTGGGATAGTTGCAAGATTTTTTGCTAATCCTAGGGAGAATCATTTGATGGTTGTTAAGAGAATAATGAGATATCTGAAAAGAATAGAAGACTATGGTCTATACTAAAGAAAATGAGAAGTTTGAGTTGAGAGCCTACACTGATGTTGATTGGGCTAGAAATATTAATGATAGAAAGAGCATTAGTGGAGAAGAATTTTTCTTAGGAAAAAGATTGGTTAGATGGACTAGAAAATACCTAATATCTTCACAAAATAATTACCTACGAATGATCATGAGTATCTAAGAGGTAAACTAGGAGTGATACCCCTATCCAAGGCTATTTAAGAAGAATCAGTAGTGTCCTACATCAACTTAGATGATTGACATATGTTACACATTGATGCAGTGGATCTTACTTTAGGAGCTACCTGAACTAATCAAAGAGATGGAATAGTTGATCAGTCACAAGCCAGGTGATAGAGGGAGAAACTGAAAAAATCTACAAATTAAGATGACAAGTCTTTGGCATGATTGTCAAAGAGGGAGAAAGGGAGAAAGGGAGAAATACAGAATACCAAACATAGTGAGAACAAAGGAGAAACATGGAATATATACTCAGAGGGAGATAGTCTACCTGATGATTACTATAGACGAAGAAATGACTAAAAGACATACATCTACCTAGTACGAGGGAGATAGTACTAAGGGAGATATAAGAATAGAGTAGTATTGAGATACCTTAATATTAGAAAGAGGGAGTGATCAAAAGGGATTCATAAGAATGAGTAGATTTTATGTTGATCAGAACAAAAAAAATTAGCCTATACAAAAGATGAAAGCTATCGATAGAGGGAGAGATTTCAATACAAGGAAATATTTTCTTTTTGGTATTGTTGTTGGTACTAGTTTATTATCAATGCCAAAGAGGGAGATTGTTGAAAATATATTGACATAAGTATGAGATTGTGTTTCAATCATTGTTTTGTCACTAATGTCAAACCTGCTACTTGCTAGTAAGACAACTGCCTAGTGACTTGAGTACTATCATTTGTTTGATTGATGAGGACGTTTTGATCAAATTAGATAACAAAAGAACCTATAGGAAAGGTTGGGTTATGGTAAGGAAAATGAGTACAAAGATCAGTAAAGATAGTGATATTATAGTGTATTGACTATCTACCTAAGGCTACAAAGGTTGGATACAGTGACTAATTCTAGAAGAACAAGTAAGAAGAATAGAGTCTACCAAACTTGACCGAGTGGATAGTAGGTATCTAGCAGAGTTAGTGCAAGCCAAGTAGAAAATCAGTTGGAGTTGAGCAAAGTTAAAGTTTAGTGTATGCCAAGTCATATAGTGTAAGCTGAGTAAAGTTTAGTAGATGTTGAGCACCAGTAAACTTTAGCATTTGCCAAGTGATCTAGTTGAAGATGAGTGGAAGAATAGTTTGGAAGTTGAGTGACAACATATTGATGTTGAGTGCCAGTATTCATGTTAAATCATAGATTTGATAAATTTGAGCTGACTATTTTATTTTCTTGAATTTTGCAAAGTGTGTGGAAGATAATCATGATAAGTCAGTGGCATAGAATTCATGGTAAACTATTTTGAGGAATATCCAAAGAGGATTGAAGAAGTTTCTAAAAGGAACTCAAATGAAAATACGGGTAGATTCATTGAATCCTACCTAACCCTAAAAATGATGATAGAGGTTAAATGGAAAAAGATCTTAATTATCTATTTATAGACATGGCTGGTCAAAAGCAAGGTGGGTCATGTTTGAGAACCTAAGTTAGACAAGAGGTCTAAGGTATTACCTCATTCTATGACCAAACATTGGAAAGCAAAGCAAGAAGGCTTAAGAGTATGAATTCTTGAAGGTTGAAAAAACTATTAGAGTTGAAGGGTTTGAAAACCAAGAAGAATGGAGGACTAAAACAAAGATCTTTAATCTATAACTGAGTTGTAATTTGCTATCAAATCAAGCCTTACTATTACTTTCTAATCATTGTACTAGTCTAGGGTAAATCATTTGGATTAAGGTTGACCTAACAATCATTTATAAATCCTTTAATCAAGTGACATTCCAAGTAAATGATATAAAGTCCTCTAACAAGGCTCACTCCTAACAGGGTGATTGAAATCCTCTAACTGGGTTAAATTTAATAGTTTTTATTATAACCTTTAACAAGGTTGGCCTTTCACAGGGCATCACTTCAAAAGAGTGAGAATGAGTAGCATGCTATTGGTGGTTTTTCCCAAATTGGGTTTCCACATAAATTCCTTTGTCAAATGTGTTATTGAATTGGTTATGTTTCATTTTTACATTTCTACAAAGTTTTTTTGACGTGGTATAGTAATTTGCAAGTTTAAGTGATTATATGATCTAATGGATGCATGCATGAATATATTTTATTCATATGGGTTCACTAATCTATGAAAAGTTTTATTTATACATCTGGACCTTGGATAACTAATTTTACCATCCCCTCCCCCTCCCCCTCTCAGTTATTCTAAATAATTCCAAGAGCATGTCCCTTATGGATATGGCAAGGATTCAAATTTTTGGGAGAAGCAAAACACCAAAAAAAATTCTCTTGAACAACCTTATTGAAAGAAAGAAAACTACTCCTAATTTGTACAAATGATGGCCTTGGGCCACCGAACTTCAACAAAAATTCTTACCTCTCTCATAGACCTGATTCTCATTTCTACTCTTATAAGGTAAGCTAAATATATTACTTCCATCAATTTCACCAACCAAACTAGCATTCTGAATCACATTTGCATACCTTCTACAATCACAAGCTAGTAGTTTTGAAATTTAATTAGCATTCAACAAGACTTCATCACAAGTTTGTTCTTCTTGGCTTTGATCATAGTCTGGCTGATCCAAAATACTTATAACCATAGTAACATCAGTAGAACAATCTGAAAAATTAGAATCTTTATCATAACATGTTCCCTCTTCTTTGCAAAATACCTCATCACTAGGTACATCAACATAATCACTTTCATTACAAGAAGAGTTATCACTACTACTACTAGATTTTTCTTCACACTCATACATACTATCACATGACTCATTTTCAGTTATGTATCCATCTTCCTCATGATGTCTACAATCATCTAATTCACTAGATCTAGAATCCATCTCTTCACACTTGAAAGAAAATTTCTCATTACCCATGGATTCACTACATTCACTCTGACTGGTAGCGCATTCATTAACATCGCTAGAAGATTCAACATTAATTTTGTTGTTATACAAATAATTTTCCATCTTCTTGATGTATTCTTCAATTTAAAAGATCTTTTTTAATCTCACATGTGTTGGCCAATCAACTGAATTATGCATAAAGATTTCTAGGAAAACAATAGGTAATGAAGATTCCTTGGGTCTTAAATAAAAATGTAGCCCCATGAATGTTGACTTGAACTTTACATAAACTTGATCATCTCTTAGACCTTGGATACCTCCTACTCTATTTCTTATGAAACTAACAATTTGATTGCAAATTTCCTTTTTTACCTCTACAATATATTCAAGCACACTTTCATGACTTGATAAACAAGCTTTAGATTTGAGATTTAACTCCACTTTGAAACAAAAAGTTCTATCTACCTCTTTCCTTAGTGTTGAAAAAATTGAATAGAGGAAACTATTTTGATTCACTTAAATTTCATGAAAGGGAAACTCATGAAAAGTGAAATACATTTTAGTGTTGATGTTGCAACTCAATTTTCTGATTTGGCACACGTGTAAACATGAACTTCTTGACACCATTCATAAAAACCATGTAGAGTTGTTACCTCTTTGAATAAGGATAATGAAATCACTATTATGATTTACTTTCTA
The DNA here is from genome assembly GCA_028749045.1 of Cupressus sempervirens. Lineage (NCBI taxonomy): Eukaryota > Viridiplantae > Streptophyta > Pinopsida > Cupressales > Cupressaceae > Cupressus > Cupressus sempervirens. The sequence goes on from CM053792.1 coordinate 202,752,619, forward strand.
ACACTTCAATGTCATAAAACAATAGATGCATACAACACTTACACTCTCTAAATCAAAAACTTATATCTTCTTTTCCAAGAACTACTATCAAAAGCTTAAAATCTGTGAACACAAACTGAAAATCCTTTAAAATATTCAACATTAAATCAACTAGGAACTGGTGTAGATATTTTAGAGTCACCATCCACACTTGTGAGAAAATATTTGAAACATAATTGTTACTTGAATAATCTAAACCAGGCTTTTAGTTTGTAGGAAAAAACATGCAAATTATCAAACCACTCTTGGAGATTTACAAATTCAAAAAATAGAACAAATATTTGTATCATTCTTGACTCTAAATTTTACAACAATGCTTTAAAATGTTACCCAATTGAACTAATTGATGATGAATTCACTAGTAAAAATGCAATTGACATTCAAATTCCAAAGTACTATTGTCCTAAATAATGTAACCACTAGGAGACATGAATCTTTGGCAAAGAAATAGAAAACACTTCACAACCTTGCTTCTATAGAAAATTCTTCACATATCTTAATTGGCAAATCTGAACCAAGCTTTTAGTTTGTAGGAAAAAACATGTAAATTATCAAACAACTCTTGGAGATTTACAAATTCAGAAAAGAGAACAAACATTTTTATCATTTGTGACTCTGAATTTTACAACAGTGCTTTAAAATGTTACCCAAATGAACTAATTGATGATGAATTCACTAGTAACAATGTAATTTACATTCAACTTCCAAAGTACTATTGTCCTGAATAATGAAACCACTAGGAGACATGAATCTTCAGCAAAGAAATAGAAAACACTTTGCAACCTTGCTTCTATAGAAAACTCTTCACATGTCTTTCTTCTAACTATATTGAATCTTTTTTCAAATTCTCAATTAACATCTTTTGAATAACCCAGTGATAGGAAAAAAATACATCTAGGGGTAGCTAATTTCTATGTTCAACATATCTACTCAGACATTGGGGCCAACTATAAGGCAAACAACTTCTTCTACTTTAGGCTCTATAAAACCTAGGTAGGTAGAACTTTAAATTTGTTCATATGGTACTAGTTCCAAAGAATACGATCTAAATCTATACAAAGAAGATAAAACCCTTATTTCTCCTATACTTATACAATGACAAAGTCTTGTAGTAGCAAATCGAAAAACCTATGAAATCCACAAGTTGAGTGAGTGCATCCTTTCATCTCCTAAATAGAAACGGAAAAGGATAATTGATTAAAGAACATGTTGATCCTATAAAAAAATAAGTGCCTTATCTATAGGAAAATTCCATAAATCACAAACATACATCCATGATATCAATGACATATCTCATACATCAAGATATTGGATCTATCCTATCACTTTGTGAATCAAATATTAGTGTTCATAAAAATCTGATACTCATGAAATATCCTTCTCATGAAACTTGTAACCCTATCAAGATAAGTAAGCATTTACTTGGCTCTTTATTCTAATAGAAAATCCTAACAAGAGATAAAGCTTTAAGGGGCTAAAAATGGGTTTAAGCTCTTTGTTCCTAAACCACAAAACATTGCAAACAACATAAATAGGAGACAAGAGTCATAATGAAACTAAGAAGTTTTTTGTTCCCTATATTCATTTCTTTGAAATAATACATTCAAGGTGCATGTAAATAACTCATAAAAAAACTAAATAAATCATAACTGTACATAAAAATCCATTAAAATTTTGTTCATACAAGAGAATGTGCTAAGAAGAAATGGTGGGATCATAGCTAGAGCTCTTCTCAATAGTCTGTATAACAACCAATCATCAACACTAGAGAAAGAAAGAAAGAAGAAAGATATAAGAGAGGAAAGAAATCCCAGATCTAATTAGGAAGTGACACTTGTCCACTTGAATCTCCCGCCATTGATGCTGCAAAGCTTCTCTTTTCTCTCTAAAACTGAAATCTAAATCTGATTTTCATCATTTAGCTTCAACAAACTCAAAATATCTCTAAGAATGATGAGAAACCCCTTTTATGATTGAACATTAGATATGTTACAAAATGATGCCAAAATCCTCAACCAACTAATTTGAAGGAAAAGCAACATTGCCGCTAAGGTCCTCTCCAATTTGGTAGCTACCCTCTTCATTGTTAGACCAAAAATTGAAAGTGAACTGTCCACAGTAGAATGCTACTAAAATCAAAGTACCTTGGACAAAAACTAATATAATTCTTGCCAACAACCTCTTATGATAAAACTAATGTCATATTTGCAAAGTTCACTCTTAGACCTTTTCATCAATATATGATAGTCCTATATTTTCCTAAAAGGCATAACCAAGGAATCCATTTGAAGTTCCAAGTTGAAAATGCATGATAGGCCCATAAAATTTGCAAAAATTTCATTTAGGCTAAAGTCTAAACTTTAGAATATAACTCAATGTTTATTTAAAATCACTTTTGCATTCAAAATGGGGAATCAATTAAAAATTAATGTTTTTAAAATTCACTAATTTCCCTCACTTTTGCATCGGGGTCAAACTTGGGTTGATCATCCAAGTGACACATGTCCCCATTTGATTCATTTGTCCTTACATAGTAATCACCATCTAGGTGCCATGTGGAAACCTCTAATTAGTCCACAAACTTCCACCTATTATCTAACATATTTCCATGTGTCATCATCTAATCTGTCATTGCATTTTTGCATTCCTTAACCTCCAAGCATCTTCATTTTGTGATAATGCAATCGTCATCAATTTCATATCACATGGCATGATTTGGAGCATCCATCTGTGTGACACCACATAAATGTTGGCATTATGATACATTTTTGTCATTAGTTACAACACTTATTGGATTCTGAATGGTTACCGAGCTCTCACCGGACATTCCTTTGTAAGCCAAGCTTTACCTAGTTCTCAGTGTTTACCGAGTGATCGAGGTGAACAAAGAAGTCAGTGTTTACCGAGTGATTGAGGTGAACAAAGAATTCATTGTTTACCGAGTGATCAAGGTGAACAAAGCAGCCAGTGTTTACCGAGTGTTCGAGGTAAAGAAAGGAATCAGTTTTGACCGAGTGAAGATGTACTTAGTATTGACTGAGAACTTCGTGATAACTGAGCTCCTGAGGTTATCAAGGAAATTAATTTTACCAAGCTTAGATGGTTATCAAGGAAACTAACTATCACCGAGTCACAAGGTTTTTATCGAGTGTTTCCTTTGATCACCGAGCTACAGTTCAGATAGAAGTATTCACCGAGTGACATCTCTTCTACCGAGTCTCCAGTGGTTACCGAGTTTAGAACTACTCGAAGTGTTTAGTATGGACTGTGCCTTCACTTCTATCGAGTGCATGACGATGCCAAGTAACGCAGTGGACGCCGAGTATCAGAAGGACACCGAGTCAGTTCAATGAACCCGAGTTTTTACCTTGGGCCAACTTTGTATAGAGATTTGCACTTGTTGTTTTGGCCAACCTTGCATGTATTGTTTATTTGGATGGTATATATATGCAATGTATTGTATCATTCAAATGTAATAGTAATGGTAACGAATGAAAATGCGAAAGTGTGAAAGAAATGCATGCGTGCGAAAGTATGTGTACTAAGTTGTGAAGATATTCAGCAAGGTCAAGTTTTGGAGCAGAAAAGTTTTATCTATCACATTAAGGTGAATCAGAGCATAGCGGATCTTATCAGCAATCAGTTGTAATCAAATCCACTGTTTCATTCTAACAGGTGAATCAATTTTTTTTGTAAATCCTTTAACAAGGTAGACTTAACAGTCTTTTGTAAATCTCCTAACAGAGTGCATACTTTATTGTATGTTTGTAAATCCTCCAACAAGGTGGATCTAGCAATCCTTTGTGCTCCTAACAGGGCAGATCACTAGAAGTGGTCATTGTAAGCCTTAACCGGCCAACTTCATACTGCAGTAACGAAGCTTTGTGGGTTTCATCCCCACCCCAGTTTTACTTTCTATTTGGAAGGTTTCTGGGTCACCAAATCTGTGTGTTCAAGTGTTGCAAATGATTTCATGCTTACAGTAGGTTACTTGGATGAATGGTGAATATATCAGTATGCAGTTTTATTGTTTGAAATTTTAAAGTTACTGATTCACCCCTCCCCTCTCAGTAACTTGTTATATCTTGAATATTTCCAACAATTGGTATCAGAGCAATAAGGTTCTCAAGATAAAAGTTTCACAGCTTGAGCAAAGATCAAGGAAAATGGAGATATTCAGACTTGACAAAACTATTGAGAATGAAAAGCTAGATCTGAAAATGGCCATGGCTCAACTCAATGAAGCAAAAGAGCATCTTTCACAATCCTTGAAAAGAAGAAAAGAACTTGCAAGGAAAATGAATGACCATCAGTATGTTGAAGAAAAGATTGAAGATCTCTCACCATCAAGTAGTTCAGATGAAGCTGACAAAGCAATCAAAGAACTTTTAGAAAAGAATGGATCTCTGCAAGAAGAAGTAAGAAAGCTCAAAAGGGAACAAGAAATCCAGTCCATCAGGCTATGTGAAATCTTGGAGCAAAGGAACAAGGCAGCTGAAGACTTAGAGGTAAGGAATAATCAATCCTCTCAGCTTGAAAATCTTGTAACTCAATTATCTAATGCAAATGAAGAAATTATGAATCTAAGATCTGAGAATGAGAATTTGAGAAATGACTTAATTACTGAAAGGCAAATCAATGCAAGCTTACAAAGTGATCTAATCTCTGAAAAACAAGTCAATGAGAGAATGGTAAAATCTCAAAAGGACATGGATCAATTGAATCTGCAAAATGAAGAAAACTTTCATAAACAAAATGGTAAAGCAGGCCTTGGATACAAGGAAGAAGGTGAATCCTCCAAACAGGGTACTCAAAAGAATCAAAGACCTACTTGCAGCCACTGTGGTAAGTTAGGTCATACATCTAACAGATGTTGGAGCAATGGAAAAGGCAAATTTAATAGAAAGTGCTACAATTGCAATCAGCATGGACACAAAGCCAATGAATGCAAAGAGAAACCAAAATTTGAAGGTAAATGTCACAAATGCCAAAAGCAAGGTCATAAGGCATCACAATGCAAATCCAAATCATTTAATCCAGCTGAACAACTTGTCAAAGCAATATTTGGTTGGGACTACAACACTTGGTGCAGATGTCATTATTGTGGAGAATATGGTCATACTGGCATAAACTGTGCAAGGCATCACCTAAGAAAAAGGGATACCACTGTAAGATATTATACATGTACAGAACTTGGTCATATATCTAAAAATTGCATGAACATAAAGAAAGTCGAGGATGAGAAGAAAATCAAAGTAGACAATATTCGAAAGCAAATGAAGCAGCAATGGATTCCTAAGTCTACCGAGCCAGATAATTCAAGTGATGGAATGGTCACTCAAGAAGTGAGTGACTCTACCATTTCCAATTAAGACTCATCAGGATAAGACCAGGACTGTATCTACAAAGCAATATCCTAAACAGTCCTAGAATGAAAATATGATCAAATTAGTATTTCAGATACATCAGGATCATGGTCGGTACATGACCTTACCGAGCTCAGTCAGGTGCAATAAGGCTTCTTTCACCAAGTTGCACTTACCGAGCATGGTTGGTTCTTCTCTTACCGAGTTAAGGACGGTTTAACCTATTTTGTTTTGGTCACTGAGTTGCGAATTTTAAGCCGAGCTAGTGGATGACAGTCTGTCGATTGCAGCTACCTCCGTACTGAACATTAATGGCAAATTTTTCATCAAAAGGGCAAATTTTGACCTCATTTTTCACCGCGAATTCGAGATTTACACAAAAAAAAAAAGCTTTCAAGCGAGTTCAAGCGATTTGAAGAGATTTTCCAGCGAAGTATTCTTACAAAACCTTTTCACTCACCGAGCAGCAATGGCATCTGCAAGCACCAGTAGCAGCAAGGCAAAGAAGGGTTTCGAAATGCTTGTGAACGGAACGGAATGGAAGGCACCTACATTCAAGCTCGTTCCTGCCATCGCTGAATCGCTCGATCCCAATGGAGCTCAATCAAAGATTCCACCCAAGGTACTCCTCCTGAACGACATTCGCACTCATTTTAAGTGTGCTATTCAAGAAATAGGGACATTGGACATGGATAATGCCCTAGCGGAGTTATGTGTAAATGGTTCTCTCAAAATCGAGCACAAACATTTGGAAACTAAAGGTTTGACTCACATCACGCATATGCCTAGAAACTTCCAAACCAAATGGATTAGGTATATCTTGAGTCGAGTACATAATGGTCAGTTGTGGTTAGAACAACCCATTTTGATAACCAAGAAGATGATTCACAAAATCACGGGTCTCCCGATGCTCAGCAAAGCCAAAACCACCAAAACCCTAGGACGGGATGAGCTACAGAGGAAAACCCTATCCAAGTGGGACGGTAGAGGTTTGAAGGTTAACACTATAACAGATCCGGAACTAAGATTTGGCATACATATTATTGCATATAAGTTATATAGTTCCAGCAGGTTAAATAGTGTACCGTGTGAAGCTGTGGATTTGGCCCTGAAAATTGTAAAGAAAAATCTTGAGTTTGATCTGTCAGAAGTAATGTTGAAGCAGTTAAACAAGAACATGGACAGTATAAGGACATCGAAGAATAACCCCTATAAATTTGGATCTCTGTTAATATGTTTACTATTTTATGTACAAAAATTCTTTCCATCAAAGGGAACCGTAGAATGGAGAAAAGATATCCCAATTTTGTATCAGATTAAAGAGTTTATAGCAGAGATGGGAGAAAATTTTGATAGTATCATGGATAACTATTTTGAAGACTTTAAAGAGAGGATGAATAACCGATTCAAAATTCCTCCTAAGCTTGTTGAAGAATATAAAGATGACGTATGTTTTATGGTTGACTGTGACAAGGTGTACATACAGGCAGTTAGACCCCGAGTTGCATGGGTGAAACCTCTTCCATATGAGGTAAATATTGATGAAACAAGGGATATCATTGAAGCACTGGTAAATGAGCCAGTAGACCCAAGGCAACGGATTTTTGGTACTTATGATGAAGCAAAGGCTAGAATTGAACTGGAAATCAAAATTCCATAGGCCATCAGCAAAGGTAAGAGGAAAATGGCCAAAATGAAAACTGCAATAGGTCCTCTTATGCTCACCGAGGGAAAAGGTGAAGATAAAGAAAGTGAAGAAGAAGAAGAAGGAGAAAAAGAATCAGAAGAAGAGCAACCGGTAAAGAAGAAAGGCAAGGTAATCATTACCAAGCCCAAGAAGCAGCCTACTGTAGTATTTACTCGAAGGACAAGAAGAGGTACTCAGGAACCTGTATTGGTCAAGCTTGCACCTACATTCGAAAAAAGGCTCAAATCATTGTAAGAAGGAGCTGGCATCACAAATTTTAAGGCATTGAAATTTGAGACAAGGACTGATGCAGAGAAAATGCAAATTGAGGAACTGGTACTTAACAAAATGGGAAAATGGAAATACTCCTCGGACCAGATTGCTCCTCATATCTCTAAAGAACTACTGGAGAGAGTACAACCAAGATGGGAGTTAGCCACCAAGATGGTAAAAGATATATATGAGCAATCCCTGAAGAATCTTCAGCCTAGTCTCACTGGAGCAAGGTAAAATCTGAATTGAAAACCCATGAAGGTAAAATGATGATCAGATTCCACACTTGTGAGATTTTTTGATCTCACCATGTGTCACAATTTAGTGTGTTGTTCTTGCACGTCACCATGTCATCTCCTTGAAATTTGTGCTAGGCCTAGAAGCATGTGCCATTTGTCACTTCACCATTTGTTGCCCAAGTACCATATATCATCATCTAGTTTGTCTTATCTATCCATTTTATCTTCTTAGTTTGCGTGTTTGGTCAAAATTGGTTTAGTGATGCTCCAACTGGCCAAAGGTTCCACATGAAGTCTTTGTCTTTGTCCAAAAGTACACATGTCTTAAGTGAAATTAGCTTTGAGTGTTTGGCTATATAAATACAAAAAATTTACCTTGGCTTTTGAAGGTGGGATGATTCTCATACACACTCTCTCCACAAATAAAACCTATGCATAACTTGCAAATCAATGATGCCTCTGGCATTTTGAATAGAAACACTTTGACCACAAGCCCTCTCTTAGAAACTGTCAAGTTGTGCTATATGGCCATCAAAAAGCCTTACAAAGTAGTTAGAAGAATCCATAGGCATGTCTATCTAGTCTAGAAGCCTTTTATCACATCTTCCATATGGGTACATTGGAGGATGGTTAAAAAGTACATAATTCTCCTTACATATGTATAAGTAGAGCTGGGGAAAAAATCCACAATGTAGACTCTTTACACGGAGACACAACTCTTGAAAACATGTGTTCAAGGCTACAATTCAAAAAGGTAAATGAGAAATGGTAAGTTGAGCTTTGATTGGTGTCATCTCCTCACATCCATAGCTAACGATACCCAATTTTTCATGTCAGCACTAGCAATTTTGGGTGCGGCTTTCTGCAACATTGATCGACATTCATTTTCTAAAAATCTCTACCCCAAGTCCAAATCACATCTATTTATGCTCATGCAATGGATAGCATTACAAAAAGGCATAACTTCTCTTGGTTTAGTCCTCATGGGCACTTGGGATGAGGTCTATTTTTGCACTTGATTCCCCTCTACACAACATCTGAAACTAATACAAGAACTTGATATTCACCTCTGCAACCTAGGCAATTGGGCATTCACAGTTATATACATCTATGCTAAAGGTTTTGGTACATGCATTATCTAATGTTTTCATCTCAATGATCTATGCAAAATATTATTTTGTAAATCATATTTCTTTTCCTTCTGGTTTTGTATGATTAAACAACTATATGTTACAAACGTTTTGGATTTTTGCTTTTGTCTCAACATCTTAAACTGTAAAATTGGGACTATTCTCTTTCAATAGTCACCCATTTTCATATACAAGATATAAAATAAATAAATTTCTTTACTTGTACATTACCATAATTTTAAAGTTAATGACAAACTTGTTAACTTTCCATATAGAATTAGTATCCATTTGTGTGACAAATATTAGGATAAAGCTCATCTATATCAATTTTTCATTGGGTGTTCCTATCCATCTATAGTCATGTCTTTGGTGTAATTCTCACATATATGAGATATAATTTTTCGGATTAAAAATATGTTCTTTTCTTGGCAAAAGGATACCACCTTCCTAGCAACTCCAACTTGCATTCAATATGCCCTTACACATGTATAGAATGCCATCATTCACTTGGGCTAACACCAACTAAAAAATAAATGATAATGACAATGAGGCACACATTCAGGTTCAAACCATCGATAGAGAAGTCATGAAACAATATCTTATAAGAGAGGTTTTAAACATGTCTCAAAGAAGTAGCCATTTGATGAGATGGAACTTCAATGAGTACAAGAATTGATGCTCGATTCTCTCCTACATTATTTTTTGTGAATAGGAACACATCATTTGATTTCAATTAAAGAAAATTTCACTCTCAATGCCTTTAATGATAATCGTCATTATAACTCCTTTTAACTTGGATCTCCTAATGTTTATCAATTTGGTGCAGTCAGTCAAGCCCCAAAGTGGGTTTGACTAAAAAAAATTCAAACTTAAACACTTGACCCTTTAGACTAATAAATTGATTAGACTCAAATTATATCAATGTTGCATCTCTTAGAACTCATTTTACCTCTTTTGTGCAAATTGTGATTTTTTTCCTTGAAGCCTTTGAGACTAGCTTTAAAATTTGACTGAAACAAACAATCTAATGTTGAAAATAAGAATATTGATTCTCTATTCCACATTCTTATACCCTATCAAATTTCATGTCATAAACACATCTAGGTCAAAATATATTGACCATCAAAGTTGCTCTCTTGAAATTTCTTGCAAATAAACATGTCATAAAACAATAAAGTGCATTTGATTTTGGCTTTGGAAATAGGTCAACGGACACTTGGAGGCACAAAAATTGGGGCATTAGTTCACTATCATGAGGAGAGTATAAATATGTGATTTGGGCTCATGAAAAATAACTAGACGAATTTTTCGAGCATTCAAAGTTGGGTTCTCAGAATTGCAAAACTAATAACATTAGCATAACATTGATTTTAACAAATAAAATGGACCTAGGAAAGTGTGCAAATAGATTCATCAAGACTTGAAAAATGGCATATTTCAAGTATTTTCAAAGTGGAGCATAGTAGTACAATCCATTTGGTCTCATCTATCATGGATTTTAAGTTATGACATCCCGAACAGAACTACCAATCAATCTACACTTAGACACTAGTAAAACTTCATAAATTGGGCTTGAAAACTAGTCAAATAGATTCATCATAGGCTCAAATCTATAATATATCATTTTTATAACCCCTAAAATTCAATGAAAAATGAGTTTCTTCATTTCAGGTCACTAGGTCAAAGTTATAACTAGTCAAATAGGGCTTCCCAGAATTATGAACAATATGCATCAAAATGATAATAGTGAACAACCAACTTTGAGGGATTTAAAACCTAGTCAAAACATATTGAAATGACTTGAAATATGAAATGTAGATTCTCTAATATGCATACTAAACACTCTCAAAATAGAGATTCATGAAACTTAACTGGGTGCAAGATATTCAAATGCAAACTAGGCCTTATGTCGTTGTTTGACACTTGGGAAAAAATGCAAATTTGAACAATGCTATCATAGAATGGCCAAAATATTTGATGTTGAAGGTAAACTAATTGGAAGTTGTGTCAAACAAGAGGTAACTTTTTCTATCTATATTTATCTATTGAGACATGTTTGTTTGCACAACATGAAGATATTTGGCTATCGAAAAAGAGGTTATGTCATAATTTTTTACAATCTAGTTAGCATTAGTATAATGAAAAAAGTAAGAGATTTTCCAAAACTAAAGAAACCTAATAATGCTATGTGTAAACAATTTCAATTGGTGAAAATGACAAAGTCTAGTTTCAAGAGAAAGACATATTCATCAAATGATATTTTTGAATTGGTTCATACTGACCTATGTAGACCTATTGGTGTTCAAAGCTATTGTGGAGACAAATATTTCATTCTATTTTTTGATGATTACTGTAGAATGATGGTTGTGATGTTTCTTAAAGAAAAATTTGATTTTTTCAGTTATTTAAGTGGTATTTGGCCAAATTTGAAAAAAAGAGAGGGAATAATCTAAAATTATTGAGGTCTAACAGAGGTGGTGAATTCATATCCAATAAATTTAACATATTATGCAATCATAGAGGAATAAAAAGATAGATGTCTACACCAAGGACCCCTCTTCAAAATAGGATAGCTGAAATAAGAAATAGATCAATCATGGATTGTGCTAAAACATTGATGATAATGAAAAATGTGTCACAAAAATACTGGAGAGAAGTTTTAAGTGTAGTTTTTTATACCCTAAACAGAGTGCAAGTCAAGAAAGGTACAAATGTTACACCTTTTCGATTATGGTATGTTATGCACCTAATGTTAAGTATTTCAAAGTTTATGGAAGAAAATATTACATACTTAGAGAAAATATAAATGAAGACTTGATGATCAAAGTAATGAAGGCATATTCTTGGATTATTCCTGGATTATTCCAATAAGAGCAAAGTTTATAAGTGTTTGAACTCTAACACTAACAAAGTTGTGGAAAGCGCAACTATGAAAATTGATGAGTATACAAAAATGACTGAAGTTGAATGAAAAATATAACCTGAAGACTACAATTCATTCATATATGTGAATGATAATGCTCCAACAACCCCACCTAAATAAGAAAACAAATTTGTAGATCTAAGCAGACTAGAAATGTAAAGTTGCAGTAGGCAGTTGCCGAGTAGTGGACTATGAGTGTCAAGCAATAGGGAATTGATGTCAATTCATAGACAAAGGAAGCCAAATATCAAGAAGATAATGTTAAGCATGCAGAAGGAACCGGAACCAAAATGAGAGAGAGAGAGAGAGAGAGAGAGAGAGAGAGAGCGATAATGAGCTTGAAATAATTTTTCAAGATGAATCTATAGAAGAACAAAGAAGAAACGAGCCTATATCATAAACATATGTGAGAAGACATCATGCACCTAAACAAATCATTGGAGATAAAGAATCTACTATTATAATAAGAAAAACAATAAAAAGTGATGCATTCTTACATTATGAGTTTGAGCCCAAATCTATGAAAGATGCTTTGGAGAATGAAGATTGGATGCAAGCAATGAATGGAGAAATTGAGAAAATAGAAAAGAAGAAAACATAGACACTATTACCTAGACCAAAAGACAAAAATGTTATTGGAAGAAAATGGGTATTCAGGAACAAGTTGAATGAAAATGGTGAGGTCACAAGGAAAAAGCCTAGATTGGTATGTAACTTAGGATATGCACAGGAAGAAGGTGTTGATTATGAGGAGACATTTTCCCCTAGAGAAAGACTAGAAGGAGTTAGAACATTGCTTGCATATTCTTCTTACAAAGGATCTAAGGTATATCATATGAATGTAAAATCTACATTTTTGAATGGGATACTTGAAGAAGAAGTATACATAGAGAGGCCTGAAAGATTTTTTGATCCTAGCTAGAAAAGTATGGTGTGTAAGCTACATAAGGCTTTATTTGGTTTGAAACAATCCCCTAGAGAGTGGTATGAAAGAATGCATAACTATTTGGTGAAGATTGGATTTTCAAAAACAAATGATAACAACAATCTATACTTGAAGACTAGTAAGAACAATGTGGTATTACTATCTAAATTTTTTGTTGATGATATCATATTTGGAGATAAGGCCGAAGCATTACGTAAATCATTTGTGGATGAAATGAAGGAATTTGAAATGTTAATGTCTGGTGGGATCAAAAAAATTGTTGTCTTACAAGTATATCAAATGAAGCAAGGTATCTTCATTTCTTAGTCCAAATACATCAAGGAGATACTAAAAAATTTTGGTATGGAAGATTCAATGCTAGTAATTAAACCCATGGTTACTAGACACAAATTACCTAATAATGATTATTCTACTATTGTGAACCAAAAATTATATAGATCAATGATTGGAAAGCTACAATATGTTGTTCATAGTAGACCTGATATTGCATTAACACTTGGGATAGTTTGATCTATAAACTAGGATTTACAAGTTTTATAACTTTAATCCAAATACAAATTTAATCCCCAATCTAGATAGTAATTGTGTGGTATGAATTTTAAACCATTGAAATTACAAGAAAAATTATGCTTAAAAACTTAATTAAATAATATGTTTAATATATATAAAAGAGAATAATATAAAAGAAATTTAAATAGATGAGAGAATAAAGAGACACAAACAATTTGATGTAGAGTTCGTCCGATAGGACTACATCTCAAGGTCTGCTTCTCAATCGGGGAACCACTTTATTAATTTTGCCAAGCAAAAGACTTTGTTACAAAATACAAGCTTTGAGCATTCACACTCTCTTCTATGAAGACAATACACAATGCCTTCATGGTTACAATATCTCACAAGGAAAACTTATTCCTTCCTTTACAAAAATTCTCTTTCCAGAAATTCTTCAAGAGTATTTTTTCCCCAAGGACTAATTGTCTTCCCAAAGGAAATAAGCCCACTTTTATAAATCATTTTTTCCATATTTGGTTCAAAACCAAATAATAAATTTACAACCAAATATTTTTAAAATAAACTTCCACCTTTTTAATATATGGCTTATGTTAAACCATTAATATTTGAAATCTTGAAAATATAATCCTCCCTCTATATTTTTTACTCAATTTCTATTTTGTTACATTTGTATAATAAAAAAGATTGAACTCCTAGAAATCAACTTTGGTGTAGGAAAATCACTAACAAAGATGACTAGCACCAACTAAATCCCACAAATCGTGCATACCATGTTGGTAGATTATTTTTACTATGGTTGGGAGGTCGGATCTTCAATTAAGAAGGCTACTATTTTGTTTTGTAGCCTATTTTGTATTCTAGCAAACTGATCAAATAAACATTGGGGCCTTAGATTTCAAAGTCAATGAGTGGTGTATTGGTAAATGGGGATGCTCCTAGAGAATAGGTTTTGGGTTCAACTCACAACTATCCTCTATTTTAGTAATGGCCATAAACAAAATGCCAACTCACTATTATGACACCTTTCATTGTTGACTAGGATGTTGATGTCATCATTATTTTTCTTTTTCCTCTAAATTCAAACTATCATAACTTCCACATACGGACTCTATTTCTGATGAAACGAATGCCATTGGAAAGCTCTTAATGACCTCTTTTATTTTAAAACCATTGTTGACCACTTTTGAGATTGTATTTCATAAAAATGTAACAATGAAATAAACATTAAGCAACTAATGCCTATTCCTACATGTTCATGAAAACCTCAAATATGTAAGACAACATGTAAATAAGGATAACATGGAATCAAAAGAGTTGAATCTACTCAAAATAGCACTAATGCAAACCTCATAAAATCACCAATTGTTGATGATTTCATTGTTGTGGGATGTAGTTGCTCACAAATCCTGCAACATAACAATGGGCTAGATAGTGCTTCATGGAAATGAGAGGGCTCTCCTTTTATAGGAAAATGAGATGAAATAGATAGTTGAAGTTCAATGTAAGATGAAGGGCTGGGATATCTCAGGATCAATGAGGTGTCCATGAGGTGGAGGCCAAGTGGATTCCATGTGGATTAGGGTTTTTGACCATTCAAAGGGGGGGAGATGCTCACACATGTGTGAGACACCTTGATTCTCGTGTAAAGGAGGACACATATGCAAGAGGTGTGGAAGGAATGAGGGGTGTTCAAAGTGTGAGTGTTCCTCACACATGTGTGAGCACACACTTAGGATTAAAATGAGATTAGCAAGGTGATTAAGAAAAGTAAGTGTGATTAAGTAGTGGGTAGGTTTAGAAGGATGGGTTAGGTTAGGAAAGTGAGGTTGGGTGAGGGTTAAAGTTAGGAGCCATGTGCTCAAATAGGATTAAATTTAATATTTAATTCCAAGTGGGATTAAAAGGGATTAATTAAGTAAACAAAGTAATTTACCTAATTAAAGTGAATGGGTTAGGAATGCAAGTGGGATGGGAGATAGGCTAGGATTTAAATAAACCTAAGTTCATTTAAATCAAGGAAAGATGAATATAATTAAACAAATGCAAATTTATTTAATTAAAGGTAGGGTAAAACTATAATTAAATAAATTATATATATATACACCTAAAATTGTCCAAATACCCTTATCTTGACTAATTAAATAGATATATAGTCAAGATAAGGGTATTTGGACAATTTTAGGTGTCTACATTTTGCCCCTCTTTGATATAGCATTAGTAATGTTATATCAAAATATATATATATATATATATATATATAGTAGTTGGGAGGATAAGACTAGTAGCATGATGCCCCAGTCATGGAAGGATGAGGAAGGATGATGAGGGTGGAAGGGTATGCCCCCTTGAGAGGACATGTAGGTTATGAGAACACAAATGTTCTCTCGAAATGGATGGGAGTACGGAAGGGAGCTGAAAATGATAAGAGTGATAAAGTTATGCTACAATGGTGTGAACAACCTAAGTTTGATATTGTATTCAACACTATGGACCAAGGTATGAGGAACCAAGATGAAAATGTGTCAAGTATGTGATAAAAAGGGGTCTAATATAACCATATGCCTTATGAAACCATGATATGGAAGACCATGATTCCTTTCGACAATAGGATGCAAAGACCATGATAAAGTAGAAAATACTAATGCATACAAGTAACAAGAAATCATGTACAATAAACCAAAAGCAAACCAAAATTTGCCCCTAGTCAAGCTAAAAACCCATTAATGGATTGATTGATGATGATTTATTAAGGATGGCAATGTTAATGATAAGCATAATACACATCCGAGGATTGAGAAGGATACATCCCATGATAATGTTTGAATATGGTCAATGGATGATCAACTGATTGGGTCAAATTGATGAATTGATTAAGGATTGATATACAAGATTGCAAGATTAGATTGATTGGATTAGTATTGATTGCACAATGATTGAGATTTTTTTGAGGTTTTTTATTTTATGGAGATTTTGAGGAATAGATTGAAGTGAAATAAAATTGGAAGAATGAACGTGGATGAAATTGGAAGAATGATGGTGATAGAATGAAGAATGATGACAGTAGAATCAATTTGAAATGTGAAAGGATTAGAAGAAGGGAAAATTGATTGAATTAGAGCATAAATGAATTTGATTAAAGTGAGTGGAATAATTAGATTGAATGTGATATGAACAAATTTGGGATAGAATGGATTAGGACCAATGAAAAGGGAGAGCCAAGGTAGGGTAAATGGAGGAATAGCAACATGAGTCAATGGATGAAAGGAATGATGAAATGATATGGTATCAAAAAATGTTGAGCCAAGGATCATGTTTCAAAGGAGTCCAAATTCCCCATACCAAAGATAGCAAAATGAAAGAAAATATGGTGGGAAAGGGTGTGTGGAAATGGAAAAATGGTACGAAGGCTAGCGTATGGAGGAGAGAAGGCATGTGCTCTACCAAAGCATGTATGAACATTTTGGTATTGTACCTCTAATAGTGATCACGGTCATGGGTATGAAAGTGGAATGAATAAGGGATATGAGAGGGAGGGTATGAAAAAGGGATATTGATATGAAGGGATGGATGACATGTGGGATATGAAGTGGATGAAATGGAAGGGATAACCAAGATCAAGGACATATGAAAGAAGGTTGGAAGTACGTAGGAGTATGGATGGAAAATGGAGGAACATGAGAAGGACTACAGGATGCAAGATATGGATAGAATGTCAAGATCACATATATGGAAGGATTATGGAAGTATATAGCAGAATGTATGGATAAGGCACAAGGGATATCTCACGTGCATGTGGTTGGATGAAAGGAAAGTGAAAGTCAAGATCAAAGATGGAAAATGATGATGAATGGTAGATGGAAGTATGGAAGATATGTAAGGAAGAGTGGTATGGATGGAGCTTGCCCCTAGTGTAGAGTGCAAGTGGAAGAGGAAAAGTGAATGGATGGATAAGTGGAAGTGAAAGTGGAAGTGGAAGACTCAAGCATCTAGATACATGGATATTATCCCTTTCTTCTTTGTCTTTGTTATTTTCAAGGGATTTTTACTATTTTCTCATAGATGTTGCTAGGATAGTGAAAACAAGGGTGAAGTAGATTGGTAAATGGAAGCTAAGGACTTGTGAAAAGATTTGGATATAGGGGATGGAGTGGTTGGGCGGAAGACATGGTTGATGGATGCTAGGTTGGAAGACTTGTGAATGGGTGGATGAAGGAGGTGGAAATATCATCATTGACACATACCTTGGAGGGTAATGGAAAGGAGGAAATTGTGGAGGATATGTAGGAGAAAGTTGGATTTTGGGATATCGGGACCCAAAATGGATGAAGGAGACAATGGATTTGGGATGGTGGATTTGGGTATATAAGGATCCAAAATGGATGTGGAAAATGGAAGCTTGGATGATTTATGAATGAGGGAAGCCTTTGGATTAGCAGAATCGGATGTCATTTTGAATCTTTCTTTGAAATTCACTGCTACATTAAGTATCTTTGGGGTCCACAAAATTTTTTGCATTTTTTATTTTTAGTCTTTGTGGCCTTTGAGTTCTATTTTTGCGTCGTATTTTTCTTTTCTTGGAAATTTCTTTTAGAGGTGACATGTTGATCCTTGGGTTTTTGTGGATATTTGGCTTTATTCTCTTTTTCTTTGGCATCCAATTTTCTTTCATTGACCATCGTATGGGTACATGAAGATAAATGGATGGATAGTGAAAATTGGAAGGAATTCAAGGATGTGTGCCTTTGTTGATCTTTAATAGGAGTATGATGGGATGATGTGGAATAATTGGATATGGTGGATAGAGGTACATAAGGACCCAAAATGGAAGGAAGGGATGAAGGGCTTGGCTTTGAAACATAGGGACCTAAAATGGATGGTAATGAGGAAGGAAGTGGATTATGGATATAAGGTCCCAAAATGGACTTGGAAGATGAACTATGGGAAGCTTTAGGGTTGGAAGGAGTAATTTTGGATTTTGAAGGAGTGGAAGGCATACCAACATCTTGAGATATTATTTCTTCAATGGGATACTTATTATTTTTAACACAAGATGTGAGTCCATGTATATGAGGTTCATGAGTGGATTAGATAGGTGTGATAGGATCATGTGGAAGATTAGGATCATGAGGGGAATTATGAGGGATAATAGGATCCTAAGATGGATTGGGATCATGAAAAGAAAATGAAGGGGTACTTTGATCTTGACTTAAAATAGAATCATGTAGCGGAATGAGTGGATCATGAGATGGAATAGGATCATGAGATGGAGTGATTTGATCTTGACATGGAGGAGTATTAGTGGATGGAGTGGAAGGAATTTCATTATGAAGTGGAGGATCAATGGATGCTAACTCTGGAGATGGAGTGGAATTGGTAGGGTGTGCAGTACATGGAATGTCTTGATCTTGATGAGAAAGAGGATCATGAGATGGACTAGGAGGGATAAATGAATCTTGAGGGATAAGGGAATGGTAGGATGGAGAAATGCTCGGATCTAGAGGAGAAGAGGGATCTATATGTCATGCTTTGGAGGAAGATCTTTAGATGGAACTGGGGGTATGACTTTGGGTGATTGGATCACTTTATTTTGAATGTTACACTTAGCCAACAAATTATGTGAGAAAAACCCATTACAAGGTGGGGATGATTTTTTTGGAGGATTAGGATTGTGTGGAGGTTGAGACATGGGTATGGAATTTGGAAGATGGTTTTAGACATTAAGCTAGAAGTGTGGGGAATTGCATGGAGGATTGGGGTTGGATGGGACATGAGGACTATGGTCTTTGAAACATGGGGGAGGAGGACATATGGCATGGAAGGTGGGCTTTTTCTGCTGATTTGCTAGGCTTAAGATAGAATTCTTTAGTTCCTTAATTTATTTGGCCATGGCATTTCTACTTGAGGAATTGTATGGGCCATGAATGGAATTGTATGTGGTTGAAGGATAATGAGGTGGATTTTCCTTGTCAAAGGTAGAGGAATAATGAACATGAGATGGATTAGAATTGGATATGAAGTTATGAGATGGATTTGATATGTAGGTTGAAAGGGAGGTATAACTCCATATTGCCTTTAAAGATCATCAACCATTTGGTTAAACCAATTCTTATCCATAGATGTTAGACAAAGAGTGATGAAAGATTTGATGATGGATGGAATATGAACTTAGGACTAGGAGCAATTGTGGACTTTGTGGTGATTCATTTTGAATGGGATTTGACTTGATATTGGTTGGACTATATTTGATTTGATTTGATATTGAATTTGATTTGATTTGGTATGAGTTGATATGATTTGATTTGATTTGATATTGATTGGATGAGGGTTTGATTTGATTTGAGAAAAACCTTATGATATTGCAAGCAAGTGAATGTGGGATTTGAATTAAAGTCCAATGTTCATGACAATGCTCCTATGTCCAAAGTAGAAGATTTGATGCAAAGTTGAATTAGAAGAAGGCATGAATGAATGAAATTAGAAAGATTGATTATGGATGAAGATGTAAATGGATTGAATTAAGAATTGATTAGAAATGACTAAATTTGACAAGGAATTGGATTAGAAGAATGATGATTTGAAGGATTGAATTAAGGATGAATGATGAGATTGGCTAAGGAAATTGGATCTTGATTTGGATTAGGAATCCTAACTAGGATGAAGATTAGATTGAATGATTAGGAAGACAAGGAAATGATTTGGATGAATAGAGATGATTAAGATGTCAAGGAATGATTTGAATGATGAAGACAAGAGATGTATGAGGGTGATGACTTTGATGGAAAGAAGAAGTGATGTGGAATTGATCTGGACAACTTGACTAAGAGGACTTAAAACAAGACTTTTTTTTTTTTTTTTTGAATTTTTATTTTATTTATTTTTATTTTTGAACTTTTATGATTTTTTTCAGATTTTTAATGTTTTACAATGTTTTGGCTTTATCAAATTTTAGATGCAAAATTAAACATTGAAATATGTACAAGAAAAGTGTAGCCAGTGTGTCCCCTTCAACAGGGGAGGGTTTCAAACACTCAAGAATGTCAATCACACCAACGATCCTATAAGGTTTCAACTAGGATGTACAAGGATCAACTAGAGGGCATCCTCGATATACGCAAGGTATGTGAGGCTCAAATCTATAGATAAAAGAAAATAATGCCACACAACTGGGGGGAGATGGTAACCCAAATCTCCTCCTTCACTTCCCAAAGGTATAAAGTTCTTTGGGGCTTAGCGAAGAGTGAGAAGATTTTACTTCCAAGAGAGGTGTCTTTCAATTCACCTCCTAATTTTTATACTCTACAAGAACATTGGAGTTGAGGTCATCCCAAGGGGTGATGAAATTCCCAAGTAGGCCTCCTAAAAAAAAAAAAGCAAGACCACTTATTTCTTGTGCACCCAAGATCACGCGAAGGTGCGAGGGGAGAGAATACATAAGTGACCTTGGAGTTTAAAAGACACATGTGTTTATAACATACAATGTTCTTTCCAACTTGACAACATTGTCAACATAAATAAAAGCATGGATTCGTCAACGAGAAAGTAAACTGCTCATGAACATAAGCAAATTGCTGAAAATGAAACCAATTCCCTTAAGTCATTCAAGATTGTGTGAGTTCATTTTAAGCACCAATTCCAAATGTTTGCTAGCCTAAGCATCCATGTCAATTTTCTTAAGGCATTCAAGATTGAATTCGATTGTTTTAGCTTTAACCATGCATTCAAAGACAAGTGTTTAAGCATACAAGTTCATTCCAAAACAAATTTAAACAAAAACCTACAAGCAATATGGTTAGTGATTTCTAGAATTCTCCAACCTTCAATGCACAAGTGAGAAAATATCCCTGCAAAACCACAAGTTAGGGCATTGAAAATGTATGACAAACACAAAATAACCTTACAATGAAAATGTTAACACAAAGTTTGATCTTTGACAGAAAAATAGGGATCTAAACAACATCAAAATCTAATGAAACCAACACCATCATGACGGGCTCAAAATCAATTTTTTGACAATATTTCATTTTTCAAAAATAGAGTCAATATGCTCAAGTTATGAGCAAAAAACTAAAGACTACTCCTCATGGTCTAGAAGGGCATGTGGAATGTTGGTGCAATGATGATGTCAGCAACCTGTGGGTTTAAATTTCATAGTCAGATGCATGTAAGGGAAAAAAAAATTGTTTTTTTGTTTTTTTTTTTAAATGGTGAAACATAGATGGTTTATTAAAAAAAGCTAAATATTATTTTTAAAAATAAAAATAAAAATACAAGAAATAGTTATAACTTTAATCTAAATATCAAAAAATTTAAGAAAAGAAAATGGCGGGGGAGCGGTAGTGAGGAGGAGCAGCATGTGGCAGTGGGCCATAGTGGTTACAAGTGGGGGGTTTTGGTGGGTGGAAGTGGTGCGAGGGTGGAGGTGGCCACGAGAGGTGGAGTAGTGGAAGTGGTGTAGGCGATCAAGGAGCAGCCGCGGCAGAGCAAATGCAGAGGGAGCAGAGGTGCAATGCGAGGAAGTAGTATGGTAGACGATGGATGGGGAGATGTCAAGCGGTGGCAGAGGATGGGGTGTGGGTAACCAAAGGTAGAAGTGAAAATTATGTTGTGCAATGGGCCACACAATGAAGTTTGCAGGCAACCATGGATGGCAGGTGGTGCTAGTGGCACGTGGAAGTTGTAGTGGGTGGAGGGTTGTGGGGATGGTGGAGAGACATCAGTGAAGTGTTAGGGTTATAGGGGAGGAAGTCACGCGGAGGGGGTTGCGCAACTAGCGGCAAGGGAAGTTGCTCGAGAGGAGCTCGTGGGTGGGAAGCAGGGGAGAGAAGGTAGTAGTTGTACATGGGAGAGAAGTGGTGCAGGGTTGCACGTGGCCGGGCAGTGCTGGGGCGGCACTAGAGGGCGCCACTGATGGTAGCGCCTACAGGTGTCAAACCTGCGCAATAAAAATAGTTTGAAATTATTATTTTTATTTTTATTTATTTTTAAAATTATTTTTTATTTTTAGTTTTTTTCCATTTGAACTTATGACTACATATATATATATATATATATATATATACGATTCCTATATATAAAAAAGATTTTTTTAAAAAGCACAAACAAGATGAAAAAAAAAAAAAAATAACCCCCCCCCCCCCCCCTCTTTTGTCTATCAACAAATATAGATTTTTTAATTTTTTTTAAGTTTTCTATTTTCCTATTAACGAAGACATATATTCAATGTATATGCACTTCGACAACTTGAAAATAGAGCAATAAGAAATATAGAGTGTTATATGTCAAAAGACTTCCCTAATGTGCTTCAAGCATGATGATGAGCTTTTTGGCTCGATTTGAGACTCCTCATGAAACTTGATATCCAAGTGCAAGCCTTCAACCTATAATCTTGAACACTCACACATAAACTCAAAAACACCTTAGATGATTAGTTTGAATCTGTGAAGTGGGTCCCACTGGGCATGCCAAAATGTGTTGAATAAAAATGTAACAATGAAATAAACAATAAGCAACTAAAGCCTATTCCTACATGTTCATGCAAACCTCAAATATGAACGACAACATTTGAATAATGATGACATGAAATCAAAAGAGTTTAATCTACTAAAAATAGCACTAATGCAAACCTCATAAAATCACCAAGTGTTGATGATTTCATTGTTGTGGGATGTGGTTTCTCACAAATCCTACAACATAACAATGGGCTAGATAATGCTTCATGGAAATGAGGAGAGAGCTCTCCTTTTATAGGAAAATGAGATGAAATGAATGGTTGAGATTCAATGTAAGATGAAGGGCTAGGATCTCTTGGGATCAATGAGGTGTCCATGAGATGGAGGCCAAGTGGATTCCATGTGGATTAGGGTTTTTGACCATTCAAAGGGGGGAAGATGCTCACACATGTGTGAGCAACCTTTGATGTGATAGGTCAATGACAAGTGTAAGAGGTGTGAGAAGCATGGTTTCTCACACGTGTGAGACACCTTGATTCTCATGTGAAGGAGGACACATATGCAAGAGGTGTGGAAGGCATGAGGGGTGTGCAAAGTGTGAGTGTTCCTCACACATGTGTGAGCACAGTAAGGATTAAAAGGGGATTAGCAAGGTGATTAGGAAAAGTAAGTGGGATTAAGTAGTGGGTAGGTTTAAAAGGATGGATTAGGTTAGGAAAGTGAGGTTGGGTGAGGGTTAAAGTTAGGAGCAATGTGCTCAAATAGGATTAAATTTAATATTTAATTTCAAGTGGGATTAAAAGGGATTAATTAAGTAAATGAAGTAATTTACTTAATTAAAGTGAATGGATTAAGAATGCAAGTGAGGTGGGAGATAGGCTAGGATTTAAATAAATGCAAGTTCATTTAAATCAAGGAAAGATGAATATAATTAAACAAATGCAAATTTATTTAATTAAAGGTAGGGTAAGACTATAGTTAAATACATAATAAAATATCTATTTAATTAGTCAAGATTAGGGTATTTGGAAAATTTTAGGTGTCTACAGAGATGGTCAAATTTCACCTCCTTTTTATAAGTCAACCTTTGGTTTTCTAGTTCAACCGAACTTTTACCAAGCATAACTTTTGCAGACCAGATCCTTTTTCACCCATTCAAGTTGCATCAAGTTTAATTTTTAGAGTTCTTTGTACTCATGCTGAATTTGAGAGATTTTGAGACTATCAATGTTTTCTACTTTCCTAGATCCACCTAGATCATAGTTACAAGATTTTCTATAAGTCCTAAGGAAAATCACATGATGGCATTGAAAAGGATGCTAAGATATCTGAAAGGAATAGAAAGACAGTGGATTATATTACAAGAAGAATGATAAGTTTTAACTTAAGGTATTTATTGATTTTGATTGGACGTGAAATGTTGATGACAGAAAGAGCACAAGTTGTGGTGCATTATTTCTAGGAAAAAGACTAATTTTATGGACAAGCAAGAAATAGAACTAAATTTCTCAACAAACAAATTAGGCTAAGTATGTGGGAGAAATAGTAAATTGTTCAAATATTGTATGGATTAAGAAATTGTTTAAAGGTATGAAGGAAGAGATCATAGATCTAATGGTTATCTATTGTGATAATACTAGTACTATTAACATATCAAACAATCCTATAATGCACACAAAAACCAAGCATGTTGCTATCAAGTATCGTCACTTGAGAGAACTAATTCAATAAAAAGAGGTAAAATGTGAGTATGTGAACAATACAGACAGAATAGCTGACATATTCACTAAAGCTCTACCTAAAGATGCTCATGAATATCTTAGATGTAAACTAGGGGTAATTCCCCTAGACAAAGAAACTTTAAGTAAAGATGATTATTTGCATCAAATGTGTTGGTCAAACTATCTTACAAATTGGTGCAAATAGTTCTATTTCAGGAGTTGCCTAAGGTATTAGTGAAGAAGATGCATAGAATGATGGATCAATCATACAAAGATGACAAATGAAGAACTCAAAATTGACATGACAGTATCTACATGAGAAAAATGCATAAGTTAGAAATATCTTTGGTATTATTGTCAAAGAGGGAGAGATCATGATTATCTAATCACCACAAGAAAGAAGGAGAAGATCAAAATGAATGAGGGAGATAGTGAAAGTTGTTACCATAAGAAAGAGGTGGAGATTTTTCAGGGGGAGCTCATAATACTTACTTAAGGTGTTGCTAGATCTGATAGAAAGCACTTATGTTTTGTAGATATGTGAATTAGAATGAAATTGAGGATATTGATGAAGATATGATATTGATACATAGAGGGAGTTTCTCGAGACAAAATATTTTTTGGATTTCATGGTAACTAGAGGTGTTTCGATCAATGCCAAAGAGGGATATTGTTGGAAACTACAATTGGAACAATTGTTATGTTGTCATTGTTGTCAAAGCTATTGGTGAGACAATTTTCTATCTGATATAAGTGTCATATCTATTTGATTGATGAAGAGGATTTGAGAAGTTATTCATAAAAAAAGTATCTAGGAGAAAGATTGAATTATGAAGAGGAGACTATCAATAGACTCTTGATTAGTTAGACTTTGACAAGAGAAAATGATTGAATAAATCATGTTACAAGTGGAGAAGATAGTAATGTTAAAGCCTTGAAGATGTGATCAAAGATAATGAAATGCATAGGCTTGATCGAGTAATAGGGTAGAGAATTAAAAAACTTGAAGTATATGTCAAGTGATGCTAGTGTTGACCAAGCACCAAAACAAGCTGACAAAAATTACTGTTGATCAAACATTAGTGTTCACCAAGTGACAATTTATGTGTCATGAAAGAAATTTAATAGCAACTAAGTAACCCAATGATGAAAGAGTGTCAGATTATAGTGTTGATTGAGGAACAACATTCTAATAGTTTATGAGAAATTGTAAATTCAAGTTGATTAAGTTAATTTCTTAGGATATGGAAAGCATGTTGAAGATAAGGATCAATGATTTGGATCATTTAATGGTAGGAAAGGATTAGATGAATGACCTAAGGAATGGATTCCAAGAGAATTTTCTAGAAAATAAGAGCATAAACAAAATGGCAATCAGATTCATTGTATGTGATAGATCTAATCATAAACCCTAAGATCTATGGTGATGTTTAAGCAAAAAAAGATCAGAATTATATATTTAAGGAGGTATAAAGGAGAACTTTCAAGATATGTTCCAAAAAATAATGGTTAGAATTGTCGTTGATTTTATTGACTGGTGAATCTAAGTAGAAGGCTGAGAAGAATTGAGAAGGGGAGTGATTACTTGAATGGTTTCCAAGTGAATCAGAGAATGAGATGACAATGAAGGCTAGACAATGGATCAATGTATAAGAGTGAAATGGATATATATACATCCAAAGTGAGTTGTACTTGATATATCAAAATTGATGTTACTTTATAACCATTCTAAATAGTATTTGAAATCCTTTAATCAAAGTTGACCTAAAAAACAAATGTAAATCCTTTAATAGGGTTACATTCTAAATGTTCTAAAGTCCTCTAACAAGGTCACTCCTAATAGAGTGATTAAATCCTTTAACAAGGTCACATTTAATAGTGTGTTTTATAACCTTTAATAGGGTTGGCTCCTAACAGAGCTCACTTCAAAGTGAAAATTGGTGACATGTTGCTGGTGGTTTCTTCTAGAAAATTTGATTTCCAAATTAAATCCTAGTGTTAAACTTGTGTGGATTTTATTTATGGTTCTTTATTGATTAATTTTTACATTATGCAAGTTTTTTATTTTAGGATAGTAGATAGCTAGTTGATGTTACTAATAGTTGACTATAGAGACTAGGCTATGCAATGATAATATTTGAAGTTGATTAAGTGTATGTTTGTTCAATTGGTACATTTGGACCTTATATAACTGATTCACCCCCACCCCTTCCCTCTTAGTTATTCTAAATATTCTAACAGTTTTTATGCATGTCATATTTTATAGTTCTTTATTTTGTTGGCTAGTTGGCACATATAGGAAACAGATACTTAAGAAATTGCAATAAAAGTTTAATTGGTGATATGTTACTTAGATAAAGTTATTTTATGTGATATATTAAGGTGTTTGAAGTTAGTAAAAGTTGAGTTGGTACATCTAAACTTGAGGATAACTATCACCCCACTCCCTCAGCTATTATAAATCATTATAACAATTGGTATCAAATCATTGGTGCTTGTAAGGAAAGTTTGAAGGGACTCAAGTCAAAGATCAAGATGTACAAGAGAGTGATACCTAAGGTGAACAAGGAGAACTTCCTAGCATGGAAAAGACTGATAAGATTGCATTAATCTAGTATTGGAGACTCTACATCATACTACCTACACAATGAATACATTGAGGTGCCTAGACCTATGATAGTTGAACAAACGGAAGAGAAGTGGGAGCACAACCAAATGATGATTAAACTTGCATCAGCCTTATGCAAAATTTGATGATGTGAAGGAATGAACTACTACAAATCAAATGTGGGACAAGCTGGAAAAAATTCATGGAGGAGACAAACATGTATTTAGGGAAAAGGAAAAAAGCTTGAGAGGAAAATTTGATGCCATGTGAATTAAATTAGGTAAGACTATTGCATAGTATTATGGGAAAATAAAAGAAGCCATTAATGATATCAAAGGAGATGGAGGAGACATATCTGATGAGACTATGATAAGTAGGGTATTGAGGACTTCACTCCCTATCTATGCAATTAGAGTATTTACAATTCAAGAACTAAGATGTACACCTGGTAATGATTTGACCTTGGATAGTCTAATTGCTAGACTAAATATTGAAAATTGGCTAATAGTGATATGTAATTGTTGTCATTTATGGCAACACATGATATACATGTTCATAGGAAACCTCAAAAATAAAGACACTTAGTGTTTGGTAATCAAAAAATTGTCTAAGTATAGAATTTGTTTTACATCAGTGTATTGTTTTGTTTATAACTTGTTATTAACCTCATATTATGACTAGCGAAGTTACATGGAGATAGTATACATGTTGGTGATGACATGTATAACCTCAGAAGTTAGTAAGGACTATACAAAATAGATATATTCATGCTTTGATGGAACAAGACAGAAAAATTAAAGGAAAGAATTATTTTGTTTACAAGATAATTACTTGTCCAATTAGGGCTAACATCCTAGATGTTTACTCTGAGTTGGAAAAGTGGTTTGTGGTCTTAGCCAACCCAGTAGAAATTTGTGAAAAGGCATGATATTTATGCAAAGGACATTTTGTGATAAGAAAGTGGAAAGGGAAAGTGCTATATGAGAACTTCTGTGAAAGCGATATATGTGAAGTATTATATGAGCTATTTGATGATCTAAGATTGAGTTGAAGATTAGAGATCGGTCAAGGCAGAAGATACAGTACCTATTCTAGAAGTCCAATTACTTGTTTGGGCAATGAGCTCTTCTTGTAATTGGAAATGCATGTTTGAACAATGAGCTTATCTTACATCTATTGTACCACAACTCCTAATAGGGTTGGAATCTCCTAATAAGGACTCCTTATACTGAATTTTCTCATTGACTCTTAATAGGGTCCATCCTCTAACAAGGAACTTATACATCAGTATATTATCTAGTGGGTATCATCTCCACTGGGGTTTTCACTTAGCTAGGGTTTCCCTAGTTAACAAAATATGGTGTTATGAGTTATCTTTGTGCATTGTTACTATTACTACTCAGCATTACTTTATTGATTTGTTATACATGGTTTAAAGTAAGTAGTAATATTTAGTTGGCAAATAAAGTTTGTAGATTATTGATTCACCACCCACACCCCCCCCCCCTCTCAGTAATCCCTATTTCTAACAATTGGTATTAGAGCCTAGTTACTTTGAAGAGGCTTAAACGCTTAAGTAAGATCCCTATAGATATGAACAGTTGATGAAGAACCTCAAAGAAGCTCTTAAAAAAATTGATCTCTTTACTAAAGAAAGAGATAAGATGAAGGAAAAATATGAAGACTCCAAAGTATACATTGGTCAATTGAAGGAAAAGATTGAACATCTCAAATCCAAGCCTAAATCTACTAAATCTTGAATTAGTGATGATAATTATTCAAAGTTGAAAATAGAGTACAAGATCTTGAAGCATGAATTAAAGATTACAAATCTAAAATTAACTTTGAAAAATGATCCTAGCAAAATCGAATTTTTCTTGAAGATTGAAAATGCAGATTTGAGAGCAAGTTTGGTAAAGAGAACATCTAAGATTGAAACATTGAAAGAAGATCATGAAGAACTCCATAAGTGCAATACTATTGTGAAAGGTGAATTAACACAGTGCAAACAGTAGCTTGAGAAGCTTTATTCTAGCTGAGAAAAGATTGATGATTCAATATCAATACAAAGACCTACTTATGATAAGACTAGTCTTGGTTATCTAATTAACATGTTTGTGAAGAAACCTAAGACTGGATCAAATCCGAAAGACAAAGACAAATCTAATGATAAGATTGAATCTAGTTAATCTTCTAATAAACCTAAGCAAGTTGAAATCTTGGATGAAGCAAATCAAGTGGAATCTCCTAAGGCAACTAGGTATGAATTTAGAGGTAAATTTTTCTTATGTAATGAAATAGGTCATATGAAAAGAGATTGTACTAATAAGTCATTTAATCATGTTAAGGATTTTTATTGTCATAATTGTCATGGTATGGATCATATTGCAATTGATTGTAGGAAACCTAAGTATGATAATGATAGAAGAAATAATAGAATGTCTAGAAATACTAACCCTATAGATAGAAGAAGATCTAACAAAAGGACATCGAGAGAAGGAAGATCTTATGAAGACAGAAGATAGATCGTGTGTTACAAGCATAAAAACTTAGGACACATTGCTCAAAATTGTCCTACACCTGATGCTCAGCAGAATTCTAGAAGCAAAGTACATATATGTTAGTTATGCAACAACTTCAGACATAGAAGGAAGTACTACATAATGGATAGAATCTTCGAAGATAGAAGGAACAATTGGAAGAAATTTTGGAAATAGAAGGAATGATGGGAATAATAGAAGGAACTAGGAAAGGAATTTTAGAACTAACAGAAACAATGAGGAACAAAGAAAAATTGTTAGTGAACTTTGAGAAGAACTTAATGAGCATTTGTGAAAGGAGTAGATATCTCAAAAGAAAAGCTAGATGATGATGAGACAGAAAGATCAAAGTCAATTGTTGAGTTTGACTCAATTAAGTTAAATTAAGCTTGTTGACAGCATCAAAATTTGAGAACTTCATTTAGAGATAAAATTAGAGGTAAAAAAGTTGGGAAAAGGTGTATCTAGTTATGTTTAGATGGTACCTAAGCCAACTTGTAATTTGGAGCTCATCTAAACAAGTTATGAAGGAATTCAGAGTTATTGGCATTACAATAAAGGCTAATATTGTTGCAGAAGATTGAAAGTATAATTTTGCAAAGAATTTCATGATGCAAAGTATTTTAGAGGTTTTTCATGATGAAAGGAGGCTATAGTAAACCTCGGGTGACATCTAAAGATTAGATAGATGATCTTGAGCAGTTAATTAATTATAGAATGTAATTGACAACTTGTTCATTTTTGCAAAGTACTCAATTTCAAGTTGATGGAATAAATAGAGTACAAAATCAATTTTCACTTCATTGCGAACACATGCAAAGTGAAGCGTACTCAGAAGCAACATGTTTGAGTGATTTCAAAGAAAACCCTATTTTTAGAAAAAGGTATTTTATCATTTCTCACAAATTTGTTCAGTAAAAATTTCATAATTCATAGAATCATGGATATGTCAGTACTGCACAGTGTTGAGAATGAAGATAGACCTAAGTTAAAGATTATTCTGTAAAACCTACTAAAGGAAACCCTAAATTAGCAATCTAGGAAGTTATTTGAATAGTAAGTTTGAATCGATTGGCAGTGAATTCATCAACAAAGATATGGAATTAGTTTTCAATCATGACATGACTGTGAAGCCCAAATTTGAACATCTAACAGAATTATACTTTATTAAATATCACTTCTACTATAAATTGGATGCAGATGAGTGGACAAAGATCATATTAAGTAGGATACATCATGGTAAATTATGGATGCAAGACAATGTACTTGATATTTCTGTCGATCTTATTCATGAGGTAACTAGTCTTAGTAAACAAGGTAATGTACCTATAGGTGATAAATTGGTCAAGATGAAAGTTGAAAGTTATACTAAAGCAATGTATAATGGAAAGGCTATGGTGATCAACACCATCAAGCAAGATGATGTAAGATTTTTAAGTAGAATTATTCCTTATTCTTTTTGTGCAAGTTCTAAGATTGATGGATTTTCAGCTAGATTCATTTATATAGCATATAAGATATGTGTAGAGAAAGAACAAGTGAATCTTAGTGAAATACTCAGAATGCAACTCTTAGAGAACCTAGAAAAGATCAAGAGGACAAAAAATGGTCTATTAGTCATAGAAATCATGAGTAGTGACAAATGCACAATGGAGAAGATTATAGAGGTATGTAGAAGGTATCTTGCAAATAAGATATTAGATAGTGGCAACCTGATAATGAGGACATTTCAGAATGAAATGAAGCAGATATTTAGAATTGCACCCACAATTGTGGACAAATTTAAGGAAGACATTTGTATTTTGGTTGATACAGATCATACTTATATTCAAGTAGTGGAACCTCAAGAGAAATTTCTTGATCCCTTGAGCTATGAATTAAATGATGATGTAGCAGTTGGTTATATTGATTTGTTGCTGAATTCAAATAGATACAAAGTAGAGTATAGATTTGGCACATATGATGAGATCACATAGTCAGCTCATGAAGCAACCTTGGAGAAGGCATCACACAAGAAGGTAAAGTCTATAATGAAGAAGGTACTATCAGAGGCCAGAATAACAGAGTGAATCTAAGGCTATAAGACAAACGATGAAGTGAGGAATACTAAACATTCAACCTTTGACAATATCAATTGCTAAGACATCTTCGAAATAGAGCATTTTGTATGCAGTAGTGTCTAGTGTTCAACCTAGTGAGCTGAAGAGAAAGTCTAAAAGAATGGTGGAAGCAGTGTCTATTAAGACAAATAGAGTCAAACAAAAGGCCACCGGACAAGGAAAGAGACAAAAAACATTGTTAAAAATTTATTCCAATGATGAAGAAGATGAGGAACATGAGACCAAACAAGAAAAAAAAATAACTCCATCTAAGCAATTAGCAGGAAAAGCTCGACAACCTTGGAAATCAAAGCTAGAAAAGATCAATACAGCTATTGTTAATGAAGGTAATTTTTTTCAGATGAACAAGTTTTATGATTTGTATAATAGTTTTGAGAAAGATCATATTCATATATCTACTATGAGATATATCATAGCAAACAATCTGAAACTAAAGGATCTTGAGAGTATAATAAACTAGAAATTATATGAGAGACTCATTCAAAAGAAGGCTCATGCAAGAGAAGAAGATCTTGAACTTTGAAAGTCTATGCTTAGAACTATTTGCAAGACTAATGATGAAGAAGAAATTAAAAGACTATAAAATAACCTTGCACCATACTTGAAGAATAAATTGAGACCATTTCTATTCATGGTTGGTGCAAAGGATAAGCTAAGAAGTGAGACTATAGCAGCAATTAGTCAAATGATGATAGAGTCAAAGCCAGCATCTCCTCCAGCTCCTAGAATCATGGAAGTGTCAGTGAGTGGTGACACCATGCAAATTGATCAAACCAATGTTACCATTAACATTGAAGATAACAATCCATTTGGTGTTTCTGAACCTAATGAACCAGAGACCAAGGATATTGAGGATAAGTTGAGATAGATTGAAGAAGAGAAAAGGCTACTTGAATAAGAAAAGAAGAAAAAAGAGGAAGCCAAGAAGAAATTGCTTGAGGAAGAAAAGAAAAGAAAGGAAGAGGAGGAAAAGATAAGAATTGAAAAAGAAGAGATGAAAAAGAAAATTGAGGAAGATGAAAAGAAGAGATTGGAAGAGAAGAGAGAAAGAGAGGAAAAGGAAAATAAAGAAGAAGAAAAGAGAAGAATAAAAAGAAAAGAAACAAAGGGAGGATGATACTAAACCATCTAGTTCATCCACTCTGATCTCTCTTCCTAGTTTAGATACTAATGATGATGATCAAACAAATTTGATCTCATCCCTATCCAAACTTATACAAAAGAATAGGAGATTAAAAAGTTTATAGAAAAATTTAATGGAAGTAACTGACAAATTGAGTAGTACCATAGTAGTACAGCACACTGAACAAGATCCTGAATAGAGAACACAAGCAGTGTTAAAATCATTTGATGAAGAATTTACAAATTTGTTGAATGTTGCAGAGGCAAAGGCTCAGATTTCCCATGATGCTAACTTTTTTAGCACCATCTATCAGAATATCAAGAATGATTTAGTTAAACTTGACACTTGTATAAAAGAACTTTGAAAATTCCTAGAGGATGGGAAAACTTTGTATATTAAGTGTACCTTATCATACAAACTGTCTAAATACATTGATAGTTAGATAGAAGTAAAGATGAGTGAGTTAGAGGCTTTATCCAGCTAGATCTAGCATCCATCTCGCAAAATAGATGATTTTGAAAGACAAATGTCTAGTATTCATAGCGACATCAAGAAATTGGAACTTCAAAAGGAATAGATCATGAAAAGGATATCAGATTTCAAAGAATCTATTGCTCTAAAATTATCTTTTGTTGAGAAAAAATTAGAGGAATGTGTCAAGGCCAAAGATACATATTCCAACATTTTGTATTTAGATCTTAATGCAGTTGAGATTGAATCATATGCTTTATGTGTAATTCTCACCTCAGCTAAGTCCACCAAGGAGACATGGACTAAGGGTATGGATAGTCTGAAGGCTATCTTTGATGATTGCATGAAGATCATATCAGTATAAGAAAGGAAAGCATTTTTGGACAGTTTTTGGATAGATCTTGACATTTTGACCTTTGTCATTGATGTCAAAGGGGGAGAGATACGTATGAAAATTGTACATCAGGTTTAGAAGATAAAAATGTTAAGTATATTGTAAGGGGGAGCATGTGTAAAGATGAATAAATTGTTATAGATGTTATGTAAGGTGTTATTTATTCTTGTGGTGTTAAGTTTTTTTCACTTAGCCAATTTTTCCTATTCTATTGCCATCAATGCTAAAGGAGGAGATTGTTGAAAATTAGCTAATAGTGATATGTAATTGTTGTCATTTATGGAAATACATGATGTACATGTTCATAGGAAATCTTAGAAATAAAGATATTTAGTGTTTAGTAATCAGAAAATTGTCTAAGTATAGAATTTGGTTTATAGTGGTGTATTGTTTTGTTTATAACCTATTACTAACATCATATTATGACTAGCAAAGTTACATGGACATGGTATACATGTTGGTGATGGCGCGTATAACCTCAAAAGTCAATATAGACTATATAGAATAGATATATTCATGTTTTGATGGAATGGGACAATGAAATTAAAGGAAAGAATTATTTTGTTTATAAGATAATTATTTGTCCAATTAGAGCTTACATCCTAGATGATTGCTCTAAGCTGGAAAAGTGGTTAATGGTCTTAGCCGACCCAGCAACAATTTTTGAAAAGGCATGGTCTTTATGCAAAGGACATTTTGCGATAAGAAAGTGGAAAGGGAAAGTGCAAGTTCTATATGAAAAATTTTGTGAAAGCATTAAGCTAGTTGATGATCTAAGATTGAGATGAAGATTAGCGATTAGTCAAGGAAGAAGATACAATACCTATTCTAGAAGTCTGATTACTTGTTTGGATAGTGAGCTCTTCTTGTAATTAGAAATGCATGTTTGGGCAGTGGGCTCATCTTGCATCTACTGTACCACAACTCCTAACAGGGATTCCTTATACTAAATTTTCTCATTGACTCCTAACAAGGTCCATCCTCTAACAAGGAACTTATATATCAATATATTATCTAGTGGGCATCATCCCCATTAGTGTTTTCCCTTGGCCAGGGTTTCCCTAGTTAACAAAATATGGTGTTATGAGTTATCTTTGTGCATTGTTACTATTACTATTTAGCATTACTTTATTGCTTTGTTATGCATGGTTTAAAGTAAGTAATAATATCCATTTGGTGACTAAAGATTGTAGATTACTGATTCACCCTCCCCCCCTCTCAGTAATCCCTATTTCTAACACTAACTACATTTGAATAGTCAAATTTTGATAATTATTCCCCTTCTAGTGTTGAATCTGTATTCAAATAACAACTAACCCTTGATGGATCTAAGAAAAATAAAAAGAGTAGACATGTAGAAAGTGATAGTGGATCTGATGATGACCTTGATGAACTCGAATCATATTTGGCCAAAAGAATTTCTAGAGGCAAAGGAAAATACAAAGGTAAACTTACTATTATCTATTTTATATGTAACAAAGTTGGTCATATTGGTATTAGATGTCATGTGGAGATGAGAAAGAGGAAAGGAAATACTTCAAGTACAAAGGAATGAGAAATGATAGAGGCAACAAGGTAACAAAGACTTCAAAGACAAAGGTAAGAAATCCTATTATATTGCTAAAGAAGATGGTTCATATAGTAATTATGATGATCATGATGAAGAAGTTTTTTATGTTGCAATGAAAGATGATTCTGATAAAGATGATAAAATTGCATTGATTTCACATGTGGGTAAGAATGAAAGATGGATTATTGATAGTGGTTTCTCACATCATATAACCATTGATACAAGTAAGTTTGAGATGCTACAACATTATAATGGAAGTAGTGTTAAATTTGGTAACAAGTCACCATCTAATATGAAAGGTATAGGATTAATCAAAATGAATGAACAAATCAAATGTGACAATGCATATTTAGTTGATGGTTTGAAATATAACTTGTTTAGTGTGGCGCACTTGATAAGTTTAGGCTATAAAGTTGATTTCCAGAACAAGAAGGAAAATATCTATGATGCTACTAGTGAACTAGTTGGAAGTGGAGAACAAACAAGAGGTAACTTGTTCTATCTAGACCTATCTGAAGATACTTTTCTATTTTTCTATTTGCACAATGTGAAGATGTTTGGTTATGGAATAAGAGGCTATGTCATGTGAAATTTGATAATTTGCTAAGCATTAGTAAGATGAAAAGAGTTAGAGGATTACCAAGATTAAGAAAACATGATAAAGTGATATGAAAACAATGTCAAATGGATAAAATGAAAATGTCTAGTTTCAAGAGAAAGACCTATCCTTCTAATGATATTATGATGCAAGAGCATCTTGGGTTTTCTCGATGGCTACTTTGGAGTTCATTGAAGAAGGCTTAGTAGTTTCTTTGGAGGGTGCTAGGTCTAGTACTCAGTTGATGAATAATTTCTTGGTAGAAGTTACTCAGTCATCTCTTGGTAGTTCTTGGTTGAGAACTTGGTGGATGGGTGGACTTGGTGATCTTGGAGGTGCTTGGTTGTCGAAGGATCTTGACATAGCTTGGGGGCACTCAATCATCAAAGGAGCTCAACAATGCATGTGGGAACTCGACACGCATGGGGAGCTTGGTGTAGCTTGGCTAGAGTGTTTCTCAAGTTTCTTGGCCATTGAAGGGACTCAATCTACAAAGGAGAAACTTGGTAGTAGTCTTGCCCAATTTGCTTGGTCATTGAAGGGACTCGGTGTAATATCCTCTCCTATTTTTCCCAAATAAAGAAACTTGCAAGCTACTTTATGATATCAATTAATTTTCTTAATAATTAAACATACAATTTTTGTTAAACACTAGGAACACATACTACAATATATAGGAAAATTTGAAACTTCTCATTTGCTAATTAAATATTGATTTTTTCCATGTAAATGTGCTCATACAATTATTTAACATGCTGCAACAAATATTAGTCTTGTATTCAACAACTACAATGCAAAAGTATAAAAATTTGACAGAAGAAACTTGGAATTAGTTGCTATAGTATTTTTGCAGATGTAGTTGGCAGCCTTCCAAACCCCCAAATCAGCAAGAATAAACAATAAACTTGTTGTAAATACTGTTCATGCACTGTAAAAAATTCACTATTCATGCACACTATAGCAACCACTATTCACACGTACTGTAGAAAAACACTATTCATCTGCACTATAGCAAAACACTATTCACGCGCACTATAGCAAAACACTATTCATCTGTACTATAGAAAAACACTATTCATGCACACTATAGCAAAAAACTATTCATTTGTACTATAGAAAAACACTAAATGAAACCCAGTGTGTTTGGAAACACCATTAATCCTCCTGATTGTGTCTTTGAACAGTGAAGAGAATGCTAACAAAGAGGGATTCTATCCTCCAAGCCCGATAATCAAATATCCAGCAACATAACATTAATCTTTATCCAAGCATACTAAAAGAAGCTCTTCCATTTCTTTTATAGTGTTCTCACAAGAGCTTAATCCTTTATTTTCTCAATGTGGGATAAAACATAACTCCCTTTATGTAACTTATGTCTCCAATGTGTTATAAAATAAAGGGGACTCTTTCAATTTAAATATCTCCCACAAACTATAGTCTAATAAAGTTAAATATTTAAATTTAACTTTATAAAATAGCTTTATCAATGCATAAAAAATCTTATCAATGATAAACAAGTCTTCTTGTCAATTTTAAACAATTACCATCGACATAACGTTGCCAGTGGATGTTCGACCATGTTCAAGATGACTTACTATAAATAGTAAGTATGCCCAAAGTTGCCTCAAAACTCCTCAAAAAGACCTGCAACTAAAACTATCTAGGCCAAATGGCCTCTAAATCCCTTTAATGTCCTGGTTAGCCTACGAGACCATGGGGAAATAGGCTAATGACAACATCATGCTATGAATGCTAAAAAGGGGACATTATAGTCCGCCCTTCCCAAAATTGCTTGTCCTAAAGCAATTTCAACTCTGGATGCTGTAATATCTGCTCATTTTCCCAAGTAGCATCCTCACTGGTAGATTCCTTCACTTGACCATGTACTTCTTGATGATTTGCCTGCGAAGCACCCTCTCCTCGGAGTCAAGTATAGCCTTGGGAACCAAGATAAGCTTTCCCTCATCATCAAGAGGTTGCAATACTATTGAAGGCACCACATTGTGGCCCAATGCCTTCTTAAGGCGTGACACATGGAACACATTATGCACTTTACTATCTACAGGAAACTCCAACTCATAAGCTACTTCGCCCATGCTCTTGATTACTTTGAATGGTCCATAGTAGGGTGGTTTCAATTTCTCTGCTCCACTTTTCTTGAGAGAGGACTGTCTATACAGCTATAACATGAGGTACACCATGTCTCCTACCTTGAAAGACCTCTCAACCCTATGTTGATCAGCATATTGCTTCTATTGATTTTGTGCCTTTTGCAAATTTTCCTTCAAGGATTGCATAATGTCCTAACACTCTTGCAAAATATCCTTGGCCTTAGGCACCCTACTATCCCCAAATAACAAATCCATAAAATTAGGAGCATCATACCCATACAGTGCCATGAAAGAGGACATTTGAATAGACATATGGAAAGAGGTATTATAGCAATACTCCCCTAGATGTAGCCACTTCACCCAAGCCTTCTATTCTCCTGCAATGTAGTTTCAAAGGTACCCCTCAACCCATTTGTTCACTATCTATGTTTACCCATCAATTTGGGGGTGGTAACTGGTACTCGAAGTTAGCTCTGTTCCACACAACCTAAACAACTCCTACCAAAAGTGGCTTGTAAACCTACTATCCCTATTGCAGACTATGCTCTGTGGAATCCCATGTAATCTGAATAACTCTTGAAAGAATAGCTCTATTGTCTGTACTGTTGAATATGTAGATGAAATCGCAAAGAAATGTGCAAATTTCATCAATTTGTCTACCACGAAAAAAATACAATCCCAACCCTGTGCCTTTGGAAGGCCTATGATAAAATCCCTAGAAATGCTATTCCACTTCTTCTCTGGTATAGGTAGGGGCTGTAGTAAACCACCTAGAAAGGAATGTTCTTATTTGTTCTAGTGACACACTGGGCACTCCCTAACAAACTGTAGCACTTTTGACTTAAACCCCTTCCAAGTGAAGTGCTCTCTCACTTGCTGATATGTCTTAAAGAATCTTGGATGTCCTGCTAATGGTGAATCATGAAATACTCTCAAGATCTTTTGCTTCATGGTAGACCCAGGTACCAAATAAATCCTTCCCTTGTAACTAATCAAATCATTTACAATAGTGTATCGACTATCCTGAATAACTCCTTCAATAACACTAGATGCCCAACTATCCTTGGCATACTCTGCCAAGATCAAATCTCTCAAATCATCCATGACTATCCCAATAGAAAGCAAATGAGGCCTTCTAGATAAAGCATCTGTGACAATATTTTTCTTCCCTTTGACATAGACTATGTCAAAATCATAGGCCTGTAACTTACTAACCCATTTTTATTGCTTATCATTAAGATCCTTCTGTCCAAGGAAATGTTTCAAGCTATTATGATATGTTTTTACTATGAATCAGCTCCCTGCTAAGTATTGCCTGAACTTAGCTAGCACATGCATGATTGCTAGCATTTATTTGTCATAGATGTTGTAAGTTCTCTCAACACCTCATAATTTTTTTCTCTCATATGCAATGGGATGTTTGTCCTACATGAGGACAGCTCCTACGCCTTCTCCCAAGGCATCACACTGCAGCTCAAAAGGCCTAGTGAAATCTGGAATGGCTAAAATGCGATAACTTCTATTAATTTGTAATGGGCTAGGACAACTTATGGCTTAGTTGGATATAAGTAGGGGTTTCTTGTAGAGTCTTAAGTGAGATTATGAGATAGTCACCTAGCTTGGAGAAGAGGATGAAAGGTATGAGAAATTTTTGAGAAGGACTAGTAGCTAAGGCTTGGCAAACTAGGAGATTGCTTAGTGGGATTACGAGTACAAGTTGAGATTTTCTTGGAGTTTTCTACCAAAGTTTGAATTTAGACTAGTTTGGATTAGGATTAAGTTGGATCTTGAGGGATCTTGCAAAACTATTTTGTAATTGCTTTTTGTATTTGGCCCTAACCTAGAAGGCCATACAACTAGGCATATTACATGTAAATAGTTGTTCTATGAATAAAGTCTTCAGAATTGGTATCAGATCTTGCATTTTTTTTGTGTTTCCACTATGTGGTTTATCAAGGATCCATATTACCTATAGTAGGGGTACCCTCAAATTCTCGCTATGTCAAATGATATCCAAGCATAATTTTTCCTGAGTGTGTACACTAATCGCCAAAGTTGAGGTAGTTTTCACTAGGACCTTGGATTGAAAGAAGTTTATCTAAGAAGATCTTGATCTAGTGGTAGATTTTTATTTTCGGAGTCCTAGATCTCCTTTTTGTGAGGTAGTAGATCATGGTTCTGACTTGCAATTGTAGAGGACTTGCAGATGGATTGATGGATGCAAAGATGGAAGGTTGATCTTGTTGGGGAAGATTTATCTATTGGTGATTTGTTACAGAGGGTTTGAAAAGATCTTGGGAAATGGTTCCAAGAGGATTGGACCCTAGTTGGTTGTGAATCTCCATGATGTGGTGGAGAGGACGCTTTCTAAGATGACTTCTTATTTTGAAGATAATTTGGCTAATCGAGTTAAGGATGAGATGGGGAAGGCATTCTATAGATGTTTATGTTGCTAGAGTTTGTTGATCTAAAAGAGAGTTATTTGGCCAGTTAGAAGACTTGTTCATGAGAGAAGATGGTATAGCAAGGTCGAGGTGGAAGAGGTTGGTTTTGTTGATCAGTTTGTGGAGTCTAATATAGAACCTGTAGAAAAACTTGAGGATTTTGTTGAGGATATTCCTAACCTTGTTGATGTTGGGAAGGAGACTCATTTTCATTATTAGTCAATTGAGTCTGACATGGAGATCATAGAGAACTTGGTTGTTGTTGGTGATGAGTTATGTGTTACAGAGCATCTTGTAGTGAGAAATGAGATTGTTGGTGTTGAGAAGTTGGTGTATGTTGCCGAGGAGTTATATATTGCTACTGATGTGAAGTTTGTTGTTGTTGGTGTGGATTCACTAGTTCCTAATGTGAATGAGATTTTGTTGATGAATCACTATGTTTAGTTTGTTCCTAGGTGTGAGTGTGTTGATTGGATAGTTGAGATTCTAATGTTTGATAAATGGATGTAGATGTGGATGATTTTCATAATGGTTTTCTTTTCCTTGTTCGAGTGCAAGCCTTTGGTGAAGATGAAGGTGATTGTTGATATTTCTTTGTACATCAAAATGTGGGACACACTTTTCTATTGACCTGGGGAGTTTGATGCAAGAGCATCTTGGGTTTTCTCGGTGGCTACTTTGGAGTTCATGAAAGAAGGCTTAGTAGTTGCTTTGGAGGGAGCTTGGTTTAGTACTCAATTGATGAAGATGTGCTTGATAGAGGTTGCTTAGTCATCTCTTAGAAGTTCTTTATTGAGAACTTGTTGGATGGATGGATCTAGCAACCCTAAAGGTTGTCAATTGTTGAAGGATCTCAAAATAGCTTGGGGGCACTCGATCATTGAAGGAGCTCGATGATGCTTGTGGGAACTCAGCACACATTGGGAGATCAATGTAGCTTGGCTGCAATTTTTCCTAAATTTATAGGTCATTGAAGGGACTTAGTCTACAAAGGAGGAACTCAATAGTAGTGTTGCTCGAGTTTCTTGGTTATTGAAGGGACTTGTCACGTACTTGCAAGCTTGGTTTGGTTGTAATGTTGCCCAAGTTGGCTTGGTCAATGATGGATCTCAGTTATGCTTGGTGGGATGTTGATGCTTGGTGGCGGTTTTTGACACTCAGTTTGATCTTGGTCTCTATGGTGTCCAAGTTTTCTATGAGCCAATTTTTGACATTTAATTTGGGTTGTGGGTAATTAATGAGTGTTGCAGCCGACTTGTGGCTTATGTAAATATTTAATGTAAGGGTTTTTTTTTTAATTTGTAATGGGCTAGGATGACTTGTGGCTTACTTGGCTATAAGTGGGGGTGTCTTATGGAGTCTTAAGTGAGATTATGAGATAGTCATCTAGCTTG
Organism: Cupressus sempervirens; assembly: GCA_028749045.1. Lineage (NCBI taxonomy): Eukaryota > Viridiplantae > Streptophyta > Pinopsida > Cupressales > Cupressaceae > Cupressus > Cupressus sempervirens. The sequence goes on from CM053792.1 coordinate 202,794,278, forward strand.
GAGAAGAGGATAAAGTGTACGAGTGAATTTTGAGAAGGGCTAGTAGCTAATGCTTGCCAAACTAGGAGATTGCTTGGTGGTCTTGTGAGCACAAGTTGAGATTTCCTTAATGTTTTCTACCAAAGTGTGGATTTGGACTAGTTGTATCTTAATAGATCTTGTAGAACTATTTTGTAATTTCTTTTTGTATTTATCCCATACCCAGAAGGCCTTACAACCAAGCACATTGCATGTAAACAATTGTATTATGAATAAAGTCTTGAGAATTGGTATCATATCTTGCATTGTTATTGTGTTTCTATTATGTGTTTATTTGTAGGGATCTAGATTACCTCCAGTAGGGGTACCATTAGATTCTCACTAAGTCATATTATGGAGTTGGTTCATACTGACCTATGTGGATATGCACAAGAAGGAGTTGATTATAGTGAACTTTTTCTGAAGTTACAATGTTGGAAGAACTAAGAACTTTTCTTGCATATGCTTCTTACAAAGGATTTAAAGTGTACCAAATGGATGTAAATCTATATTTCTTAATGGAATTCTAGAGGAAGAAGTCTACATTGATCAACCTAAAATATTTTTTGATCCAAGAAAAAGAATATGGTATGTAAGATACACAAAGATTTATATGGTTTGAAGAAATCCGCTAGAGCATGGTATGAAAGGTTTCACAATTATTTGGTGAAAATTGATTTTGCAAAAACTAATTGCAATAGCAATCTATATATAAAAAGTGAATATTAAAACAAGATATTGCTAGCTGAAATTTTTGTTGGTGATGTCATTTTTTGAGGTAAATATTCATTAAGAAAGTTATTTGTTGATCAAATGAAAAAGGAATTTGAGATGTCAATGTTTGGAGAGATTAAATTCTTTATTGGTTTGCAAGTGTATAATAAAGGTATTTTCATTACACAATCTAAATATGTAAAAGAAAATTTGATGACTTTTGGTATGGAAGACTCAAGACCAGTTGGAACACCTATGGTGATTGGACATTGGTTTTCAAAGAATGATGATGCAACTAAGGTGAATCTAAAATTATATAGGTCAATGATTGGAAAAATATAGTACATTGTACATAGAAGACTTGACATCACATTAGCAATTTGTATTGTTATTATATTCTCTGCTAATCCTATAGAAAATCATATGATGATAGTAAAGAGGATATAGAGATACCTAAAAGGGACATAAGACTATGGTTTATGCTAAAATAAAAGTGACAAATTTGAACTCAAGGTTTATACAAATATTGGGAAGGAAATGTTGATGACAAAAAAAGTACAAGTGGAGGAGCTTTCTTTTTAGAAAGAAGATTTCTTTCATGGACAAGCAAGAAGTAGAACTATTTTTCACAATCTACAATAAAGGCTAAATATGTTGTTGCATCATTGAATTGTTCAAATATTTTATGGATTAAGAAATTGTTGAAAGGTATGAAGGAAGAGATCACTTAACCTATTGTGATATATTGTGGTAACATAAGTGCTATAAACATAGCAGTTGCACTCAATGATGGAGGATAGCAAATAGAGGAAGGAGGAAAAGGAAAAAGAGGAAATCAAGGTGGTTGAAGATGATGATTCTTTGCAAGTTGAGAGCCTAACCAAAAGAAGGAGATTGGAAAAGAGTAAGAGGGAAGAGGAGATTTCTCCATATGATAGTCAATTGAAGACTAATGAGGTCAAGGCCATGGGAGAGCTGGAGCTCAAGAATGTGGAGCTAGCCATGCCCTAATCGGTGCTCTTGGTTTTTTTATCTTTCCCTAACTTTTGGCTATTTGTATTTTGTCTACCTCTAATGGTCGGATATGGCATGTTTTTTTTTCTATTGCTTTGACGCTAGACTTGAACTTTTAGTAGTATTTTGTTGTTAACTGGTGGGTTTCAGGAACCCCTATAAAAAACTTGTTTTACTTAATCAAAAACATATCAAAGATTCCCATGATGCATACAAAGATTGATCATATTGAGATCCAGTATCATTACTTGAGAGAGTTGGTACAAGACAAAGAAGCGAGATTGGAATATGTGAACATAAAGGAACAATTAACTAACATTTTCACTAAGGCACTGTTGATCATTTTTTATCTTCCTACCAAAAAATTCCATATTTGAATTCAAACATGGTAATGTTCACATATTTGAAAATTCAAAGAAAATGGGGGACAAAAATACATTATACTAAAACCTTAGGTTATATTTTAATTCCTAAGTGATTGTGCACTTTAATATTTGAGTGGGCCCTCAACTTATCCATCATCAGATCTTTTCATGATCTATGTTCATTGTTATTTCTCTATGCAAATTTGCAAGGTAGTTATTTCATGTGACATAATGATGGCTCAAAGCATCAATTTTGGTGGACCCTTTCCTGTTAGAGTAGTCGGGCAATTGTCAAAGCATGTTGGCAATTTGTTGGTTTCTCATTAGCTAAGATGATGACTATGCAAGGTGTGGGCCAGTTCCTTTAGCGCATTTTACTCGTTGTCAAATCAAGCATAATCCATGGTTGTCACTTTGTCACCTTGCAGAGTTACAAGGTAGTTATTTCATGTGACATAGTGAGCATTTTCCATGTGGATTGTGGGTCATGTTTCCTTGGCAGCTACAAAAGTGAAGACTTATCAAATAGGTTGGCGTATAGATGAGTTTTGATTGGTTTGGATTCTGGCATGGTCAGTCAATTAGTTGCATGTTTCTAGGCCATCAGATGGAGGAAGATCAATATCTCTTGTTATGTCACTATGGGAAAATGATCGATCATTAGCTATAGTGACATAGTGAAGACTTGTCACATGTCTCAACAAGCCTAGTTTGGTAGGTGCAATTAGGTTGGCATTGTAGTTAAAATCAACAATATTTTAAGGCATTCTAGTTAATTTCAGAAGGTGGCATAGTTAGTTGGTTAAAGTGGTCAAATGCGTGAAGACTCTATGAGTTGGTGAAACAAAATAATATGGGTGGTCCACATGGTTTTTTCTAGTTGTGTGACTAGGTTGACCTCCTGACCTTGCTAATTTCATAAGCAAAAAATGAGGAAAGATAAGGTTTCTTGCATGATGTAATCTTTTCAATTGATTTTAACAACTCCAGAGTTAGTGATGTGTTAGAAACGATGCAAAGGCACTCTTTCCACCCCCTAATTGTCCATTTTGAGGGTTCTAGCATTAATTGGCCCCACTTTTTCACATCAGGGTTTCTTCCAAGTCAAGGTTTCATGATTTTCATGTCTCTAAAAGTATACCAGATAAGATCTATTGTTTGGATCACCTTGGCTGTTCTCTGAGCACTTAATAGTAGTGGTTGTAGAGAAACTTTAGTGAGGAATATCCCAATTATGCTTGAACTATAACAGCAAGATTATAACTCTTTCTTAAGGTCATACTTTTCTATTTTTTTCTCTAGCATTACTCTAGCATGCTACAGTTAATTCCCTTTTCCTTTGAACTATATATGGAAATCTACCTTATCACCTTCAACCATTGATATATTGTGTAAGACCTATTTTCCTCTCATTAGTGTATTGTGGATATCTGCAATTTTGCATGACTGTATCTCTTTGACCTATGAATGATATATAAGTGAATCTCATCTCCCTTGTGTCATTTATTTGGTTTTTATGATCTGCATGTGATTGTTGGATTAAAACAAGTCTAGATGTGTATATCTTTTGGTGTCATGATGGTTCAAAAGTGCATGTATGGGCAGAGATTGGTTTGAGCACTCTATTTTGGTGCATCATCCCTTAGGTTATAGTAGGTAAATTTGCTTTCATGCATTCCTTCTCCGTTTTCCTCTCTAAGTGTAGTTAGGTGCACTCTGATAGTAAAGGAAGCCAACCTTCTCTAGAGACTCAACCTCATAGTTCAAGTCCCACATCTTGGAGGCTTTTTCCATGTTTCAAAAGGTTGTCCTTAGGTAAAAACTTTGGAAAAGGGTACAAACTTTTGTGACAATAGAAACTACCTAAGGATGCTTCTTAATATCTAAGAGTTAAGTTAAGGGTTGTTCCCCTACCTGAATAAAACTAAGTAGAGATACATTTGCACTACATCAAATGTCCTAATCATAATATCATATGCATTGATACAAGAGGTCACACTTTAGGAGTTTCCTAAAGGTGTGAAAAGTAAGACACTAAGTTATGAGTAGATGAAGCTTTAAAGATTCAAGAAGCAAGACGTTGAAGTGAAATTTCTATATCAGCCAGAGAAGTGACATGAAGATGTATGTGAATGTTTGACATATTTGGAATTTTTGTCAAAGAGGGAGATGTATGGAAATTACCATTCATGAATTAAGGGAGAGAGTGATTCTTGTCAAGAGGGAAACATATGTTTTTAGAAGTGTTTTCATCTAGAGATATGATAGTAACTACTGAGTATGTACTAAATTGATAGAGGGACAATCTTAAGCTTGCAAGGATGAGAATCAAAATGAAACTAAGAAAGTGAGAATATAAATGGAGAGGGAGAATCTATAGTACAAGTATTGAAAATCTTGGATTGCATGGTAACTAGTGTAGTGTGTGGGGTGTTTCCATTAATGTCAGAGAGGAAGATTGTTTGAAACTACAATTGGAACAATGATATGTTGTTATTGATGTCAAATCTAAGGGTAATACAGAATGTTAAACTTGCTAGAGAGACATTTATAATAATGTAGACTGCCATATCATTTGATTGATGAAGAGCATTTGAAAAGAAGAGTTAGCAAGGTGAGCTAGTGGTGTTGTTAAGTGATGAGAAGTATCATGGAAATACAATGGACACTTTGTAAGTTAGTTCTTAACAAGTAAATGCATTTTTTAATCAGTACATGAAGTGAATAAAATTGTTAGATGAAACTTAGATTTGGATAAGCCAAAAGGATAAACTTGACTGAGTATTAGTATTGGTTGGTCAATGAAGGAGTTGAAGAAGAAGATTATGGAACTTAAGTAGAATTCAAGTGATAGTTATTACTGAGAAAATATATGAAGAAGTCTTATAGTGACTGAGCATAGTAATGTTTGAGTGAGCCTCTTGATGCCAAGAAATCTTGTTGATGATGAAATACATAGTGATGATGGATAAAATGAACAAAGTGATTGCCAAGTGTCAATAAAAGTTATAGATTGAGAAAGAATTAAATTTGAGGAAGATACAATTAGAATTTTGAATTATTCAAAGCATGTGGAAGATAATAATTGATGAGATAGAGTATTTAATGCATGAGGAGATTTTTTTAAGTGATCAAATGAAAGGATTTGATCAAAAGTTTTTAGAAGAAGGAGAACAAGATGGTGGAAGGATTTGATTAATCTTGCCTAACCCTAAGATCAAACAGTGATGTTTAAGTAGAAAAATATCAAAATACCTATCTAAAGATGCATAGGAGATGTTTTATAAGGTTTCTCCATTATTGATTGGCAATTTTAAGGAGACATGAAGAATAGAACAATAGAGGTGAAATGTGAAGAGTTTTTTGAAGAGCGATAGCTTGAGAAGATGCAGAATAGAGATGGAGATAATAATCGAAGCCAATAAATGAACTAGTAGATGAGAAAATAGAGATTTGAATTTGCAAAGTAAGTTGTACTTTATAGATCAAACCTATTGTTACATTCTAACCATTGTATCAGTCAAAATTCTTTAATCAAGGTTGACCTAATAGTTATTTTTTAAATCCTTTAATCAAGGTGACATTCTAATGGAATGATCCAAAGTCCTCTATCAAGACCACTCTTAATTGTTGACATTACAGTCATGTTTGTTATTAGTGACATGCACTTATTTAGATTGTAAGTATCTACTGAGTGTATTTTACAACTAATAGATTTAACCAAGCATTTTAGTATCTACCAAGTTCTATAGTTTCTACTGAATCCAAGGGACAATATTTAGTTTGCACCGAGTAGTTTCTACCATAATGGTGATCAGTAGTGTAAATTGAGCTTCATAAGATTTACCATGTTCCTTAATGCTTACTGAGGTTGTAGTTACAACAATGTGAATCCAGTGTTGACAAGGCCACTCAGTGTTAACCAAGTGATTTATTGTATATTGAGCTCATAGTGATAGCATTTATCAAGCTATGTAGTATGAATCAAGTGATTCAATTTATATGTCGAGTTTCACAATATTTATCGAGTCACTAGTGTAGACCAAGTTTAAGACTACTTGGAAGTGATCAATATGGACTAAGCTTCTATGTCTACTAAATGCATGATGATGTCAAGCATTGACTATGGATGTTGACTATCAGAACCTCACCGAGCTAGTCTTTAGAATCCAAGTTCCTACAATTTGGGCCAACTTTGTGTATTTTGTGTAAACTTGTATTGTAGCCAATTTTGTTGATTTGAAAATTGGATTGGTATATATGTAATCTATTGTATCACATCCAAAATAGAGATATGAAGTAAGATATTAAGCAGAGAAGAACAAAAGTGTGAAATACAAGGTTACAAAAATATAAGGAGAAACAAAGATTTATCTACCATAGTAAGGTGATCATTACACTCAAAGAAATCTCATTCAACAAATTGAGTTGTAAATTAAAGATCAGCCACTATTTCATCCTAATAGGTGGATCAGTTAAATTCTTTCACAAGGTAGACTTAACAGTCTTTTGTAAATCTCTTTACCAAGTGCATACTTTATTGTATGTTTGTAAATCCTTTTGCAAGGTGAAACTAGTAGTCCTTATTGCTCCTAATAGGGAAAATCATTGTAAGTCTTAACAGGCCAACTTTACACTGTAGTAGTAAATCTTGTGGGTATCATCCCCACCCCAATTTTACTTTCTATTTGGAAGGTTTCTAGTCACCAAATTGTGTGTCATAGTGTTATGAATGTTTTGATGTTTTTAGTTATTCATGTATACACTTAGATCAGAATACACATGAAGGATTAATTGCTAAATAAGGATTAAGTTTTCTTAGTTACTGATTCTCCCCTCCCTCTCGGTAACTTAGCCTGTCATATATATTTCCAACAATTGGTATCAGAGTTTTGTGGTTCTTAGAGAAAAGTTTAACAACTTGAGCAAAGATTAGAGGCTATGGAGGTATTCAAACTTAACAAGGCTTTTGAGAATGAGAAGCTAGATTTGGAATTGGCTATTGGACAAATCAAGAAAGAAAAGGAGAAACTCTCTCAATGTCTGAAAAGAAGAAAAGTTCTTGCAATCCAGATGAATGACCAACTCTACATTGAAGAAAGAATTGAAGACATCCATTTAGCAAGCAATCTAGATGAAGCCAATGAAGCAATTAATGAACTATTAGAAAAGAATGGTTCGCTTCAAGAGGAAGTAAGAAAACTAAGAAGAGAGCAAGAGATTCAGTCAGTAAGATTATGTGAAGTCATGAAAGAGAAAAAACAATATAAAAGAAGAAATACAAAGAAAGAACAATAAAATTCAGCATCTATTCCTTTAGCAAGAAGACTTCATTAATCAACTCACCAATGCAAATGAAGAAATCATGAATCTAATATCATAAAATGAAGGTTGTGGAATGATCTACACATTGAAAAACAAACCAATGAGAGAATGATGAAATCTCAAGTAGACATGAATCGATTGAATGAGCAAAGTCATTACAAACAAAAAGGAAAAGAAAGAATTGGATCTACAAAAGAAGGTGAATCATCCAAGCAAGGAGCTCAAAAGAATCAAAGACTTACTTGTAGCCACAATGGTAATATTGGACATACATCAAACAAATATTGGAGCAATGGGAAAGCTAAATTCAATGGAAAATGCTACAACTGCAATTAGCATAATCATAGAGCTAATGAATGCAAAGAGAAACCTAAATTTGAAGGCAAATATTACAAATGCAAGAAGCATGTGCACAAATCCTCAAAATACAAAACTAAGATATTGAACCAAGAAAAACAAATTGTAAAAGCTATATTTGGTTGGGACTATAACACTTGGTGTAGATGTCATTATTGTGGAGAATTTAGACACATTGGAATGAATTGTGTAAAACATCACATGAGGACAAGAAACACCACCAGAAGATGTTTTATCTATACAAAACTTGGTCATCTTACCAAGAACTATATGAATACTAGAAGAATTGAAGATGAAAAGAAGGCAAAACCTGATAACATTAGAAATAAAATGAAGCAACAATGGATTCCAAAATCTTCTTAAAATGCAAGTCTAAGCAATGATGAATATGTCACTCAAGAATTCGGTGACTCAAGTATTTCCACTTGATCTCTCAAGGAGAAATGGAACTAGGATTCTAAAAAATATATCTCACATCAATTCTAGTTAGAAAAATGAAAGATCTATATCAGCATTCAAGATGCAAAGGGATCACCGATCATTCAAAATACTAGTCATTACCAAATGAGGTCAAGTTACAATCCTTACTGAGTGAGGTCAGATCACAAGACCTTGTCGAACAAGGTCAAGAGTAACTAAGTTTTGTATAGAAACCAAGTCATGGATGACTCTATCGAGCTTTCAATACAAGAAAAGTGGAGGCCAGTCTATCTTTTGAGTGAAAAATCATACCAGGCATTTATGGTGATAGAAAGGAAAAATTTGACAAAAGAATTAAATTAAATTCATTTGTCACCATGAATTTTTCAGAGCTATTCGTGCAAAGTGATTTCTGAGCATCTGAAAAATTTGAGTGAATTGCTATTGGAGTTTTATGTGTCTTGGAAAACCCTACTGAGTGAAATGTCATCCACTAGTAGCAAATCATAGAAAGGCTCTAATATGTTAGTTCAAGGCTTGGAATGGAAGGCACTAGACTTTAAGTTGAGTCTTGCCATCACGAAAACCCTAGATTCAATTGGAGCTCAATCACAAATACCACCAAAGGTATTGTTGATCAATGACATTCATTCACATTGCTATTGTACCATTCAAGATATTAAAACATTGGAAATGGATGAAACCCTGAAGAAGTTGTGTGTGAATGGTGTGTTAAAACTAGAACATCAACAACTTGAAGTGAAAGGTTTAACTCACATTCTGCATATGCCACGGGATTTCCAGATCAAATGGATAAGATTCATTCTCACTCATTTGCATAATGGTCAATTATGGTTAGAACAACCTATTTTGATAACCAAGAAGATGATCCATAGGATCACTGGTCTTCCTACTAAAACCCTAAGTCAGGTCAAGCTTGAAAAGAAAACCCTTGCCAAGTGGGATGGAAGGGGAATGAAGATTAGCTATGTTATAGATATGGAACTGAAGTTTGGAATTCATGTAATTGCACACAAAATATATAGCTCTAGTCAACTCAACAGTGTAACATGCGAAGTAGTGGATCTCACATACAAAGTGGTCAAGAGTAACATATCACTTGACCTTGCTGAGTTGATGCTAAACTAGTTCAACAAGAATATGGAGAGTATAAAAACTTAAAAGAACAATCCTTTTAAGTTTGGTTCACTCTTAACTTGTCTATTTTTCTACGTGAAAAAGTTCTTCCCATCTAAAGGTATAGTCATATGGAGGAAGGATGTACATGTTCTATTTTAGATTAATAAATATATAGCTGAAATGAGAGAAAACTATGTGAGTATTATGGATAATTACTTTGTTGCATTTAAGGATAGGATGAATTACAGATTTAGGATACCAAAGAAACTCATTGATGATTACAAAGATGATTTTTTTTCATGGTTGATTGTGATAAAGTATATATTCAGGCAGTTAGACCAAGAATTGTACGAGTTAAGCCTCTAGGTTATGAGGTTAATATTGATGAAACCAAGGACATTATTGAAGCACTGATTACTGAGCCTAATGACCCTAAATCGACATACTTTGGTACCTATGATGAAGCAAAGGCTAGAATAGAAGTTGAAATAAAACTTCCTCAAGCAATCAACAAAGGGAAGAGGAGAATTTCAAAATTAAAAACTAGCTTCACTCTTTTGTTGACTGAAGGAAAAGGAGATGACATTAAGGATAATGAAGCAGAAGGTGAAGAGAAATCAAAGGAAGAAGAGCTATTAAAGAAGAAAGGTAAGGTTATAATAACCAAGCTTGCTAAACCATCTACTATTGTATTCACAAGGAGCACATCTAGGAAGAAACTTGAAAAAGGAAGAGGAGATGTGATCTTTAAAAGACCTCCACCAACCTTTCAGGAAAGGTTGAAGGAAATGGACTTAGGAGCTGGCATAAAAAACTTTAAATCACTAAAGTATGAGACTAGGATTGCAAAGGAGCAAAACAAAATAGAAGAGATGATAATGTCTAAAATGGGTAAGTGGAAATATTCCCCATACCAGCTTGTTCAACAAATTCTGAGTGATCTAATGGAGAAGATCAATCCAAGATGGGAGAATGCTATAAAAACTACTAAGGAAATATATGAGCAGACCCTGAGGCAACTCATGCTAAGTTTGAATGATAAGGAAGTAAAAGAATCATTAAAGAAGAATGAAGAACAGCTTACCTTGAGATTCAACACTTGTCTTATATTGATAAATGACATTGAACATGTGGTAAGGAATGCCACCAACACATGGAAGAATATTTTCAATCTTCACAAGCAAAGTGATTTTGTGGTCCATGTCACTGACAAGGATGAAGATGATGATGAATATGAAAAAGATGAAGAAATTGATAATGAAGAAGTTACACATTATGACAATGTAGATGGTGAGGAAGAGGAATAGGGACAGGAAGCTACCGAGGAAGATTTTTCTGATGTTCAGAACATAGAGAAGACCAACCCCGAGAAAATTGCAGCAATGGTCATAGCCTCACTTCCTCATTCTCTGAGAAAAACATTGAAAACATCAAGCCTAGAGAAAGCCACTACAGGATTGATTGTGTCAAACACTATAAGTATAAACACTCAATCAATTTTTGCACCTCTTCAGCTTAGTACTTTATTGACGAAAGTGACAAGCACTTCATCTACCGAGCAGTCAACACTTCCCTCTACATCAATTTTGGTTACACAAGGTATTTCAACAATAAGTGCAGTATCTACATTTTTAGCTAGTCCCACTATCTCTACCATTGTTTCCATTCCTAGCATGCAAATAATAAGTGCAAGGACAATTGAGACCAAGCCTCAACCAAGTACAAAATTTTTGAATAAAAGAAAAGAGAAAGAAGAAGAAATTGATCTTGATGAGGAGATTGTTATTCCAAACTGGGACATCTCCAATCTTAACCCTGATCAAATGCAAATATTTGGAGAATTTCTTCAGAAGAAAGCTAAGTAGCAGAGGCTTAGAGAAGAAAGAAATAAAGAATTTCAAATAATTGAAGATGCAAAGAATATTCTAATAGAGGCACTAAACATAGAAGTTGACACTTCTCAACCAATTTTGATTCACTTAGTAGAGGCATCCATAAATTCAATGAAGATTTGAATGGATAGGAGAAAGTGTTGCAAAGAGCGGAGAAGAAATTTGAGAATTAACTTTTGGAACTTATTGCTCAAAAAATCGCTATTCATCAAGTAGATCTATCTACTATTCTAGGCTCATTGGAAACCTCTTGCAACAATGTGACTTCATTATTCGGTAAACTTTGTGATACATCAATTTTCACCAAGAAAATAAGAGATAAACTATCAAAGAATGATGAAGATGTGTAGGCAAGTGCACAACAATTGCAACTTGACCCAAGTTATAGCTATGTCCACTATTCAAAGATCATATTCTTAAATGATATGCAGGCATAATTGCTAAGAGAAGAAGCCAAAATAAGAGCTACATTGGTAGACATTCAGGGCATGATTCTCCCAAACATGGATGCATTGCAAAAACATATTGCACATGCCAAAATGCTCATCCATGATAAAAAAATTTCAATTGCAAATCACATGATAGAACTTTCAGTAGAAGTTCAATTTGCATTGCACACATGCAAGGTGTTGCAAGAAAATTGGGACAAACAATGGCACTGATTTTAAAGATACATTCAAATTTCTTGTCACATTTTTGCATTATTGTATGGTATATAGCATACATCTTTGGCATTAATATCAAAAATGGGGAGAAGATGTATATTATAAAGGGGAAGTATACATAAAGGGGGAGAAAATGTATATATCAGATGTGAAAAGATGTAAAGTATATGGTATATATGTATGGGGGAGCATTATATATGTACAGCTACTCAAAGATACATCTTCTACAAAAACAATTTTGAAACATCTCAAAAACAAGGTACTCTACCAAGTTGGAAACACAAGGTGATGAATAAACGATGTTCTTGAAATTCAGTTTTAACTGATAAGTATTCTTGTCACTAATGCCAAAGGGGGAGATTGTTGACATTATAGTCATGCTTGTTATTAATGACACACACTTATTTAGATTGTAAGTATCTATCAAGCGTATTATACAGTTAATAGACTTAACCAGGCATTTTAGTATCTGTTGAGTTCTACAGTTGCTACTGAATTCAAGGGACAATATTTAGTTTGCACTAAGCAGTTTCTACCGTAATGGTGATTAACAGTGTAAACCAAGCTTCATCTAAGGTTTACCAAGTTCCTTAGTGCAAACCTAGTTGTGCAGTGCTTACCGAGTTCATAGTTACGACGATGCGAATCCATTGTTGACCAAGCCACTCAATGTTAACCAAGTTCTTTAGTTTATACTGAGCTCATAGTGACAGCTTTTGCCAAGCTATGTAGTATGAATCAAGTGATTCAGATTATATGTTGAATTTCATAGTATTCACTAAGCCACCAATGCAGACCAAGTTTAAGACTACTTGGAAGTGATATCGAGCATTGACTATGGATGTCGAGTATCAGAACCTCAGCAAGCTAGTCTTCAAAACCTAAGTTCCTACAGTTTGGGCTGACTTTGTGTATTTTGTGTAAACTTGTATTGTAGTAGACTTTGTTGATTTGAGAATTGAAATTCTATATATGTAATGTATTGTATCACATCCAAAATAGTCATATGAAGTAAGATATCAAGCAAAGAAGAGAAAAAGTGTGAAATATAAGGCTACAATAGTATGAGAAGCAAAGATTTATATATCATAGCAAGGTGATCATTACACACAAAGGAATCTCATTCAGCAAACCAAGTTCCAAATTAGAGATCAACCATTGTTTCATCTTAATAGGTGGATCAGTTAAATCCTTTCACAAGGTAGACTTAATAGTCTTTTCTAAATCTCTTTATTGAGTGCATACTTTATGGTATGTTTGTAAATCCTTTTTCAAGGTGAACCTAGCAGTCCTTATTGCTCCTAACAAGGTAGATCATCAAAAGTGATCATTGTAAGCCTTAACAAGCCAACTTTATACTATAGTACTAAAGCTTGTGGGTATTGTCCCCACCCTATTTTTACTTTCTATTTGGAAGGTTTCTTAGTCACCAAATTGTGTGTCATAGTGTTATGAATTTTTTGATGTTTTCAGTTATTCATGCATACAATTAGATCAGAACACACATGAAGGATTAATTGGTAAATAAGGATTAAGTTTTCTTCATTATTGATTCACCCCTCCCCTCTCAATAACATAGTCTATCATATATATTTTCAATACTAACGGGGTGATTAAATCCTTTAATAGGGTCACATTTAATAGTTCTTTTTGTATAACCTTTAACAAGGTTGGCTCTTAATCAAGCTCACTTTAGAAGAGTGAACAATTTGTAGTATGTTACTTGGTGGTTTTTCCCAAATTGGGTTTTCACATTAAATCTCAATGTCAAAGTATTAGTTACATGTGTGGATGTTATTTTTGTGCATGCTATATTATATAGTAGTTTATTTTACTGACTGTCGGAAAACATATGAAACAAAGAGCTAAGAAATTGCATGAAAATATTATTTAATAATATGTTATTTAGATAGAGTTGTTTTCTGAGATTGATTAAGTTGTTTGAAGTTAGTAAAAGATTAATTGGTACATTTGGACTTGAGGATAACTAATTTACCGCACCCACCCACCCCACCTCTTAATTATTCTAGATCATTATAACAATGATATCCAAGATTTGGTGCTTGTAAGGAAAGTTTGAAAGGAATCAAGTCAAAGATCAATATGTACAAGAGAGAGATACCTAAGCTAAACAAGGAAAACTTCCTAGCATAGAAAAGACTAGTGATATTACATTTATTTGTTATTGGAGACTCTACATCATACAACTTGGACAATGAATACACTTAGGTTCCTAGACCTATGACAGTTGAACAAATGAAAGAGAAGAAGAAGGACAACCAAATGATGATTGAACTTGCAGAAACCCTAAGTTATGCAAAATTTGTTGATGTGAAGGAATGCACTACTGTAGAGAAAATGTGGGACACGTTGGCAAAAATCCATGGAGACAACAATTTATTCAAGGAAAAGGTAGAAAACTTGAGAGGAAAATTTGATGACATGAGAATGAAAGAAGGTGAGACTATTGCACAGTATTATAGGTGAATAAAAGAAGTGGTGAATTCTATCAGAGGAGATGGAGGAACATATCTAATGAGGCTATGATAAGTAGGGTATTGAGGAATTTACTCCCTATCTATGCAATTAGAGTATCTTAAATTCAAGAACTAAGATGTACACATGGTAATGATCTGACCTTGAATAGTCTAATAGGTATACTTATTGCTTTTCACTTATCAAATATTAATAAGTATTCCCCTGCTAGTGTTGAATTTGCATTCAAAGCACATATAACACTTGATGTATCTAAGAAAAATTAGAAGAGCACTTAGGTAAAAGCACAAACCTGTGTCACCTTTTATAAAGAAATAGGATATCAGAATGTGACAGTTCAACATTAATGACAAAAAAAATGGTATTTGTGTTTTGAATTTGAAGATGATGTAAACTGATGAAATGTGAAGAATTGGATGAATTTTATGGCTATAATTTTTGTAATTTTTTTGAGTAAGAATTTATTTATTTTATTTTATTTTGAAGTCACCTTTTTAACTATAAAAAATATAGGGTGTAGTTCCTGTCAAACAAGTATATGCAAATCATCTTTTTTTATTTTGATTTGAAAATATTTTATAGATAACATGTATAGCTAAGGGGGGGGGAAAAATTATGTATTTTTTCTTTGTTATAAGTACTCAAGCTCAACCTTATCAGAATCCAACAATTTTTCCCTCCTATCAAATCTACACCTTCTTGAAAAAAAATTACATATTCATGAAGAGGACTCTCTCCTCTAGAGATAAATATAATTTTTTAATTCTTTTGATATTATTTACTATTTTTTTTCCTTTTTTGAGGGAGCATCTTCTGAAATGTTAAAATTTTAATTTATAATATTTTCAAATTATAACATATTGTAACTAATCAAAACACTCAAAAATTTATATAATGGTGATATTGAATCTAAGATCTATAAAAGGATATTTTTAGTTTATGAAAAAAATTGAGCTTTGATAGAGAACTAGGATTTGACCAAAATAGGTTTTGGTATCCCAAATGGTGACACAGATCTGTGCTTTTACCCAGTCTACTTTTGTATATAGAAAGTGATAGTGGATCTAATGGTGATCTTGATGATTTTGATAAACTTGAAGCATTGTTCTCCAAAAGACTTCCTAGAGGAAAAGGAAACTACAAAGGTAAAGTTCCTATTATCTATTTCACATGCAACAAAATTGGTCATATTACTACTAGATGTCCTGAAAGAGATGAGAAAGAGGAAAGGAAACACTTCAAGGACAAAGGAAGGCGAGATGATAGAGACAACAGAGGAAATAGAGGTAAAAAAAATACTACAAAGAAAAAGGTAAGAAATTATGTTATATTGTTGAAGAAGATAGTTATAACAGTAATTATGATGATCATGATGAAGAAGTTGTTTATGTTGCAATGAGATGATTTTGATGAAGATGAGAAAACTACATTGATTTCGCATGTAAGTAAGAATGAAAGATGGATTATTGATAGTGGTTTCCCACATGATATGAATGGTGATACAAGTAAGTTTGAGATGCTATAACATTATAATGGAAGTAGTGTTAAATTTCGTAATGATGCACCATATTATGTGAGAGGTAAAGGATCAATTAAAATGAATGAAAAGATCAAATGTGGCAATGCATATTGGGTTAATGGTTTGATATATAACTTTTTGAGTGTGGTACAGTTGATAAGTTCATGCTACATAGTTGACTTTTAGAGGAGGAAGGAAAAGATCATTGATGCTACTAGTGAACTAGTTTAAAGTGGGGAACAAACTTGAAGAGGTAACTTGTTCTATCTAGACCTATCTGAAGATACTTATCTATTTGCACAATGTGAAGATGTTTGGTTATGGAATAAGAGGCAATCTCATGTGAATTTTGATAATTAGGTAAGCACCAATAAGTTGAAAAGAGTTAGAGGGTTACCAAGATTAAGCAAACCTGATAAAGTGATGTGCAAACAATGTCAAATGGGTAAAATGACAAAGTGTAGTTTCAAGAGAAAGACATATTCTTCTGGTGATATTTTGGAGTTGGTTCATACTAACTTATGTGGTCCTATTGGAGTACAAAGATATTATGGTGACAAATATTTCAATTTTTTTTGATAACTTTTCTGGAATGATGGAAGGATTTGATGAATCTGACCTAACCCTAAGATCAATGATGATGTTTAAGTGGAAAAAGATCAAAATTACCTATTTAAGGAGGCATAGGAGATGGTTTATAAGTGATGGGAACACAACCCAAGAACAGAATGGACACAATAGAAGAAGGGAAATTGTATTAACTAAAAAATAAGCTATTACATTCAGTACAGAGAAAATAAACTTCAAAACATGCCCTAAGGGCTTACAATAGCATAAATGTGGAGATAATTTCTCCTTTCAGTACCTCCTCTCAAACTCCACTCTGAACTGCCTTCTACAATGCCAGGAATCTCTTTAAATAGACCCCGGAGGGTTAAGGACTAGGAATACATTCTAGAAACTACTAGTAGGCATCCACCGACCAAATAGAAGGCTCTAGAAGCTATGTTAGAAGTCGGCGCAAATCTAGAAGAATCTAGAAACGGTAACCAAACTTTCAGGAGGCATAACTTTTGAACCGTAGCTCTGATTGACGAACCGTTTACATTTTTGAAAAGCTCTCAAAGCGCTCTATAGCCCTATGGATAGGCTTCGCTCATCCTCCATTTTTTGGCCCTTTTGAGGTCATTTAATACCCCTAACCTGACTTTGCAGCATTCTCAAGAGGTCTCCAAAACTCAAAAAACTGTAATAACTTTCAAAACATGGGGCCTTTTGACCTGATTCTTTTTTTGGAATGCTCTAAATCACAATTACATTCATCTGGCCAATTCACACCTTCTAGTTTACCAAAATGATGGCCCAATTACATGCTCCTATTTTTTTGGGATTTTCTAGCACACTGATAGTGGAACTATGAGAGTTGGAACCTTTATTTGACCCAAATGGGTGTCCAAAAATGAAAACACATGAAACAGAAACTAAGTCTAAGTACATTTTTTTGGGTGACACAGGATTTCCCTTATACCTCTGGATGCTCCTACATCAGACACCCAAGGTAGATTGAAAAGTGACCCTGTCACTTTATGAATGGTAGAGGAAATCCTAAATGGGAAACCTCAGCTACTGAAATCCAAGTTGAGTCCTTGATTGATCGTCCTTTCCATTTGACCAAATACTCTTCATACTGTCTGTTTCTGGTACTCCTACCCACACAATGATCTAGAATGTCTTCTATCTCCTCCTTCTTAGAAGCAAGAATTGGACATGGCTCTAACACCAGCTCCTCATCTACACCATCATCATGATACTCTGTTAAATCTGCAATGTTGAAAATGGGAGAAATGTGAATACCATCTGGCAGCTCCACCTCATATGCATTTCCTGAGTCATGTTTCTTCAAAATTTTGCAAGGGCCAAATTTCTTCATTTTTAGCTTGTTGTAAGTACCGGCTGGAAATCTTTCTTTTCTTAAGTGCACCATGACTAGATCCCCTACTTGGAATTCTTTATGTCTTCTCCTTTGATCAGCCCTAGCTTTATACTCTTGATTCATCTTGGTAATGTGTGTCTGAACCTCCTCATGTAGATGCTTGATATGTTCAGCAAATTCTTCCGCTTCAGCATTTGTCCTCTCCCCTTGCTCTATCTTCCTTAATTCTGGTGCAGTCCTTGGGCTATTCCCATATACAATTTGGAATGGTGATTTTCCAGTACTCCTATTTATAGAGTTATTGTAAGAAAACTCTGCTTGTGGTAGAATCAAATCCCATCCCTTGGGCTTATCCCCAACTAAACATCTCAACAAATTGCCCAAACTTCTGTTTACCACTTCTGTTTGGCCATCAGTTTGTGGGTGATGCATGGAACTGAATTTCAAGTCGATTCTTAACTTTTTCCAAAATGTCCTCCAAAAATACCCCAAAAATTTAGTATCCCTATCAGAAACTATACTCCTTCGAAGTCCATGTAGTCTTACCACCTCTTTGAAAAACAAGTCTGTAATATGGACAGCATCATGAGTTTTGTGGCATGGAATGAAATGTGCCATTTTGGAGAACCTATCAACCACCACGAATACTGAGTCATTACCCCTTTGTGTCCTTGGAAATCCAAGAACAAAATCCATACTTATGTCCTCCCATGGCCTTGATGGAATAGGCAGTGGTTGATATAGGCCAGTATTGTGACTAAACCCCTTGGCAACTTGACAAACCTGGCAACTCTGTACAAACTTCTTTACATCCTATGAAATTTGAGGCCAAAAATAATGTTCTCTAAGAATGGCAATGGTCTTATCTCGACCAAAATGTTCTGCCATCCCTCCACTGTGTTTCTCCTTAATTAGATTTTCCCTCATGGAACTCCTTGGAATGCACAATTGACTACTCTTGAACAACATGCCATCCTAAATCAAATAGTCTAACCACTTGGTTCTATCTACAGCAATAGGTTCTTTACAAGCTTTCCATGCTTCAGAAAAATCAGGATCCTTGGGGTACAAATTCTTGAGTTCATCAAACCCAACTACTTCAACTTGCATTATTGTAAGCAACAACTATCTCCTACTTAGTGCATCTGCAACCCTATTAGATTTTCCACTTCTATGCTTCAACACAAATCTATAACTCTGTAAGAATTCTACCCACTTCATATGCCTCTGATTCAATTTACCTTGGCTATTTAGGTACTGTAATGCCTGATGATCAGTATAGAAAACAAATTCTTTTGGCAATAAATAATGCCTCCATTTCTTTAAGGCCTAAACTATTGCATAGAACCCTTGATCATAAACAGAATACTTCTTCTTTGCATCATTCAATTTTTCACTAAAATATGCAATAGGCTTACCTTCTTGGCTTAATACAGCCCCAATAGCACTGCCACTGGCATCACAATCCACCTGGAAAACCTTTCTAAAATCTGGAAGTGCCAACATAGGTTGTTCTGTTACCTTCTTCTTTAGCAATTCAAAACTTCTCGCAGCTACTACAGTCCATTTGAACTCTTTTCTATCCCCTCTTATTGTATCAGTTAGGGGTGCACATATGCCATTGAAATTCTTAATAAACTTCCTGTAAAAACTAACAAGACCATGAAATGATCTTACCTCAGTAGCAGACCTTGGAGTAGGCCATTCCAAGATGGCTTTTACCTTCTCTGGATCCATTTTGAGACCTTTGGGTGATATAACAAACCCCAAATAGACTAACTCCCTTTTTGCAAAGATACACTTCTTCAGATTAATTAATAGTTTCTCTTCCCTTAGCCTTTCAAGGACACTACAAATATGCAGTAAATGTTCTTCCAAAGTCTTGCTGAAAATTAAAATATCATCCAAATAAACAATAACAAATTTTTCCAAGAACTTCTTAAGTACCTCATTCATGAGCCGCATGAAGGTGCTTGGGGCGTTCATCAATCCAAAGGGCATGACTAACCACTCATAAAGACCCTCTTTGGTCTTGAAGGCTATTTTCCGCTCATCTCCTTCTTGAATCCGTATCTGATGATAGCCACTCTTGAGATCTATCTTTGTGAAGTACTGAGCTCTACTCAAGTAGTCCATAAGATCATCCATCCTTGGCAAAGGAAATTGGTACTTGATGGTTATCCTATTTATAGCTCAAGAATCTATACACATCCTCCACTCTCCATCCTTCTTTGGTGCAAGTACTACAGGTACTGCACATGGACTCAGGTTCTCTCAAATCAAGCCCTTCCTCAACAGCTCCTGAACCTATCTATTTAGCTCCTCTGTTTCAGTAGGAGTCATCCTGTGAGAAGCCTTGTTAGGCAAACTAACTCCTAGAATCAGATCTATTTTATGACTGATTTATCTTACTGGTAGCAATCCATCTAGAACATTATCAGAGATAATATGTCCAAATTCTCCTAGTAAATCTGAAACTTCAAGTGGTATTTCACTACTACCTTCTTTATCTTTCCTAGGAATCAAAGCATAGCACATATGCTGATGTTTCATGCCATCTAAAAACTTCCTTTCATCAACAAGACAAATCCTAGCACTGCTACATACCTTTTCACCTTCCTTTTTCATGGGCTTCAATTTTTGGCGAACTCCATCCTTTGTCAGAGAGTATGTGTTTGCATGTCCATCATGTACTACATATCTATCAAATTTCCATGGTCTACCCAACAATAGATGGCAAACATCCATTGAAATAACATCGCAGAGAACTTCATCATGGTAACTCCCAATTTTGAATTTCACTAAACATTGTTCACTTCTGAGGACCTTATGATCATCTTTTACCCAAGCAATCTGATAGGGTTGGGGATGTTTCTCCCTCTTAAGCTTCAACTTAGAGACCATCTCTTCTAATACCAAGTTATCAGTGCTACCACCATCAATGATCATGTCACAACATTTATCCTCACACTTGCATCTGGTACGAAACAAACTCCTCTGTTGTCCTAGTTCAATCTCACCACTTAGTAGGACTCTTTCATTTACCAAGGTCTCTCCTCTTTCTGCATCCTCTAAATGTGATGATTGTGCATCCTCATCCACATGAGCAACCCTAGCTTGGCCCTCAGCTCTCCTATCTGTCCTTCCTTGTCATTGAGGGCATTCAAAGGAACGATGACCTTCTTCATTGCAATGGAAACAGGTACCACAGAAGCTGCCTCTTCCTTGTCCATGTCCTCTACCTCTTCCTCTTTGATTTCCAAAGTCTTGATCATGGAAGCGGTTGAAACCCTCATTCCTCTGGTTCCTACTAGTACCCACATCTTCAATTTTCTTTTGGGTTTCATTGCAGCATCCAGATGATCTACCGCTTCCCCTTCCTCCTTAATCGCACCCTCTTTGTCTTTCTTCAAACCTTTTATTCAGCTTCTCTTCAACTCATAGGGAAAACTGGTATGCCTCTTCAACGCTGGTCATTCTTACCTGACTTAATTCCTCCTGGATGCTAGGTCACAACCCACTGATATAACGAGCAACCTTCTCCTTATTTGCTTCTGCATGCCCTGCTCTAATGAAGAGTTGGTAAAATTCCTCTGTATATTCTTGGACTGATCTTCCTACTTGCTTTAACCCATGCATCTTCTTAAACAAATCAAGCTCATAGTCCACAAGAATGAATTGCTTCTTCAATTTGTCCACCATGTGATCCCATCTTGTGATCTTCTCCTTTCCTCTTCTGTTTCTTTCCAATTGAACCTCTTGCCACCAAATTTTGGCATGGCCTTTCAGTTTGGCCTTTGCAAACTTAACCCTATCTAGGTCCCTGATATCCTCATACTCAAAGTATTCTTCCAGTTCATTGATCCAATTGATCAACTCATCCGGTTTTAGATTTCCTGAAAATACACCCACTTCAATTGTAGGTCTTTTCCCAAACTTAGTAATGGCCCTAAAATGCCTTTCCTTTGCATGATTCAGAACTTCCCCATCAAATTCCCCTTTTGGTCCCATTTCTTCTTCTTCATTTTCATCCTCACTGTCGTCACCTGCAGCAACATTTGCTCCTCTACGGAGCTCCTCTTGCAATGCCTGTACCTGCCTTTGGAGGGCTCTAACCTCCTCAAGATTAATAGCTCTGGCCCTTCTTCCATGCTCTCTTCATGGAGGCATCTTCTAACTCGAACCCACAACCACACAGTCCTGGTGCAAACTGCCTCACAATCGACGCTCTGTCTACACACTCAGGAAAATCGGCTCTGATACCACTTGATGGGAACACAACCCAAGAATAGAATGGACACAACAGAAGAAGGGAAATTGTATTAACTGAAAAATAAGCCAGTACATCTAGTACAGAGAAAATAAACTTCAAAACATGCCCTAAGGGCTTACAATAGCATAAATGTGGAGATAATTTCTCTTTTTAGTACCTCCTCTCAAACTCCACTCCAAACTGCCTTCTACAATGCTAGGAACCTCCTTAAATAGACCCCAGAGGGTTCAGGACTAGGAATACATTCTAG
Organism: Cupressus sempervirens; assembly: GCA_028749045.1. Lineage (NCBI taxonomy): Eukaryota > Viridiplantae > Streptophyta > Pinopsida > Cupressales > Cupressaceae > Cupressus > Cupressus sempervirens. The sequence continues at coordinate 202,816,659 of CM053792.1, forward strand.
AAAGTGCTAGTAGGCATCCACTGACCAAATAGAAGGCTCTAGAAGCTATGTTAGAAGTCGGCGTAAATCTAGAAGAATCGAGAAACAATAACCAAACTTTCGGGAGGCATAACTTTTGAACCGTAGCTTCGATTGACGAACCGTTTACATTTCTAAAAATATCTCGAAGTGCTCTATAGCCCTATGGATAGGGTTTGCTCATCCCCCATTTTTTGGCCTTTTTGAGGTCATTTAATGCCCCTAACCTGACTTTGAAGCATTCTTAGGAGGTCTCCAAAACCCAAAAAATTGCAATAACTTTCAAACCGTGGGGCCTTTTGACTTGATTCTTTTTCTGGAATGCTCTAAATCACAATTACATTCATCTGGCCAATTCACACCTTCTAGTTTACCAAAATGATGGCCCAATTACATGCTCCTATTTTTTCAAGATTTTCTAGCACACTGATAGTGGAACTGTGAGAGTTGGAACCTTTATTTGACCCAAATAGGTTTCCAAAAATGAAAGCACATGAAATAGAAACTAAGTTTAAGTACATTTTTTTGGGTGACACAAGATTTCCCTTATACCTCTGGATGCTCTTGCATCAATAAGGTTGGTTTATTTTTTATTGGCAATCTTAAGGAGAAACTATGAAGAATAGGACAATAGAGGTGAAGTTTGAAGAGTTTGGTAAAGAGTGATTACTTGAGGACATGCCAAGCATATCAGTGATGGATATAAAAATAGAGGCTAGTTAATGAACCAGCAGATGAGTGAATGGATGTATGCATTTTCAATGTGAGCTGTACTTTATAGATTAAATCTATTATTACATTCTAATCATTGTATTAGTCAAAATCATTTAATCAAGGTTGACCTAGCTATAATTTTGTAAATCCTTTAATCAAGGGGACATTCTAATTGAATGATCCAAATTCCTCTGATGGGGCCACTCCTAACAAGGTGACTAAATCCTTTAACAAGGTCACATTTAACAGTGTGTTGTTAAACTTTTAACATAGTTGGCTCTTAACCGAGTTCACTTTAGAAGAGTGGGCAATTGGTAGCATGTTAATTGGTGGTTTTTCCCAAATTAGGTTTCCACATTAAATCTTGGTGTCAAAGTGTTTTTGATTAAGGAAAACAGGCTTTAAAATGGCCCTAAAACCCAAACAAAGAAAGTACAGTGAAACAGTGCAACAAAAAAGGCTACAGAGAGCCCGAACATAAAAGAACAAATAACTCCCTAAAAAAGAAATAAATAGGAAAAATCTAGGGAGAGATGCCAAAAAACTAGGGCAGCCCGCAAAAGGCTAGGGCACTTAGACAAGCCTCTCAACATTTCAGCAGTGTTGATCTTGAGCTCAGTTAACTTGCCTGCCACCTCCTTCATCTCAATAAGCTCCTGATTAGGGGTCGGGGTATCTTTTTTCCTAGTGCTTCATCTGGTTCGTTTCCTGGCTCCTTCATCAAGAGTCCTATCCCTAAGGCTAGTGTCTAGATCCTACTTCCTGTAGATGTTTTGGTCATCCACAAAGTGAATGAACTTCTTGATGTTCTCATTGTCCTTAAGGATGTTAGTACTCTGCTCAACTATGCCTTCCATAGTCCTATCCATCTTAAGAGTTGTGGTATTTAATTCATCCACTCTTCTGTCCATACTTTTTTCATCTTCACTGACCGTGTTCTTTAGGTTGTAGGTCTCCCTTTACAGAGTACTCAATCTATGTTTAAGGTCAAGGATTTCATGGAAAAGCCATTTAGTGGTCCAGTAGCTATCCACTTCACTATTTTTTGCATTTTTGAGAACATCCATGTCCGAGTTATCCCTAGTAATGTCACTAAGGATAACCAGACCCAGATCAATTAACTCCTCCAGTTTGATTCTACCCTCCTCATTTTCTCTAACCTAGGTTCTGATAAGTTCCCTTTTGATACCCAACTTAGCCGAGGCATTGTCAAAGTTCCTCCACACCACTTTCCTATCCTTCCTTGTAACCAAGCATATGTAAGTGGTAGTACCTACATCCTCATAGCCCTATTTAGGTTCCACCCTATCAATGGGGACTTCCTCCTATTTCTCCTTATTATCCTATGAGGTATTCTTTTTGTGCTTTCCAGTCCTTGTAGCCTTCTTCTCTTTGTTGGCTAGCACTTTAATAGTTATGGTTCTTTTGCTCTTTCTTCATTATGTACCTTCCCCCTCCCTGATGTTCTCCTCTGCCTCTATACTTTCACCTCCCATGCCCATCCCTTCTTCCTGTTCATTGTAGCCCCTGTCCAAAGAGGTGTCAATATCCTAAGTGGGTTCGGGGAGTGCATTTTTCTCTTTTCTATCAGTGAGGGTTTTTTTTCCAAAGCCCCTCTATAGGATCTCTAGGTCCTCCGAGTCCATATCTCTATATCTAAAGGTGAGTACATCTTCTATGACTCATTAGAGTCCCCTTTGATTTTCTTGCCCTCTTTCCTATCTTTGACATGTTTACTAATAGACCTGGGTTTAAAGTATTCATAGATTAACAGTAGCAACCCCTCATGGAGTGTTGGGTTCCTTATTCTCTTATCTTCGTACTCATTAATATTCTCACTCAAGGAAGAATAAAGGTAAAAGGGGATAGAGATTTTTGCCCCATACCTGAAATGGTTGAGCAACACAAAATGATATGTGCAAATGCAGTCAAACCTAGTGTCAAGAGTAATATACTTGATAATGGCTTGAAGCACGAATCTCCACAGAGGCTTGATTGATTTCAAGACGTAGTGGGTGCCCTTCTTCACCAATGCCTATTTCTCCTCTTGGTTCTTTGTGAACTCCATGACTTCTTGCCCAGAGACCTTCTGATCTCTATAGAATTTCTTTCCTATAATATGTATGTTGGTGACATGGGAGATGATTTCTTTCATGACAGAGAACTGCACCTCATCAATTTCAGCCATACCCTCATTCCAATTTTTGTCCATGCTTTTGGTTACCAAGGGTTTCCATCTGTGAAGGTGATCTATAGCTCATTATTTCACCCTTCTTCAGAATGTTCCACACCTTAGTTCTTCTTTTCCACTTCTGGGCTTCATCCTCTGACTCCCTTCTGTGTTGTTCCCTGGCCATGGTGTTCTCCTCACCATTGTCTCTGTAACTAGTAACCTTCTCAACCTCCAAGTATTCGGCTCTCCTCATTTTCTTACCACTTATTTCCTCCTTGTGAATTTTGTTCCTTCCCATGGTACTTGACATGGGTTGATGGATATTGTAGATATGGAAAGTACGAGAAATATCATACTTCCACCTCACAACTCTATGTAGTCCCCATAAAAAATTGATTATCATATTAAGTTCGCACATGTTAGTACTGATCTTAGCCCACAAACAACTAACTTTCATTATGGGATTTAATTATTCCCAATCTGCCTAGGATACGATCCCTCTCGATGACTTCATTAACTTCTGACATGATGTCATTTCCATCCATCCATTTGGCCACCTCATTATGCTTCATAGCCTAATTTTCCAACCTGTCTACTACATTGTTGGCCTCATGGTACTCATGTGCTACGTAGGTTTTTTCAAATGTTTGGAGGTCCTAGATGCATTCACAAATAATATTGGAAATAGTCCAAGTTAGCTTATTTCTGACATTAAGGCAATCAATAATGTTTTTAGAGCCTCCTTCTAACCAAAGAAAATTCACTTCCATTTCTTTGGCTAACTTGATAGTCTAATACGCCACAATGGCATCAGCATAATGATTAGTTTGACTCCCAATGGGGGCAGCGAGAGTAGCAATACCTTTCTCATGCCCATTCCTTATGATGCCACCAACCCTAGCCTTTCTCGGGTTGCCTTTAGCAGCCTCATCAAAATTAGCCTTGAACCAGCCCTCAGGTGAAAGAGACCAACAGCATCCCTCTCTTTAATCTGTGACTCTAGTTTGAAGAGTAGGAATGGGGTCTCTAGAGTTGGTGAAATTTTCCAACAAACCATTGAAACATTTATGAAAAACTACCTTCGAGTTCGACTGCTTGTCCTTGAAGATACAATTGTTCTGTTCCTTCCAAGATCCCCAACACACATGGGGTAATGCCCATAGCTATAAAATCTTGGAATCCATATCATCCAACCCAGATTGCCATTGGACAAAGAGCTCCAGAATATTGGAAGGAAAACACCAGGATGGATTAAAAAAGGACAAGAGAAGAGACCAGATAGAAATAATGAAATGGTAGTGTAAAAATAGATCATTTACACTCTCACTGTTATTCTTACATAAAATACACCTATTGGGAATCATGTTACCTCTTTTGGTGAGGTTATCCATAGTGAGGATGCAATTATGGAGCATGATCTAGAAGAAAATGTTGATCTTTGGAATAAGGCCCGAGAACCAAGCTTTTGCCTAAACAGGGGCCCGGTCCTAAGATTGCAGAGACTCGTAGCCAAAGGCCATAGAGCAAAGACCATTTGCAGTCTCTCACCAAAAAATGGCATCTTTCTTATTAGATAAAGGAATATGTATGATCAAGTCCATCAATGGTTTTAGATCTCCAAACACCTCAATCAGGTCAATCCACCTATTGTGGACTCTATAGTCACTCACCTTGCTCCCAAATCTTTTCGTGCTGACATTAGCCCATCTATTGAAAGCCTCAATATCTCAGAGAGGACCAAAGCTGAACCAATCATCAAGCCAAAAGTTGATGTCTTCCCCATTACCCACAAGCCACTTGGCTTTGCCAAAAGCTAAATTGTTATTTTTCAGAAGACCATTCCAAATGAAAGAACCACTGGGGTCAGACACCCTATTGATGAATTGTTTAAGATTGAGGTTATTAGAATGCTATATTAACAAAGAGCTAAGAAATTGCATGAAAATTTTATTTTATGATATGATATTTAGAGAAAGTTATTTTTTGAGATTAATTAAGTTATTTGAAATCAATAAAAGTTGAATTGGTACATCTAGATCTGAGGATAATTTATTCACCCCCCCCCCCCCCCCACCCAAAATTAAGCTCATCACCAGCCTCAATATCAACACTCTTCTGAATGTTGGCCTTTTCCTCCAAGTTATTCATTTTGTCCTTTATATCCATGACTTCATGAAAAATCCATTTATTACACCTAAAATTAATCAGGAGGTTGTTACGAACATTGTTGAGAATGTCCAAAGTTGGATCTTTGCTAGAGTCACTCGGTATCAGCATAGAGGGGTCAATGAGCTCCCTAAGATCCACTTCACCTCCCTCATCCATTTTTACCCCCAACTCAATCTTCTCTTTAGAAATACCCAATCTCACTGAATCTATATTGAAGTTTTTTCACATGTAACCCTCGTCTCCTTAGGAGTATCCCACAAAGAGGATTTAGTAGGAATCTCAAGAAGAGGATCCTAAATCAAAATACCAAGAAAAAAAGTAGTAGAAATTTTCACTTCTCTACAACCTTCAAAAGAACCTAGAAGGTTTTGGTAGACTCTTAATAGGAGGCTCCAAACCTAGTTTATTCCCTTCCCTACTCATGTAATGTCCCTTTACTGATTTTTTATGATATTTCCAGCCTCAAATCATAACTTTAAAATCAAACACCCAATATTACAAAGATCTGCCAATTTTCCAATAAAACCCAAATCGGGTATGTCCAAATTAGTGCCAAAAACTTCACAACTTCACAAATTATTAATAAATCTGAAAATGGACATTTTTACAAAAATTTCAGCAGCATAACAGCCTACAAAATGAAATTTCCAGATTTGTATAGCCCTTACACAACAGATCACAAATGTAGGGCAAAACTATGCTCAATCGGGCTCCCGAAATTAACACAAAAATACCCGGAAACACCACAAAACACTCATAAATTATCTCAGAAGTTTAATCACGACCCAATACATATATTCAGCTCTATTTTAACATCATAAAGTCTGAAATACAACAGCAAACCAAACTGATATGAAACACTCAACTGAAAACCCAAATTCAAACCAAAAATAACCCCGAAAACACCCAAATCGGCACTATTCAGCACAAGGGAAAACTCTGTATGAGCATGCACATGGAATGGCTTCAAAATCCCATCCTTAGCCTTCCTGGAAACCTGCAAACTCCCGTTCTTGGGTCTCCTTCTCCACAGGTTTGGCAGCCTCTGAAGAACAAGAAAATTAGCAAGAATCAAGATGTAGAATGAGCCCAAAATGCCTCCAAACCCCTTTTAAAGAGGGCATAACCCTAACTCACGTCCAACAGGGGTTAATAAAATATAATTTAATAATAATTTTTATTTATTAGTCCATTGGTTTCCAAAAATTAACCCCTTTTTCCGAAATTTCACCTTTTTGGAACCTGCCTGCCTTAACAAAGTTTATTTTTTTTAATTATTTGAATAGGGGACATGACAAGTCCTCCCCTCCCAAATATTGCTTGTCCTCAAGCAATGAAGGTTGGAATTCTCAAGAATATGTTCTCCTTCCCAAGTTGCATCCTCTAGTGGTAATCCTTTCCATTTGACCAAATGCTCTATGATGCTCCTATTTCTCAACCTTTTCTCTCTTGTATCCAAAATCTCTTCTGGTATCAAAACTAATTTCCCTTCATCATCAAGAGGTGGTAATTCTGTAGATACTATGGTTTGCTGGCCTAGAACCTTCTTTAAGCAAGATACATGAAAAATATTATGTATTTTGCTGTTTGGTGGGAGCTCCAATTCATAAGCTACCTCTCCTACCTTCTTGATGATTTTATAAGGCCCATAGAACCTTGGCTTGAGTTTCTCTGCCCCACTTCTCTTCAAGGTGCTCTACTTATATGGCTGCAACCTAACAAATACCAAATCTCCCACCTCAAAAGATCTTTCAATCCTTTTCCTGTCAGCATATATCTGTTGTTGGTTTTGTGCATGTTGTAGATTATCCTTGAGGGACCTTATTATGTCTTGGCTTTGCTTGATGAAATCACTTGCTGCGGGTACTCTGCTATCGAAAAGTATTAGATCAACAAAGGAAAGGGCATCATAACCATAAAGAGCATGAAAAGGAGGCATACCAATAGACATGTGATGAGATGTATTGTAACAATACTCCCCTAGGTGTAACCATTTCACCCAAGCATGTTGTTGATTTGAAACATAGTTCCTCAAATATCCTTCTATCCATTTATTAACTATCTCTGTTTGTCCATCTGTTTGAGGGTGATAGCTAGTACTGGGAGTGAGTTCAGTTCCTGCCAAATGAAAGAGCTCCTTCCAAAAAGAGCTGAGGAATCTACTGTCCCGGTCACTAACAATGTTTCTAGGCAAACCATGTAATCTAAAAATTTCCTTGAAGAACAATTCGGCCACTTGTGATGCCTTGAAATCAGATGTGATAGGAAAGAAATGTGCATACTTAGTTAGTCTATCTACTACCACATATATGCAATCCTTACCTTGAACCTTGGGCAACCCAGTGATGAAATCCATGGAAATACTTTCCCATTTTTGTTCAGGAATAGGAAGTGGCTGCAACAACCCTGCAGGAAAATTTTGCTCACTCTTGCTTTGTTGGCATACCATACATTCCTTAATGTGTTTAAGGACATCCTCCTTCATACCCTTCCATGAAAACCACTCTCGAATTTTCCTGTATGTCTTGAAGTATCCCTGGTGACCAGCCAAAGGTGTGTCATGAAAGGCCCTCAATATCCTCTCCTTAGTTTTTGACCCTGGCACTAAGAAGATCCTGTTCTTGTAATAAATCAATTCATCAACAAATTTGTACCTGTTATCATCCACTAACTTATCCAAAATCTTGGTGGCAAATGAATCTTTAGCATACTCTAAAATTATGGAGACTTTCCAATCAGCAGAGATAGATGATAAGGAACACAAAGTGGGCTTTCTTGAGAGAGCATCAGCAACCACATTATTCTTTCCTTTCATGTATTCAATATCAAAATCATAAGCTTGCAATTTGCTTACCCATTTTTGTTGACGATCATTCAAATCCCTTTGGTTCAAGAAGAACCTGAGGCTATTATGGTCTGTCTTTACAATGAATCTCCCACATACCAAATATTGTCTAAACTTATGAAGTGCATGCATGATTGCCAACATTTCCTTATCATAGATGGAGTACCCTTTCTCTGATTGATTTAATTTTTGACTCTCAAATGCTATTGGATGTCCCCTTTGAGTTAGGACAGCCCCTATACCTTCTCCCAAAGCATCACATTCAACAACAAAAGGTAAAGAGAAATCTGGAATTGCAAGCACAGGGCATGAACTCATTACCTCCTTAAGCTTATCAAATGTTTTTTGTGCCTCTTCTGTCCAAACAAAAGCTCCTTTCTTTGTCAAATCAGTCAAGGGAGCAGCAAGCTGAGAAAATCCCTTGGCAAATCTCCTATAGTAGCTACACAACCCGAAGAAACCTCTCAACTGTGTAAGATTAGTGGGTGGAGGCCAATCCAAAATTGCCTGGATTTTTTGTTGATCAACCTGTACTCCTTTAGAGCTTATAATATGTCCCAAATATAGGATCTCTGTCAAACCAAACTCACATTTAGATAGCTTAGCATAGAAGGATTGCTGCTCCAAGATTCCCAAAACAGTGTCTATGTGCTTTAGATGCTCTTCCCATGTTTTACTGTATATCAAGATATCATCAAAAAATACCAAAACAAATTTTTGAAGATGCTGACTGAATACCTTATTCATACAAGATTGGAATGTTGCTGGTGCATTAGTGAGTCCAAATGGCATAACAAGAAATTCAAAGTGCCCATAGTGACATCTGAAAGCAGTCTTTTCCACATCTTCACTCCTCATTCGGATTTGATGGTAGCCTGATCTTAAGTCAATTTTTGAGAAGTATACAGCACCATGTAACTCATCAATGAGTTCATCTATGCGTGGTATGGGATACCTATTTTTTATGGTCTTCTTGTTTAGAGCCCTGTAGTCTATACACATTCTCATTGTACCATCCTTTTTCTTGACAAGTACCACAGATGATGCAAATGGACTAGAGCTAGGCCTTATGAATCCCATGTCCAGGAGTTCTTTAATAGTTTTTTCAATTTCTTCCTTATAACCTCTTGGATGGCGGTATGGGGTTGTTATAACTGGTTTGGCACCCTGTTCTAACTCTATAACATGCTCAAAACCTCTATCTGGTGGTAATCCTGGAGGCAAGTCATTGAAAACTATACTATGCTTATCAAGAATATTTTGAATTTCAAAATGGAAATTACCTTGATTCTTGGGAGAGCTTGTTGGTTGGATTATGACTCCTGCTGCCCATGTTACTTGTCCTCTTCGAAAAGTCCTCTCCATCCTCTTTGCAGAGACCGCCTTAGGTGCTCCATTCGATAACCCTCTCAATATGACTTCTTTCCCATTGGAATGAAATTTAAACTCCATAGTTTGATGGTTCATGTAATAGCCTCCGATAGAGTGCAACCATTGAACACCCAATACAAGATCTGTCTCCCCAATACCAACCACATAGAAGTCATCACATAACTCATAATCTCCTAAGGTCATCTTGAGTTGTTTCACCACCCGTGTGCAAGGCATAGTGAATCCATCAGCTACAATAACATTGAATCCCTCAAAATCTTCTGCTTTAAGCCCTCTTTTCATGACAAATCCCTCATCAATAAAATTGTGAGTTGCCCCACTATCAAGAAGAACAGTCAACCTTTGCCCTGCTAGTACCCCTCGAATTCAGAAGGGATGGTATCTTGGGACTCCTGATAATGCTGCTAAAGTGCCATCCTTGCTGATTTCTTTTACTTTCTCTTCTTCTACCTCCTCCTTAGTATCATGAAATTCCTCATGCTCATCTAAATTAGATTCTGAAGCAACTTCAATATAGTGCACTTGACCTTTCCCCAAACATCTGTGTCCTGGAACCCATGGTTCTCTACAAGTAAAACAAAGCTTTTTCCTTCGTAATTCACTCCTAGTCTCTTCATCTACCTTCTTTTTTGCCACATTTGTCACATCTTTTGGTGGTAGTGTTGGGAAAGTCTTTTTCTGAAAATTTCCCTTATGTTGCCAAAGATTTGGGGGTTTTTGATTAGTGATTGATTTCATAGGCACGCAAGTTTCAAGTTGCAAGCTTCTTTTGATAGCTTCCTGTAAGGTTGAGGGTGAGAAAGCCTTAACCAAACCCTTAACAGAATCTTCTAAACCATCAAGAAAAAGATAAACGATCCTCTTTTCACTCATATCAGGTACCATAACAGCCACTTTTTGAAATTCTTCTATATACTCATTAACTGATTTGGTTTGCTTCAACTTTGACAATTCTTTAAAGTACTCTTCATCATCCTTGAGGTCAAATCTATCTATCACCCTTTGACTGAAATCTTCAAATGTAGTTACCTGATCGTGACCTTGAGTAGTCATTCCATGATACCATCAATCATAGGCTGCATCTTCCAAGTGTAGACTTGCAAATTGAATAGCATCACTCTCTTTCATGGGGTTAAGTGTGAAGAAAGTTTGTAATTTTTGTAGCCATGCTCTAGCTGAAATTTTATTTGTTCCATCAAAAGTAGGCGCTGTAAACTTGCTTATTTTATTTTTGAGCTCTCTTCCACTTGTGTCATGCTCCCTCCTATTCTCTTTCTTGGGCATCAAAGCGTTCATCATATCCACATATTCTCTAAAAGGAACTGAACTACGAAAGTCATCATCTAAGCCATTGTAAGTAGCTCTTAATGTAATCAAATTACCTGTAACCTCTTCCACTGGATTAATGGCTGGATTTGGTACTGGTGGCTCATCTGCAGGCAAGAAAATAGATTTGGTTGATTTAGATGGTGTGGATCTCCCATTTCTCGGCTCCTCTGAAGTGCTCCCTTTCTCATTAATAGATGCAATTCCTTGTAATTTTTCTGTCAATATTCACAAAGCCTCTCTAGTTTTCGCCAAACCATCCACTGTTTGCTTCTGAGTATTTTGGATGTCTTGGAAGAATTTCTTTGCCATCTCATCTGGATCAGCCATACTTTTTTCTTCCTTGGATTTTGTACTTTTGCTTTCAACTGGGGGTTTGATCAAAATTTCTTTATTCTTTTCTCGCTGCAAATATCTTTTTTCTCTTTCACTTAGTTGCATGCAATCATAAAATATGACATGCAAGATCTGGGTAGTTATTAAAACTTGACATGCAAGATCTGGGTAGTTGTTAAAACTGACATGCAACTTCTACAAACCCTCAGGCTGGCAAGATCACGGCTCTGATACCACTGTAATGTCCCTTTACTGATTTTTTATGATATTTCCAGCCTCAAATCAGAACTTTAAAATCAAACACCCAATATTACAAAGATCTGCCAATTTTCCAATAAAACCCAAATCGGGTATGTCCAAATTAGTGCCAAAAACTTCACAACTTCACAAATTATTAATAAATCTGAAAATGGACATTTTTACAAAAATTTCAGCAGCATAACAGCCTACAAAATGACATTTCCAGATTTGTATAGCCCTTACACAACAAATCACAAATGTAGGGCAAAACTATGCTCAATTGGGCTCCCGAAATTAACACAAAAATGCCCAGAAACACCACAAAACACTCATAAATTATCTCAGAAGTTTAATCACGACCCAATACATATATTCAGCTCTATTTTAACATCATAAAGTCTGAAATACAACAGCAAACCAAACTGATATGAAACACTCAACTGAAAACCCAAATTCAAACCAAAAATAACCCCGAAAACACCCAAATCGGCACTATTCAGCACAAGGGCAAACTCGGTATGAGCATGCACATGGAATGGCTTCAAACTCCCATCCTTAGCCTTCCTGGAAACCTGCAAACTCCCGTTCTTGGGTCTCCTTCTCCACAGGTTTGGCAGCCTCTGAAGAACAAGAAAATTAGCAAGAATCAAGATGTAGAATGAGCCCAAAATGCCTCCAAACCCCTTTTAAAGAGGGCATAACCCTAACTCACGTCCAAGAGGGGTTAATAAAATATAATTTAATAATAATTTTTATTTATTAGTCCATTGGTTTCCAAAGATTAACCCCTTTTTCCGAAATTTCACCTTTTTGGAACCTGCCTGCCTTGACAAAGTTTATTTTTTTTAATTATTTGAATAGGGGACATGACAACTCATGGGCTTCATGACCACTTTGACATGTTTCTTACCACTTGTAGAATTCAAACCCTTCCTCTTCTTCCTACCCTCCAACTCCTTATTGTTCATCTCCATGTCATCATCATCCTCATTATACTCCTCATCAGAGAAGATGACCATTTTAGTTACTTCTTTTGTTAAACCAGAGTCTTTAACCTCTTTCTTCACCTTCTTCATCGGGCTCTCCAACTTCTTATTCTTCCTTTTATAGGTATAGATCTCCATCTCCTCCAAGTGTATATCATCACTTTCTTCATTATCTAACCAATCTTATTGAGAATCAAACTCCCTAGACTATGCCTCCATCTCATCATCTTCATGAACAGATTTACCTCCCTTGTCTAGGGCCACACGTTCCTCCTCATCCTTTGGAAACTCTTCCACGGCAGCATCCAAGACTTTCTTGTCTCTATAAAAAGATTTCCGAACAATTGGGATGCCTGTCACGTGTGAAATAAGCTCTTCATTAATGGTGTAGATACTCCCAAAATTCTCTAGTGGCCCTTCATTCTAACCTTTGATAAATAACTCAGCAACCTCAAGCTTGCCACCATGCAGTCTCTTCATGAAAGGAGTTAATCCCCCATTCATCAGAATCTCCCACACCTTGGTACTCCTCCATCATTTATCACACTTTGGCAGTTCTCTTCTCCTTTTTTGGCCTCCCATGTCGTAAATGTACACCGTAGAATAGTCGTTAGAAACTAGAGAACAAAATTTTCACTAAAGAGCTAGGTAAAAATAGAAATGAAATGTAGGGCCTTCAAAAATACCCAAAAAATTGTACCATCTTCATCAGTTAAAATAAGTCCTTCCTTTCCATGCATCATATCATAATCAATACATGGCATACTTCCAAAGGTATATAAACGTCACCCATCCACCTCATCTCTTGGTTAATTCTCACAGTCACATTGGTTATGGAACTCAACCACGATGTTCGATTTAAGGTACAAATGGTAAACAAATTAACTATCTAAAGTTCTTAGAATATCCAAAATATCCTCAATAATATTGTCAATGGTCCATAACAGTTTGGAATTCCCTTTTAAACAATTTATAATATTATTCGAATCACCCTACAACCAAAGTTTAGAAACTCCCACATCTTTAGTCAATCTAGTGGCTTGGGATTATGTGTATATTGTGTAGCCATGTTTTATGACTAACAAATACTTAAATCTATTTATAACTATTAGTATGCTACTTTTTTGCTACACAATATGTTGTTATTGAATTAATATATATGTATATTTAGAATAATCAATATCCAATTATTTATATAAATAGACTTCACATGACCATATGTCATGTGATTAATTGTAAAGAAGGAAAATGTACAAATTATATAATTACATGATATTAACAATGAGTTTAATGCTTAAACCCTTGCTACCTATCTTGACAAAAACATGTCTTATTTATTAATTATTTTAAATCTAAACAATAACTATATATATTATTCTAAAAATGTAAACTTACAATTTATTTTCTAATCAAGCAATTATTAGTAAACAAAATATTGTAAATATTAAATTTATAATTTACAATAAATACTAAATTCCACTTTACCAATATGTATACCTATTATAAGACTCGGTACCAATATTAGGCCTTCTTTCAAATTAAAATAAAATAAAAATATTGATATTAATAATCTAATGCCAACTAAGTCGATCTTTCCATACCTATTTAAATTAAGAGTCTATAGCAAAACAATAAATTGTGTCTCTTCTTTGGGGGGTTTTAAGTTTGAGTCAATTCAAGCTTAAATAATAATAATTAATCATGCTTCAACCAATTAGAGAGAAAATATCCTTTTAAATTTTTGAAGACATTGATTCAATGTAATAAATTACATAATTAAGATCCAAAAGCAATATTCTTGCTATTGCACTAAGAAGTTTGAAAAATACTTTATTTAAAAAAAATTACCCACACTAAATAAAAGTTAAGCGATAATTATACACATCATTTATATAAAAGCACATTATCATAGTAATAAACGTTAAGTTATTATTATACAAATCAGTTATATGAAAGCACATTATCTTAATATCATAGTAATATCCTTCATATGGCAGAAACCAGCCCTGATCTAACTTTTACCTGTTGAGTAGCAATAGGAAAACAATAGGAATCTGAATCTGGTTCATCGCTGAAATGGACAATAGGAAAACAATTGAAAACACATATATCGTGCTTCTCGCAAGATTATTGTTATTGTCAACTGAACTCTTTCCTTTGATTGTTATCATTGTCCATAAGCTAAGACAACAAGCGTTTCTTTTAATCTGGCATAGCTTTTCTAAGACTCCCATTAAATTTAATATAAATGTCATATATAAGTGGTCACCGCCCTTTTATTAAAAAAATAAGATTGCAACCTTCCATCAACTAAAAATTAGTGAAAGCTTCAGAGAATAGAGTTGTGACCAAACTTGAGTAAAAGGTTGTGTATTAATGCAAGCAATCATTCATCCATCAACATCCATGACAGTGTTATGAGATGACTAGCCACTGATTATCTGCAGGTATCAGTCGATTTCAATAAAGTAAACACAATATTTTCTGACGGCACACCCACCAAGCGAGGCAAGTAACTTGTAAGCAAGTTTTGATTCTTTGTACAACAATCCCAAAATCACTTTAAGTACCAACCAGTCCAAGAGAAGGAAGAGTAGTGAGCAATCCCAAAATGACTTTCTTTAATATTAAATGTATGTGAACCAGGAACATGAAAAAAATTTAAAACTGATGAATTAATATTGAACATTTCGGCCGTATATGTTATTGTTTCAGATATGTCTTTGCAACCAAATTGCAATTGAAACATCAATTGTTTGAAGCTATGTCTATGAGTTTTTCAAACGTTTATCATGTAATAATTAACAAAAGAAGTTTCTATTGTTTGTATCGAAGAAGAGACTGGTTGTAAGATCAGTCAAGCAATGAGTACGTGTATGTAAAATAACTATTTACATGCATGAGTGAAGCCTCCAAAATAAGATTATAGAAGCTGCATGAGTTAAATAATAAAACTGATTAACTGGACGGTCACTTAAATCTGCATAAATGAATTTGAAAGTAATCTGTCTTCGTTTAGGTAGTTAAGAATCGTGTAGTTTTGAAGAACATGTATACATTAGTGAACCACCTTTATGCTTATATATTGTAAATCTATGTGACATAAATCTTAAGTTTTTCAATAGTTCATGCATGCCAGATTTCCAGCATCTCTTTGAGACATATAGTAGCTCTAGAGACATTAACTGCTCATATTATTTTCTCAATTAGAGTTGAACTTGAGACCTAAAATGTACCATTTATAGAGTTCTATCATTAATTTACTAACTCTCTTTGAAATCAATTTTTTTTTATCTGAGATAATTATTGTAACATACAGTTTATACATTTATTTAGTATTTTATATTCTAATAGATTATCCAGTATTTTCTTGTGAAATATTCTTTTAAAAAAATTTTGTAAACCACTAATATAATTATCTATAATTTATTACACTTGTAATAATATTAAATGAATGGGATGGGATAAGTGATTTCTAAGGAACAATAAGACTATAAATGTTTTAAAAAGGAGTAGGATTGATTGGCAACAAGACATATGTCTAAGAAAAAGAGTAGTAGAAGAAAAGGTTATTAAAGTGGACAAAAGAGTTGTAGAATTGTTTATGATCTACATGGTAAGTAAGCTAGGAATGTAACGAGGTCAAGGCAAAAGTGTGGTAGAGCTAGAACAAGATATGAAAGTGATGGATATGGATGCGGTAGGAAATTTATCAACAATTGTATGAGAAATGGGATAAGAATGTGTATAGACAAAAAAAAGGAGGGATTTAAAGTTTTATATTGAGGGTTCTATAGAGCTTGAGGTAGATTATTAGGACCTTAATGTTGCGAACAAAATGAGAGAACATGCAACTCTTTGTGATTAGCTTATGCATCACTTTAATTCACTTTTCCCTATAGAAAATTATATATATCAATCAGTACTTGTAGCATGCAAGAATATGTGATGGTTTGGGTGCCATCTTTGAATAAGCTCAATAAAGATTGAAAGGTATCATTTCCATAAGACTTTTTTTCTTCATGTTATTATAATATATTTATTTTCTTAGGTGGATCATTAGGATAGGTAAATCCAAGATTGTATGATAATCAAATTTTGCAAAAGAAACATTCTAAGGAGGAATGTAATAATATATACGAGAGTTACCATTTATATTTTAAAAATATTATCTTAATTTATAAAATGCATCTATATAACCAAAAATTATATCAAGAAATAGATAATTGATTTTGAAAGACTATAAAAAAAACTTCAAGAAAAACATCATCAATAACATCTCATTAGGGAAGTGATTATAAGAAATTGTTACTAAAATTCTTGAGACTATGAGTCCAATAATCTAAAGGACTCTCATGAAATTTGAGAGATATTATCATTAGTTTTAATATCACCACTTAATGTAAGAAGATGGCAAGAATTGATTTTCCTAAATCATGAACATCCATTAGAATTTTCAAGAATGTAGAATATTTAAGACATCAAAGTTCTCAAGAAATTAAGAACAAGACTTTATGAGTAAACTATTGGATGAAGATTTGCTCCCTATTTTGTTTATTTTTCTAATTATAGCTCATAATTGTGTAGATTAAATGTGTTGGAAATAAAATTATAAAAGATAACCTAGGAAACTCTCATAATTTTATGAACAAAAAAATGTATAGTTATGGATCATCCCAAATGGTGATGCTCTATCTTGATAGCACATTTTTTTTCTAGTAGAAAAAAATCTTTAATACTTGCATAAGATATTTTCATAAATGACATCTACATAAGAAGAAATAGGGGATATTGTGGAATTGTCATTAAATCATATTACAACAAAGAAGTAGATTGATACATTAGTATTACCAATCAAGCCCACATAAATTGAAAATAAAGAAAAATATGAAAGGTGCTAGTTGTTGAAGTAGATTTAAGTCAACTAACGATGAAATGTCAATGTTCAAAAATACTATCGTTATATTTTTTTATTAGATTTCTTTATGATAATTAAAATGATATTTTTAGATATACAACCCTAAAAAACAACTTAAGGTCCTCTATGACTTTGGGTCACTTAAAAACTTATATGTGTATGCAAGTCAATTTATGTAAAATAAAAGATAAAAAGTTCATGTATCCAATTTTCTCATTTATTTAATCATTATTTTAAATTTATTAATATTTCTATCTTATATTTAGTTTTTGTAATATCTTATATTTTTCATATTTATTGTTATATCCTTTTAAAAAAATAAATCATTACTGTATTGTTCAAATTTGATCCTTAATATTTTCTTGAATTTTATGAATTTGATAAAAATTGTTTGAAACTCATAGTTTTTCAACCAAACATAAATAAGAATCTAATTGGTACCTATTAAACATTAATTTCAAGATTAATTGAAGTGTCAAAAATAAAACTCTTTGTGATCCACTAATTTTGAAGGAAACCTTATAATCAAGTTTACCTAGACTAATATAATATTGAAATAGCTAGATGCTAGAATATAAAGTCCATTGATATAACTAAGAGGGGGGATGAATCAGTTATCCAACTAATATCACAATTAACAATCTTAAACAATCTTAACCATATGAGTAATGTAAACTTAAACCACAACAAGATACTCATACACAATAGCACCATATATTTTAACTAGGGAAACCCTTGATCTGAGGGAAAACCCTAGTGGGGATGGTACCCACAAGATGATGTACTAATATAAATATTCCTTGTTAAAAGATAGACTATTAGGAGTTTGTTACAACATTCAGTGCATATGAGTCCCTATTAGGAGACTTTGAATCCTTTTTAGGAGATTCCAACCCTGTTAAGAGTTGTACCAACCCTATTAAGAGTTTTGGAAGATAGTTAGACCCACTACCCAAACAGCTTCAAGGGAAAGACCAATGAACCCACTATCCAAATGGTCCCTGTATTATTCCTTGCAGAATAATAAAACTGAAATGTACTTCCTTCCTCTGTCGTTGTCCTGCCAACTAAACTTTTGCTCCTTCAAATCTTGTAACCAGATCTTGAATCTTGCATCCAATAATCCCTTGGATTGCTGATTGTTCACATGCATTCAGTAAGCACTCTGCTTCTTTTCACAATTTTCACTTCAACAATGATCTCAATACACATCATACCTTTTTCTCAATCAAGGAAAACATCTTTCCTTTAAACATATCTTCATAATAATTCCTTGAGTCAGCCTTGAGGCTTTCCTAATTAATTAAAATAAGATAATTAATTAAATTATAATTCCAATAGCACTGTTGGCACACAATCTATACAAAATTTCACATGTGTGATGCTAAGGCTTGCACACTCATTGACATCATCATCTGACTTTCCTCTATCACTATCTAACTGTGCATCACTTCATTACATCTGGGACGTAAGATAGAAAAAAATCATCAGGAACTACTTTCCCAATACTTTGTCTCTGAACTTCTCTTTGTTAATCAAGTATAGCTTTCATACATCATCAACTTAGACTTTGTGCACTTACCCACATCATCAAGATACTGTGATGAACATTTCCATAACTGTACATGACTAGAAAATCAAACCATTATTCATACCATCAAGATCTTTGTCTGCTACTCCTCTAGTCTTTATAGAAACAATGTTATGTTGACATCAATGACAAACATTGTCATGAATGCAACATATCAATACTCTCCAATGCTCAGGATACTACCCGAATGTAGTATTATTAGCATTCATGCTAAAAATCTCCCCCTTTGGCATTGATGGCAACACAGAATACCAAGTAGAACTTTGTTGTTGCTTCTATCCTCACCTCATGCATATTCTCCCCCATGCTTTAGGAAGTGTTTTTCATGCATATTATCTCCCCCATTGACATCAATGTCAAAGGTCTCAATCTTAGTACCAATTGTTAATCAGTTGCTCCAAGTCATCAACTAGCTCAAGTGTCCAAAGACACTATTCAATACCAAATCTCAAGAGTCCTCAATGACTCAGTACATACCATATACTCCCCATATAGGAAGCATCATCATTTATTCTAGTCAAGTAATAGGCACTATGTGCTACTAGACTGCTGCACTCTCTACATCAACTACTCAGAAGCAGGCAGAGGCATAACCCCAAGCATACCTCTCAAGTAATCAAATGTATCTTTAGGAAAAAGGATTCATAAAGATGTTTTCAATTTGATCCTTACAACTTACATACTCCAATCTGATCTCCTTTTCTACTACTTTCTCTCTCAGCACATGATATTTAATAGATATATGCTTTGTCTTAGAATGCAATATAGGATTCTTAGGCATACTCATTGTACTTGTGTTATCACAGTAAATGATAATAGGTTTTTTTATCTCAATTATGATATCCTTCAACATCTGCTTCATCCACATAATTTGATTACAATTATTTTCTACTACAATGTACTCTACCTCAGTAGTGCTCTATGAAATGCAATCTTGCTTCTTGCTTAACCAAGAAACTAATCTTCCTCCAAGAAAGAATGTTTCACCACTAGTTCTCTTCTTGTCATCCATAATGCCTACCCAATCAGCATCAGTATATGCACACAAAGTGAAATCACTTGATCTATCATACCAAATTCCACAATCAGATGTCCCTTTTAGATATTTAAATATTCTTTTTATTGCTGCAAAATGATATTCCTTAGGATCATCTTGAAATCTAGCTACAATCCCAACTATATTTTCTATATCTGGCCTGGTGTGAGCCAGATATTGTAAACCTCCAATCATTGATCTATACTTCTTATGCTCCACTACAGGTGTCTCATCTTTGTTGGATAACTTGTGACCAATTATCACAGGTGTGTCAACAAGTTTACAACTTTCCAAACCAAATCTTTTCAAAAAATATTTTAAATACTTAGCTTGTGAAATGAATATACCATCATTATTCTCCACAATTTAGAAACCTAGGAAAAACTCCATTTCTCCTATCATGCTCATTTTGAATTCATTCTTCATCTCCTCGAAAAATTTATCACTAGCTTCATCGTTACCTCCAAAAATGATGTCATTGACAAATATTACAATGATCAACAACCCATCTTCAATTTCTTTCATATACAAGTTATTTTTTGCCATATCTTGAGAAAATCCAAGCTTTTCCAAGTAACTATCCAACCTCACATACCAGGTTCTTAGTGCTTGCTTCAAACCATAAAGAGCTTTCTTCAATCTGCATACCATGTCTTTGTCTTCTGATAAAGGAAAACCTTCAGGCTACTCAATATAAACATCTTCTTCTAGTTCTCCATTCAATAAGGCAGATTTAACATCCATCTGATAAACCTTGAATTTCTTGTTTGCTACATAAGCCAGGAACATCCTTACAACTTCCATGCTTGCTACAGGTGCATGCATTCTTCATAATCAATGCCTTCTTGATGTGAGTAACCTTTACAAACAAATCTAGCCTTGTTTCTCACAACTTATCCTTGTTCATTCATCTTATTCTTGAAAACCCATTTTGTTCCTATCACATTCTTATCTTTTGGTCTAGGAACTAGCTCACATGTATCATTCTTTACTATCTGAACCAATTCTTCCTTCATTGCTTGGATCCAATGATTATCTTTGATTACTTCATCTGCACACTTTGGTTCAACTTGAGATATCAAGCATATCTCCCCATTTACTATGTTCCTTGTCATAACGCCTTTGTCTTTACTTCCAATTATCTACTCAGGAGGGTGATTCCTTGTCATATTTTTGTTAGGGGTAGGAGTTGACATCTTAACTCTTATATCTTCTCTAGGTTCATAACTTTTTTCTCCTCTATGCTCAAAGGTTATCACATCATTCTACAAGTCATTGTTAGCCTTAAATAAAACTTCAACATTTTGTCTAACAATCCCAGAGTTATTATCTTCTTCATCTAAATTATAATCTACCATATTTTCTTTAGTTACAAACTTCTCATCAATCCTTACATTTGTGCATTCAACTATTTTCCTAGTTCTATAGTTGAAACATCTATAAGCCTTACTCTTCAAAGAATAGCCAAGAAGCATACCTTCATTGCTTCTTGAATCAAACTTAACAATTTCATCCTCTCTCTTAATATAATATTTGCTCCCAAATATTCTGAAATATTTGACTGATGGTGAATGTCCAAAACATAGTTCATAAGATTTATTATCTATACCTTTCTTGATATGTACTTTGTTTAGAGTATATATTGTTTTATTAACTGCTTCTCTCCATAATGTCTTAGAAACATCATTCTAGCTGCTTCTACTATAGACTTATTTCTTCTCTCAGCAATCCCATTTTTTTCAAGTGTTCTAGGTGCAGATAGTTATCTTTTCATTCTATTTTCTTCACAAAATATGTTAAATTCTCTAGAGGTGAATTCTCCTCCTCTATCAGATTTCTCTTTGAGAAATGCTACCCACATCATTCTAGTGAAATCATCAACACAAATCATAAAATACATTTCACTATAGAATCCTCTTGTTCTAGAAGAGTCACTCAGATCGGTTGAATGATTTCCAACTTCTCTGTAGTAGTAAAATTCTTGCTAAGGAATGATACTTTCTTCTGCTTAGCCAAAATACATTCCTTACACACAACATTAGTAGGCTTAACAATCTTAGTCAAGTCTCTGACTACAAAAGTGCTACTAACTTTCACAATATTATCGAGGTTTATGTGATAGAATCTTCTATGCCACAACCAATTGTTATCCACTTTAGCTAGCAAACATATCATCTCAGTAGGATTCAACTGAAATACATTACCTATAGATATAGTGCCAATTCCAATCATCTTACCATCTTTGTCTTTGATAATGCAGGTCTTCTCAATAAGTTGCAACAAATAACCTTTTTCCACCAACTGTCTAACACTCAACTTGTTATGCTTCAATCCATTAACAAAATAGACATCATTAGTGTTAGTTTTACTATCAAGAGTAATGGATCCAATTCCTATTATATGAAAAGCTACATTTTTAGCAACTCTAACAATACCTCCATCATGATTCTTGAACTTAACAAACTTATTCATATCACCAGTAACTTGATGTGAACAACCACTATCAATTATCCAATCAGGCTTCTTTTCTACTTGAGTAACCAAAGCTCTTTCTTCTCTAATTTCTCTAACAAGATCATCTTCCTTGGTAGCAACAAATTCTAATTCATCATCACTTTCACTTTGACCTTTTTCATTAGATTCTTCATCTTCATTTGCATACAAACAATATCTATCTCTATCTCTTCTAGGGTTAAACTTTCCTTTATCCTTTTCCTCTCTTTTAGGACATTTAGATGCATAATAACCAAATTCATTACAAGTACAACATTTCAATATTTTCTTACCATCATTTTTCTCTTCTCACCAGAAGGTTTAATCCTTCCTCAATCTTCTTGTCTTCATCAGCTTTGTTGCTGCCAGCAAAATCTCCATAGGTGCTTGCAGTCCTTATCAAATTAGGTCAAATATTTAGGGCACTAAAGGATATTTTGACTCTTGCAAGTTCACTAGACTGTCATAGATCTACTTTTGCTGATTCTAATCTTCCAAGTAATGTTTCCTTAGTGAAATCCTTTGTACAGGGCATCACTAGTTGAATCGTCTATATTATTGGCTTGAATGGTGGTGTCAAACTTTCCAAGATCTTCCATATGACTTCATCATCTTCCTTGGTTCCACCATGAGACTGAATATCTGCAACCATTTTTGATATTGTGCCAATATAACTTCTTACATATTCATCTTCCATCATTCTAGCATCTTAAAATGTGCATATCCAATTCTGTAATCTCATTCTTTTTGCATGATCATCACCTTCAAAAGTAGATTCTAAGGCTTTCCAAATTTCATGAGATGTTACAAGTGACTTTACTTGATTGTACTCATTCTCTAGAAGTGTTATCAGTAGGGCTTATCTTGCTCTCATGTTACACACATGAATAGATCTCTCTCTTCTTCACTACATCCTTCAAGCTTTTCTTCTTCAATGATTGAATTCTGACTTTTTGTCAAGATCCAATATTCTGGACCCATGCACAATAGATGATTATTTATCTTATCCTTCTAACTATCATAGTTGGTACCATTGAATCTTGACTATCCTTCATGAACATATTCCCCATTGATCTCCCAAAGTTGTTAAACTTATTCTTCAAAGACCTGATGCTCTGATACTAATTGTTAGAATATATCTAGTCCACTGATATAACTGAGAGGGGGCTGAATCAATTATCCAACTAATATCACAATTAACAATCTTAAACAATCTTGACCATATGAGTAATGTAAATTGAAACCACAACAATATACTCATATGCAATAAGATTAGATATGTTAACTAGGGAAACCCTTGATTAGAGGGAAAACCCTAGTGGGGATGGTACCCACAAGATGATGTACTAATATAAATATTCCTTGTTAGAGGATAGACCCTGCTAGGAGTCTATTACAACATTCAGTACACACGAGTCCCTATTAGGAGACTTTGAATCCCTGTTAGGAGATTCCAACCCTATTAGGAGTTGTGGAAGATAGTTGGACCCACTGCCCAAATAGCTTCAAGGGAAAGACCAATGAACCCACTATCCAGATGATCTTTGTATTATTCTTGCAGAATAATAGAATTGAAATGTACTTCCTCCCTTCATCTTTATCCTATCAATTGGACTTTTTCTCCTTCAGATCTCGTAACCAGATCTCAAATCTTGCATCCAATAATCCCTTGGATCACTTACACACATTCAATAAGTACTCTACTTCTTTTCTCAATTCACACTTCAACAACAATCTCAAAACACATGATACATTTTTCTCAATCAAGGAAAATAGCTTTCCTTTATAACATATCTTCATAATAATTCCTTGAGTCGGCCTTGAGGCTTTCCCAATTAATTAAAATAAGATAATTAATTAAATTATAATTCCAATAGCATTGTCGGCTCGTAGTCTATACCAAACTTCACATGTGCGATACTAAGGCTTATGCAATCATTGATGTCATCATCTGACTATCCTTTATCATTGTCTAATTACACATCACTTGATTACATCTGGGATGTACGATAGACAAAAATCATCAAGAACTATTTTTCCAATATGCTGTCTCTAAACTGCTCTTTATAAATTAGGTACAACTTTTGTATGCCATCGACTTAGACTTTGCGCACTTAACCACATCATGAGGATATTGTGATGTACATATCCATAATTATGCATGACTAGACAATCAAACCATTGTCTGTACCATCAAGATCTTTGTATGTTGCTCTGCCAATCTTTACAAAAATAATGCTATGTTGACATATGTTGGTGTAAATAAGTATTTACTTATTACACTTTACTTAATTTTACTTAGGTCAATGTAATTTTTTATTATTTATTAGTTTGACACCTAGGATTTTGCATACTCTTATGAGTTGTCTTGTTGACAACACAGAAGTAAGCAACTCTAATTTAGCACATGGTGTCTACAACACTGGAGTTTGCATAATTAACTAAGTTGTCATGTAGACAACATAGTAGTTCGCATTCTTAATTAAGCACATGATGTCTACAACATAATTTTATGTGCTACACCTTTGTAGGCTTATCCTCTCATCATCGTACTTACTCATGTGCTTAATGGAAGGACAATCCACTTCTAAAACACATGTGCCTGGTTGTAAGACTTATCAATGTACTAACTCTTAGACATTCTAGAAGCATTTCAGATGCCTTTATATTCAGGCACTCCTAGTGTGTATGTAAATGACTTAATATTGAATTACAATAAATGAATTTTGGATATTGTTATTCTAATCATACCTTGTTGGTCTACTATTGTGCTTGTGCTTGAGTTCCTTGATCTTGGGTGATTTTTCCCTAAGGAATATTCTTACATGGTATCAAAGTTATACAAAATTCTAACATGGTATCAGAGCTGAGGGAAATTCTCTTCACATAGTCATTGGAGATCGATCTTGCTTCACCTCTCTGAGGACACCTCAACCCAGATCTGGAGTATCGCAGTCATAAGGAGAGTCTAGAACCAAAGCGGACCTCACCATTGCGTCTGAAACATAAATTCAATGAGTTTTGGCTATATTTTTGCCTACCTTAGGCCATAGTCAAATCTAAGGAAAAATTATTTTGCAAACCGGCACCTGAAGGCCCGATTTGCAGAATTTGGTATGATCATTTTAGATCTTTAAATTTAATTTTTAGATTTGCATATTTTATTATTTCAGTCTCTACAATTTCTCTACATTTTTTTCAGATCTACATTATTTTCTGGAAAAAATTTGGCCATTAGGCCAGTAGGAGAGATTTTTTTAGGTGAAGATTGGAGCTTGCTAGTGCTAATCAGATATTGGCATCATATTCAAAAGGTCAAAAAACCCCCATATCAACATTTGTTTCACCCAAATTAGAAATCTGAGGTGAAATCTAGAGTCAATTAATTTTTGGAGGCGCAACGATGATGATTTAGGAAAAATAATTATAGAAGTGATTTTCAAACAGCAATATCTCCCTCATATGGACTCCTTTTTTCAAGCAATTTTTTTGTTTTCGGGTAGAATTTTGTGCTCTACACATTGGTGCAAGATTTTTGAGCTCTTTGTTCCTAAATTTTTTTGCAAATTGCAAATCTCAATTTTTGCAACTTCAAATGCTTAGTATGAGCTCATTCGGACTCCAAATCAAGTTCCATTTTTTTTGAAAATGAATAATTTTTTGTCTACTATCTAGATCTACAATCAGATTATAGGCTTGTGTGGATAGAAATACCACTTTCAAAAATAGGTCCTATTTTGCATGGTATTGCTTTAATAAAACTTCAAAATTATTGTATTTATGAGTTGCATTACTTAGTTCTAGATTTGAACTCCAAGAGGAAGTTGTAAATAGAAAATCAGAAGTCCACTAAGGCCTAAATTGTCAAGTGGTCTATTGTAATCACACTAAGTATAAGGGGAGGGGGGGGGGTTTCATTTTGGGGGATACATTGATTAGTACATCATGGATGATGAAGATT
Organism: Cupressus sempervirens; assembly: GCA_028749045.1. Taxonomy (NCBI): domain Eukaryota; kingdom Viridiplantae; phylum Streptophyta; class Pinopsida; order Cupressales; family Cupressaceae; genus Cupressus; species Cupressus sempervirens. The sequence goes on from CM053792.1 coordinate 202,842,857, forward strand.
TAATTACCTTGACAACACAAAACTATAAGCAATGGAGTCAATTGGTTCTCACTTATCTAAGTCAGCATAATGCATTGCCATATGTGAAAGGACTTTCATACGATGGTGACACTGGTTCCATCATTTGTCATGTCCTCCTTCTACATATGGATATGGAGGTAATGGATTCACTTGATGACATGAAGTCAACTAATTTATATGATATTTGGATCTATCTTTGAGAGATGTATGGAGATCCACACATTCCTCTATTCTCAAAAGATATTTTACCTCCAGTTGTAGTTGCATCCTCTCCAGATGAGATCACACCTCTTGATGCTCCTATTACTATTACTCATCTAGTTCCAGCCACAAATGCTTTTGATTAAGTGTAGCATGAAACACTATGTCTTCCTACTTCAGCTTCATGGGACAACTTCCTTCCAGATTTTGCAGGTTTGTTTGTGAAGTCTCACATTGAAGATGTGGGAGACATCATCGATGATATTCATCTTCTCTTTGTTGAGGTGAATACTTCATCCATTGCCATAGTGATCAGTTCATGTACTTCAATACATCAGGGTACACCTTGTCTTCCAACTCTAGCATCAGCAGATGACTTCTTGACAGACATTGAAGGTTTTTTCGTGGAGTCACACATAACAGATTTGGGAAACATTATTGATGATATACATCTTCTCTTTGATGAGGAAGATCCTTCTTTAGTTGTCACGAGGGCTCACTCTGACCCTCCTGTTCATTCTCTACATGATCAGTCTTCACAGGTTGATATGATTATCAATCCTTATGTACAATAGTTGCATGAGGTCTCTTTATCATTTGAGGACATAGTTGGTTCTTTGGGACAGGCTCTACATTCATCCTTGCTAGATTTTCACTTCTTCTTTTTAGCAGTATTGGAAGGAGCAACCATCGACATTGACACAGGGATAGTTGTGCAAGTTTTTGAGATACCATTCATCATTGGGATTATTTCTACACATAGGGGAAGCATCTCACATGTACCTCTGCCATTGTTTCTTCCAAAGGGGAGGAACATTATTCAGCAGACATGGATCAGCTTCTACATTGGAGCAGCTCTCACTAATCAACACTCTACATTGGGAGGGGACTACCTTGTCTCCTTCTTCCCTTTTATGTGGGGGGGTGGGACATTTTCCTCTTATGGGGTTTTTTCCTTGTAATGGGGGGATCTTGATTACTCCATCCATCCATGCATCTTGTTTTTTTCATCTCTCTCTTTGGGGGAGGGTTTTTCCCATGAGGTTTTCCCTCTTTCTCTGCTTTATGAGAGATTGCATTGCATTACATACATGGGTACCTAACATGGTCTAATAGTCAAAATCCATTATGCATTTCATCCTAGCTTTTGTAAGGTTAAGTGCATTCCCCTAAGTTGCACATAAGGGGGGGTCTTGGTGTAAATAAGTATTTACTTATTACACCTTACTTAAGTTTACTTAGGTCAATGCATTATTTTATTATTTATTAGTTTGACACCTAGGAGTTTGCATACTCTTATGAGTTGTCTTGTTGACAACATAGAAGTAAGCAACTCTAATTCAGTAAATGGTGTCTACAACACTGGATTTTGCATAACTAACTGAGTTGTCATGTAGACAACATAGTAGTTCGCACTCTTAGTTAAGCACATGATGTCTACAACATAATTTTACGTGCTACACCTCTGTAGGCTTATCCTCTCATCATTGCACTTACTCATATGCTTAATGGAGGATAATCCACTTCTGGTGGACATGTGCCTAGTTTTAAGACTTATCAGTGTGCCAACTCTTAGACATTTTAGAAGCATTCCATAGTCCTTTATGTTCAAGCACTCCTAGTGTTTATGTAAATGACTAAATATTGAATGACAATAAATCAATTTTGGATATTGTTATTCTGATCATACCTTGTTGGTCTACTATTGTGCTTGTGCTTGAGTTCCTTGATCTTGGGTGTTTTTTCCCTAAGGAAAATTCTTACATGGTATCAAAGCTATAACAAATTCTTACAACATCAATGACAAACACAGTAATGAATGCAACAAATCAATACTCTCCAATGCTCAGGATACTCCCCCAATGTAGTATCATTAGCATTCATGCTAACACTAGATTCTTTAACTCATTAGATGTTGTAGAAGAGAGGAAAAAAACATAGAACATGGATCATAATTACACTTCACTCTAAACCTCTAAATTAATTCCTAATAATAACATTCACTATATATTCATATTTTATTTGTTTTTATACTTAAAGCCAAAAAATAAAAAATAACAACTAATTAAATAAACTTTTAAAAATCTTTTTTTTTATGAATAGTAGATATTTTCTATTAATTAAATATTAAGTTACATATTCACAAAAAAAGGGCTAGGGGAAGCAAGATCACCCTGCCAGAGTTCACATAGAAGAGCCAAAAACCAAGCAACTATTCATTAAAAAATATATATAAATAGTCGTCAGGTAGCTAAAGCAGTGCCAGTCAAGGGAGGTGGATCCTAACAATCATGAAAATTCCATACATCAGTGGGGTTGGAGGGTGGCTCAGGAGGAGACTACCTATCATTGGAAGCAACATCCATCTCTTTTTCTTCCTCTCCCTTCACCCTGGGAGGTGAAAATGTCAATTTCAGTATGAGGAATGACCATTTAGGGTCAAAACTAATAGCAAGCCAACTAGGGGTAGTAGGAGACGCAATAGGAGCAACCAGGGACCAACTAGATCTCTGTCACAAAGAGTTAGATCGGTGGCAATGGACATCAAAACCAATGTTGGGAGAGCAGTGGGTAGCCTGGGAGTGTGGCATCTGCGAGCGATGAGCCAAGGAGCTATAGCCCCGATGGCATCCATGGGGTGGAGCCTGATCTATCAAAGTGGAATTTGACGACACCCGGGAAACTATACAAGGCACATTGCCCCAATGATTGAGGAGCTCACACAGGTGGACCACCTCAAGAACTACCTTGTTGGATTGTGCTTGAATCTATATCATCACATTATTACATATGCAATTTTAGTGTACATAGATACATTTATATCAAGAAAATTGTGAGTGAATAAAACCACATTCCTATCCTTCCAAAGAGTGAAAAGAATCTCCATCCTAAAAGCATGCCAAATCTAGGTATAATCGAAAGGGATTATTAGAGAATCACCCAATAGAACCATATGCCAAGAAAAGGGTTCAGGCCTAAAAAGATTTGAAGAAGACATGTATCCAAAGCCAATATTGTTGAGAGCTCTCCACAACATAACCAAAAGATATGTAGGATAGACTTTGGTTTTCCACAAAAAGGACAACATGGGTTAGAAACACCCAAATACTTGAGTCGAGGACCTAGAGGAAATCCCTAGAAGAGGACACACCATGAAAAGTGTGCAATATTTGTTTCAATGATGGCATTCCAAATAGTATTAAACCTATATCACTAATTTTGCTATGAATACTGGAGGTACCAAAACTAGTTGAGAGTCTCAACCATAAGAAGGTGAGGCACCAGCCAAATGTATCCCATATTGGTCTTGTAATTGAAAAGAGGAGTACATGGATACCACTTCCAATACTTTCACCAAGGTTTGATGGGTTGGATACCCAACTTGCGAAGAAAATGGGAAGGTAAAGAAAAGATCAGTAAATTGAGGGTCTGGTGATCTGTAAATTGAGGGTCTGGTGATCTAGACAAGCCAAACAAAATTGGACTTGCATATCTTCTCAGGATCTAAGACTCATTGTGACTCTGGAAAATAGACCTTTGGGAGTCTTGATGCCATGTTTGAAAAATTGTAGCACACTGGCACCCTAAATCTTGGAAAGAGGAAAACCTTGAATAAAAACAAGGGGGACCACCAAAGGTTGTGTTGATTCATGGAAAGCCCATCTCTGAAACCATCTTCAGCCTAACAAATCCAAGGCTTGATAGCCTCCCAAGCTCTCTAGATGATCTTGACAACAAAAGAGCCCTAGATTTACACAAAATCTAAAGTGATAAGAAGGGTTTGAAATCCAATCCCCTTCCACGTACGTCTATTGGCTGGGAAAACTAGAGGAAATGAAATGCCTGAGAAGAAATTTCTAGGCTTCGTCTCTGATGAGGGATCAGATAACCCATTTAGCACATAAAGTGATACCCTATTTCTGCATGGAAATGAGGCCAAGGCCTCCAAACTCCTTGGGTAAACAACAATACTCTCAAGGGACTCTATGAAATCCATGATGCTTAGAACCTGAGGCCTAGAGAAAATCACTAAAGATATTCTCAAGCTTTAAATAAGAGGCCTTGGAAGGAGCCCAATAGGAGGAATAGTAAACATGGGTAGCAACCAAAACATTGGAAAAAATCTATAATTTACCAGCCAAAGAAAGGGGTTTGGTGAGCCAATAATCCAACTTTTTAGAAATATAGGAAAGCACAATATTCCAAAGATCAACAGTTGAAGCTTGAAACACAAAAGGGATACCCAAAAAGTGAAAGATCTCATCATGTTGAATCTATTTCCACTGATATTACATAAGCCAAGGTGAAGCTGAAAGAAAAAACTGCCTATAGCACAGAGTATTGTGTCATTCAATGGAAGACCCAGAGGCCAAATAAAAGGTATCCTAATATTGGAGAGAATTTGAGATACTTTCCTTATCCTTAATGAGAGTAAAGAAGGAATCATCAGCGAAATTCCCATTGACAAGTTGTGTAGGAGACTCAGGTAGCACAATGCCTCTAACACGGCTAGAGGAAATGGCATTAGCAAGAAGATGCCCAAACCCTTCAACAACAAGAACATACAAAGTTGGAGGCATAGGACATCCTTAACAAATTAAGTTGAAGAGCCCAAAGGCCTCATATTTCCTATCATCAATGGTGAGCTAACAAAAGCATCCTCGAATAGAATCTCCACTGATTAGAGAAAAACAAGGCCAAAACATAAGGCTTGAATTATAGCAAGGATTAAAGGTTGTTCAATACGATCATAAGCCTTGGCAAAATCGATCTGGATAAAGAGAGCTTGCTACTTAGATCAGTAGACCCAATCCATGTACCCTCCTACACAACAATAATGTTTTCGAGGATGTATCTGGATTTGATGAAACTAGTCCTCTCATGGTGAACAATCAAAGGAAAAAGATGGCGAATTTTGAGAACCATAGCTTTAACTATGATTTTGTAGGAGACATTCAACAAAGTGATAGGTCTCAAGTTGCAAATATCTTTAGGATCACTGGCTTTAGGTATGAATTTGATGTTTATGTTGTTAATAAGACTACCAAATGATTTAGATTAAAATGCTTCAAGGTAGACTTTGTGTAAATCTGGCCCAGTGGAATCCCATAAAGCTTTTTAAAATTCATAAGAAAAACCATCACACCCAAGGGCCTTGTCATCATCCATAGAGAAGACAACTTCCTTGAGGTCAGTGAGGGTGAACATTTTCTTGCAGAAGGAATGATGCTCAACCACAAGGCAATTAGCAATAACAACAATGCATTCCTTCAAAGCTTGTTCCCTTTCCGTAGAGTTATCCTGTGTGGTGAAAACCTTCTCATAATGTCAGAAAAAGGCTTGAAGAATGTCTAGGAGATCATAAAAATCAGTTGACCTTCCTTAATTTTTTTTATCCCTACCAAGGTGTGACAAGCTCTGAGAGCTTGAAACAATTCCTTTGACACCTGGTCTCCAATCTCAAGCCAGTGAAGATGTGATGCAGTGCAAGACAAGAGAATCCCCAAAGGAGATGTGTTAGCCCCCAGCAAATAACCACACAATGGAAACACAACAACAATGCAACACAAATGAAAGATCTGATACCAAATCACAAGTCTTTATTCATAAAATAATTGATTACATGCAATATGCCTAGTTGTAAGGCTTTCCAAGTTAGGGCCAAATACAAACCACAATTACAATATCAGTAATGCAAGATTCCACAAGATCCAACTTATATTCTCAATCCCTAGCTAGTCTAGATCCACAATTGGATAAGAACACCAAGAAGAATCCACACTTGTACCCTCAAGTCCACCAAGCAAACCACTTTTTCTCAAGCCACAACTACTAGCTCTTCAAAATTTGAATCTACCCTTCATCCTCTTCTCCAAGCTAGATGATCATTCTTATCCCTAAAGACTCCACAAGGCCCCCTACTTATATCCAACTAAGCCACAAGTTAGACCAAATCATTATATATTAAATTAAATCCCTTATATTAAATATATGTTGAGCCACAAGTCAACCACAACACAAATTAAATACCCCTACATAAATTAAATGCCAAGGTTGTGTGAAGAACCTCCTTATAGCAATATCGTGAGAATGCTCGAAATAACAGAATACAAGTGATAGCAGAACTCAGAATGAATCTACTGATCACAGGCCACTTCGAGGGGGTAACCTCCTTTGAGCAAGCTCAATACAATAAATTCGTCCGTGTCCATCAAGGGCCTCAACCTATTCTTATATACTGGGTACGATCTAGAAAAGTAATACTACCTATGCATGTGGGATAATAAAATATACTCACGGGACGACTTACAAAGCATATGCGTCCAACAACACTACTCTAACAAAATAAACAGAAGGAACACACAGGTTCCTAACATCCCCTCTCCCTTAGAAAAAAGCTTTGTCCTCAAAGCTTAAGGTGTGGAAATTGTTGTTGAATCTGAAGAAGGGGTTCCCAGGTAGCATCCTCTGGTTGCATGCCATGCCACTGAATCAAGACCTCAGAGATGGAGCGAGAGCGAAGCTGGCGAGTGCGCTGGTCAATGATTGTCACCGGCTCCAGGATAATGGATCCTTCCGTATCCATTTCAGGGAGAGTAGTTTGTGCTCTGACAGTGGTACCCAGAACTTTCTTTAGACAAGAAACATGAAAGACTGGATGAATGCGGGAAGAAGGAGGAAGTTCCAGTTTATAAGCAACTGAACCAATCTTCTGCAGAACCTTATAAGGCCCATAAAATTTTGGGGCCAGCTTATGACGCCCTTTCAGCTTTAGGGAGGATTGTTTGTATGGCTGTAGACGAAGAAAAACCATATCCCCAACTTGAAATGAGCGCTCAGAACGGTGTTGATCTGCTTGCTGTTTCATCCGATTACGGACCATGTGAAGATTATCCTGTAAGGTACGAAGAATCTGATCCCTGCTGCAGAGAACTATGTCAACTGCCTGGACTGGTGAGCTGTTGGGAGTGTAGGGAAGGAGCACTGGAGGTGCCTGACCATAGACTGCTTCATATGGAGTCATTTTAGAGGCAGTGTGGTAAGAGGTATTGTACCACCATTCAGCTAAAGGGAGCCACTTGGCCCACTGATGTTGCTGTTCGGAAGTGAAGCAACGAAGATAAGTTTCCAAGCATTTATTGACAATTTTAGTTTGACCATCAGTTTGTGGGTGATAGCCCGAACTCATCTTCAGTTTGGTGCCAGTTTTCTGAAACAGTTCAGTCCAAAAATGACTGGTAAAAGTTGCATCACGATCAGAGACAATGGAAGAAGGGAGTCCATGAAGACGAAATATCTGGTCCATGAAGATTTGTGCAATAGAGGAGGCAGTATAGGGGTGGCTGAGGGCACAAAAATGACTATATTTCGAGAGACGATCAACCACAACCAAGATCATTGTCTTGCCACCGGATTTAGGAAGCCCTTCAATGAAATCCATAGAAATATCAGTCCAAATCCGTGTAGGGATGGGCAATGGTTCGAGCAAGCCAGGAAGGAGGGTCGTTTCACCCTTGTGGCGTTGGCAAGTATCACATTCAGCCACCATCTGTTGAATCGTCTGTTTCATCCCTTTCCAAAAGAAGTTTCTCCTTGCTCGCTCATAAGTTTTGAGGAAGCCTGAGTGCCCTACTGAAGGAGAAGCATGGAGTTCATAAAAAATAGCCTGATGTAGAGCTGGGTTCTGAGGAAGCACTAGCCGACCCTTGTATCGAAGAGAAGCACCATCCCAAGAATAATGTGGTATAGCAGAAGGATTATTGGCTAGCTGGTGAATGATTTGAGATAAAGAAGAGTCACTGTCATAGCCCTGCTGAACAGACGCTAACCAATTGGGAATGGGCATAGAAATAGCGGAAAGGGAAGCTTGATTATCAAATGTGCGAGAAAGAGCATCTGCCACAATATTCTCCTTACCCTTCTTGTAGGTGATCTCATAATCATACCCCATGAGTTTGCTGACCCATTTCTGTTGTGTAGGAGAGGATACCCGTTGTTCCAGGAAGTATTTCAGACTTTGGTGATCGGTTCTGATGCAAAAATGACTCCCTAAGAGGTATGGCCGCCACTTCTGTACAGCATGCAAAATAGCCATCATTTCTTTTTCATAAGTAGAGAGGGCTAGATTCTTACCAGAGAGGGCTTTGCTAGTGAACGCAATAGGATGGTCATCTTGCAGGAGAACAGAACCCAATCCATTGCCGCAAGCATCACTCTCAATAGTGAAGGGTTTGGAAAAATCTGGCATCGCGAGAACAGGTGTACTGCACATAGCCTGTTTCAGTTGTTCAAATGCAGTCTCAGCAACAGGGGTCCAGGAGAAGGCATCCTTTTTTAACAGAGCTGTCAATGGTGCTGCAATTTTCCCGTAATCTTTGACAAACTTGCGGTAATAGCCAGTCAACCCCAAAAAACCCCGAAGGCTCTTGAGAGTTTTAGGATGCGGCCAAGTTTTCATGGCATCTATTTTTGTAGGATCCACCCGCACTCCATGGTGTGCAACAATATGCCCGAGATACTCCACTTCCTCCTGGCCAAACACACATTTAGATAGTTTTGCACAGAGTTGATGATCAGAGAGAAGTTGCAAGACAAGCTCCAGATGATGGAGATGCTCAGCCCAAGTTTTGCTATATATGAGGATATCATCAAAGAAGACCAGAATGAATTTCCGGAGGTATGGTCGAAATATGTTATTCATCACTGCCTGAAATGTTGAAGGAGCATTCGTGAGGCCAAAGGGCATGACTAAAAATTCATAGTGACCATCATGTGTGCGAAAGGCAGTTTTAGGTATATCCTCCTCATTAACCCGAATTTGATGATACCCAGAACGAAGATCTAACTTGGAGAAAAAATGAGCCCCATGAAGTTCATCAAGAAGTTCATCAACAACTGGAATGGGAAACTTGTCCTTTATAGTGAGATGATTAAGTGCTCGGAAATCAATGCAGAGTCGCCATGACCCATCTTTTTTGCGAACAAGCAGAACTGGAGAAGAAAAGGAACTGGTACTAGGGCGAATAATACCTTGCTTCAGTAAGTCACGGACAAGTATCTCGATTTCGGTCTTCTGATGAAATGGGTAGCGGTAGGGCCTGATGTTGGGCGGAACAATACCAGGAAGGAGCTGAATACGGTGGTCCTCTGGACGAGAAGGAGGTAATCCCATAGGTTCAGCAAATATACCAGAATACTTGTCCAAAATGTGTTGGAGATCGGCAGGAGTGCTAGAGACTGTTGATGGCTGCCTCTGAATGGAATGGAGCTGAGCGATGACACCATGTGAATTCTTCTTAAGAAGTTTTTCCATACGGTGTGAACTGATGATGCTGAGAGACCCTGGTTGTAAGCCTTTCAAAGTGTGTTGGTGCCCCTCGGCTGAAAACTGCATCCAAAGTTCAGCAAAATCCCAGAGAATGGGGCCAAGAGTGCGTAACCATTGGGCACCCAAAACCACATCACAGCCACCTAAGGGTAAGGCAAACATGTCAGAGCGCATGTTATAATCTCCAATAGAGAGACGCACATTGCGACATTTCCCTTTACAAGGTAAAGTGCCCCCATTGGCAATCATGACTTCAAAGCTAGAGCAGGGATGGATAAAGCAATCAGCCTGTTTGGCTATTCGTGGATCAATGAAGTTATGAGTGCTACCAGAATCAATGAGTATAGTAAGAGGGATCTTCTTGAAGAAACCCTGGACCCGCATGGTTTGTGGAGTAGTGACTCCTGCCAAAGCATGGACAGATATCTCTGGTGGAGCTTCTGGTGAAGGAGGTTCAGGCTGGTGAGGCTCAACCGCATCATCCACTGTTTCCTGAGCATCTACATATTCTTCCAGTTCCGGTGGAGAATCCACATCCAAGAGATAGAGCTTTTGCTGAACACATCTATGGCCCCGAGACCATTTCTCATCACAATTATAACAAAGCCCTTTGTCTCGCCTGACTCGCATCTCTGTTTCAGACAAGTGCTTGATCGGAGTAGTTCTGGGAGCTGGTATGACTGGAGGGTTGTGAGAACCTGTATTTCTGAATGGAACAAAATTAGATCTGGAGCGTTGTAGAGCACTAATCTTGTCTTCCGCTAACTTAGCCAACCCAAGGGCTTCCATCATTGTAGTAGGTCGAAACATTTTGACTTCTGAGCGAAGTGCATCCTTCAGACCACTGACAAAACAACTACGGAAGAATTCATCAGACAAGCCCTCTGTGTGATTAGCTAATTTTTCAAACTCTGTCTGGTATTCTCTTACAGTGCCTGTTTGACGCAGTTTAGTGAGTGCTCCTGTGAAATCATCAAAGGAACTAGGGCCAAAGCGCTCCAAAATGAGGGTGCACAATTCGCTCCATGTTGGGCCTACATTAGCCTTGATGTACCAACGGAACCATTGAAGAGCTTCATGTTCCAAATGAAAAGATGCAAGGGGGACTTTGTGGTTATCCAAAGTATTATGCAAGCTGAAATACTGCTCTGCCCTATAGATCCATCCAGTCGGATCAGAACCATCGAAGCGTGGAAAATCAAGCTTTGGTCCACGGAAATTGCCAGAAGAGGACCCAGTATCTCCTGAATGGTTTCGGCTCATGGCTGACTGCTGAAAGTTAAGACCCAGAATTTTGTCATCCAGATCTTGAAGTTTGGTTTTGAGGGATGCAATTTCCTCTTCCATGATTTTTGCTCCTGTACGCGTAACAACCATAAAACAATGTTTTTTTTTTTTTTTTTTTTTTTTTTTTGTTTTTTTTTTTTTTTTGGAATGGGTAGAAGATGAGAAACAAAAACTTTTTTAGTTACGGCAAACTTGGATTTGGGTAAAACTCATATAGGAAATGGGTGTTCGACGGGTGGTGGGAGACTATCTGGGGACAAGGGAAAAAGAAAAATGAGGGTTTCAAGGGTAGGGAGGCGAAATGAGGCGAACAGTCCAAGAGGGATAAGGGAGCAAAATGAGGAATTGAATCTTGTGGCTCAGTTTGGTGGCGATTGGATGAGAGGTGAAAAAGATAGGGCAAACCCTAAAATTAGATAAATGAGGGATTTAGGGCTTTGATATGTAAAATTTGGGGTTGGGTCGCCAAGGAAGGAAGTATGCGAAATGATATTGCAGACGTTCTGCGGAAGTATGAGCAGAAACAGAAAGCAAACAAGGAAGCTACGACTAAAAAACAGAAAAATTTTTACTCATTTTTTTTTTTTTTTTTTTTTTTGAACAGTCGACTTAGAAAAATTCACTCACAGACAGAACAACTGAAAAGAGTTATTGCAATAACAAGAGATATTAGAAGTGAGAGGAACCTGAAGGCCACGATAGAAAAAAAAAATTTGATGTAATTTCCACCCAGCGAGCCCAAGAGAGTGCTCTGATACCAGATGTGAAGAACCTCCTTATAGCAATATCGTGAGAATGCTCGAAATAACAGAATACAAGTGATAGCAGAACTCAGAATGAATCTACTGATCGCAGGCCACTTCGAGGGGGTAACCTCCTTTGAGCAAGCTCAATACAATAAATTCGTCTGTGTCCATCAAGGGCCTCAACCTATTCTTATATACTGGGTACGATCTAGAAAAGTAATACTACCTATGCATGTGGGATAATAAAATATACTCATGGGACGACTTACAAAGCATATGCGTCCAACAACACTACTCTAACAAAATAAACAGAAGGAACACACAGGTTCCTAACAGGTTGGCTCACATAGGAGACAGAACATAGATAGCTCGAAAAAGTCAAAACCAAGACCTGACCAAGTGCTAGAAATCACCATGCTAAACAACAACAACCTCCAAGCATAACTAAGCTCCTTTACTAACCTAGCTAACTCAGTCAACACAACAACCGAACCAACTAAGCTCCCTAGCATATGTTGAGTCCTCCTTAGCAAACCAAGTCCCTTCATTGACTGAGTAACTCGGGAAACACTATAGCCAAGATACACCAAGATCCTAGTGTGTGCTGAGTTCCCCCAAGCATCGTCGAGCTCCTTTGACGATCAAGTGCCCCCAAACCATGCCAAGCTCCTTCGACAACCGAGCACCTCCAAGATCGTTGAGTCCATTCATCCACCGAGTTCTCAACCATGAAATGCCAAGAGATGACAGAGTAACCTCTACCAAGAACCTCTTCATCAAGCAAGCACCAGTCCAAGAACCCTCCAAAGCAACTACTAAGCCTTCTTTTGTGAACTCCAAAGTAGCCACTGAGAAAACCCAATATGCTCCTACATCAGACTCCCAAGGCAAATAGAAAAGTGCGTCCCACACTTTGATGTCCAAAGAAATATTAACAACCATCATCATCTTTACCAAAGGCATCCACTCCAACAGGGACAAGAAAACCAACATGCAAATCATCCACATCTGCATCCTTCTATCAAACACTAGAATCTCAACTATCCAATGAGCATGCTCACTCCCAAGAACAAACTGAACATAATGCTTCATCAACAAAACCTCATTCACATTAGCAATTAATGAACCAACACTAGCAACAACAAACTCCACATTAGTAATAATATGTAACCCCTCGGCAACATATGCCAAACTCTCAACACCCACAATCTCATTGCTCAAAATAAGATGCTCTGCAACAGACAATTGACCACCAACAATAACCAAATCATCCATGATCAAGTGCTCTACAATCTCTATGTTAAACCCAACCAACTAATAATGAAAACCAACCTCCATCCCAGCATCAACAAGGTTAGGAATATCCTCAGCAACAACCTCAAGTTGCTCTACATGTCTTGTATCAAACTCAACAAAATGATCATCAAAACCAACCTCTTTCAATCTAGACCTTGGTATGCCATCTTCTCTCGAGAACAAGTCTTCTAACCAACTAGACAACTCTCTTCCGGATTGGTAGATTCCAACTCCATAAACATATACAAAATGCCTTCCTCATCCCATCCTTAACTCGATCAACCAAACTAGCTTCAAACTGAGTAGACATCTCAGAAAACCTTCTCTCCACCACATCATAGAGATTCACAAGTATCCCAGGGTCCAATCCTCTCGGAGCCATCTCCCAAGATCTTTGCAAACCCTCTACAACAAATCCTTCCCATGCTCCTTATGATAAACCCAAATTGTTTGTGATTCAGATCATAACTTGTCACCTCGCATGAACAATCAAGAACCCAACCACAAGTCCAAGAACACAGATCTATAATACACAAACTCTCTACGATCATGCCTCAAAAAGATCAATCTTCCATCTTCGCATCCATGCCCAAACTACGAGGGCAAGAACACAAATTTTTTTTATAAAAAAATTAATAATTAAAAAGCTCTAAGTTTGAAATGGTTGCGATCATAGTTAAGAAAAAGATTCTCTACAATACATCTTAAGTTCAAAATCCTGAGGAGGAGTAATATATTAAATATGCTAAGCATTTTAAATTATAATAATTACTAACTAAAATTAAGGAAGGACATATAAATTTATTTACTCATCAAAACTCTTGACTATAATTAAAACTTAACTAAATACACTTAATCAAATAAATAAATAAATAACTAAATCTAACTTTACTTACCAACTAAATACATTCAAAGTTTTAAAAATCAAATCTAAATTAACAATTACATCCATAATATCTAAAATTGAATGAATCGAAATCAAACTAACTTATCAATAAAAAGCTAAACCCCTACTAAAACCTACTAACCTAACATCATACTATCCTAGCCCACTTGACAAGTGGGTTTCCTTACATCCTAACCTACCAAAACCACTCACCCCCTATACACTCCTCCCAACCAAGCCTAGGCGAATTTCTAGACTTCCTACATGTCAAATCGACTCCCCCCACAACTGACAACACATACTCCCCAAAAAGAAGTGCTTACCTATGATCAAGGTAAATAACAAATGCAAAGTTAACATCATTAACTCTCAAATCTTCCTGCCAACAAAACTGACGCCCACCCAACACCATTAAAACTCTACTACAAGTACGTCAGTGCTTCAAAGAACTTCCCAAGACCCCCAACCCAAAAAGCAAGCACTGACCAACAAAAAAAAAGGTGGCAAAAGAATTTAAAACAAAGCAATCTCCATCAAGGCCAAACCTAGCGCATTTTGGAGGTTTAAAACTTGCAAGGAAGATGGGACAGTACAGAGTGACATCATCTGAATAACCATTTGCTAACTTAGTTTATATGATACAACATAAAGTCTTTTCAACCCTTAGAAAAGAGCTGCGACCAACAAGGAAAGAGGGAAAGCATTGAAGCCAAAAAGAAATGTAGGTAAGAAAAAGATAAGGAGATATTTAGTTTAAATTATGTTATACACTTTTTCTAATATCATTATCAATTTAGTTTTAATTTTCAAGATTTTACAATTGATTTAAAAGAGAATTTTGGAGAGAATATTCTCTGTTCCAAAGGGCATTAAATCTGTTTCTCCCATACAAAAGATAGAGATTTTTTAGTCTCTTGAAACTCTTTTTTTTTTGACATATTTTTCTAAGTATAGATTACAAAGTGATGTATATTTTTATTTTTACAAGGAGTATATTAATTGAATGGATTTAAAACATGGTGTTAATAATCGTGTCACAATAATGCATGATTAATTTGATCTCCTAAATAACTTGGATTGAAATAAATCAACCTTAGCCATTATCCTTTCCTCAACATAGTTTTCACATATAACATATAAGGAACACTTGAAAAATTTGCTTAATTAAACCATCATCATATCATCATATTTCTGATGTGCATCCATCTAATTGAAAAATTACAATTACTCACACAATAAACAATTATACTCAATCATCATTTTTATTGGCAAACCTGATTCAAAGGCTCAGCTAGGAAAGAACCAGGAAAAAAACCCGACATCGTTGCCATTACAACAAGGTTTTGAGATACAAATTACATAGGATGTCAATCCTAAATTACAACACTTAAATTAAATTTCCTTCATGACCCTCATCAAGGGTTCCATATCAAATTCTGCAACACATTTCTACGAACCGTGGAGGAAATAGAATCTGATCAGGTGACCACAAGCATGACCAAGAAACAAATCAAACATACATATTCATACAAGGCTTTCACAATAGGATTCACAATGAATCAAAACTAGGGAAAGAAGGATTTTTCCAACAGGAGATGTCAAGCACAACACCAAAATAGATGCCCAATCGGGGCTATAAATCAAGAACTTCCGTTCTTCCATTTTAACATGCCATACTCATACGAGGTTTGTGCTAACAGGTAGGGGCCCATAACACCCTACCCTCTCTCCCTCTTCTCATCCTGAGAAGAGACTCTACACTGTTAGAGTCCAACTAAGAGGACCTTTCCCGAAATTGGCCACTTATGCCCTCTCCAAGGGTGAGTAATGCCAAAACACCCATGCAAGAAAATCTCAAAATTCAAACATAAACAAGAAAAGAAAAAATTCAAAAAACATGGTTTTCAAATCTTCCCAACATACCCACAATCATACAAGCATTCAATCATCAACAAGGTAGCATAAGCATGAGACAAACATTAAAATATGAACAATGGAGATGAGAATTCCTACCTGCACAAAGAGGTAATGGAAAATGAACAAGTTTGAGTAGAGCTTTTCCCTTCCTTGCTTCAATCTTCCAAGAATCCTCTCTAAATGTAGAGATTGGGTAACAACCTCAACTACTCCAAGAAGGGCCTCTAAATAAGCCTCAAACTCAACCACCAAAAGGATCAATAACTTCTCCCACCCACCTACAAATCTAGAAGCTCCTAACTCAACCCACACTATGGTTAACCACTAAGTGGAGGTGAGGTGAGATAACTCATGGTAGCCATAGTCAATTTTCGCACAAAGGCAAAAAGAGACTTTTTGAGTGACCTCAAAAGTCAATAAAAGGGGCTTAGGGGTTGGAAAAGACCCCCAACCCATACCCATACCCCTTGGGTATAATAATTTCATGTTTAAAATCCTTAGGAATAGGTTTAGAGCCAAACAAAGGCTAGAAAAAAAATTAGGACCAACTAACAACTCTAGAAAGCAGATTAAGCACTAATTCGGATTAGGGATGACTAAACTTGATTAAGAGCCAAATCAGAAAAAGACACTAACCTAATCTGACTTAGGTCCAAAGGTTACACAATTAACCCTAATAAGCACACTGAAGAACATAATCAAATTCACTAGTGTCAAGTGACACTATAAGAACACAATTACGAACATTAACATATACTGATCACAAAAAGATACATACATACATCTCACAATAAAAACACTTGAATTACGAACAACAAGGTTTCCAAAATTAGCACATAGGGATCAGTTCTATTCCTCCGTCCGTTTCCTCGGCTAAAATATCTGCACACTCATTGCACACATCAGTAGTCCCGAAAATCACATGTACATATGTATATATACGTATAAGTAATCGCATAAATTAAAACATCCATCTATAACAAAATCAAGGTTCCTCTCATCCTATTCAATTCTTAACCATTTAAAATATCTTAAACCAAAATGTTAATCCTACCTTTTACTTAATTCATCAACATACATATACATAAAACATTAAATGATGGACATCAAATATCTGAAAATAACATCACACAACATGAAATAATATGATATGTTCAAGTATCTGATAATGTCTCGACATCTCGAGTCGTGAGTATCAAAATGATAAAGTAACAACTAAGGCTACAAAGGGTCGGGGCGAGGCCTCACACATCGATCCATTTACAACTTAGAACCATAATATGTCACCTCACAACTAAGAGATCTAGGACTCTAGAAAGAACAATCCACCACCAGATCAAGATCAACTCAGATCAACTTCTCTCAAGCCAAGTCCTAGTGCAAACTGCCTCAACTTTAGCAATCAGTTCACACGCACTCAGAGAAACTAAGCTCTGATGCCACCTGATGTAGTGCAAGATAGGAAAATCCCCAAAGGAGATGTCCTAGCCCCCAACAAATAACCACACAGTAGAAACACAACAACAATGCAATAGAAATGCAAGATCTGATACCAAATCATAAGTCTTTATTCATAAAATAATTGATTGCATGCAATATGCCTCGATGTAAGGCCTTTTGGGTCAAGGCCAAATACAAAAAAAAATTACAATATTAGTTATACAAGATCCCACAAGATCCAACTACAATCTCAATCCCCAACTAGTCTAGATCCACAACTAGATAAGAACACCAAGAAGAATCCACACTTGTACTCTCAAGTCCACCAAGCAATCCTATAGTTCTCAAGTCGTAGCTACTAGCGCTTCAAAATTTGCATCTACACTTCATCATCTTCTCCAAGCTAGATGATCATTCTTATCCGTAAAGACTCCACAAGACCCCCTACTTATATCCAACTAAGCCACAAGTTGGCCTAGATCATTACAAATTCAATTAAATCCCTCACATTAAATATATGTTGAGCCACAAGTCAACTGCAACACAATAAATACCCCTACATAAATTAAATGCCAAGGTTGGCTCACACAAGAGACAGAACATAGACAACTTGGCAAAGTCAGAACCAAGACCTGACCGAGTTCAAGAACCACCACATCGAGCAACAACAACCTCCAAGCATAACCGAGCCAGTTCACTAACCGAGCCAACTTGGTCAACACAACAATCGAACTAGCCGAGCTCCCTAGTATATGTCGAGTTCTCCTTCATAAACCGAGTTCCTTCATTGACCGAGTAACTCAAGCAACATTGTAGCCAAGATACACCGAGCTCCCAGTGTGTTCTAAGTTCCCCCAAGCATCATTGAGCTCCTTCGATGATTGAGTGCCCCCAAGCCATGTCGAGCTCCTTCAACCACTAAGCACCTCCAAGATCGCTGAGTCCATTCATCCATTGAGTTCTCAACCAAGAACTACTAAGAGATGATTGAGCAACCTCTACCAAGCACCTCTTCATCAACTGAGTACTAGTCCAAGCACCCTCCAAAGAAACTACTGAACCATCTTCCATGAACTCCAAAGTATCCACTGAAAAAACCCAAGATGCTCCTACATCAAGACGGGGCTTGATCTAAGCACCTATAGAAGCATAGTTGACAGTAACCTACTTCCAATGGCATAGATTGGCGAGATGAAGTTGCAAATCTGAATCAAACAGATTCATGGCTAGGGCCTTAGAGGCCACATGTAGGTCTTTGGTGGTTGCATCATAGGAACGCCTATGGTACAAAGCAAGTTGCTTGTCATAGATGCGAAGAAATATAGTCATATGGGAGATGGCATCATTCCACCATTGAATCTAGCCAGTGTGGGTGTGGGGTCAAGGCTCCAAATTCCAAAAATGCAAAATGTGATCCATAGTGGGATCATGACTCAATAATGATGTGTTGAGGAGAAATTGTGTTTCAGAATGACGGCGTTGAGCTGTTTGTCAAGTAATAGTAAAAAGAATGGGATAGTGGTATGACAAAGTCACATCCTACAGAGGAATGATAGGTAATTCCCTATCTTCAAAGAAAGGGAAAAAAGATTGTGCAATAATCATTGCACAATTTAAAGACTTCTAAAAATTTCTCAGATCAAATTCTATAATTAGACCAAGTATGCAAAATCCCACCAGAATGGTGACGATGAGCATTAGGATAAAAAAAGGCCTAATTTATTATGCATGTAGTACCAAGCTTCTCTTTCCCTAGTTTTCCATCAAAGAGGTAAAATATTGTCTTTGTCAAAGGCCATCTCAACCATATCGAAGTCCCTACATACAACCCAAGTGATAGGTGATAGAATCTGCTAACCAACACCATAGTTGTGATCTTTCCACAACATCATTAAGAGCATAAACATTAACCATGCCAAAGGAATGATTATTGAAAGACAACAAATTCCATACAATCTTGTGCATGGGGTCAGAGCCATGAGAAATACCTAAAGAAATTAAATGAGGTGAGAGAAGAGTAACTACACCACCTCGACTAGCTTTATGTTGGGATTCAGGAAGAGAAAATAGCAATGTCTAGCCAAACAACATGACAAGCAACATTGAGAAAAAAACTTGAGATTTTAACTTCCCGGAGACACAAAATATCGAGGATACCAAGTTGATGTATTGTGTCTTACACATAATATTTGTAGGGAAGGTCTGTGAAACCTTGCACATTCCATGAGAGAAAATTCATGACAACAACTCTTGCATGACATCCTCATCCCCCAAAGAGGATAAACCGTTGTGCAAGAAGGAACTAGTAGTGAAGATGGGAGAAGGATCTCCTCAAAACATGATTCTTTGCTTCTTAGAACCACCATCTAGGTCATCTCCATGGCCATCTAGGTTGTGAGACCTCTGCAAAGGCTAGGAAACTATCCATGGAGGCCACATATGGAGTGTGGACCCAAGTGAGTCGAGAAACACCCATAGATGCACTAGTTCCCTTAGAAGCAGGGTTCAAAACAAGTGGTGGTACCACTAGCATAACCAGTGCAACAGTTGTAGTAACTAGAACAATCTCTAGTGAAGGCTAAGAAGAGGAAAATGCTAGTTTCTTTAGCAGAAAGGAAGTTTTACTCTTGTGAACAAGAGTTACCCATTCATCTTTGTTTCCATTCTCGGTAGGTTTGGCCTACGAAACCTTGCTAGGATTCAACTTGCGAGGCATAACCGGTGAGAAATCCTTGATCTTATGGTCAATCGATTGACATTGATAGCATGTGTTCAATAGATTCAAATAAAGAACCTTCTAGGAGAAGGTGTGAGTTGCACCCTGGTTATCAACGGTTTCTTTAAGGTCACGAGAAAGATCTATTTCAACGCAAACCCTCCTTTGTAGATGAGTGTTGAAAAAAAATTTAGGTTCAATGCAAACAACCTTACCTAGGGTTTGAGCAATGGCCTGGATAAATACCGGTAGGGCATGGGGAGACCCAGAAAATTGACCCAAACAGAGACCTTCAACTTCTTGTTATCTAAGATAGAGAAGTCATGGGACCAACACTGGAAAACCAACAGGGAGGACCTAATTGTCCAAGGCTCGTGATTAAAAACCACGTCGGTCTAGGAGGGGTTGGCAAATTGAAACAGGAAAAATCCCTTGGTGAGGCTTTGAATGCCCTCAAGCCAAAACCCCATGGAGAGTCCAAGACTTGGCAACCCATTTTTTAAGCATGCTTTTAGGAGGAGTTCTACCCACAAAATATTCTATCAAAGTATGCTTCTCTAACCAATCAAAGGCATCATCAAAATCCTAAATGTTGGGAACAATGTCAAGGGAGACCTTACCTCGTGAAACACTTCAGGAATAAACTTGTGAGGGTGTTTGTTTTATGGAAGCACCATGAGCATCCATTGTAGCAACTCTAGCACCAGCATTAACAACTAGGCTAAAGTTAGTTGAAGCCATAATAAAAAAACCCCTAATATTGCCACAATAAATGTGATATGGCAAGTGCAAAACCATAGATTTCTGAGAAAAAATCGTACTGCATGTGAAACCCTAGCAATGTGCTTTCATCTAAGTTTTCATTTAAAACAATAATGAATTTTCTAACATTTAAATATTTCAAAAAATAACAAAAATATTTTCAACCATATCAAATTGTAGTCTTAAAAATACATATAAGTACCAAATGAATTATGACAACATGATTGTATTTAAGAACCGCTTGATTAATTTTATTTAAAAAATTGCCACATAAATAAACTACTTATTAAATTCAATAACAAAAATTATTATTAACATTTTCCTAAGATCTTATGGGTAATTTATCTCTAAATGAAAAATAGAGTGTTTTTAGAGCGCCCAACCTTTTTAAAGCACTTTGCAATATTTTCCCCTATCATGGCAGAGCGCCCTAGTATTTGTTTTTATTTTATTATATTGGGAGATTTATTAACTGATTTATACCCGTCGTTCCGGCAAAGCTTCATCCTACAGGGAAAATGCGTTTCCTTGCTAAAATCTGGTCGTGGTATGCAACATATAACTCTTGGAACCTGCATTTACTTCTTTATTAATTTGAGATCTTGAATCTGAAGTTTCAAATGATTCTTTTATGACTTCCTTGCTTGAGTTGAGTAGGGTTTTTAGAATATTGCTTTAGATTTGGTTGACACAATTTGAAGTGAAAGCCTTTGTCGTGGGCCATTCATCCCACAGATCCGATGCCTGGTCCCTATCTTTCAAAAATTAAGCTTGTATTCTAATACAAGCAAAAATATTAATAGCCTAGTGCCAACTGCAGTGGATGTCTTCAGAGACCCATGAATTGCCCATCAAAATTACATTCATAGCATAAAGATTTAAAGCCAGACTTTGGGTTTGTGTAAAACCAAACTCAGTATTTTTCATTGGTAATGTAACCCTGCAAATCCACCCCTACAATAGTTCATCCATGTAATTACAATTGATTTCTGTGGCCATCTAATGAGACTACAATTGCAGCATATACCAAATGCATGCCCTTTTTGCCCCCAAAGCCTTCATTAAACTGACAATATGATGGTTTTCCTATCCACAACAGCCATTTAATATTGTGAAAACAAACTTTGTTAAGAGCAAAGGGAAAATAAATCATCATTTGCTGCAGAATCCTTTGAGAAACTTGAGAACATATTGATCCAACTTGATAGATTACATAATTAAGATAAAAAATGTCTTAATGAAACATTCTTATTCTTGCACTCAGAATTTGCTTGAGCACACTAATTAAGAAAAGAGGCATCTGAGTGCTCTATACAGAAAAGTGTCTAATTCAACTATTATCATACAAATCAATCATATGAAAGCTCGTTATCTTAATATCACAGTTGGCTTCCTATGGCAGAAATTTGGCTCTGCTTCCACTTACAACTTGTTGACCGGTACTATGCTCAAACTATATTCCAAACGTACAACATAGGCATCTGAATCTGGTTCTTTATTGACAGAAACAATAGGACAATGAACAAAAAACATATAACTCCTGCTTCTCACAACATTGGTGTTGGTAACAAGCCACTTCGGTTCAAGACTATTCTCATAGTTTACCATCCTCAATTGAACTTTTCCCTTTGAATGTTATTACTGCTCATAAGATCAAAGTAAGAGGACAGAAAACATGACAACCTTACATCAACTCAAAATTACTGACAGCTTGAGACAATAGAGTTCTGACCAAACTTCTCGAGAAGGCTGCATACTGATCCAAGCAAGCGCCCTGCAATCAACATCCATGGAAATATTATGACATGACATACAATGACTGGCCACTGATTGTCTAGAAGTACCATTCAATATCACTAAGATGATACAAGCACAACATCATAAGGCATACCTAAAGGCAGGACCAACAAGTGATCCAAGTACCTTGCAAAAGCATTGATGCATTTGTAAACCAAATGTACCAAAATGACTTGAACATTGAGTACAACCAGTTCACAAGATGGGAGAATGATAATAGAAATGAAGAAACAAGACAATAGCTTCCTAACAAATTTAAAATAAAACCTTTTAGCTGTACGTAGTAGTTTATCAAATATACTTTTGCAAATTTATAAGGTACTGTGAGAGACCAGATGAATGGCCTTAAAATCATGAGCATGAATAGCATCCCGGTTCTATCTACAGTATTATGGTACTTCTGCAACATTGGACATTCATGGACAGACCAAAGGAAAAGTAAGAAAATAATGTGGGCACTTGAAATGATGTGTCCCCAAGAGAATTGCAAATCTCCTACAGGAGCTATTATATTTCTACAGTGCACTCCAAACTCTTCCTTGTAACTTTTGTTTTCATCGCATCAAGACTCCCTGCATTTTCTGATCTTATTGGGTGACCTCAAGAAACAGCAAAACTAGATGCAAACTATATTACCAAGTTACTAGGCCACTAGCTGTAGGAGTCTAAGCAATTAGAAGTACATGAATTTTGTACATTTCGAATCAATGACTACTTGTTACTGAAAATAAAATTCCCAAGGATGGAAACTTCTTGGCCAGGAATGAAATAAATGACTCTCCAAGGAATACAGCAATGTGAATTTTGTAGAATCTTATGCTTCCCACCAAGCTTCCATTTCATTTGGAATCTAAGCTGCAGCGTGCTTTACCATATGACATGTGAAACCAATGAAAAGACTCAGTCCAGGTGCAAATACTCCTTGACATTGGTAGAGTGGCTCCCCCACCAAAACTCAGCTACTTTGGAAATGGGTAATAAATCTAACCAAAGTGAAAGTTAGATTGGAATGGAAGAATCTATTTTTTTAATGGGTGGATACTGAAATTTGCAATCCAGTTGAATGCAAGCAGATTCTGGTGGCAAAAAGTTCCGAGATTAGAATTGTAGCTCACAACAAATAAATCCTCAATGGAGGCAAAAACATTCCTATTTGAAAGTTGCATACAGATTATCACAAGGTCCAAACCTATAGGTATAGGGTTTAGAATTAAAAGAAAATGCAAGGTAAAGTGAGAAAGATCCTTTGTTCTCAAATGATAACCCATGTAAGGTTGCAACTTAAAAACCCTCTTTACCTTTACCTTTTACCCTTGTACCTTATATAGTGTACTTGTTGGCATTGATATACCTCTATAGATGTTAAAGATATAAATTTGGCAAGGCTCTGAACTTATCAACATTGACCAATTTACCTCTGCTTGGTTTGCTTTGCTTGGCTATCTTTTGTTCTTTTTCCAACTTCTTTACTTTGGAATGATGGCTCGGAGGTATCAGAACTTTGTCAATGCCTTGAACAGAGATTCTCCCATCAACATAAATGTCATGATCAAACAAATGAGCCGATTCCTCTCCTTCCCCAAACAAAACAGTTCCATCGGCTTCTTGGGTAACCACCTTATGAGGAATATGCAGAGTATCATACTTCAACTTCCCGAACCGTCTCACTCCAGTATAAAAGCTTTCCTCAGTTTGATACTCAGGAATCATATGGTAATATATGACATGTTCCAGTTCACTTAACTGGTCCGTAGTAAGCTTCCCCATTGCCTCATCATTGGGAGCCAGGACAGTGAGACGGTAACCCTCTGAAACAAGCTTCGCCATCTCAGAGGCCATTGAGGTCAAATTCACTAAGATATCAGCCATCTCATTGTACCCACCATATTGCACCAACGTGTGAATGAAGTCCTTCACTTGGCTTTCGCCATCAAACCAATAATATCCAGAAGAAGGCCCAGGTGCAGGGGCAGGTGCTAGGGAAGGTCCAGGGGCAAGGGCAAACTCGATTGGGGGCAGTGTGATTTTGCTTGAGCTTGTCGATGGAACCTTCTTGCTGAAACGAGGAGAATCAACTGTAGGAGCTCCCTCTGGCTTCACAGCCTCCAATATTACCCTTCTACTCCTCCACTCATTGAACTCATTCTGCACAGACTTTGGCACAAGGAGTCTGTCAATACCATGAATAACCCCATCTGGCCTTACCACAGCATTAGGGTGTGTCACAGTACCCAGATCCACTTTCATTACTTTGCTATTCGTATCCTCTTTCAACTGAAAATTCAGCTCCTCGTCCCAGTTCAGGGCCCTGCGAGGTACAAAAAATGGAAGTTTGTTTTAAAAAAATTCATGGCTAATTTATTTAAAAATCCATTTCTCAATGATTTATGTCTAGCAAAAAGTTTACTCTTTTATGTTCATATCCATTTAACTTTTCTGAAGCCCTTAGATTTAAACCCATTGATTGGAAAGCAGAAAAAGGTGGGACTCCACATCTAAAGTTCTAAACCCTTTAAAATCTTATAAACCCAATGTAGCTAAACAGTGGAATATCCGTTTTTTGTTCAAGGAACAATGAACAAACACAAAATCTTAAATCAAGTGGAGAGCAAGATAGGAGTGATTAGAAAGAAAAGTACATCAATTGGAAAGCAGGGAAAGATAGGACTACAAATCATGTTGAGTGAAAGACATATATTAAGTCCTCCGTATTTCTTGATTATAAAACCTTTTAAATTCTTACAAATTCAATGTACCTAAAATACTCAAAAGTTCTAAAAAAATCCTTAAATCTTACAAACAGACTTAAAGCCCACAATCAGCATCCTTTAGCGAGAAGTTACAAAATGGTTCCATGCAATTTCAAACAGCCCAATTACAGAAACAACTTAATTACAACATTGCAAGCTACTACAAAGTCCTTGTTCAGGGCAGTAACAAAAATTATTTTTCCGCTTCTGGATTATGATTGTGTGTATCTTTTGAGCCAATGTTTCTGGTCACACTCTTTCCTGGCTGCCCTGATGATGGTTCACAGAGCGTGACCCGAAACGTTGGTTCAATAGATATACAGTCATAATCCAGAAAGGAAAAAGAAGCAAAAAAAATTAATACTATGGATTGTGGAAAAATTAATACTATGGATTGTAGAAACACACTTGTAATTACTAACAAAAATATCAATTTGCATTTGGAATCTTCCAAAACATCCTCAGTTATAATTTACATCCAAATCTTTCTAATATTAAATTCCCAAAAACATTATGCATTGTTTACACGGTTACAAAATTGAGAAAGCTATTCAATTTGGGAATGCTAGCCACTAAAACTTGGCCTACCTGTGAGTAACATTAGTCCATTCCTCTGCAACAACTCTCTTGGGCACCATATGAAATTGCAGCAACTTTTGCAGGGACTTGAGATTCCCTGGCTGACGGAGAAACCTCCTGAACTCTGGATCCAAATTCTTCTCCAAAAATGCGTTGTTGGGAGCAAAAATAGTGATGTTGTTGCTCCCCACAAGCTCCTCAAGAGTCTGCAACAGAAGGGCTTTTTCCACCATCTCTGCCAGCTCAGTATAATCATAACGCGAATCCAGCAACGCAACAAGAACAGAATTAGAGCTTATGACGGAGCCATTTGAAGAAGAATTCTGGTGTACACCGACATGAGTTGAAGACTTAGTTGCCATTGCAACTACATTGAACAACGCCACCACACACAATGCAACTATACTGCACATTCTTACACCATGAGCCATCTCAACGAAAGCAATCTGATCCCTTGCAGTCCTATCTGTAGGTGTTCTCAAAACTGAATCAAATCGCACTCTCTTGGGCTGTTAAAAAACATATGTAAAAAAAGAATATATAGACACTGTATTTAGGCGTCGAATGAAATTCAGGTGAAATTCAATTCAAATCAATTCGATTCAATTCATTCAATTCAATTCAGTTTCCCGGCATCTGGCAGGCCAAAAGACTTACCTTACACTGAAAGGGACTCCGGGGGATGCAAATCAAGGGCACACAATTGTCCACACTAATGGAATTGAATCTCGACCGTTGAAGTGGGCCACTTGGTAGAAATGTATTGATGTAGCCATGCCAGCTGCTTATTCAACCTCTGGTTTAACTTTTTCTTGTTCACCGCAGTGAAGATTCCTGAGAAGTCCGATGAACTCAAGTTCTGGTGAAGGAAATTACCCCACACAACGGATTGTTATTTTTTGTTTGGAGCACCTAACATTTGTATACCTTATTTGGAAACACCTAACCCTAAATTGTTGTGATTGTCCCATTTTTTTGTACCGTTTCTTCTGTGGGGTTCCTTGATTTGCACAGTGGGTGGCCTTACCTCACTTTCTCACAAGGTGTTATAGTTGGAAAGCATCATATTAGCTCCAACTGTAGGTGTAGGTGCGTGATAATTTAGTTCCAAATTAGTGTAGACGAAGAGTTTTAGAGGTGAGGTGATGCTCTAACAACACTATTGTTTAGAAAGGAAGGAAGATCTCAATCCCTCCACCGTGAAAATGAAGTGGTGAATCATCATATGGAGATGGGTCAATTTCTTAATTTGGTGGTTTGGCGGTGGGATTTTCATGAAGTGGTTAAGTTCAGTCTCTCTTAAGCTTGAATTGAAAGGTGTATGGCATCTAAATTGTACTGTTTGTGTCATATTTTGCAATGGCTGCTCTTAGCCGGAGAATTTAGTGATGTTACTCGGTTTTTAACTCATTCTTTAAACACTCACGTTTCAAGGTTACCTAATTTGGTTAGCTGTCGTTGTTTTAAAAAAGGGACCAAAGTTTGTATGAATAGTTTTTCATAAGATGCTAATAATACTAAGTTTGTCATCTCTCACACGATAAATGGATCATTCTTTTGTTTGTTCTAGAATGGTACATGAAAATGATAGGATTTTTGGTCAATGGTAAACACCATTCTTCCTTGGGCACATTTTAGATCAAGCCCATAGCTACCCCATTTGTCACTTGTTATTGTAAGAATGAAAGGGTAGTATACAAAAATATAGTTAGGGTTAGTGAAAATAAAAATATTTAAATATAATAAAATTTTAAATAAAATATATTTTTGATACTAAAAATAATAAAAAATAGAGACTTGTTTTTATTATATTAGAAGGGTAATGGTCTAGAGCAAACTAGAAGTATGTTAACGTCACATTAATAACACTCTACAACAATATTAACTAACAGTTCAAATTTTTGTGATGAGTCGATAAGTATTTACTAATATTTTTTGAAATTATAATTAATATGCATAAATTAAAGTATAATTATAACTATAAGTAAAATAAAATCTATTTTTTTAATAAACTAAATAAATATTATTTATTTAACTAATTTGTCGTATACTAATAAATTATCATATAAAAAAATCTTTCCATAAAAAAATTATTATGAAAAATTAATAGAAAAATAAATGAAAAAATATAAAATGAAGAACAAAAGAGGAAACTAAAATAATTATGAAAACTAAAAACTAAACTAATTTAAAGTCTATCAACATAAATATATGAATAAAACAATCATTTAAAAAAATCCATCAAATATATATATATAACAACTTTCCTGTTAACATCTTATTGACTAAACTAAAAAATAATATTTAAAGTGAAAAATTAAACTAATTTTTAAAATAATTTAAAAATCAAAAGTTAAATAAAGAGGAAGAAAAACATTAGTTAAAAATAGAGATAAATTAAAATTTATAATTAAATAAAATCTAATGTAAATAAATTAAAATATAAATAATTTCTAATTATATTAAAATATTAGTACAAAATCTTTTAAATAAGCAATGTATATAACAAAACAATTTAAATAAATAAATTTAAAAATAAGAGATAATAACAAATTAAGCTAAATAGAAATATTTAAATAATATATGACATATTTTATTATCTTATAGTTATAATTTTTAAGTTGATAAATAAGAAAAAAACAAGAGTTCATAGTGTAGATAATAGCTAATTAAATTAAATAAAGAGAAAAAAATAATAGTTAAAAATGGAGTGAGATGAAAAAAATTAATGACAAGAGTTTGACAATTTTCTAGTAAATGTTACATTAATAACACTCTAGAACAATATTGAAATCATTCAAAAAACAAGCAAACAATATTGGGTGAACCCACAATAGTGGGTTATATTTTTTTGCCTAAACTAATACTAAACTATGAATTTTCAAGAAAACTTTCACTTTTGGATGCAAATTGTGGTGTAACGGTTAGGAATTTGAAGATGAAGTAAATTAGTCTTTTAGGATTTTATGTGTAGATTATATAATTATTGATTGATTGAATTATTTTTTCTCCCACTAAAATTGGTATGTTATCAAAAACCTAATTTTTAAAGAGTGGCATTGTTTTTTACTCGCATATATTTTTTTTTAACAATTGATGTCAATGTGATTCTTTCGAATTTAGTTTGCTATCAGTTTAAATTAAATAGTTTAATTTCAAATTTAAAGTGTTGTTTTTTTATTCTATTAGAAGGTTAATAGTCTTGAGCAAACTAAAAGTATGTTAACATCACATTAATAACACTACAATATTAAAAATCATTAAAAAAACATGCAGCAAACAATACTTGATCATACCATCTACGCTAATATAGCTACTGATAGTCTTAAAACCACTATAAACTAGCATAACTATACTTGGTCCTATAAATATCTTATACAAGGTCAAACCTAACCAACAATGTGAAGCTACTACGTAATGGGCACCCTAGAAATGCCCAAGAACTAAACCAATTGCTGAAAGCGATTTAAATGTCTTTGCATAGGTTTCAATCCACACAACATGAGCAAGAAGGAATTTATGCAAATTGAAGACTAAACCGCTGCTGAAATAATATTAGTTCTCACAATGATAAAATCAAGTACATAGCAATGTATTCCAAAGGCCAAACCCCAAGGGAATGACATCTAGAATGTTAGAAGAGAGGATGAACATCCTCTAATGCCAAGAAAAATATGTGACTCACACATCCAAGCTCTTATCAAATGCAATTCACAATCATCCGATGCTAAACAATGAGACTCTCACCCTGATTTATCCTTTTCTTTCACCCTTCTAACAGGAACTAAAACATTAATTAATTACATTTACTAAAGGCTTCCCCCTTCCAATAATTAATACATTCTCTAGAAACTCCTCCCTGGCAATACAATAATTAATTGTGCTTCTAGAAAATTAAATTACTAGAGGTTTCCCCCTTTCCAATAATTAATACACACTCTAGAAGCTTCTCCCTTGTAATACAATAATTAATTAAATATAAAGTCACCTTTTAATTTTTAATTTATTTAATTACTTTATAAGAAATTAATTTAATTTCCTCTTATGCTCCACTTAGCCTTTGGAGAATGTGAAGGCTAAAAGATGGGGTCATTACAGTCTGCTCTCCTTGAAATTGCTTGTCCTCAAGCAATCTCTGTCCTGTTTGTTGTAGCACCTGCTCACTCTCCCAAGTAGCATCTTCCTCTGGTAGATATCTCCATTTGACTAAATATTCATTAATCAACCTGCTTCACAAAGTCCTTTCCCTAGTATCTAGAATAGCCTCAGGAATTAATACAAGCTTTCCCTCCTCATCTAATGGTGGTAATTTTGCTAAAGGCACAACTCTCTGATCGATGGCTTTCTTAATCCTTGACACATGAAACACATTATGCACTCAATTGCCCTCTAGAAGCTTTATCTTGTGAGCAACCTCGCCCACCTTGTGAATCACTTTGTAGGGGCCATAAAACCTAGGCTTCAACTTCTTTGCTCCGCTTTTCTTGAGTGATGACTGTTTGTATGGTTGTAGCCTCAGGTAAACCATATCCCCAACCTCGAAACTGCGCTCTATTCGATGCTGGTTAGCATATAATTCTACTGATTTTGGGCTTGTTGTATATTCTCCTTGAGAACCCTCAAAATATCTTAACTATCCTACAAGAAGTGTTTTTCTTTGGGCACTTTACTATCCAAAACCAGATCCATGAAACTAGGAGCTTCATAACTATACAGTGCCATGAATGGAGTCATCTTGATGGAAATATGATAAGTGGTGTTATAACAGTACTCTCCCATATGTAGCCATTTGACCCATGCCCTCTATTGTGCAGTCACATAGTTCCTCAAATATCCTTCCACCCATTTATTCACAATCTTTGTTTGCCCATCTATCTGTGGATGATAACTAGTGCTAGGTGTAAGATCTATACCACACAACCTAAACAATTCCTGCCAAAAAGTACTCATAAATTTACTGTCCCAATTACTGACAATGAAACTAGGTAGCCATTGTAACCTGAATATCTCTCTGAAGAAAAGATCAACCACTAGTGCTGCTGTGTAAGTGGATGGAATAGCAAAGAAGTGAGAAAACTTCATCAGTTGGTCAGCTATCACATAGATGCAATCTTTCCCCTATATTAATGGTAACTCGGTGATGAAGTCCATAGAAATACTTTCCCATTTCCTATCCAAAATGGGAAAAGGTTGTAACAACCCTGCAGGGTATGTGTGCTCTCCCTTGTTCTGCTGACAAATTGCACACTCCTTGGCATGCTTCTGAACATCATCCTTGAGCCCTTTCCATGTGAAATGCTCACGGATCTGCCTGTAGGTCTTAAAAACCCCTAGATGTCCAACTATAGGTGCATCATGAAATGCCTTCAGTATTACCTCCCTAAGTTGTAATGAAAGAATCAAATATATCCTATCCTAAAACTTAATCAATATGTCCATCACCACGTAACGATCATCATGTATGGTGCCTGCAATTACTCTAGAAGCCCAAGTGCCCCTCACATACTCTTCTATGATCTTATTTCTCCAATCTCCTATAATCTCAGTTAGAGCACAAATATGAGGTCTCCTAGATAAAGCATCTACCACGACATTCTTCTTACCTTTGACAAATTCAATGTCAAAGTCATAGGCTTGTAACTTTGTAATCCACTTCTATTGTCTATCATTCAAATCATGTTGGCTCATGAAGTATTTGATGCTTTTGTGATCGATTTTGATAACAAACTTTCCCCCAATAAAGTAGGACCAAAACTTAGCCAATGCATGCATTATAGCCAACATCTCTCAATCATAGATGGAATAGCTCCTCTCCACTCCACGAAGCTTCTTGCTCTAAAAAAAAAATGGGATGCTTCTCCTACATCAAGATTGTCCCAATCCCATCTCCTAACGCATCACAATAAAGCTCAAATGGCTTTGTGAAATCTGGTAGAGCTAGTATCGAACATGATGACATCACCTTCTTGAAATGATCGAAACTTCTTTGAGCTACCTCTATCCATGTGAAGTCCCCTTTCCTAGTAAGGTTTGTCAAGGGTGCAACGATCTATGAAAATCCCTTAAAAAATCTCCTGTAAAATCCACAAAGACTAAGGAATCCCTTAAGTTGTGTAAGATTCATAGGAGTAGGCCAATCAACAATAGCCCTAATCTTTTCAAGATCTACCCGAACTCCATCTTCGTTGATGATATGCTCAAGGTATAGCAGCTCAGTCATCCCAAACTCGCACTTAGATTCCTTGGCATACAGTGACTCTTTCTCCAAAGTGGACAGCACCATCTCAAGATGTTGTAAATGCTCCTCCCAAGTCTTACTAAAGACTAAAATGCCATCAAAGAAAATCAAGACAAATCTCCTAAGCTGCTCCCTGAATACCTGATTCATGCAACTTTGAAGCGTAGCAGGGGCATTGGTTACCCAAATGGCATAACCAAAAACTCGAAGTGGCCATAGTGACACCGAAAAGTTGTCTTCTCAACGTCCTCCTCCCTCATCATGATCAGATGATACCCTGACCATTGGTCAATCTTTGTAAAAAAGCATGCACCATGTAACTCATCTATCAGCTCATCTATTCATGGGATGGGATATCTATTCTTAATGGTCTTCTTATTTAATGCCATGTAATTGATGCGCATGTGCATCGTCCCATCCTTCTTCTTTACCAACACTACTATTGAAGCAAAGGGGCTCTTACTAGGCCTGATATGCCCCATCTCCAACAACTCCTTGATTGCCCTCTCTATCGCATCCTTGTGTTTCTTAGGATGATGATAAGGAGTAATCATAACTGGTTTAGCTCCCTCCTCGAGCTCAATAACATGCTTTATCCCTCTGACAGGAGGAACCCCATGCAGAATCTTGCCAAATACTTTAGTGTGCCTTTCAATTATCTCCTGGATATCTAGTGGATGACTCTTCACCTGTGGCTCTTGTGAAGTTGGCATGGTGAAACATTCCACTGCCCACTCTATGTTATTATGTCGAAAAAGTCTCTGCATTCTCCTTAGGGAAACTACTCTACAAATCCCATCTGAAATTCCTCTAAGTATAATAGTTCTTCCCCCATGCTGAAACCTCATCTCCAATTTTGCTAGGTTAAGTGTGAACTCTACTAGTGAGGCCATCCATGTCATGTCAAGGATGACATCATAGTCTCCCATGTCTACCATATAGAACTCATCCTCCAACTCATAGCCATCTCCAAACCTGATGTGAAGATTAGATATCTTCCAAGTACATAATAGTTTATCACCATTAGCTACCATGACTCTAAGCCCAACATGCTCCTCAGTTTGTAGACCTCTCTTGGCTACCAATTGTGCATCTATAAAATTATGTGTAGCCCCAGTGACAATGAGTGAGATCACTTTTTGCCTTGGATAGTACCCCTGACCTTAAATGTGATTGCCTTCTGAGCCCCTATTAATCGTGCTAATGACTTCTCATCCTCAGGAATGTTGCTCTCCTCTGTAGTGCTATCCTCATCTGAATCAGAGTGTTGATCCTCCCTCTCTGACTATGACTCCTCAGGTGAGAAATACTCCATTTGATTTGCCTTAGCCTTGAGAAGACACTTATGAGATAAATCCCAAGGCTCTCTACAATGAAAGCATAACTTCTTCTTTCTTAAATCATTCAAGGTGTCATTATCTAACTTATCTCTTTTTGGTTGAGCATCCTTGTGAATAGTTTTTTTTATTCTTCTCCTTGTCCTTTTTCATATAAGAATCCCTGTTCTAAAATATGCTCCTAAATGAAGAAGGTGCTAAGTCACGAGCCCTTTTAGTGGCCTCCTACAACGTAGTTGGGTCATGCCCCTTGACCCAACCTTGCAAAGGTTCTAAGAGTCCATCCAGAAACAACACTACTAACCTCCTCTCTAAAAGATCTATGACCAACATAGCTAACCTCTGAAACTCACTAATATACGTCTCAACTGATCCCCACTACTTGAGTTGTGCCAACTCCTTAAACTGTAATTTGGGATCCCTGGTATCAAATCTCTCTATGAAATTCTCAGTGAACTCCTCGTAAGATGTGATCTGATTATGCCCCAAGGTTACCATGCCATGGTACCACCACTCATGTGTTGGTCCATCCAAGTGAATAGTTGCATACTTTATAGCCTCCTCTTTAGGCATAGGATTCAGCTGCAAGTATGTATCCATCTTCTACACCCAAGCTCGTGTGGTCATCTTCTCTAAAGCATCATAATAAGGTAAAGAAAGTTTTCCAACTTTCTTTCTCAGCTCAAGGTTTTGACTTCTTCCTCCTAATCTGGGCATGTGTCTCATCCTCAAGTCCAAGTATTCTCTAAGAGAAATGTCTGCTTGAAACTCTGGTCCACTGGACTCGTAATCCCTCTTGAACTGATCATGTAACTCCATAATCTGTGGTTCATTAATTGGCTAAACTGGATCTTTGGGTGGGAAGGTGGGTAGAAGAGGTCTCGAGCTGGTTGTTCAAGTTGGGCGTACAACATGTCTGAAGTTATCAACCTCATTCCCATTGTTGTCATGTCCATTATTACCATTAATGTTGCCTTGGCCTCCATTATCATTGCCCCTATTATTGGTGTTTCCATTGTTGGCATCACCTAGATTAATATTGATGCCCATTTGTCTAGCCATTAGCTGCAACATTATATCCATTCGCATATTCTGCTCCTAAAATGTGTCCAATAACCTCAACATTACATTTTCTTGATCTGGATCGGTATTCCTATCATCTCGGTCACCCATACTGTTGTCTTGTTCAAAGAATATCTCCTTTGTATTTGTATGACTGGATTGTATGTCCCTCTGCACGGATGAACTACCCTATTCATTCTACAAGTCTAAACTCCTACTTTGTCTTGCTCTGGTATTGTGGAAATTATAAAGCCCTTGTCGCATGCTTAAACATAGATGTTGAAGATCTCCATAGGATGGCATGACTTATAGTTCTGATACCACTGTAATGGGCACCCTAGAAATGCCCAAGAACTAAACCAATTGCTGAAAGCAATTTAAATATCTTTGCATAGGTTTCAATCCACACAACATGAGAAAGAAGGAATTTATGCAAATTGAAGACTGAACCGCTACTGAAATAATATTAGTTCTCATAATGATAAAATCAAGTACATAGCAATGTATTCCAAAGGCCAAACCCCAAGGGAATGACGTCTAGAATGTTACAAGAGAGGATGAACATCCTCTAATGCCAAGAAAGATATGCGACTCACACATCCAAGCTCTTATCAAATACAATTCACAATCATCCAATGCTAAACAATGAGACTCTCACCCCTATTTATCATTTTCCTTCACCCTTCTAGAAGGAACTAAAACATTAATTAATTGCATTTACTAGAGTCTTCTCCCTTCCAATAATTAATGCATTCTCTAGAAACTCCTCCCTGAAAATATAATAATTAATTGTGCTTCTAGAAAATTAAATTACTAGAGGTTTCCCCCTTTCCAATAATTAATACACGCTCTAGAAGCTTCTCCCTTGTAATAAAATAATTAATTAAATTAATTAAATATAAAGTCACCTTTTAATTTTTAATTTATTTAATGACCTTATAATAAATTAGTTTAATTTCCTCTTATGCTCCACTTAGCCTTTGGAGAATGTGAAGGCTAAAAGATGGGGTCATTACATACTACCAGTCTTAAACATGAACAATAAAAACATAAGGCCATTATAGCCATCAATAGTGAAACCAAAAACATGGAGAACATCACATCCATATATAGAATATATAAATTACTTGAGATAAATTAATTAAGGCAGAAATTAGATATATATTGAAATAGAACTAATAGGGATTAATATTTGTGATTTAGATTATTAATAGAAAGTCATTGTTAATTTTTTATTAATTTTTAGACATAGTTCAAAATTACTTAAAATTGGATATGTCATAAGAATATAAATAAAAATCATATTTTTTAAAAATAAAGATATGATTTTGTACTACTTTGTCTTTAATGATGTGATTTTATATTTTTCATGTAATCATAAGAAAGTAAGAGGTAATAGAAATGGTTGTTCCCACTAATCTTGAAGAAGAAATGTAATAAATAAATTAATAAATAAAACATATTCAAATGTAATTAGTTATAGAAAATATGAGAAAACATGTATAGATCAACATAAATAATAAAAACATTACACTAAAATTTATGTGAAGAGAACCCTCCATGATCCAAAATCTCAAACCAAGAAAGCTTTAAAAAGAATATCAACAACATACAATCTTAGAGAAATTATGGAAAAATTTCAATACCTACAAATTAATTTATACATCCTACAACTCCAACACCTAATTTATAGGCAATGAGCTAACAAGATAGCACAAAAGTTTTCTAAAAAAGGTTTTTGTTACCATCAGGAATATGGCATCTAAGTTTGACTCAATTTCTAATGCCACACATGAAGTTTCTAACAAACAAGCTAAAAATAATGATAATGCATCTTTAAACTATTATATTCTATCATGATATTCCACCCAACTTAGGTTCCTAGATAGTAAGTTCCACTTTCCAAAATAGAGCAACATGACAAATTTAAAAATATGTTACAATGTTACTCAAGTTTCCAAGGTAACTCCCTTCTTCCTACAAGCTCTTAAACATCACAATATTTTTTTAATAGATTCCCTTAATAATAGGGCATTCCAAAATTCTCTATGCATAGACACATCTTATAAGGTACTAACATTTAACAAGCATGTCACCATTTATGTATCTATCTAAATTATATAATATTATTATTATTATTATTTTAAAATAGCAATAATAAAATAAGTGTCAAGAACTTTCTAAGTTCAACATGCCTTAATTCCTACTCGACATTATCTCATATATCAAATACTTTCAAGAATCAAAAGTAAATTTCACTATCACTTGAATCTAATTATTAGGGTTCAATGGGCTTGGTTAGAAAAAAATGCACATTTATCAAAGTCTGAGTTTTCTCTAACTTTAACCTTCCATCTTTGATCATGTCTCTAATAAAATAATTGTACACATTGATGTGTTTGTTCTTGCTAAAAAAATGTGCTTTAACTAATCCAATATAGAGTAATTGTTCCTTGTTTTAGGCTAAGATTTGAACAAAATGTTTTCAATTAAATGACATATTTACAAGCATAGGTCACTTGTTTTTATATTTTTCCTTTATAGTGGACAAGGTGATTATAGTTTGTTTCCTTTCTCTTCAAAGTGTTACACCATTGTTTAAAGAAGATATTTTGTATTGATGGATCTTCTACTAATGAAGCTATATGTTCCTATACAAACCAAAAGTTTATCCACATTGGAAATAATGTGCCTTGGGCTTTCTTTTGTTTTGAAGTTAGAAAGGAGATCTTATGTTCAATAGTAAAAGAAAAGTGATGGGGAAACTCTTGAGAAGGCTCGTTGTAAAAACAAGTGTCTAGTGCAAAGTTTGGACCAAATGTCATTATTTAGATAGAAAAATAGTTACATGCAAATATAACCAATAACATGAACAAATAAAGCACACATAAATTGAATAGAAGACACAAATATTTAACATGGTTCACCCAATCTCAGGCTACACCCACCAAATAAAGAGTCTAATAGTATTATCCAATAACTTCAACCTCTTGCGATTTGAAATTTCCTTATAGATA
Organism: Cupressus sempervirens; assembly: GCA_028749045.1. Classification (NCBI taxonomy): domain Eukaryota; kingdom Viridiplantae; phylum Streptophyta; class Pinopsida; order Cupressales; family Cupressaceae; genus Cupressus; species Cupressus sempervirens. The sequence goes on from CM053792.1 coordinate 202,880,237, forward strand.
AATATTGTTGCAAGAAGCTATGTATTCTCTTTAGAAAACCCTAACCCTATGCCAAGATTACATGAATTATGTCAACTTAACAAGTTAACTCTAAACATACTTGATGAGTCAACCATGGGAAATGTTTGAGAGTCAAATTAAAAATTATTGATGAGTTATGAAAAATGTACAATACTTTCATGATCAATCATCTCAAATCAACACTTGCAACATTGAGCCTTTGATTGACATTTGTATATGACCAGACTTGGTATGTATCTTTGATCAATATCTATAGATGGTCAAATATTGTACATTCAATCATTGTCCTCAGATGACCAAGAATCATGTCTTCAATTATCATCCTCAAATAACCAAACACTAACTTATCTACTATCAACAACCTTAGAGGACCAGATAATCCTATTAATTCTTATTAATGTCTTTTACCTAATATTTTAATTTAGTTTTTACTTGTTTAATAATTTTCACAAGTTACCTTGGAGATCCCTATGTGTTCCATTTCACTATGGAAAGCCACTCCACTCAACTATCCAAACACCAACCAAACTCATCTTGTTACCACAATGAGGCATAAAGAAAAAATAATACAAAAAAGCATAAATCTATCAAAGACTCAAAAGTCATGAAACCATAATAAAGTATGATAAGCTTAATTGGTTTCAAACAAAGAGCATAGGCCTCCCGAATATCCAAACTAGGCGCAACTCAATTGTTCTCTCAATGTGGTCTTAACATTAATATTGATAAATCAAGATGTGATCCCAAACAAAGTATTGAACATAGGCCAATAAACCAAGGTAATGTCATGGTGCACGCATAAGCTCTACTGACCTCATCACCAAGAGAACCAATCCCAAAAGTGATTGGTCATTAAATACACATGGAATACCAAAATAACTATATTTTCTAATAACATATCTTAAAATAAAAACCCATATCATAAATCTTTTGGGAAAATTACACAAATGGAAGGTCAAACTACTATATGGACCTCAAAACTAAGCACAAAATTATTAAGGCAACATTTCACACACATACACACGCACACTTATTGACCCCATGACCAAGAGTAAGGATCTCTAGATGAATACAAATGTGCTACATAATCCATGCACAAGCACAAAGATCAAAAGGGAAAATTATCAACAAAGGGACAATGATTTTTGGCAATAATCGATTAGGTGCAAAAGTTGTAGCATAACCTTAAAAATCATAGTTTGGGTAATCAATAAACTCAATTTCCTCTTATTCTTTTTTACCACACAATCCAAATACAATCATAGGATACAACCAAGGCCCAATCACAAAACATGCCAAAAAGTCAACTATATCAGGCATGAGATCAAACAAAAGGAGTCACACACAAAAACACTCAAAATTTGTGACAAAGTTAAAACCCATTGGTTGTCATAATCTCACTAAACCAAAAAAATCAATATGGTTTTAATTAAAAATTGATGGGAGAAAATAGAAAGCCTAACAACATTCATTTTCCATTTCCAAAAATACAATTTAATACAAGTCCAATCATGCATCAAATCTACTAGAAAATGTGAGGAAAACATAGATAATCATCTTGATACATGATTGAAAACAATAAAAAATTGGTGAAATGATGAATTGGATTTAAAATAAGAGGTGTTGCACTATAAATAGATGGAAAAGTGGGTGTTTAATGCATACAAATGAAATTCTTAGCAAACTAGGGCAATCCCACCATGGTTCCAATGAGACACTACCTACAAAATTTAGAGGACCCAAGAACTTCCAACAAATCAAATTCTAATTTCTCCATAGGAGGTTTTTGAGAAAAATCCTAATTTCCAAAAATTTGGAATTGAGTATACAGAACTTAATTCAAAATGTAAAATTATTTTTGTAAAGGCATTTCCCAAATAAAATAATCCAAATAAATCAAATTACTTAACCCAAAATAAAAATCTCAAAAACTCAGTAGAATTAATTAATTAATTAAATTTCTACAATTGGACTACACCCAAGGCACAATTTCTAGTGATTAAAATAATTAGCATTCAATGGTATCAATCAACATATAATAAAATATAGTATAACTAGGGCTACTAGAGGTTGCCCAAAAGTCACAAATAATGACTAGTCTAAATAATATGCAATGCAATTCAAGTTCTTGCCTACATGCCATATAGAAGGCAAGAATACAAATTGGATACATCATTCCATCTAGGAATGATATTGGATAAGTATGCAAAATAGCTAATGTAACTATCTCCTATACCACTATTAATAGTGGATAAGAAAATCTCAAACCTATAGCTCATGGAAAGATGATGGTTCTTACCCATTTACTAAAACATACATATGCATCAAGTACAAAAGCACACTATATAAATAGCCAAAGAACACACATATAAAATAATGATAGTACATACCTAATTTAAAGTTGATGATCTAGTCATGTAATCATTCATATGTATTAGAATGTTACAACATTGGCCCTATCATATTTAATCCTTAAAAATGCATCATGTAATTAAATCATTTTATTTAAATTTAAGCACAAATAACATTTAATGGCATTTGTAACATATAAAAATTAAATCCTATAATACAATTGTGGCCACTATTACATACATCAATGGATCAACAAAACATCTCAAAAACCACTAGAACAACCATCGATAAATCTTATGCAATCACAATGGACATAATCAAAATATCCATAGTTTTGAAATAAAGAAGATACCATTATAAGTGCAATCATAACCTCAAATATGAACACAAGAATTTGCAGTAATCAAGTGCTTCTCATAATGCCAATCTAAAATCATAACATGAGATTAATCATAGAACATCATACAAGAATCAATCTCGAAGCTCAATGACAAAGAATACAATTAGTCCAAATAATTTACAATCATAGTCTCAAAAGGCTTGACATCAAAATCAAGTAATAAACAAGCTACACGACCATGGTGTTCACAATCAAGAATAATGTGCAACTTTCCAATGAAATAACATATACTAGATAACCCTAAAGGTATCAACCTCTCATGGTTTCAACATGATCAAACAGAACAAGCATAATTCCATTCAAGCATATGGTGATCTCAACCAAATGCATAAGGAAAAATAGAAGACATTCAAAGACCAAAATAGGAATTACAAGAGGTCTCATCAACTACACGGAGACACCACAACAACATAATGTCAAAGCTACACCCATACGGATGTCATGAGAAAGAAAATGAGAGAGATGCAACAAGTAGTGTAGTATAGACTTTCTCTTTTCCTACATATGCAAATTCTTTTTCCCAATGTCATCCTTCATAGTTTAACCCTAAAATCATTTATTTCTTGGTAGAAGGTTTTGTGGTGCAATTATATTACATTTCTATTTAAATATCATTTAGAGATGCTAGATAAGATTCTTAGTCCACTTATGTCGTACCTTTGTTGCTACAATAGGTATTGAGGGCCACAATTCCATTAGACTTAAATTTCTTAGCTTTAGGCATCAATATTTGGATTGGAACCTCAAATTTTTCATTTTCATGTGTATATGAACTGCCAAGGGCTTAATGTAGGGGGAAGACATTCACATATCAATACTGTTAGAAAGATATCTAAATTATAATAAAATTTGGGACCTTCAAGTGTATTCTCTATTTTTAGATAAACCTAAAGTTCTTGGAAATACATTAATATGCTTTTCCAAGCATTTTTTCTTGGAGTCTTCTCTTGGATATTTTCATTTTATGGGTGTTAAATAGCTCAATTACCTTGCTTTGTTAAAAATTATAATTATCTAATCTATAATTATTGTTTTAGCTCTATGATTCTAGGAATAATGTTTTTTTTTTTTTTTATCAATAAATGACCAAAGCCTTGATTATATTAAAAATTAAAAAATAGAGCAACAAAGTATCTCCGTTCAAACAGGCACTAGTAGGAAAAAATGGAGAAGAAAACCTCCAATCTTGCCTAGGACCGAAGTCCTATTTTATTACAATATTAAAAGGGGCAATACCCCAGTTGTCATTTTCCAAAATTTATACTCGTTAAAAGGAGGAGGAGAAGAATCCTCTTCTAAATTATGTAAAGTTTGTTGCTTTCTTTACCAATCAAACATAAACTTGTATCTAAGATTATTGGTTTGCCCAGGGCTCTATATTCTTTATAGATACCTCTTTTTAACTATTTTTCCTGAGATGTTTTCTCCTTACTATCCTGCTACTCAGATATATGGCTTAATGCAAATGTTAGTGATGCTAGTTAAAAATGATAGGTAACTTGAATTCCTGGCAGGATATTACTATAGTACTATGGTTATATATGTGGGCCAACACTACTAGAATCAAAACCAATTTATGAGCTAAACTTACTCAATTTTGGCATCATATTTATCTAAACCTAACATTTATAATCAAAAAAAGAAACATTTTTATACACTGTATCCTATTAACACGAGTTTTAATATATTAATCTGGGAGTTTCTATACTTTTATTGGTTAAATATTTTATACATGCAGAGAGATTCCTAACCTTACTTATTTAAATAAAGTCATTGTTAAAAATCATATTAGGAATTTGTTCTTATTAGAAGTGTCTCTGTGTATTGCTCTGTATGACATTCTAATTATCCTTCTAGGATGCTCTGGATCCTACCAATCTACTTGGTTTAGTTATCAAGATTAGTGTGTTATCCATTTCTTCTATTGCACTTCCAAACATACCCCATTATCATTAAATAGATAAGAAAATGTCCTGATCAATTTCAATTTAGGAACACTACTGAAATAGTAGCACAAAAATAGACTAAAACTCACCATTGATATAGAATTCATATATATTAATAACATCATACATTTACAAAGATTAGGATAGGAGATACCTGAGCTACTAAACATACTAATCAAGCTTACTAATCTTCTTCTAGAAATGATGCTGAAATTCTTTGTAATAGACTACGACCTGAATTAGATCTAATATTGTCCTTAGTATACTACATAGATTATAAACATAGCATCCTATATGTAATATTGTTCTGAGGAAAGAAAGCTATACATTCCTTGCTTGTCTGTAGCATACCAACCTAAAAAACATTGAGAACACCACTTTTAGGCTAAAAGGAGAAGAAAAAGACCTAACTAGAACACAGGGGCTGAGGGCAATACCAAGGAAACAAAATAGGGCATCTTGAGTATGTCAACTTGAGCTCAAAACCTAGACATCCATGCAAAAATTTATGAGAGAATCAACCAACTATTTCTAGAAAACCATAATGATTTCAATGATGTCCTCAAGATTATCAGAATGGAAAACTGGCAAGAATTTGAAGGCACTCTTTTCCTTGCTTGATTTTTCAATATTGGGGATGCAGGATACTAGTGTTTCTATATTCTCAAGCTCCAAGCCCAGGTGAATGTAAGATTTAAAAATGCCAAGGTAGTTTTTGAGCCACACCTTGCCTCCATCCTCTACGATCTCTCTCCATCTGAGGAGAAACTAGATGTTAGCTTCCATCTTTAGCCATGCTTGATTGAATGCAACATACTCTCGAATAACTAGAGAAGGGCATCTTGGGACAATGGCTAGATCAAAACTCCCAAGAGGATGCACCATATACATTTCTAGAAGAGGAGTCCTAATTTTCTCATCTAAACTCATGATGGCTTCTTTCAATCCCACACACCAAATTGGATCAAACATATTGTGGTAGAGTCTGATCATAGCCCATTTTTCTATTCTGGCTCTAGCCAGACACCCTAGGAATGCTCCTATTATATCGCTATTTGTTCTCCATGTGAAATTGTAGTTGAAAAATCCTTCTCCTAGGGTATGGCTCATCATAATTATGGTCATATCATCCACTGGTTTTAACAAATGACTCCATCTCTTAGGTTTCACATTGCCATGAAATGCCATGGTCTGCACTTTCGATACGTATAAAACACAAATATTGGTATCCATAAGAAAGTGACAACTAGCTCAGGTTAAAAGAATGGGGATGAAAGGGGTAAAAGGAAAAAATCTTCCAGTGAAGGAGCTAGAAGCACCTAGATTCATACCGACATCAGTTGATTCCACCTTCATGATGCCACTCCAAAACCATACATGATGGGGGTAAGTGAAACGCCATAATGGAAAAGTTAGTGAAGAGAAAAAAGCTTTAGATGTTAATAGGGAAATAAAACAAGACAAATTTAGAAATATTTAGTACTCATGATGACTAATTAGCATATATTATAGGGGCAGTCTTATAATAATTAGCACCACTACACTCCTAATAAGTAAGTCATCTAACTTCGCATACCTTTTATATTCTAATTTAGAGTTTTGTGACAACTCCATAGTTACTTTCTGACTCCCCCTATATGTGTTGTATAGTGATATTATAAGAGCATATTATAAGAGTATACATGGAGATCATCACCTTATGAGGGATATAAATGATGCTAGTGTTAAAGTATATGATTAATTGGAGATGGGTAAACTATTAAAAGTGTAGCCTAAAAGCCTAACTTGTACTACATGCTTGGTCTAGATTAATTAATCATTTCATAATTAGAGCTTCTTTATGATGTCTATTAGGATGCTTATGATTAACATATTAATCAATATAAAGAGAACTAGGGGATCCAGTAAAGGCTAACAATCATTGAAGACTAAACAATTTTTGCCATTAGCACCCAAATTTGTCAGCTGATCTGCATTTTTGTTGCCTTCCCAAAAAATATGACAAATCTGAGTGTTTGAAAATTGGTCCAGAATATTAAGAACTTCTTCTATTTTTGATTTTAAGACCCAATTGGGCGTCACTCTTTTCCTAATTGCATTTAGAATGATCTGAGAATCTCCTTCAATGATGATCTTGGATAAACCTAGATTTATGCAGATTTGAAGTCCTTCTTGCAAAGCTTCTAACTCAGCCATATTATTAGTCATTGGATCTATGGATTTATCCCTTTTGGTAATCCACTTGCCTCACTCTTTATTAATGATACATCCAATTCCTGCAGAGCCAAGATTGCCTCTTGAAGCTCCATCAAAATTTAACTTGGTCCATCTAGTCGGTGGAGGGATCCATCTGCAACTCTCCCTCACCTCTTTATTCTTCTTATAGTAAATAAGTGGGGAATTAATAAAAAAAATTTATTTCTTTTTAATAAACCCATCCCAACTTGAGAATGAACCTTCTTCTTTTTGGGTATTCCTTAAGTGGGAGTTTAAAGTCTCAACTGTACAAGCCTCAATTTTTTTGGTAATCTCATCTGACTGCATATCCTGGTCACAAAATATTCTTCTATTTCTTTCTTTCCATACCTCCCACATGAGGATAGATGGGAAATTATTCCAAATTCTGCTATAGATACCTTTACTATTATCTATTGGCCAGCTTTTAAGAAAATCAACAAGGGATTCTGGCATGGGGGCGTTCTAGCCCAACATGTGTTTGAGCCATTCCCAACAATGTAGTGTGTATGAGCATCTATATAAGATGTGATCAGTATCTTCATTATCTTTTCTACACAACACACATCTAGGTGGGCCCTCTATACCCAGCTTGTGGAGTCTATCAGTCGTAAGGATCCTATTCTAAAATGCTAGCCATAGAAAGAAACCTTCCTTTGGCAGACAGGATGAACCCCAATAGAGTTTAAGTGGTATTTCCACTTCTTCCTATCTTTGAGAGTGAATGAGAGCTCTATAACCATTTTTAATGTTGTACCTACCATCTTTTGATGCTGCCCAAATGAGCTTGTTGATCGTGTATAATTGCTTAACTTTCCTACTCTGGATAATCTTTTTGTATATCTTTTTTACTGTTGAGTCTATGTCTAAATTATCCATAGATTTCTAATCCAAGCTTGTGATTCCATTAACAATTTTTTAGTTTTATAATCACTAACCTTACACCCCTAGAGTTTGACTAATTTCTCTTTAATGCTTACTGGTATCCCCAAGCTATCTACTAGGGGATACCCATCCCATGAATCTTCCTAGAAAAAGGCTTCATCCCCCTTTCTAGTGTCCCAAGTGAGATATTTACAAATAAGGGCTCAACTCTTAACTATAAAGTTCTAACTTTCAGATCCTTTGGGGAGGGTCCTCGTCCTAAAGATAGAATAGGGATCAACCGAATTAAGGTATGTGTTATACATAATTTTAGCCCATTTATTATCCCTTTCTACAAAAGGGAATTAGGTAAGTTTAGCCTCTAATGCTTCATTTTGCCAGGTTAAATTTTTTATCCCTAAGCCACCAAACTCCTTTAGTTTACATATGTTCTCCCATCTTATGAGAGCTAGTTTTTTTGAGTGCTCACAATCATTCCAAAGGAAGCTTCTAAGTTTTTCCTCAACCTTCTTATTGATATGTTTAGACAAAGGAAGGTAGGATACTGGATACGTTGGGATAGTAGATAACACTGATCTAATCTTAGTGACTTTACCAACTTTTGTAAGCCATTTATCTTTTTAGTCTCCTATCTTGGCATTCAATCTATCCAGAATACTTTGCCATGCCTTATTAGATTTACTACCTTTTTCTAGCTCAATGCCTAGGTATTTACAAGGGAATGAGCCCCTTTTGTACCCCAAAATGCCACAGATCTGCATTTCCATTTCAGGTTTGGTGTTAATGAAAAAGATTTCAGATTTTGTTGCGTTCACTTTTTTACCCGATGCTTCCATATACCGTTGAATGATAGCCCTGATATTTAAGGCTTCTTTTGTTATTCTTTCACTTGGAAAAATGGTATCATCTGCATATTTTTGGTGGGTAATGATGGGAAAATTTTCTATTACAAAAATACCTTTTATTTTCCCTTCATTATGAGCCTTGGTGATTGCTTTGCCAAAGGCTTCTGCCATGATAATATATAGAAATAGAGATAGGGTGTCTAATACCTCTTGAAGTTTCAAAGAAACCTTTAGGGGTACCATTAATAAGGACATAAATTTTTGTAGTAGAAATACATCGATAAATGAAGTTAATCCATTGGTGGGAGAATCCAAGGGCTTCTAGTGTTTTACATAAGAACCTCCAGTCAACCATGTCATATGCTTTTCGAATATCTAATTTCATGAACATGTTTGCCACCTTATTCTTATTGGTTGAATGTAATGTTTCTTGGATAATGAGTATACTGTCTAGGATTGATCTACCTGGAATAAAGTCGATTTGTTCTTCTAATATAATCATGGGGAGAATTAGTTTAACTCTATTTGCTAAACATTTTGATAAGATTTTATAGATACTATTGCATAAAGCTATGGGTTTGAAATCGCCGAGGTTTTCAACATCATCTTTTTTAGGGATTAGGGTGAGAAAGGTATAATTGATTTCAAACAGCAACAAACTGCCATTTCTTGAAGCTTCTATATCTTTCCAAAGATCAATACCAATAATGTCCTAGCATTTTTGGTAGAAGAAAGTTTGGAATGCATCTAGACCTAGAGATTTTCCAATGTTCATGTTGAATAACACCAATTTGACTTCTTCCAAGGAGATAGATTTTTTTAATAGATTTTTTTAATGTTTTATTATCTTCTAATGTTACCACTCTAGGTATGGCTTTGAGCATTTTTGCTTGAGCTACCCTATTCGAGCTATCATGGTTGTTTAATATATTCTGAAAATGGCTCACAAAAATCTCAAGTATTTTATCTAGATTTTTAGTAGTATTACCCAAAGGATCTTTGACTTTTAATTATTTTCTTTTGGCTCAATTGTGTCGGGTGGAGTTATAGAAGAATTTTTAATTTCAATCTCCCTCATCTAGCCATTTTTCTCTTGACTTTTGTCTCCAAAAAACTTCTTCTTTTGACAATACATTTTCCTGCCTAGCAAGTAGTTCTTTTTCTACATAATAGCTATCATTATTCATCCCCTTTTTAATTAATTCTAAATTTAATTCTTTTAATCTTTCCTCAATATCTAATTTTTCTTTAAATATATTATTAAAGTGTTCTTTGTTCCATTTAAGTATTTTTTCTTTAAGCATCTTCATTTTGGAAACAAAAATGTACATTTTAGAACCTTTAAAATTACCTTGATTCCACCATTCTTTAATGCATTCTAGAAAGCTCATGTCTAAAAACCACATTTTTTGCACTTGAAAGGGTTTCTAAAAGGCTTAAAAGGTTCAGAGAATTCAATTCTAACTGGATAGTGGTCAAATCCTACTATTGATAGTATAGATTATTGGATACTGAGATTTAATTCACTCAATTCTTCTTTGAGAAAAAGCCTATCCAGTTTCTCAACTATATATGAAAAGTCTTTTCTTTTGTTATTCCACATGAACTTCTCATTATTAAGCAGGATGCCAATCAGATTGTTAAGGTCTAACAAATTTTTAAAATCTTTAGAGGCTTGGGAAGTTTGCTGGGTGCCACCAAACTTTTCATTTATATTTTAGATAGTGTTGAAATCACCTCCTATGAGAATAAGTTCATTACTATGATTATTGATAAATTTATTAATTTCGTCGAATAAAAATATTTTATTTATATTATAGATTGGGCCATAGATGTTTACTAAAATGAACTATAGGTTAGTTTTGACGCTCTTGACTCTGCTACTCATCCAAGAGTTATTAGTATTTAATATATTTAGTATAACTTTCTTGGGGTTCCAAATAATGCCTAAACTTGCTGAGGCTACTCTAGATTCCTGTAAATTAACATTTCAACTACCTAGCTTCTTTTCTAGCTTTGTTCCTTCTTCCTTATTCAATTTTGTTTCTTGTAGTATAATAATTTCATATTCAAATTGTTTTAGATTTTTCTTTAATAATAATTTCTTACTAGGGGCATTTAAGCCCCTAGCATTCCAAGTAGTGATCTTCATACTACCTTGGGAAGTATCTTCCCCTTCCCTGAGTTAAGTAGTTGATTGATCTTTTGTTGCTCTTCTGCCTGCCCATCTACTTCTCTGAGTTCCTTAAGAGACATCCTACCTCTTTTGGCTTTCCCTTTGCCACACTTAGGAGAATTTATCCCTTCTTGGTTCATCTGAATACCTAGTTGCTCAAGGTTCTCCTATGCATTTAAAGTAATTTTGGATTGTTTACCTTCTTTTTCATCTTTATCTTCATTTTCCAGTTCTTGTAATATATGATGTGCAACCATTGCCTGATCTTCTATAAGTCTATCATCTATTAGAGGTAACTTCTTGAGGCCACCCTCCTTAGGATCATTACCTTGAGATTTTATTGGTACATCTTCAATTATCTGTAAGGCTTTACTATTTTTGTCTTCACCTTCTATAATTAGCAAATATCTTTTAAAGTCTTCATAAGTATAGTTATCTCGTCCTAGTTTTAAAATGTGTTGCATAAGGTCCTTTTTTTGTGAATCGTTTCTCTTATCTATATTCTCAAAGATGAATACTTGAATCAGTTCGTCAGTTAATGATTCCAAGTTATCTTCCTCAATCTTATCTATAATTACCTTTCCCAAGTCATCATCCCGAGTTGAATCCTTGTTTAAAAATTCTTGAAATTCCTATGCTACTATTCTTTTTCTCTTGCTCTGATCACTTCTCTTTGCCTAATGATCATTAAAGTTAGAATTATGGGATTCTAATATGTTTGGTGGAGTAGGCTAAAATTTGGTAAACTTGTTAATGGTCTCTTTATTGGAGAATCTAGTTTCCTTCACAAGATCTTCTGTCCGATTCTAGGGTGTTCCCATTTTGTATTTTGTATTCTTAAGCTTTACCTTCATCCACAAATAGGAGGTTATTTTCTATATCTTTTATGCTGCTGACCAAATTGTCCAAAGGATTTTTTACCTGATGTTTCACCTTTTTTTTGTTTGATTTTTCAACCTCATTTATTATTCCTATGGTCTTGTTCTTTTTGATTTATTTTTTATCTTTTGTTAAAAAAATTGTTGTTGATGACTATACCTTGCCACCTTATGTTAGCCAAATCTTGGGTGATCTTTCCTCTTTCTCTGTTGGAATCTTTAGAACTTTGATTTGCATAAGAAGTATATATTTTTAGTATAGGATTGATTCTTCTATATTCCTCCATATTTGGCACTTCAATATTTTCCTTGCTGATTTTTTATGTTGAGATTTTTCCTTCTTTTGTGCTTAGAGATTCTTTCTTTTTAGTCTTTTGTGTTATCTTTATTGCTTCCTCTTGTACTTTCTTGGGAGTTAGAGATGGGTTATTTATGATCTTTGCCAATGAACTTGCCCTTATTTCCTTATCTATTCTTACTGCCCCATTCTCGAGTACTAGCTCTATTTTCCTTGTTGTATCCTGACATGTCTTCTGATGACCTTTCTCATATATGGGTTCCTTTTGATACTTTCTTTGATTCCTTATGTACATCATAGGGAATGTATTTTTAAGATCTGCAGTTAGTTACAAATTTTTGAAGAAGGTTTTCCTATCATTGTCTAATTTGATTATCTTTGAGATTTGACCTTCACATCTATGATGATTTAAGTTATAGATAGCTCTATTTGTTATTAATTTAATAAGTTTGAGTTCTAGATTACTAACCTTACAATTGATCAAAAGTTTGATGTTATTACCATATTTGAAAGATGCATCCAAACCAATCAAATCTCCAATTGAGAGCCTTAGTTTCTTGATAATTTCTACATGCAAAATTTCTAAAGGGAGGGATTGAAGGGAGATCCAAGTTGGGATCGATAAGTCTAACATTTCTTCCTTACAATCCAGAATCCACTCAAATAATTTCACAACATATCCTTTAAAATAATAGTTAGAGACAAACAAGAAGTCTTTTTTGACATATTCATCACTACAATGTATGTATACTAATCTATCATATTGGTGAGAGATACTTACCTAATTATTGTAGAATTCTTGAAGCTAATTGATGAGACTGATCATCTCTGATTTTGGCCCATTCCAAAATGAAAATAAGCCAACTTTTTGGCACTTCTGCCAATGGTCTTTGCTGTCTTGATTACTAATTATAAGAATTTTTTCTTCAAATTTGATGGAATAGGGTTTAGGAATCGTGAGGGGTTGTATATCAAAAAGAACTAGGATTTTGGATGCAGAATTTCTGTGATGTCGAGGAATATAAGTATTGGTTGAAGTAGGGGAAGAATTGGGGCTTGTGATCTCAATCTTCCTAGGGTGACTCTTGTGAAGATTTAGGGGATCCATGAGGATATCATATAGAAAACCTATCTATTGAGAAAACCACACATTTTTATTTTGTTTTGCATATTTAGTAAGATTAAAAAACTCAATTTTCTTATCAAGGCTTATTGTGGAGCAAATGATAGGGTAAATACTATGCATGCCCTGGGAGATGGAAATATTGGATGCATCATAATTAGGAGTATAGGGTTTAACCAGAGGTTTGCTTATTTCCTCCCAGTAGGAATGGGTTGAAACTACCTGATTCACAACCAAAGAGGCTTGGTTACAAATATTCCCAGCCGCATTTGTTAAAGGCTTAACTCCTATCCTCTCTGTAGCATTTGCCAAGATTTCTATTGAAGTAGCCCTTAAATATTTGATGTTTATCTGCTTCATATCTAGTTGTTCCAATTCCTTTTTCTCACCTAGGATCGAAAAGGGGTTCATTGTTTCCATAGCATAATTGATCTTTGTAGAGAGATTGTTATTAAAGGGGTTTACATCAGATCGATTTCTCCCTAATTATTTCCTCTCCTTGCTAGGGTTTTGATATTTCAGCAATGGATGCATCACTGAACGATGATTAGATTTTAATTTTTTCTTAGAAAACCCTATCTTCCTATCTTTCTAGCCCTGATCGCATGGTCTTTTGTCTTCTATCAAGTACTTCACAAATTTCACATTTATTATATTTGCTCTGCTCACCATTTTTATTTTTTAATGTTTTTTAGGAATAATGTTATTTTCAATTATAATTGTAGTTTTTTTTTTCTTTTATCCTAGTTAGAAAATGTGCATGATTCTCATCTTTTGTAATTCTAAATATGAGCATAGGCTAAAGAAATGCAATTGGTTTTCTAATACCCCTAGTAGCTACTTAACTATTAGTAGAATAAAGAATGTACAATTCAAGAATTATCTCCTAACAAAAGACTCCAAGTGATGTTACTTCTTAATTCCATTTATGAGTTTTCCTCAAGATCTATATCAACTTTTTTGTCTCCTTAAAATAGATGCTATACTATTTCACTACTTGTAAAAATGAATGGCTTATGGTGGTGATTATCTCTTATATAGGATAATGTGAAGGCTTTTTCTATTTTTCCTTGATCTCCTAGTTGTTGAAAGTATATTTGATACTTGTAGTCCACAATCATTAGGAAAAGTGGTAGGATTCTAATCCTCCCTTTCATAAACTCTCTCCATGCATAGTCCCACTCAAGATGGTAAACCTCCTCCTTTTAAACACTTATAAATCATAGAATATTTTATCAAGAATTAATTAAGTAGTTTTTAAGTCAATCTTATTGACCAATTTACATTTTTGGTTTCAAAGAAACCATGTCTAAGTAGCACAAATTGTTATCTCAACACTCATTATATTCACTTGATGCTCACAAGATTATATCATGAAGAATGTAAGGAAACTCAACTGCGGAAACAACTTCCTCGACTAATCTCATAAGGAAAGTATGATGCAAATCCTATTAAAATCTTCTACACTTACAGATTCAATATCATGTAAACAATAATATTGTAGCCAACCATGCATATAGAAAATAGACAGAGAAAGGAACACATAACACAAGGATTTGTCGGTGGGGAAAAACCTTTCGGTAAAACAACCCCACCCCTTCAGAACCTGCACAATGTATTATCTTCAACAGAAGGTTACAATACACTTGCAATGCAAGTTCAACATCAACAATAGAAGACTCCAGTAGCTACTCACAGTACCAACAATACACCTTTTTTGCATCGCATCTCTTTGCAACCCTAAAAATGCTTATAACATGCTCTTCACTTTAGGGCTACTCCCAAAAGGTAAACCGTATTAGGGTTTTACCATTCTCTGAGAAAATAGGAACCCCAAACTATTGGAGTAGAGTGTACAGTACTCAAATATCTTAGTTGCCACATGTCTTCACCTGTCATTGAATCTTCCTAACATAGCTCTTACGTGTCATAGGAATCCATCATAACCGTTTTAGTCATGATCTCCTTACACACAATTCAAGATGTCGACACATCAACATTATTTGCAAGAAATACATTTTACAAAACAAATAATAAGAATAGGAATTATACAAGGTTGAGACACCCTATTCCTAAAATTCTCCCACTTGTCGAACACCTTGTAAAAGCAACAGGAACATAATAGGAACTAACCACTATAGGCCGAAAGGCCCATAGACTCTGAACACCATCTGAACTTCTTAGTGCCCACTAGTTTCGTTAATGCATCTGCAACATTCTTCACAGTATCTACCTTTTCCAAATTTACCTTTCCATCTTCCACCATATCTCTCACAAATTGATACTGCACATCAATGTGCTTCGTTCTGGCATGGAAAGTTGGATTCTTTGCAAGGAAAATAACACTTTGACTGTCACACCAAATAGTAATCTATTCTGCATCAACACCAACATCAGAACACAATCTCTTAAGCCAAATGGCTTCCTTACAAGCATGAGTAGCAGCCATGTACTCAACTTCTGTAGTGGATAAAGAAACCACAGGTTGTCGCTTGCTCATCCAATTGATGGCACCACCAAACATAGTGAACACATAAGCACTGGTGGATCTCCTGCGGTCAATATCACCTGCCCAATCTAAATCCACAAACCCATGAATACAAACTAAATGCGGAGATCTAGAAGAGTTACCATGATAACATATGGAGTAATCTGATGTACCCCTCAAATATATGAATACTCGCTTAACTGCATCCCAATGTATCCGTCTAGGATTAGACATAAATCGACTCAGGACTCCTACTACTTGGGCAATGTCTGGTTTAGTACAGACCATAGCATACATAAGACTACCAACTGCACTAGCATAAGGTACTCTACTCATGTCCTCCACCTCACTAGGAGATTTTGGACAATCATCTACAGATAACTTTGTTCCCATAGGAATAGGAACACATAGTGGTCTACAATCTGCCATGCTGAACCTGTCCAACACAGACTTTACATACTTACTCTGACTCAACCAAAGTTTTCTGATAGACCTATCTCTACTAATTTCCATACCCAAGATGTACCTAGCTGCCCCAAGATCTTTCATCTCAAACTGTGCTGACAACTGATATTTAAAATCAGAAATCATACCCTTACCCTTTCCAAACAACAACATATCATCAACATATAATGCAACAATAAGAAGGCGGTCATTTTCAATTCTGAAATAAACACAATGATCTGATTTTGATCTTACAAATCCAATTGACAACACAAAAGCATCAAACTTAAGGTACCACATCCTAGGAGATTTCTTCAAACCATATAGAGACTTCTTTAATCTACAAACCAAGGATTCTTTACCTTTAACAATGTAGTGCTCAGGTTGTGACATATAAATCTCTTCCTCCAAATCACCATGAAGGAAAGTTGTCTTCAAATCCATCTGTTCTATCTCTAAATCATATGATGCAACAAGAGATAAAAAAAATCTAATGGATGTCAACTTTGCAACAGGAGAGAATATTTCACCATAATCTATTCCCTCTACCTGTGAATACTCCTTTGCAACCAATCTAGCTTTGTACCTTTCAACACTGTCATCTGCACAGAATTTCTTCTTGAACACCCATTTACAGCCAACAGATTTTCTCCCTCTAGGCAAAGGTACAAGGTCCCATGTTTTGTTTTTCTCTAATGAAGCCATCTCATCATCCATAGCCTCAATCCAGGAACCTACATCTTCCATGCCCAAAGCCTTTTTCACAGATCTAGGCTCATTAGTGTTAGTAATCAAAGCAAAAGAACAACTAGAATCTAACATAGAATAACCAAACCTTTCTGGTTGCTTTCTTTCTCTTGTGGATCTCCTCAAGGGCTGAGGTTAAGGTTGTTCTTCCTCTTCTTCTAAACTATCAGAGCTGCAAGAGCTCTCCTCATCATTAGATCCAACATGGTCTCTCTGTTCAGTCTTCTCAGGGGTAGGAGGCAACTGAACAACATGTTTTTCCTTTTCTTTTTCATCTGGTTGTAGCAAAATAGGAGAAAATGTTAGCTCTCTAAAAATAAAATTTCTACTATACAACACCTTACTAGTCACAGGATCTGAAAGCTTGTATCCTTTCACACCAGCACTATACCCAATGAAAACACATTTAATAGCTTTGTTTTCCAACTTAGATCTTTTCTCCATTGGAACATGTGCATAAGCTTCACAACCAAAAATAGGAAGATTTCTAATTGAAGGCTTCTTACCAGACCACACCTCCATGGGTGTCTTACCAACAAGGGCTGATGTAGGAGATCTATTAACAAGATAGCAAGCAGTGGCCACATCTTCGGCCCAAAACCTTTGTTCTAAACCAGCTCCACTAAGCATACTCCTAGCCTTCTCCATCAGTGTCCTATTCATTCTCTTTGCAACTCCATTTTTCTGTGGGGTATACGGAGTTGTCTTATGCCTCTCGATACCTTGTTCTTTACAGAACTATTCAAACTATTGTTTAGTGTAGAGCCTGATCAGTCCCCAAGTGGGAGATTGTTAGATTGTGGTGATTGATCAGGAAAGTATTGTACATACCTCAAATTTTTTTTTTTTGGGCAGTAACCGACATGGTAGCCGGCATATTATGGCTGACATATGGGTGACATGTTATAACCCTAAAGCGGTTTAATACTTGTATAAAAGGGCTTAGGGTTGGGTATTTTTCATAATATTGTGATACGAAATTGGTTCTTGTGGTGGTATTGAGCTGTAAGGGATTACGGATTGTAATTAGGTTGTAATCACTGGATTGTAATAAGACCGGATTTGCTGTTTGGTGGACATAGCCCAGGGATTGGGTGAACCACGTTAAATCTTGGAGCCTTGTGTTCATTTCTGTGTGTTCTATTATTTTCTATTATTGGTTATATTTGCATGTAGTTTTTTATTTCTGTCTATGGTCTATCCTAACACAAACTCTGCTGAGCAAAACTCACCACCATTGTCAGTTCTCACACACTTAATCTTCTTACTAGTTTGATTCTCTACAAGGGCTTTAAATTCCTTGAATCGACTAAAGACTTGTGTCTTACTTTTAAGGAAATAAATCCATGTCCTTCTACTATAATCATCTATGAAAGATACAAAAAATATAGACTTGGAGATTGAAGGAACTTTACAGGACCAAATACATCAGAATGAATAAGATCCAAAACATCAAAAGATTTGTGAGAACTAGAGTAAAACTGAACACGATTTTTTTTACCATATACACAATGTTCACAGAAGTCAAACTCGAGATTGCAATCATTTAACCCCTCAACGAGATTTTTATTTTTCAAGGTTCTGAGACCCTTCTCACCAATGTGGCCAAATCTCATATGCCACAACATTGTATTTTCTGCAGGAAGCTTACCTTCCAAAGTGTTTGCATTGCCATCAGAACCAATAACCATAGTCTTCTTTACTGCTCATTCAGATGGTGGGGATGAAGTGATAGCTACTCTCTTCTTTGAAATAAAGAACTATTATACTGAGAAATGTGTGCATCAAGCTGAAACAAAGTACCTCTCCTAGTACCCTTAGCAAGCACCATAGCTCCTCTTATCATCTTACATCCATCTTTAGAAAAAAAAACTTGCACACCTACATCATTCAACACACTTACAGATAATAGATTTCATGCCAAACCTGGAATGTACATAACTCCATTGATTCCCTTTACTCATCCATCAGGAAATTTGATAGTGACCCTTCCACGTCCAACTATCTTTAGGTGAGAATCATCACCCAAGTACACCTTTCCACCATCGAACTCTTCATATTTTGAGAACCAGTTTCGATGAGAGGTCATGTGAAAAGATGCACTCAAGTCAACCAACCACACATCATCAGATGCATGGGCTGCCAAAGCTACGATGAATGCATCGCCATCTTCTTGAGATTTTTCAGAACCAGAATCTGAGGCTTTCTTCTTCTTCTTAGGCTCTTTACAGTCTTTACGGAAGTGCCCAGTCTTATCACAATTCCAACATTTTGCCTTGGACTTATTGGAATTCTTTGACTTCCCACGAGATTTGGATCTACCCTTATTGTCAGACTTATTGTCATTTCTTTTCGTAGATCTCCCACGAATAGCAAGGGCTTCTTTTTCTGAAACGAAAGCCTTTCTTCGCATCTCCTCTGATAGCAACGAAGACACCACATCATCCATTTTGAAAGTGACTAATGCACTTCCGAGAGCCATCACAAGATGGTCCCATGAATTTGGTAAAGAACACAAAAGTGTGTAGCAACGATCCTCTTCCTCTAACTTGACACCAGCTGATGTCAACTGTGTAGCCAGCAGATTAAATGCATTTAAATGATCCGTTAAGGATCCACCTTCCTCCATTCACAGAGAATACAACTTCTTCCTCAGGAACAACCTGTTCACCAAAGATTTGGCCTGATACACGACCCCAAGTCTCTCCCACAAACTATATGTGATTTTCTCATCTAGAACATTCAGAAGGACTGCATCAGTTAAACAGAGTCTTATGAGACCCTTAGCTTTACGGTCTTTGATATCCTAATCTGCTTGAGCTGTAGTTGCTAGTCTTGTAGTGCTTGTAGTCACTTCCCATAGGTCACAATCTTCCAACATGTCTTCCATCTTGAGTTTCCACAACTTGAAATTAGTGTCATTAAATTTCTCCACCTCCATTCTTTTGTATGATGAACTCGCCATCTCAATCTACAAATAAGATTCAGGATGTTCTGCACAAGACTCCCACTCAACTTGAGATTAGCTCAAAAAACCCTACCCAACAACTAGGATCAAAAGTTGATCAAGCTATGATACCACTTGTAAGGAAACTCAACTGCGGAAACAACTTCCTAGACTAATCTCATAAGGAAAGTATAATGCAAATCCTATTAAAATCTTCTACACTTACAGATTCAATATCATGTAAACAATAATATTGTAGCCAACCATGCATACAGAAAATAGACAGAGAAAGGAACACATAACACAAGGATTTTCCGGTGGGGGAAAACCTTTCGGTAAAACAACCCCACCCCTTCAGAACCTGCGCAATGTATTATCTTCAACACAAGGTTACAATACACTTGCAATGCAAGTTCAACATCAACAATAGAAGACTCCAGTAGCTACTCGCAGTACTAACAATACACCTTTTTTGCATCGCATCTCTTTGCAACCCTAAAAATGCTTATAACATGCTCTTCACTTTAGGGCTACTCCCAAAAGGTAAACCGTATTAGGGTTTTACCATTCTCTGAGAAAATAGGAACCCCAAAAAAATTTTCAGGGTGATGCCCCGAACCCCACTATTGAGGTAGAGTGTACAGTACTCAAATATCTTAGTTGCCACATGTCTTCACCTGCCATTGAATCTTCCTAACATAGCTCTTACGTGTCATAGGAATCCATCATAACCATTTTAGTCATGATCTCCTTACACACAATTCAAGATGTCGACACATCAACATTATTTGCAAGAAATACATTTTACAAAACAAATAATAAGAGTAGGAATTATACAAGGTTGAGACACCTTATTCCTAATAAAGAAAACTTATAAGGCAACCTATCATCGTGATTATAGTTGAAGTTACACATGCTTATTCATAGAGTCTCCCAAAGATTTTAAAACAACCCCTTAACTTGCTACTCCATTTGTCAAATGCTTATCAAATTTAGTATGATTTATAAACCATTTGTCACAACAATATTTAACCTAATGATTGTTGAGATGTCATTTTGCATGATGGTTAATTACAGGAATCCTTTCAAACAACTCTCTTGAAAATTTGATTTGGGATCAACTCCAAGGTTCTGAATGATCTTGCAACCTACTGGAATCCACTCAGTTGAAGATAAATGTATTTTTGCATAGGGAGGCCTTTTCTAGTTTGAACCAAGTTCGGATAAGATATTCAATCTACTTGTTGTTTCAAAATTAACCACAAAGGAGATATGTTTTTGGTATTTTCTATTTTTTAATGAATGCAATCTAACAATGCAACTATATGAATTCCTAATTTAACCAAGAGTTAATAAAGAAAATAAAAAAGATAAGGTAATGAGAGATCAAAGAAAATAACATGAAAGAGAAATTCCTAATGGACATAAACCACGGTAATAACATGTCTATGAGTTAAATTGTCAAAAATGATCGAGTAGGATACCAATGAAGATGGGAGTAATGCTTCCTGAAATCCACTTATGCAATTGTTGATGGAAACTTAGTAAAAACCAAAAGATGTTTCACTTCTCATAGAATCGCAAGGCCACAGAAAGTGCACTCATGCGAGATAAGAAGCTATGCAGGAACAATAAGGTGATCTATTCTCCAACTCAGTACATTGGCATAATTCATCAACACACGACAAACACTAGAACTAAAAGATCACACAATCAAATCAACACAATAAAACTACTGGCTCCATTATTATCATGAACAAGAATTCACAAAAATAAAACACTTTAGCAAGAATAACTACGCTTAGAATGAGAGCACCAATAGCATGTATTATTGCATCAAAATAACAGCCTAGAATACATGTTACATTCCTGAATTTATAAGAAATTGTCTCCTTAATTTGTGTTGAGAGTGAGAGATCTCTGAATGCAATCATATGCTTCTAAACTAATAAAATAAATCTATTTATGTACAAACTAACTCTCTAAATGGTGCTAAGTAGGACTCCACCCTTTTTTGTATCAATTAATAGGTGCATGAGCCTTTACATGTATTTAAAAAAAAGAGTGGTAGATAAGAAGAAGGAAGTTGTAAGAGGATGTGGGAGTCACTGGAAGCTCTAAAAATGGAAGCTTAGCCTTCTCTAAATATTTTTAGGAGTTAAACTACCATCAGAATGCATTTTTGGTGCATGGAAAGCTCTAAATTTGGAACTAGCAGTTAACTATTGGTGCACCTCTAACTTCTTCAAAAAAATTGGTGCACCTTTGGAGAGTGCACCTTTGGAGTAGCGCACCTTTGGAGCAGTCTACCTTTGGAGCAACACACCTTAGGGGTAGGTTCAAAAAATCCAAAATTTTCCCAAGTGTCAAAATTGAATTTCTATCTTCTAGGTTTTCTTCCCCTTTATAACGAAGCTATGTTTGGATGTTTGCTCTTGAATTTCTCTATAACATCAAACACTTGAGAAGCTTCTAAGAAATCTAATGCTTTATACTTATCTTTAACTATCTGCTAGTAGTTACTAATCTCCCTACAAATATCCAAAAAACCATCTAGTTTATTGTCTAACTCCAACAATACTTTTTCAATCCTGAATGCTTGTTTGTTATCTTCTTCTAACGAAGCATCTTCAAAGGTTTTTCAGAAGTGTTGAACCATTTATTGTACTAGAATAAATTTATTCCTTGACTCGTCTTCAAAAATATCAAGGCAAGCATCATTGTAATACTTCTCAGCTTCCAAAATCTTCTCTTGTGTTTGATCTTTCAACTTCTGAATATCTTTGTAGAACCCTTCCATTACCGTATTCCCAACAACCATCTTCTTGATCCAATAGATTCTAATTTATCGATCTCATCCATGTCTACAACTCTATGATTGTCTGATACCTTTGGCCTTTTATTTTTTGAAGTGCTTGAAGATATTTTCCCTAGGTATGTACCTCATCAATCAATCCAAAATCCCAGTCCTCTATGGATACTAGTTTATCCACATTACCTTGAACATGGTGTAATAGGTTCAAATTAGCCTATATAATTTGAACACTTTTATCTTCAAAATTGTTATGCCATTTATGACATGTACCCAAAAATGAATCTAATTGTACACTTTCTTTATCTTTCCTCTCTAATGCCACAACAAGAGTGATCTTTGGATTATCCAGGTCAATGGGGCCTATAACTTCATGCAAATAGCCTCTTAAGAGCTCATTTTTCTTCCTCAATATCACCAATTCCGACTCGTATCTATCCACCTACTTAAAAACCTCCTTCATGCCTGTCGTAATCAAAACTTTAGTGGTGTCTAGTGTAGGCTTTCCTAAGAGGACCTCCTTGATTTGGTAGTCACTAGGAGTCAAATCCTCCATGTTAGCATGTTGAGGAAGAATGGAAACATGTGAAAATAAATCTTGATCTGTATTCTTCATTACGAAAGCTAGTGTCTATGCATCACCCATAGGTGGCTTGGGCTTCTTGATGGTTTCTACTAGCTCATCCATACTCTCCTCCACATTCAAATTCAATTGCCTATTTTTTCTAACAATAACTTCCATCTTCAGCCAAGCTTGTGTAGTGCCCATAGGAGACTTGTATTTGGTTGAAGAGGGAGTTTGACTTGCAAGCCCTTTTCCCTTATTACTAATTTTTAGATTCTTCTCCTTCTATGAGATATCTACATTCAGAGCCTATGTGTCTATTGTAGCCCTAGTTCTTGTCTCTGTATCTTGAGAAGTTTGCTGAGGTTCTTCATGTATCTACCCCTCCTCTAATACTTCATTGGTTGGCCTTTTTTCTAGCTCTTCTCTAGGTACTAGTTGTTCTTGTTCTTCCTTATCAGGAGGAAGAGGAGTGGTTGAACTTGAATGCCTAAAATGCAAGCACACTTCTATGAGTCATTATATCCAAGAATTTCTCAAAAATGAGGTCTCAAATGGCGGCTCATAGCTCTCTATTCATGGAGTACAAGGGTTTCTAATAAAGGCCCTCAGTTTGACCTTGTTTGTGCCCATGCAAGTACACCATGAAAAAAGAGATTCAAGGATTCAAAATGCATGCAAATAGAGATGAAAACTAATCTATATGATAACAATGCAAAATAATGCAAGAAAGGAAATGTAATAACAATGCAATACTAATCTATGAAAACAAATATGAATCTAAGATAATATAAAAATTCAAGGATGAAACATGATGATGGAAGCTATGGATGCATGAGAGAACAAGACAAGAAGATAGAAGTTCTCTGCAAAAAGTTTTAATGTCCAAACTCCTTCTCCAAAAATTGCTCTCCAAACCTACAACATAACAATAGCATAATAATGGATTTCAAAAATGAGGAGAGCGCTCTCCCTCATAAATAAAAATGTGGAAGTGGAAAGCTTCTCACAACCAATATGGGATAATAGAATTTGATCCATCTGAGACAAAATTCCACCAATGAGAAGAGGAGGAAAATTAAATGAGGGAAGGAAAAAAGAATTTATTTAATTTTCATTTGTTTCATTTCCTTTTTCACATGGGATTTATTTAATTAAAAGGGAGCAAGTTCTTTTAATTAAATAGGAAATATTTAATTAAATTAAAAGAGGGGTTTT
This sequence comes from Cupressus sempervirens, assembly GCA_028749045.1. NCBI lineage: Eukaryota > Viridiplantae > Streptophyta > Pinopsida > Cupressales > Cupressaceae > Cupressus > Cupressus sempervirens. The sequence goes on from CM053792.1 coordinate 202,904,617, forward strand.
CTTTTAATTAAATGGAGACTTATTTTATTTAATTAAAAGGGAGATTTTCTTTTAATTAAATAAGACCTAGGATAAAATGATCAACCTTAAAAAAAAAAAATTGAATTTGATCAAGGAAATTGATTTGAATTGATTTAATAAAATATTGCAAACCATTGATTCGAGAAATTGATAAATTGATAAATTGAATAACCGGAGCCCATAGTCTAGGTGACCATTTTAGGGTGCATACATTTGCCTCTCTTTAACTAATGTGTGATCCATTTGGGAACACATGTAGTCAAAGAAATAAATTGAAGTGTGAGGTCGATTTGGGATCACAAAACAACCTAGATGTGTGGTTCATTTGAGAACACATCAAGACATACAAATAAATTTTGACTTACTAAAGTCGAGGATAAAATTGATAAAATTGAATCAAGGATCGAAGTTGATAGGTACTACCCCTCGTGATCAAAATTCAAATGAAATAGAGGAGAAACAACAAATTGATAAATTTGATCAAATTGAACAAAAGATAAAGTTCTTAACATAAGATGAAAGATATCAGAATCACAGAACTAAGGTAGATCATCAAGCATGAAAAATTATGCCCCAAAGTTCAATTAGAAGAAAAGAAGTGGGGTAAAAGCAAATGGAAGATAGAAGTTTGGAAGATATGGAAAGAAATAGAAATAAGAAAAGAGAATGCCCCAAAATTAATCAACTATTTAAGATAGAAATTTTGATTGAGATAAAAAAAGAAGATAAGGAAATGAAAATCAAAACATGACCATAATTGATTAAAATTCCACAAGAAAGATCAAGGGAGAACCCTCTCAAACTCATAATGTAGCCTAAAAATGCAAACTAACATGAAGCCTAATAATGAAGCTGCATGCAAATGCAAAGGTGTACTTGCAAAAGAGCAACTGTAACATAGGATTTTGTGTTCATCATTCATTAGAGAATGTAAAGGAACTTATTTTCATCACTGGGCTATTATTAACGAACATCGAAAAATCACACAATCATCACTAGTCACAAGTGCAACTATGAAGATATGAATGTGATTTATATTGGATTGAAATGTGAAAAGATTCTAAAATAAGCATCAAAGACATAAAGGTCAAGATGACCGCAATGTTAGCCTAACCAATTTAATGTAGCAAAACTATGCTCACATCAAGGCATAGATGCTAGGATGAGCATAAGAATGGTTGTGCAAAAATAGTCAAGGATGATGCCTCAAATCTCTTAAGTGTTTCAAGGGGACAAAAGGAGACACTCTAGAGTTTCAAGACCACACCCACAAGCATAAAATAAATAAAAACATGCCCCATGCCCCAAGGCCTCTAGCTATGCATCCCGAAGAGACTTATTAGTCAAGGACACTCAACAAAAATCAATAATAGTCAAAATACAAAGAAAAGGTCATGACATAGCTCAAGCACTAAGTGTTTATGTTTAAAAATTTAAGTGTGTTAATTGATACTGAGTTCTAAGGATAAGGATCGAATGCTTGCAAGTAGGGAAGATCACATGACGAAACTTGGTAAGACCAAACTAATAAGTGTTGAAAAACACTCGATGTCAGGGGTTGTATTGAAAAAAAATACAATTGGGGTGGTGTTGAAAAACACCGTTAGCAAGGTGTCCTAAAGACTAACACATCCAAGATATCGAAGCTAACAAAGTTATGCCCCCTGGACAAAGATCAATTCCAAACCAAGGCAACAAGGACAAGGCATGATGGAGAAAGGCTAAGTGTCGAGGACACATGCTAAGAAATAGGGGTGCAAAGGCCTCAAGTAGCACCAGTTTCCAGGTTTTCACCACTCTTTTTATATTTATTTATTTCTGTATTTTTGCTACCAAGGTGCCTGTTTCTAGGTTTTCACCAAGGCACCTTTTCTCTTTTGAATTTTTTGAATTTTTTTTGTATTTTTGGAATCTTTTTTTTTTGGAGATACATCAAAGTGCTTATTACTAGGTTTTCACTAAGATGATCATTTTTTTCAAGACATTTTCCAATTTTTAGAATTTTCACAATATATCATTTCTATTGGATTTTTGAAATATATCATTTTTTTTTGGATTTTTTCAGGATCAATAAATATGTACAAATAATATACAATGCCCCTAGACGGAATGAGCATCAAACTCTCAAGCAAGATCACATCGTGCAATCCCAATGTCTAGCAAGTTGGAGGACAAGAGTGATTAGCAAGATGGTGGATATGATGGATAAGCAAGGAGTGTATGAAGCAAGTGAAAGTGATCTTCAAGGACTCACTCCTCAAGAGTAGCCAAGCTAGGGAAAAATTGTCATGTAAAGAACATTTGGACAAGAAATGAAAGGCTAGCATAAGATAATTCATGAAAGCATAATGTAAAAGTGGAAAAGATGTAATCCAAAGGAGTAGACATGTCAAGAGGCTTCATAGCATCGTATTTTACTCTTTTTTTTATTAGATCAAGACCAAATGGGTAAATGGGAAAAGGATAGCAAAAGACTAGAATGAATGGAGGAAAATGGATATGAAAGCTAAACATGATAGGAATGAAAACATGATCATCATAAGATAGCTCATAAGATAGTCAAATGTTTGTGTATAGGTCAACATTGTCAAGATCAAAGAGAGAAGACAGAATGGATGAAAGATGTAAAAGAACTACACATGATGCCTAATTGTCAGGCTTTAATCATGGTACTTATCTAAGGTGCCACAAGGGAGTAGTTTTCACCATAGGATGAATTTATTACTCTTTACTTTTGCTACCAAGGTGCCTAATTACCAGGTTTTCACCAAGACACATTTTCAAAATTTTCATTTTTTTCTTTCTTTTCTTTTTTTTTTCAATTTTTTTCAAATTTTTAAATTTTTTTGAAAGAAGTCAAGCTTTTTAGATAATGCTCCTTGAAATTTTAAACCATGGCATGCAAAGGAGTTGAAATGATATGCTCAAAGATGTTGATAGGGAAAGGAAGATGGAAGACAAAAATGGAGAATATGGCTTCATGTAAAGCAAGTGAGGTTGGAAAATGAAAATGAAGGAAAGATCAACATCAACACACACTTTGAAGGGTGGTGAGAGGATGGAGAAAATGTGAATGAAGGAATATGTGAAGGAATATGGTGAATGAATAAAAGAGGTTGTGGTTTAGGCGCATGGGATGGAAGAATGCTTTTGGAAGAAGATGAAGTGGAATTCTTTAGAAGCTTGAATGTCAACTTCAATTGTTGTTCAACATTAGACTCTCTCAAGAGAGACTTTGGAATCCATATAGTCATAGACCTCTTTTCATTTCTTTTTGATAATTTAGAGATAATATCTTCAATGATGGATTTTGGAACCCATACTTGTCTTATAATTTTTTTCTTAGATATCTCTTTTGACTTTATGCTCCCATGTCGATTAGAGGAGACATGGCGGTCTTCTTTTTTATATGGATTCTTGAATTGCTTATTTTTCTTGTATTGAACATTTATGTTACTTCCAAAAGACTTGGGACTTGTGGAAGAAGAAGAATGATATTGTTGGATACAATTGTTAATTGAGTATTGTCTTTGATGTTACACAAATGTCATATCAATCATCAGAGAGAGTCTATCGAGCTTAGATGATCAACAAAGCAATTTACAATGTCAACTGAACGTTCCTGAACATTACACAGAAAAGTTAGTTCTTACCGAGCTCACTCGGGCATCAAAGGATTTTTTAGCAAAAAGTTAGTATTAACCGAGCTCCCAAGGTTAATAAAGAAAAGTTAATATCTACCAAGCTCACTCGGTTATCAAAGCAAATGTGGTAGAGAATTAGCTTCTACCAAGCTCACAAGGTCAGCAAAGGAAGGTCAGTGCTAACCAAGTTCACTTGGTCTCCAAAGGATTTTTGCAGGGTTTGCAATGTTTACTGAGCTTCACTTGGTTAACACTAGAAAACCATTCTGGAGCAGTGGTTACCGAGCTGGGTCGGCTAGTGAAGGATTTAATTGTTTTGATATTAAGTTCAATTGTTTCGTGCAGTCGACTGATGTAATGATTTTTTTCAGTTGTTGTAACTTATATTTGAGCTGACTTGATAATTTGAAAGGTATATATTTAGATGTTCAAGTTTTGAATTAGAGAGTGAGTGTGAATATATGGATGAGGATGGAATAAGCAAATATTGAGCGAATTCTGATGAAGGATTAGATATCCTGGAGGACTTACAAAGTTGTATTCGATCAGTAAGGATCCAGTAAAGCAGAACAAAGATCTATAATCAGAAAAAGATAAGTTGCATATCATTTAGGTCACCTCATTGTTGCTTTCTAATCATTGTAACAGTGAATCTAGAATCTCTTAACAGAGTTGGTTTAATAGCCATTTTGTAAATCCTCTAACAAGGTGACAGTTCAGTTGAATTGTTCTAAAGACCTCTAACCAGGCCACTCCTAACAGGGTGATTAAATCCTTTAACAAGGTCACACCTAACAGTGTGCATTGTAACCTTTAACAGTGTTGGCTCCTAACAGGGCTCACTTTAGAAGAGTGAAAATTGGTGACTAGTTACTTGGTGGTTTTTTCCATATTGAGTTTCCACGTTAAATCTGGTGTCTCTTGTGTTCATTTATTTTAATCTTTGCAAGCATATCAACAAATATGAATGCTAGATGATTAGTAATTAGTTAATCTACCGAGTTACAATATTCCTGCACTGTTTATCGAGTATCAACAGTAAGTAAAGACATCTAAAGGATTTTTTTTTTTGGGATTAATTTTTGTGGTAACTGATTCACCCCTCCCCTCTCAATTACTTCATCTATATTTCCAACAATTGGCATCAGAGCTTTTGGTGCTTGTAGGAAAAGATTTCAAGGATCTAAGCCAAAGATCAAGATGTCTTGTAAGACGAAAATTCCAAGACTTAATAGGAACAACTTCTCAGTATTGCAAGGGTTGATGAGACTTCATCTAGCTTCTATTGGAGGTATAGGACTAAAATACCTTGATGAAAAATATGCAGAACCAACTGGTGCACTATCTGTCAATGATATTGTTGAAAAGAAGACCCACAACATTATGATGATAGACATAGCATCTGCTCTAAGTTATGAAGAATTTGATGACATCAAGGATTGCAAATCTGCCTTTGAAATGTGGGAAAAGCTGAAAGAAATCTATGGAGGAGATGATAATGTAAGAAGAGCCAAAGCAGAAAGTCTGAGAGGACAATTTGATTAGATGAGGATGAGAGAGGATGAAAACATTGAAAAATATGTTGAAAGAGTCAAAGCATGTGTTAGTGCAATCAAAGCATCTGGAGGAGATATCAAAGAGGAGATAGTTATAAGTAAAGTTCTTAGAACTCTACTTCCCATTTATGCAATCAAAGTTTCTGCAATTCAAGAAAGAAGATGTGAAGCAAATCACAAGATAAATCTAGAGGCCATAGTTGGAAGATTAACTGCATTTGAACTAGACAACTTTGACAACTATGTTCCAGCTTCCAAAAATATTGAGTCAGCATTTGAAGCCAATCTTTCACTCAAGGAGAAAAGTTAAAGAAAAGGGAATCTCAGTCAGAAAATGAAGATGAATCAAACCAAAGTTCAGACATTGATCTTGAGGTGATTGAAGCTCTACTAGCAAGGAAATATTCTAGAGGCAGAGGAAAATATAAAGGTAAAGTTCCTCTAATTTGCTTTTCATGTGAAGAAGTTGGTCATATTGCTACTAGGTGCCCAAACAAGAAGAAAAAAGATGAGAAGAAAGGTTACAAGTACAATGGCAAGAAAGACTTGAAATCATTCAAGGATAAAGATAAGAAAACATGTTTTATGGCTAAAGATTCTAATGATTCTAATGATGATGAAGAAGATGAAATTGTCTACATTGTTGTGAAAGATGAGTCTAATAATGATGAGGAAATGGCACTCATTTCTCATATGAGAAAAAATGATACATGGATCATAGATAGTGGTTGTTCTCATCACATGACTAGTGATAAAACTAAGTTTGAATACTTTGAAGACTATGATGGTGGCAGTGTAAGATTTGATAACAATGAACCTTTCTGTATAAAAGGAAGACCAAGAATCTCTCTAACCAAAGAACTTATATGTGATAATGCCTATTAGGTAGAAGGATTAAAGGATAATCTATTGAGTGTAGCACAGCTACTCAATAATGGATTCAAAGTAGAATTCATGCATGGAAAAGAAAGACTGCTGGATGGTAAAGGAAAATTGATTGGATCAGGCACTCAAATAAAAAGTAACTTATTTTATTTTGAACTTGGTGAATGTTCATGTTTTATTGCTCAAGTTGAAGAAAGTTGGTTATGGCATAAAAGGTTGTGTCATGTAAATTTTGATAACTTGGTGAAGATAAGAAAATTCAAGAAAGTAAGAGGCATTCCTAACATAAAGAAACCTGAGATCGGTCTATGCAAAATTTGTCAGATTGGTAAAATGGGAAAGACTAGTTTTAAAAGTAAAAACTATCAATCCGAAGATATATTAGAAATTGTGCATACTGATTTATGTGGACCTATTGGAATTGAAAGCTATACTGGAGAAAAGTTCTTCATTCTTTTTGTTGATGATTACTCAAGAACGATGACTGTCATGTATCTAAGGAAAAAATCAGAAGCATTTGAGAAATTCAAATGGTATTTGGCCAAAGTAGAAAAGGAAATAGGAAAAAGATTGAAATTCTTGAGGTCAGACAAAGGAGGAGAATTCATTTCACATGAGTTCAATAAATTTTGCATTGAAAGAGGAATCAAAAGATAGGTATCAGCCCTTGGAACTCCTAAACAAAATGGAATAGCTGAAAGGATGAATAGATCTATCATGGATTGTGCAAGAACCTTAATGATTGAAAAAAACATTGCTATCAAATATTGGAAGGAAGCTATCAGCACTGCAGTTCATACCTTGAACCTAGTACAACTTAAAAAGGACTCATTCAAAACTCCCTATGAGCTATGGTATGGCTATAAATCTATAATTTAAGTTATCTAAAAGTATTTGGAAGTAAATGTTACATTTTGAAACAATCTAGAAAAGGAAAATTTGATGTAAAAGGTGATGAACAAATATTTTTGGGATACTCTTGCAAAAGTAAAACATATAGATGTTTGAACTTGTCTACTTACAAAGTCATAGAAAGTGCACATGTGAAAGTTGATGAGTTTGCAGAAAGGATTGAAGAAGAAAGCAAAAGGGAACTAGAAGATTATAGAAGGTTTTTTTTCACTGAACCTAATACAGTACCAGTCAATCAGGAATCTTCTACTCCCAAGTCATTAGTAACCGAGTTACAAGAAGTTCAAACCGAGCTACAGCAACCTAAGTTACATTTAGATGCTATCGAACAAGTGTCTACCGAGTCTAAAAGACCCGAGCCAATATCTACCAAGCCAGAACAGCCAAAACCTGAAGTTGAAGTACAAGAGGATAAAAATGAAATTCTTTTAAGAGGCAAGGAACCTATATTAGCAAAATATGTTAGGAGACATCATTCAGCAGATCAGATCATTGGATACAAATCTGAAGGAATCATGAAAAGAAGTAAGTTGAAAGGTACTTGTTTACTTGCTGATTTTGAACCTAGAAATATCAATGATCATTGGGAAATGATAGTTGGATCAAGACTATGAATGAAGAGATAGAACAGATAGAGAAAAACAAGACATGGACTCTTGTACCCAAGCCTAAAGATAAAAATGTGATTGGAACTAAGTGGGTATTCAAAAAAAAGTTGGATGAAGATGGTAAGGTATCAAGAAACAAAGCTAGAGTAGCATGCAAAGGATATGCTCAAGAAGAAGGAATAGACTATGGAGAAACTTTTGCTCCTGTTGCAATATTGGAAGGAGTCGGAACCTTACTAGCATATTCTGCTCACAAAGGATTCAAATTTTATCAGATGGATTTCAAGTCAGCATTCCTCAACGGTATACTGGATAAAGAGGTTTACATTGAACAACCTGAAGGTTTTGTTGATCCAGATAAGAAGAATATGGTCTGCAAATTACACAAGGCATTGTATGGTCTGAAAGAAGCCCCTAGAGCATGGTATGAAAGATTGCATAACTATCTTATTTAGATTGGTTTTCGAAGAACTAATGATAACAGTAGCTTGTATATAAAGGAAGGACCAGATAATAAGATTGTTTTGGCAGAAATATTTGTAGATGATACTGTTTTCACAAGGAATGATGATCTTTGCAAAGAATTTTCAGAGCAAATAAACAAGGAATTTGAAATGTCTATGTTTGGTGAAATCAAATTCTTTGTTGGTCTTCAAATTCAACAGAATAAAAATGGTATCTACATCACTCAATCAAAATACATCAAGGATATATTGAAAAAGTTTGGTAAGGAAGATTGTAAACTAGTTGGGACTCCTATGTGTACTGGATTAAAACTTGCCAAGGAAGATGAATCAAAAGAAGTAGATCAAACATTGTATAGATCTATGATTGGAAAGTTGCAGTATGTAGTTCATACTAGGCCAAATATTGTCCTTGCAGTTGGCATTGTAACAAGTTTTTCAGCAAAATCAAGAGAAAATCACATGATGACAATCAAAAGAATAATGAGATATTTGAAAGGAACTGAAGATTATAGTTTATGGTACAAATTTGGAGGTAATCTAGATTTGAAAGTGTTTACTGATGTTGATTGGGTAGAAAACCTTGATGACAGAAAAAGTACAAGTGGAGGAGCATTCTTTCTTTGAAAAAGGTTGGTTTCTTGGACAAGAAAAAAGCAAAATTGTACATCTCAATCTATAGCAGAGGCAGAGTATGTTGCTGTAGCAGTAAACTATTCTAATATTGTTTGGTTTAAATAGTTGTTGGAAGGCATGAAGGTGGAGATCAAAGAACCAGTTGTTATGTTCTGTGATAATACAAGTGCAATCAACATATCCAAGAATTCAGTAATGCATTCCAAAACCAAGCACATTGCAATAAAATATCATTTTTTCAGAGAATTGGTGCAAGATAAGGAGATTAGATTGGAATATGTCCATACAAAGGAAAAAATTGCTGATATATTCACAAAGCCATTACCTAAGGATGCATTCTTGTATCTAAGAGGTAAGTTAGGGGTCACTCCCCTATTTGAAGTTCACTAAAATGAAATTTTAGTGATGCATCAACGCATATCAAGTAAAAGATCTATTAGTTGATGCAGCATAATCAAGAAATATTGCATATGAATCAGTACTCAAGGTACATTAAAATTTATTTGAGATGTGTTTTCTTTGGCTTTAGTTGTCAAAGAGGGAGAGTTTTACTGTCATATCTTTCTAAAATTTGTTTGAGAGGAAGAAGTTTGCTATGTAATTCCTCCACAGAGGGAGATTATTGAAAGAGGGAGAGTTTGCTATCTAATAGAGAAAGTTGTTTTGACAGAAAAAGGCTTGTTAGACTTGTTTTCAAATTTTATTATGCTATGACATGTTGTGTTGCCATCAATGCCAAAGAGGGAGATTGTTGGATACAATTGTGTATTGTGTATTGTCTTTGATGTTACACAAATGTCATATCAGTCATCAGACAGAGTCTATCGAGCTCAGATGATCAGCAAAGCAATTTACAGTGTCTATCAAACGTTCCTGAACATTACACAGAAAAGTCAGTTCTTACCAAGCTCACTCAGGCATCAAAGGATTTTGTAGCAAAAAGTTAGTGTTAATCGAGCTCCTAAGGTTAACAAAGAAAAGTTAATGTCTACCGGGATCACTCGTTTATCAAAGGAAATGTGGTAGAGAATTAGCTTGTATGGAGCTCACAAGGTTAGTAAAGGAATGTCAGTGCTAATCGAGTTCACTCGGTCTCCAAAGAATTTTTGCAGGGTTTGCAATGTTTACTAAGCTTCACTTGGTTAACACTAGAAAACCATTCTAGAGTAGTGGTTACCGAGTTGGGTTGACCAGTGAAGGATTTTATTGTTTTTATATTAAGTTCAATTGTTTCATGCAACCGACTGATGTAATGATTTTTTCAGTTGTTGTAACTTATATTTGAGCTGACTTGATAATCTAAAAGGTATATATTTAGATGTTCAAGATGTGAATTAGAGAGTGAGTGTGAATATATGGATGAGGATGGAATAAGCGAATATTGAGCGAATTCTGATGAAGGATTAGATATCATGGATGAGCTGCAAAGTTGTATTCGATCAGTAAGGATCTAGTAAAGTATAATAGAGATCTGTAATCAGAAAAAGATAAGTTGTATATCATTTAGGTCACCTCATTATTGCTTTCTAATCATTGTAATAGTGAATCTAGAATCTCTTAACAGAGTTGGTTTAACAACCATTTTGTAAATCCTCTAACAAGGTGACAGTTCAGTTGAATTGTTCTAAAGACCTCTAACTAGGCCACTCCTAATAGGTTGATTAAATCCTCTAACAAGGTCACACCTAACAATGTGCATTGTAACCTTTAACAGGGTTGGCTCATAACATGGCTCACTTCAGAAGAGTGAAAATTGGTGACTAGTTACTTGGTGGTTTTTCCCATATTGGGTTTCCACGTTAAATCTAGTGTCTCTTATGTTCATTTATTTTAATCTTTGCAAGCATATCAACAACTATGAATGCTAGATGATCAGTAATTAGTTAATCTACTGAGTTACAGTATTCCTGCACTATTTACTGAGTATTAGCAGTAAGTAAAGACATCTAAAGGATTTTTTTTTTGGGATTGATTTTTGTGGTAACTAATTCACCCCTCCCCTCTCAGTTAATTCATCTATATTTCCAACAGATATGATTGGTTTAGGTGAGTAGGTCGATGAAAAGGATTCTAGGATATGCATCTACATTGATCTTGAGGAAAGATAGGAGAGGGAGGGACGTAAGGACCCAAGATGGATGATGAATTAGGAGAGTTGGGAGGGGAAAGTGAAGGGACATAATGACCCAAGATGGACGAAAGATGTGAATCATCTAGTATTGGTGGAGGAGGTCCAAGAATGGATGTGGAAGATGCAAAAGGGTAATCAATAAGTTCATCAACATTTATATGACAATAAAGGTCATCAACATCTTTAGAGTGAGCATTAGGATTTTCAATAGGATCATGAACATCTTGAATAGGAGCAACTTCTTTGATAGAAGAACTTGAAGCTTGAGAAGACTTAGGAAGAGGAGAAAGTAGAAGGGAACATGGAGTGGTAGAACAATAAGATGGAATACTTTGATCTTGACAAGGATCTTTGGATAGCATAAGTGTAGAGTTTTTCTCTTGATTTTCAATAGGCTCATCATTGGAAGTAACAACACTATTTTTAATAACCTTAATGGAAGTATCATCTTTGCAACATGCAACTATATTAAGGTCATTTTGATTGTCAATAAGCTCAACGGTGTAAGTAGTAGCTTGATCTTGCTTAGGAGAAGACTTAAGACATGGTGGAATGAATGAGGAAGGGCACAAAGGATCAAAAGAACCATGAAATAGATCAGAGACATCATGAAAATAATTGAATGACATGGAGGCTTCTTGATCTTGATCTTTCTTTATATTCTTTTCTTTATCATTTTTAGAGTCCTCTTGACATGAAACCACTCTTAAGGAGAAGGAAGCATGTTGAAATTGTAATGAAGATTTTGGAATAGGTGATGACAGACTAGTTTAAGTAGGCATTATAGTGCATGAAGGTTTAGGCTCTTTAGGTTTAGCATTATCAAAAGTATTTGTAGCCAAGTGAAGGTTAGCTTGAGTTTCTTTAAGAGGTAACCTTTGAGGATAACTATAGGGAACTACTTGAAAAACATTTGGATCTTTGTTGGATGAAGGATTGGTAGAAGATTTGAGAGACTCGGAATCTTTAGGTGATGTATGGATAGTGGAGGAATTAGAAGATGGAAGAGGAGCATCAGAAGACAAAATTTCAATATTAACATGATCTTGCTCAAGAGTGTAATCTTTATTTTCAGCATGAGGGTTCTTAGAAGAAGAACTCTTATGCCATTAATGTTTTATTTCAGCACAAAAAAAAGCTTTCTCTTCCTCAAAAAAAGAAAATTTATCATTTAGGTATTTTTCACAAAATTTATCAATGTTGTTTTCAAGATTTGAGTCATATGGATTACCATCAATATCTATCTATGACTCATCCCCTTTAAGCACAAGCATAAGACTAGGAGGACTTTTAGGACTCGTAGGAATATAATAGTCATCATCATCATAATAATTGTCACTATAAGAATCATAGATAGGCATATCACAAGACTTTTCATGTTATTCATTATGGAATGTCTCGATAAGAGGAATACGACTCTTGGTAGAAGTAGAAGAATGATATCATGAAGAAGAGATAGGTGAAGACCTACAATAATGATATTTAGAAGAATCATGGTAAGACTTGGAATATGAAGAATGTGAATGATATTTAGAAGAATCATGGTAAGACTTGGAATATGAAGAATGTGAATGATATTTAGAAGAATCATGATAAGACTTAGAAGATGAAGAATGTGAATGATATTTAGAAGAATCATGATAAGACTTAGAAGATGAAGAATCTAAATGATATTTATAAGAATCATGATAAGACTTAGAAGATGAAGAATCTTAATGATATTTAGAAGAATCGTGATAAGAGTTAGAAGATGAAGAATCTGAACGATATTTCGAAGAATCATGATAAGACTTGGAAGATAAGGAATATTTGGAAGAGGGATATTGTGATATGATATTGCGTACGATCCCAGCAAGAGTGTCTGATTTCTTCCCTTTTTGCATCATTTTTGTCACAAGGTTGGCATCCATATATCTATTGGAGTAACAACACTTTTCAAATTCAATAAGGAGGTTGAGTTCATCTATTCTCAAATGATGGTCCCTAAGAAGATATTCAAGATCCATGGTTCTAGAAGAAGAAAAATCAAGCATGGAAAAAGAGAAAAGATGAATAGAAGAAGGTAGACTATACGATAATAGGAGGAAAAAGAATCAAGAAGACATGAAGAAGAGGAAGAATGGAAATGGGAGACTAGAAAGACATGAAAGATGAAGAAGAAAGAAGACCAAGAGTAATTCTGAGAAATTTGATACCATTTGAGTTCATTTGAATGTTGAGCAACATGTAATAGCACTTGTAACCAACATGAAGAAAGGTACTAGTTGATAAGATAACCCTAAGAAACATTGGTAGCAAACTAGGATAGTAAAAGCACTCACTTGTTCAAAAGAGAAATGATAAGATAAAATATTGCAATAGGCGTAAACTAACACTACCACAGAGATGCCCACAATTTTGGGTGAATACCCTAGCACATATGGACCATGAGGATGATTTACCCAAATTATAATTAATTAAAATTGAATTTTGATGAAAGTGGATGGACAAGAGATTACTAAGACTCTCCAAGCATAATATCAAAGGATCCAAAGGTATATCTTTCTAAAGAAGGACAATCTCTAACTCATCAACTCCAAATAAGGTCTCTTGTGAAAGCAATGATAACTAATTCAAGAGGTCAAGGAACAATAACCCAAGGTGCAAACAAGCTTCTAACAATGGGGCAAATAGCCTAATCTGAACTAGATCAACCTAGGGAGATTAGAAATAATGGGACAACAAAGTAATTTGATTGTAAAGTCTTGACTTAAGAACTAAAATTTTGTTCATTTTAAACGTCCAACTAGATGTATCAATAGATTTTTAATAATGAACCAAGCATGCAAGATAGCAATCAAGGATTTCAAGAAAATGTCTTCAAACAATGAGTAGGGGACAAATCAACCTTGCACATGAACAAGAATAGTGTCATATTATCAATCTAATCCCTAGAACCACTACTATGTATGTTCTCAAAATGTTTTCCAATCATACACATAGTCTTATAAAAGAAAATTTGGCAGCACTATGGTTCTTAGTAATGTTCAACTCTGCAACTTTTGTAATCTAGAGTGGGAAAAATCTAATCTCGGCGCACCAGGGTTTTGAAATATTCTAAGAATTTAATTAATCAGAGATACTAAGGAGATCTAATATCCCAATAAAAGGCTACACCCATGAAGATTTCTCCCACAAGGACATTTATATAGCGGTTGCTACTACCACGTCAAAAATGACTATTATCGAATGAGGTACCGTCCATGTGGTTGACCCAATAAAGGAAATGTCCACTATGGTTTAACCCTCTCCAATCAAGGAAGACTCACAAAGTTATACCACATGGGGACTTGGTTTGGATTCAAGGGTTCCAAGTTTCTGATGTGCCCAAAAGGGAATAAAGCATACTCCTCTAGCCTTTTCACCTTACTCAAACATAGCAAACAAGATTCTTTGACGTGCTAATTTGAAATCACCTCACCAACTTGTTGGAAAACCCAACAACAAACACCACCAATCTCAAAAGAGAAAGTACTAATGGATGTTGAGGACAAATCTAAGCGAAATAGTGAGATAATAAAAAATATCCTTCCCTACCTACAAGGGGATCCATCGTCAAGAGGAGCTTCATATATAAAGCAAGCGAATGAAGCTCAATCTCTCAATATCTCTCAAATAGTGTTCATAGGGCCTAATTACTATGTGAAATATAGATGCATGAAAGCAAATCTAGATCCAATTTTAGAGCACCAAATGAAGTGTGAATCTATGAAAGCATGTAAAAAAACTCAAGCCAAACACATGAGAGAGTTCATTTTACTTTCAAATCTAAATGTTATAGAGATCCAAAAAAATACCTGGTAATCCTTGCAACATGTCTTTTATCGATTGTACCTTTCATTTACGCTTGAACGTTCGCTCACAACGAACAAAGCAACAAGCAAAACAAGCAAACACAAGATATGCAATATATATCCAACTTATGCAAAACTAGGGTTAGATCTGAAAATCTATTTTTAAAAAGTGATAATAATTAGCAAATAACCCAAATGAAAGCTCACATATGCATTGATCCATTGTAAAAATTAAATGCAAGCTATTCGTTAAATGCCCTTTTTTATTGATTTTTGACCTAGTCATCAAGATTTGACCTATATGATATGAATTCAAATCGAAAACCCTAAATGCAGAAAAGTGACCCCTATCAAAAATTAGAGAGCTTTCCAAAAATGTCAAAAATTTGAAAATATCTTCTCATTTGTGCTCTAAGGAGTCATTTTGTCAAAACAAACCAATTTTTGCAAATTGAATTATTGAGCCTTAATATGGTCTCTAAAATCAAAACGAAAAGAACCAACTCTATTTAGAATTCAGAGAGATTTCCAAAAATGTAAACTTTTCCAAAAAATTCGCTAATTTTCTCCTTAAAATGATTTTTTATTAAAAATAAAGAAAAAAATATAAAAAATCTCAAATACCTCAAAAAAATCTGAAAATTGGACTAAATCTTTTTTGATATGTTTTCACCTTGTAAATTTTTTTTTTTGATAAAAATACCTAGCCATTTGGGAGATATGATCAAATCTTTTAGATCTAGGGTTTTTTGTCTCTAAACAAATCTGCACAAGGGGGTTAACTCCAAAAAATTCAAAACTAGCAAGTAAAGGTGGATTGCCCCATGGTGGGCACCAAAAATGTACACCTAAATGTGGGCACACTTCTATGAGTCATTATATCCAAGATTGCTAAAAAATGAGGTCTCAAATAGTAACTCATAGCTATTTATTCGTGGAGTGCAAGGGTTGTAATGGAGGCCCTTAGTTTGACCTAGTTTGTGCCCATGCAAGTACACCATGAAAAAAGAGATTCAAGGATCCAAAATGCATGCAAATGGAGATGACAACTAATCTATATGATAATAATGCAAAACAATGCAAGAAAGGAAATGTAATAACAATGTAATACTAATCTATGAAAACAATTATGGATCTAAGCTAATATGCAAATGCAAGGATGAAACATGATGATGGAAGCCATGGATGCATGAGAGAAGACAAGAAGATAGAAGTTCTCTACAAAAAGTTTTAATATCCAAACTCCTCCAAAAATCGCTCTCCAAACTTGTAGCATAACAATAGCATAATAATGGATGTCAAAAATGAGGAGAGGACTTTCCCTTATAAAAAAACATGTGGAAGTGGAAAGCTTCTCACAACCAATATGGGATAATAGAATTTGATCCATGTGAGACAAAATTCCACCAATGAGAAAAGAGGAGGAAAATTAAATGAGGGAAAGAAAAAAGAATTTATTCAATTTTTATTTGTTTCATTTCCTTTTTCATGTGGGATTTATTTAATTAAAAGGGAGCAAGTTCTTTTAATTAAATAGGAAATATTTAATTAAATTAAAAGAGAGTTTTTTCTGTTAATTAATTAAATGTGGATAAATTTAATTAAAAGAGAGGTTTTCTTATAATTAAATGGGGACTTATTTTATTTAATTAAAAGAGAGATTTTCTTTTAATTAAATAAGACTTAGGATAAAATGATCAACCTTAGAAAAATAAATAATCGAATTTGATCAAGGAAATTGATTTGAATTGATTTAATAAAATATTGCAAACCATTGATTCAACAAATTGATAAATTGAATAATTGGGGCCCATAGTCTAGGTGATCATTTTAGGGTGCATAAAGAACCTTTGTCTAAGAATGACAAGTCCTGTGATGGGGGTGATGTACCTAGAAACCCTTGTGATTGAGGTGGCATTTGGTTCCAATCTTCTCCCAAAGGTTGGTTCATAGGTGTATCTCGTATCTTATCACCCCATAATTTCAGTTCCCATGGGCATAAAATCAAAATCAAATATGTTGAAGACACTTGTTTCTTTCCCTACCTACTCATCAATCCACTGTTGCTGCTCATCATCAAAAATGGTAACCTGAATAAGTTCCTTGGGAATAGATGATGGCATTATAATTGAGCTCCTTCTTCTCTCTTCTATTGTAGCTCTAGCATAATGAGTCCTCTAACTCAAAGGGATATTATCTTCTTCTTTTTCTTCTTCATCATCCGCCTCAGGGATGGTTTTAGGCACTAAGGGAATAGGAATAACCTTTATTTGTATCTTTTGCTTTCTAGTCCTTTTGATAGTAGGTCCAACCCTAGCTTTCTTAGCCACTAAAGGAGAGGCTTCTTCCTCTTGAGTAGGTGGTGATACCTCTTGTGCTTCCTACTCTGGTTCTTGTTCCTGTTCTTGTTCAGGTAGTGACACTTCTGTAGTATCTTGAAATAGAGTTGCTTCTTCATTTTGAGGCCCTTTACTCTCAGGTGCTTGGGTTATATATTGGGCTTGAGCTACCTCTTCTTGTTGAAGTTCTTTAGTTTTGGGCTCAACTTGCTTTGGGGAAGCTCTTTTCCTCTTATTCTTTCCTTTATCAGCTCTAAAGTAGCCAACATCCCTGTCATGTTGATATACCATTTTTGGCCTTACTGGAGATTGACAGGGAAAGTTGGTATTGTAACTTTAACACCTTTACCCTTAACTGGGCATGTTGTAGCCTGTAAGATTATTGACTAAGGAACTGGGTCTAGTTTGAAGGGCTTCTTAACCATTCTCTTGTCAACTGGATTATATTCCTTGCCTTGTGATTGATGTCTACATTTTCATCCATATCAATCTCTGCATTCATGATTGGTTTATCAAATATTTGGTCATTGTTGTACAAGGGATCTAAGACATCTTGAGTGTCTTGTTAGACAACCTTTAGTGGGACCTCTATTTTCAAGGAACCTCCTACTAGATATAGAGTCATCCTATAATAATCCCTTATTCGAATATCATAATCATCTATCGTGTTCATCTAATGATTATTTACTGCATCTTCATGAACAAATTGCAAATTGCTTCCTTGCCAAAAGATGAATTCTGCCAATATTATCAAAAAATGGATGAGGAGAGTTGTAATCTTCCAAGGGATATTGATCCCATTCTACATCAAAGGTCATGATATCCTACTTCTACTTTACTTCAAACAAACCTATAGTAATAGGCCATCCCCATGTCTTCTTATGTTTTTTCCTCACTCTGTCATATGTAGATGTAAGTTGTCTTGCAATCTCCAATAAGATGAGCCTATCCGATGGATACCTCAAGAGTTTCTTCAGGTTCACAATTGTATCAACTACCCTTAGGTAAGTGAATGTCATGAAATTAATGTAGTAGGCACCAATTTCTACAATCCTTTTTGCTGCCTCTACTGACATCCTCTTAGCATAATCATTCTCTATGAGCAAGATGATTGCAGATATGAAGGCATCATTTACTATCCAGAATTATTTTCTCTATCTGAGAGCTTCTTCTTCACCAATTGAGGGTATACCACATAGATCCAAGAATTGGCATCTTGCATGCTTCCCTTCTTGTACAATCCAAGATAGTCAGTTTTCCTTGCCACCAATAAATACACCAAGTATGATGTCATGTAAAACTTAGGGTTGGATTTGACTCCTACCAGCTACTCATCTAAGTTTTCAGTATTGTGGCCCACTCAATTGGCATTTTGGTTGTTCTGATGGTCTTTATGAAATGTACCATCCAAGTGTTGAGATGCCCAGTCGGCAATAGACCCATGACTCTGCTCAGAAGTACAATGGAGTATTTGATGTCATCCTTCATATATCCTCTAGTCATATGTACCTTTCCTGCTCTACATCTCAAGGGTGTCCAATCAATAAAAAATAATGATTGTATGATCTCTGTAGCCTCCTTTTCATTATCCCTATACAATCTTTCTGCTTGATGCTAGGTGATATCACATCTTGATTGGCTCTTGGGAGATGGAAAATTTTCTCAATGTTCCATGGTCTTAGATCTAAGATGATCTCCCCTTTGATACTCTTGACAACTCTTTCTTCTAACACAATTTTCTACCAATGCCATTACAAGCTCTAAAGATTGTATTGATGTTAGATGTGATGTTGCATTAACCAACCCTAATTTGATAAGTGTTGAGACCATCGGGGACCTCTCTTTAGGTTTATTGCAGAGTACCAGGAACACATTCCATTTTATGTGTTCCAACTCAGTATCTCTAATCTCTAAATGTGAATCTTGAAAGCATGATTTCTTCAGTGCACCTTGAAACTTGAAGACAACTGGTTTTGAAGCCATCTTCTCTAGAAGTGAGGATGACGAGGAAGCCATTTTATCTGGATGAAACATAAAAATATTAGTCTAAAAACTTGAAATTGAAACCCCAAACAAACCCTAATTACCAAAAATTAAGACCTGAACACCAAAACCTAGAAAAACCACTTAACACCCCTTTTTTTTGGCTTTGATATTCAGTTTAGCACACCTTGCACACCTTGATAGGTGTGCTTAATAACATTTAGAAGGTTATTTAATACATAGTGGTAGACCTACATAGGTGTGCACCCTTGTGGAGTGCGAACATGCATCTTTCATGTGCACAAAGAGGGGGGGGGGGGGGGTGCAAAGTGGACTTACAAGGTTAAGTTATGGGGTGCACATATGCACACCCTTACTTTGTATTTAGTGTTTAAGGGTCACAAAAGAAAAATGGTGCACACATGCACACCTTTCCATTTTGCCTTAGGTTATTTTTTTAGTGCTTAAGATTTTGTTGAATAAAGGTGTGCACATGCACACCTTTATGTGACTAACTTATGCTTTGTGTGTAGGATGGTAGAGATTAGTGCACCTGTAAAGGTGTGGAGGTGCACTCACAGAACCTAGGAGGAGAACAATGAGGAAGAGGAGGGGGGTCCTAGGATTTTATACGCCCAGGATGGTGCGCAGAGGTACACATCTGTGCACGTGTGTAGGTGTGCATCTCCAAAGGGAGACAAGTGTGCACTTGCACATTTAGTACACCTATGCAGGTGAGCCCTTTAGCACTAAAAAACTCCATTTTCCTCAAAATTCTCAGTTTTTTAGATCTGAGTTTTCCAACTAAGGAGCTAAGGCTTGACAAGAACTCCAAGTAGAGTCCCAAAAATGACTCAGGCCTCAGACTAGGGGTCTGCGAAAGCAAAAAAATTACTACGAGGTCCCAATTTCTAAGAGAAAGGGAGCTTGTTGTGAAACCACAACATTAGGTAAGTGAATACTTTTGTTATTTCTCACTCATAAATTGTATTTCCATGACCCACATGTATTGATTAATGATATATTATTTTCAAACTTTATACCCAATGGCATACATATCTTTACAAGAATCTATTGAGAAGGCACACAAATAACACCCAAAATATAATATTGTTTGTGTTTGTGTATAGATATACATACACACACATATGTGTGTGTGTGCATTTATGTGTATATATGTGTGTGTATGCATGTATATGTTATAAAATTAATTTATTAATTTTGTAAGAAAAATAACACAAAATATAAAATATAATAATTAAATATTTTTCTGTACATTTGAATTTTACAAATACACCAAATTAAAAGATTGTAGTTATAAGTTTGAGATATTTCCCACAACAAGTTAACTTATGCTATTCTTATTAGAATTCAAATATGCAATTTTTATTAGAAATAGTGTTTGTTATTGCACCAAAAGACCAACCTATTAATGTCTGATACAACCACTAGACTCAAAAGAAATAGGAGGTTGTTAAACCATGTCTTGGATTTCTATGAGAGATGTTGGCACACTACTAATAATCCCCCTCTCAGTGTTCCTCATCGTAACCTGTGTGGATTTGAACTCGTGACCAAGCTTTGATACCACTTGTTAGGATTAGTAAATTTCATTTCACCAAAAGCTCGACCTATTAATCTTTGATACAACCACTAGACTTACAAAAAACATCAGAGGTTGTAAAACCATGTCACAAATCCTTGGAAGAAATGTTGACATACTACCAATAGTTTTGGAGTCAAGCTCATTGACCCATTCTTCATGAGTAGTGGTTCGCAAGAAACAATCTTTCATAATTATTATTGAAGCATTTAACACTCGTTCCATTTAGGTGATGATCTAAGAGGTGAAGCATTATGCATTCCCTATGTGGTCACCCATCCCAATACTACTCTAACTCAAGCATGCTTAAGCATGAAGTTTCTGCGAAGGTTGAGCCCACTTAGCTAAAGTGGCTCTATAATGAATTGTTCATGAAGCACAACACTTGCTAAAAAAATTGCAAACAACATAGCAAGATGAGTGGCTTTAACCTTGGAAGAAATTTTAATGTGAAGCATGCTTAAGGAAGAGTAAAACTAGGATGACTTCACCTCTTTGAGCATCACATAGATGCAATTAGTGCCATGTTTTTCATTCATTCCCAAGAGGTTGGTTCTTGTTAACCACTACCCATTAAACATGAACCAATATATTTTACTCTAAAAATACACCCCTGAATTCTAATAGGACTGTGATAATGCTTCTAGTTGTAGTTAAACAACTTTACATGTGTATACAAGTATAGTACCCTTCAACATAATAAATACTAAAACTATTATATAAAATCATACATCACAAATAATACATACATAGTAATAGTTTACTAATTTTATAAGAAAAATAGTATAAAATTAAACCATAATAATAAAATATTTTTTCCTTGCATTTGAATGTCACAATAACACCAAAATAAACGATTCTAGGTATAAGTTCAAGAAAATATCCACAGCAATTCAGTTTAAGAGGGATTCAATTGTTTAGTTTCCAAGTCCAACTAATTTGCCCATACTTCATGAGTAGTGGTTCACAAGAACCAATCTCTCATGAAAATGAATGGAACACTTAGCATGCATTGCATCTAGGTGAAACACTAGACCTTCCCAAGAGGTCACCTATCCCAATGCTACTATAACTTAAGTGTGCTAAAGGAGCTCTGTAATGAATAGTTTGTAACGCATAAGACTTGCTAGAGGTTTGCAAATAGGACAGTAAGTTAGGTGGATTTAACCTTAGAAGAAACTCCATGGTGAAGTGTGCTTAAGATGAAACGAAATTAAGATGACTTCACCTATGTTAATATCATCTAAATGCAATGAATCCTAAATTGTTCCAATCATTCCTACGACACATTAGTTATTGTGAACCACTACTCATTAAACATAGACTAATAAATTTACTCTAAAACTACATACTTGAATTCTAATAACAATATGTTAGTACTAATTTTAATTAATAATTAACAAATATCAAAATATAACACCCTCAACATAATAATTATTAAAATTATTATATAATATAATTTGTATCACAAATACATATTTATCTCTTTCATTTTCATGCACCCACATTAATATTATTGTGCAGGCCACCTGAAGAAGATGCTCCATTAATACCGTTTTCATTACAATTAGAAATTGGTGAAACTAAAAATCATCTTTGATTGGGTAGAGTACAAATTTTCTTGTTCAATTCATTATGATGGTACTCCAATTCAAACTTACATCCTTCAAATCACCTGTCAAACGATGATATTTCTGCAGATCTCCGATCGAATGAATGTTATTACTGACACCTTGAAACTCTCAAATATCAGCTGAATCAGAAAACCCGTTCAAAAATGTTGACATTATAATCATTGCATTATTTAATGAGTAACAGAAATCAAATGAAAATTAATGGGATTTGAGTGGACAGGAAACTATTTCTTTGGTCAGAGATAGGGTAGGTATTCATGGCTCATTTTCATGTTTTCCTTATTTAGATCAAGATTTATGAAAAACGTTCATTATTTGTGATTCTTAAATTACTCAAAATTGGGTGGAAAAGAAACAAGATTTTATTTGTTTTTCCCTGAAAGAGCATACCAAGCTAAAATTAAAGTTTGTGAGTCTATGTTTCCTCTGGAAATATGCAGAGACTTGAGGCAACGCAAATCAACAATATGAATGAATTAGAAGCTTGTGAGTTCTTCAAATGACTTATATCATTTGTGTTATATTTTAATTTTAAATCTTGATCATGGTTTCTTGTAATATGTTTTTATGTCGTTTGAATATACTTTTCAAATCTTTGAATAAGTCTGTAGTCTAGAAGATATGTCTAGATTTTGGATTTTGATTTTAAATAGTAGTGTTTAAATAAATTAATATTTTTTAATAAGACTATTAATGTATCAATTTTGGTAATTTTATCTTTCAAAGATATACATGACTACAAATTTTGATGATTTATTAGATTTCACAACACTCTTATATTACCAATACAATTTATAATATTTTATTCTTTTATAGAAATTCTTAGTTATCATAAAAATTATTTGGCTTCAAATATAAATAATAATTATCAATTACGAATAGTTTAGTTTCTATTTAATAACTGCATTATACTATGTTTAAGTTATCTAATATATTACTCATTTTATTGCCAATCTTTTGATAGATATGTGGTATTAGAGCTTACATGTTTGTACATGTAATATCAAATTCAATAAAAATATCAAAAAAATAAGTTGAAGGCATGATATTATTCATATTATTATCTTAATAAGTGAAAGAGATTAAAAGTGACTACTAAAGAACAACAAATAAAAAATTTGAATAAATTTAGCGTGATAAGATCAAGATAGCTCTTAAATATCAAGAATGGTGATGATGGTCTAATTTTACCAGATTTTCTAAAATGTATTAATTATGCCATAAGGCAGAATAAAAATATTGTTTCATAATCCAAATTCCATCAAAATTTAAAATCAAGTTTAATACCCCCACGTTTGAAGACATATTGTTAAAGATGTAATCAAATATGTATACGTGTGTGTGTGTGTGTGTGTGTCTATATATATATATATATATATATATATATATATATATATATATATATATATATATATATATATATATATATATATATATATATATATATATATATATATATATATATATATATATATATAATTGATAACATATTTAAAGATATTTGAAGACATATTATTAAAGATTATATATTATTTGATTATATATATATATATATATATATATATATATATATATATATATATATAAGGCTTTTATCATGAGGTTGGCAGTAAATAGGGGTAATGTCTCCAAGGTTAAAAGTGTTCAACAAAATAGCAAATGTGTTGACCCTTACAAAACCAAACGTCACTAGTAGATCAAAAACATATTAATAAAGTTGATGGTTGTTACAAGTCATGGCCACAAAAGACACACTATCATCAAAGTTACCAACCCTCCTTAAAAAGGTAACCTGGGGAACAAGAGGTCACAACTAACCACTTACAACACATAAAAGAAAAACTCCTTTCCACCTCAATAGAGAAAGATCACACCTCGATAGGAGTACAAAAGTGGACCAATAAATTAAAGATCCAACCTACATTTGAACAACCACTAAGAAGAGAAGACCATATTATGCAATGAACTACCTCAACCAGAAAACAACTCTTCACCTCAATCAAGGACTCTTCCACTTCCATTAAAACTTCAAACGGGGAAGAGGAAAATAAAATAAGTAGAACCCTCGCCATGGCCAACAAAACACATCTCCCATCAAAAGAGATGACTCTACCTCAATAGTAGCTCCATTAAAAAATAATCAAACAATAAGACGTATGAACCCTCATCCATGAAAAGAGAAATCAATCTTGAAATCAACAAGAACAATCACCCCCAAAAATCTACATGAATTCTTTACTGAAAAAACAACCAAGATCTTTATTGTGAGACTGTGATTTTTCTCTGCTAGGGTTTGTGTGATTGTACAACTTTCCTTCTAAGTCTCTTTTTATTTCTGACATACCACATTTACCATGGGATTTTGGGTTTTATAATGGCTCTGACCAACTATGACCCAACAATTGATGATGGTGTTAGAGTACTTGTAGCAGACACTAATGAATCCTCATAGCAAACAACCTCATAAGTTCATCTCAAAAGTGTTTCACAAGGTAATTTCTCCCCAGATATCATTCTTAACATTCAATATTTTGATAATGCTTGTGTTTGGCTTGAACAACATACTTTGATAGGGCATTTTGTGGGTTGTACTCCTTCTGAAAGCATGCTAAGAGAATGGGTTACCAAAGCCTAAACTCCTCATGGAGTGCAATTGGATGGCATTCAAAGCCTCACCAAGGGGCTTTTTTTTCTCTGCTAAACCTAGACAGGTTGACCAAGTTTCTTGTTGTGGTCCTTGGTCCTACCTGGATTTGGCTATTTTGCCTCCCAGGGTGGAGGGAGAGAGACAAAGACAAAGATGTTACTACTAATGATGGGTGGGCTCCCCTTGAGCCACCCACAAACCTTACTGATGTATGGGGTTTTGATGATCGCCACAATCCTCTTCCCTTGACTGGCACTACTTTGGTTGCCCGAGGGCAATTTATCTAGTGTTTTTTTATGAATAGTTTATAGCTTTTCGGCCTTGGACTAAGTGAACTTTCACAAGATAATATTTTTATCCCCTAACCCTTTTCTTGTGAATATGAAGCTTTAATATTATAATTAATAGAAAAGGAAATATTTGTTAAAAAAAACCAAGGACTATAACAACCCCTTGTGTTGTTTAGTGTGGAGCTTGATCAGTCCCCAAGTGGGAGATTGATAGATTGTGGTGACTGATCAGGAAAGTACTGTACATACTTCATAAATTTTTGGGCCAAGGCTGACATTGTAGCTGACATATGGCTGACATATGGACAACATGTTGTAACCCTAAAACGGTATAAAATACTTGTACAAAATGTTTAGGGTTAGGTATTTTCATTATGTTGTGATGCAAAATTGCTTCTTACGGCAATATTGAGCTATAAGGGATTATGGATAGTAATCAAGTTGTAATCACTGGATTATAATAATATTGGGCTTGCAGTTTGGTAGACATAGCCCAGGGATTGGGTGAACCACGTTAAATTTTGGTGCCTTGTGTTCATTTCTATGTGATCTATTATTTTTTGTTATTGATTATATTTGCATGTAGTTTTTATTTTTGTCTGTGGTTTTTTCTAACAAGTGGTATCATAGCCTAGTTGTTTTTCAGTTATTCTCTGCAGGAAAGTTTCAAAGTTGAGTGGGAGCAATGGTAAATGAGGGTAAGTTGAGGGTTGATAGGTTTAATGGGTAGAACTTCAAGTTATGGAAGATGCAAATGTAAGACTATCTATATCAGAACGATTTATGGAAGCCGTTGGAAGACAAAGCCAAGAATCAGGGAACTATGTCAAATGATGAATGGGATCTTTTGGATAGAAAGGAACTTGGAAGCATTCGATTATGCCTAGCACCATCGGTGGCATTTAATATTACAAAAGCAACGACGACAAAAGAATTGATGAAAACCCTAGCAACAAAAAGCCCTCCACTTCAAACAAGGTATTTCTCATGAAGCGTTTATTTAATATGAAAATGGCAGAAGGTGGATCTGTTGCAGATCATTTAAATGAGTTTAATACTATTACTAGTCAGTTATCTTCTGTGGGTATCAATTTTGATGAAGAAATTAGGGCTCTCTTAATTTTGTGTTCTTTTCTTGAAAGCTGGAATGGCTTGGTAATGGTGGTGAGTAATTCTATTCGTGGATCTAGTACCCTAAAATATGATGATGTGATCGGTGTTGTTTTGAGTGAGGAAACTCGTAGGAAATCCTTAGGTGGATCTACATCAGGAAGTGCCTTGAATGCACAAAGCAGGGGCAAAACGACTGAGAGAGGAAGTAACTCTAGAAATCATGGAAAATCAAGAGGAAAGTCAAAGGGGAAGAGGTCTCAATCGAGAGGACCAAACGACTGCTGGTACTATGGGAAACTAGGGCACAAAAAGAAAGATTTCTAGAATCGAAAGAAAAATGAAGGAGATAAATCATATGGAGACAAGGAGGCAAATGTGGTAAGTAACAAATCTGAAGAGGATGCTTTGCTTTTGTCTTTAGAAAGTGTTATGATTAATGGGTTTTAGATTCTGGTGCTTCATTTCATGCTACACCTCATAGAGGTTATTTCATTGATTATGTCCAAGGGGATTTTGGGCTTGTTTATTTGGGGGATAATGAACCCTATCAAATTGTTGGAAAGGGAAAAATTAAGATTAAGTTGTAGAATGGGAATCATTGGCTACTACATGAGGTAAGACATGTTCCAAGGCTAAGTAGGAATTTAATTTCAGCGGGGCAACTTGGTGATGAGGGTTGTATAGTTACTTTTAATGATTAAAGTTGGAACGTTTCAAAAGGTTTCCTTGCAGTAGCAAAAGGTGTGAAAGTAGGCACCTTATATCTTTGTATAGGTCATATTGTTCCTTCTACTTTGATTGTTTCAGAGAAAAATGAATGTTCAGGAACAATTACTGTAGTTGAGCAGGGAGAACAAATAGCTGCTGTAGATTCTGATACAGCACTATGGCACAACAGACTTGGGTACATGAGTGAGAAAGGTATGAAAGAAATTCATTCAAAGAAAGTTTTACCAAGTCTAAAATGTGTTAATATGGATTTCTATGAAAGTTGTGTGTATGGAAAACAAAAGAGTGTGAGTTTTGTAAAGACTAGGAAGGAAAAAAAAGGAGAAATTAGAGCTTGTGCATACAGATGTATGGGGACTAGCTCAGGTATCTTCCCTTGGTGGCTCTCATTATTATGTTACATTTATTGATGATGCAACTAGAAAATTATGGGTTTATTTCCTTAGACAGAAATCTGATGTATTTCAAACTTTTAAGAAATGGAAATGCTTGGTTGAAAATGAGATTGGTAAGAAATTAAAATGTCTCAGATCTGATAATGGTGGTGAGTATTGCAGTCATGAGTTTGAAGATTATTGCTCCACTAATGGTATTCATAGACAAAAAACTGTTCCAAGGACTCCACAGGAAAATGGAGTGGCTAAACGCATGAACAGGATTATAATGGAGCGCGCAAGGAGAATGAGGTTGCATGCTAGGTTGCCCTTACACATGTGGGAAAAGGTTATCAATACTGTAGTATATTTGATTAATAGAGGTCCCTCTACTCCTTTGGGTTGTGGTATTCAGAGGAGGCATGGACTGGTAAGAAGGTGAGTTATTCTTTTCTCAAGACCTTTGGTTGTGAAGCTTTTTCTCATATAGATTCTGAAAATAGAACCAAGCTAGAAGGTAAACCAAAGAAATGTGTCTTTTTTGGATATGGAATTAATGAATTTGGTTATAGGCTTTGGGATTTTGAAAATCATAAAATTGTTAGAAGTCAGGATGTCATATTCAATGAGAAAGTGTTGTACAAAGATCTGTTGCAGCAACATGAGAAGAAAGAAAATGATTGTGTAGTGCTAGATGATACTCCAAAAGTTGATGTTCCAGCTATTCCTCATGATGTGCAACAACTACAACAAAAAATACCACACACACCGATGAATGTTAGATGGTCAACAAGGAAAATTAGACCTCCACAAATATTTTCTCTCTCTTTGTATTCTATTTTACTTACTGATGCTGGTGAACCTGAAAGTTATGATGAAGCTATGTAGGTGGATACTAAGATTTAGTGGGAGTCTGCAATGAAAGATGAAATGGACTCTTTGCTGAAGAATCAGACATGGGATCTATGCAAGTTTCCTGCAAGTAAAAAGGCTTTATAGAATAAGTGGGTTTATAGGTTGAAAGAAGAGGAAGGAGGTCAGAAAAGATTTAAGGCTAGGTTAGTTGTAAAAGGATTTGCACAGAAAAAAGGAATTGATTTTGATGAGATATTTTCTCCTGTTGTTAAAATGACTTCTATTCGTACTTTTTTAAGTCTTGTCATTACTAAAGATTTGCATTTAGAGCAGTTGGATGTTAAAACAACCTTTCTTCATGGTGATTTGGATGAAGAAATATATATGGCTTAGCCATAGGGTTTTGAGGTCAAAGGTAAGGAGAACTTAGTGTGCAAATTGAAGAAAAGTTTATATGGCCTTAAGCAAGCACCTCGACAATGGTATCTGAAATTTGATAGTTTTATTCATGAGCATGGATGTAATAGGTGTCATTCAGATTACTGTGTTTATTTTAAGAGGTTGGATGATGATAGCTACATTATTTTATGTTTATATGTTGATGATATGCTTGTAGCTGGGTCTAACATGGATCATATTAAGGGGCTAAAATGCTAGTTAGCACATGCATTTGCTATGAAGGATTTGGGGGCAGAAAAACAAATCCTTGGTATGAAGATTTGCAAAGATAGGAAGAACAGAACATTAATTCTATCTCAGGCTGATTATGTTGAGAAGGTGTTGCAACTTTTCTCTATGGAGAATGCTAAAGCTGTCAGCACACCTTTACCTGGTCATTTGAAGTTGACTAAAGAGATGTGTCCTAAGACACATGAAGAGGAGGATAAGATGTCCAAGGTACCCTATGCTTCAGCTATAGGAAGCTTGATGTATGCTATGGTATGCACTAGGCCAGATATTGCACATGTAGTGGGAGTCATTAGCAAGTACATGAGTCATCCAGAAATTGAGCATTGGAATGTAGTCAAATGGATTCTCAGATATTTGAGAGGCACATCCAATAAGTGTTTACACTTTGGGGGCTCTACTATTGATTTGCAGGGCTATGTTGACTTAGATTTGGCAGGGGATATTGATATGAGGCAGAGTAGTACAGGTTATATCTTTACTGTTGGTGAGGCAGCCGTGAGCTGGGTTTCTAGGTTACAGAAGATTAATGCTCTATCCACTATAGAGGCAGAGTATGTTGCTGCTACTGAAGCAACCAAGGAGATGATATGGCTTTAGTTCTTCTTGGAAGAATTGGGACATCCTCAAAAGGATAATTATTTGTTCACATATAGTTAGAGTGCCATTCATCTTGCAAAGAATTCAGCTCTGCATTCTAAGACCAAACACATACAATTGTGGTACCATTTCATTCGTTCAGTTTTGGAGGATGGAGAGTTAAAGCTGGAGAAGATACATACAAATGAAAATCCAATAGATATGTTAACAAAGGTTGTAACAAGGGAGATTGTTGTTTAGTGTGGAGCCTAATCAGGCCCCAAGTGGGAGATTGTTAGATTGTGGTGATTGATTAGGAAAGTACTATACATACTTCATAATTTTTTGGGCCGTGGCCGATGTTGTAGCCGACATATGGCCGACAAATGGCCAACATGTTGTAACCCTAAAAAGCCATAAAATACTTGTATAAAAGGGTTTAGGGTTAGGTATTTTCACTATGTTGTGATGCAAAATTACTTCTTGTGGCATTATTGAGCTATAAGGGATTACAGATTGTAATCAAGTTGTAATCACTGGATTGTAATAATATTGGACTTGCAGTTTAGTGGACATAGCCCAGGGATTGTGTGAACCACGTTAAATCTTGGTGCCTTGTGTTCATTTCTGTGTGATCTATTGTTTTTTGTTATTGGTTATATTTGCATGTAGTTTTTATTTCTGTCTGTGGTTTTTCCTAACACCTTGAAAAACAACAACAAATACCTAGATATCAAAAGAATGACCTATGTTCTCACTAGCTAAAATTAAGAGTAAAATAGAAAAGACAATACAAAATCCAATAGTGTTGCTAACTTCCACCATAGTCCAATTCAAAAGGAAAACCAAAAAAAGCCAACAAAGGTGTCGTCGACATATTCACAACAACAAGAACACCACCTGCAAATCCCAACAAGTACCAAAGCTTAACCTTGCGGTATGAATATTGAGGAAAAATGTAAACCCAAAAACTTCATTCATATCTTGTATACTTATAAAATACAAGGTAGCATAAGAGATCCAAGGCAAGGGCCAAATTTCATGAAAGTGGGGAGACATAATAGAATCACTACACTCTAAATAATTAGAAAAGTGGAGCCACCATGACCTTATTTGCAACAAGCGCAACACCCCGCCAACAAGGAAGAGGACATCCTATCCTAGAAAAGAAAAACAATTCTTCCACCATAAAGGCACCAAAAATACTTTCAACCA
This sequence comes from Cupressus sempervirens, assembly GCA_028749045.1. NCBI lineage: Eukaryota > Viridiplantae > Streptophyta > Pinopsida > Cupressales > Cupressaceae > Cupressus > Cupressus sempervirens. The sequence continues at coordinate 202,935,355 of CM053792.1, forward strand.
AAGAAGGAAGGTTTGTCGAATTGAAAGAATCCCTTCAAACACTTATTTTTTGAGAAACCATAACTAGCATGGATCAAACCTACACTTAGCTTGAGAAACTTAACATATTTAGTGAATACTATCAAGAGAGAGTTTTTCCACAATATTCTTATGATGAAACACATATTTAGGAGAAACTACTTAAAAATGATCAACACGTATGACTTCATCATTTCTTTTTATGGTAATAATGAATATATGAAACATTAGATTCTCATGTATCAAATGTTTGACCCTCATTCTTATATACAAACTAATAAAAAAATCATTATTTCAAAATCTTGAGGACAAGTGCCAAGCTAGAGATGACACTAAATTCATAAGAAAACATCGAATCAAGGATCTTTCACCAAAAAAGAAGACACCAAAGGCAGATGGAAAGAGTAAGTAAAAGAATATAAATATGTAATAATAAGGTAAATGATTTTTTCTTTACCAGTGTTTTTCTATTTCTGAGTTATAAGAGCTAGTAATATATTCCATGCCACCACTTATAGATTTCTTCAACTAAATAAAAGAAGCGCAAACAATTAAATTGCTATCTTGATGCCACTGCTTCTACTATAACATCTCTACCACAAATAATATAAGACATTTATATTTCATTCACAATTAAGATGAATACAAAGTGGTGTATCTAACTATAAATAATGAATGTTCAAAAAATATAATATATGATTATACAGTCAAGAAGTTGAGCTTATAAGAAATACCTTGTTAATATATCCCCTCCTAAGGGTAAATTGAGGTAGAGATATCCACACTCTATTATTCATCTTGTTCTACGATGTTCTAACAAAAAAATTAGAACAAGGTAGTGGGTGATTTGGTGTTGCTACATAATTACAAGGTTGTGCTTTTAAAATCATGCATGTACTAGTTTCATTATTTATTCAAAGGTAAGTTTTGGAGCATAATTGTAAAATAAGTAATATAAATGTTCAAAAGTGGTTCATAGATGAAAATACAAAATTAGATAATATAAATTTTTGTTTTGTCAAAGTATCTCATAGGCTAAGCAATAATCCATTAGATAATAGAGGATCACAGGTTCAAAGTATCTGAATGGAAGCATTATCTCACATGGATCTTTGGTTGGTTTGGGTATCACAAGTGATGACCTAGGATGGAGTAGTAAAGAATACATGCATAGTATCCATGAGTGTGAGCTCATACAAGGTGTAGATAAGGAGATGAACAAACTTTCTCTAGAGAATATTTAGAATTAAAGAGAGTGTGGTGTGGAAAATTTCTAGTATGGTTCTATTTGAAAGTCTTGTGTATATGAAGGACTCCCAATAGTGATATGTTACCAATCAAGTGTTGCAACATTTTCACACAAAGTACAAATTTAGAAGAAGTAATTTGAACCATTTAGATATCATCTATAGATATATTCATCACTTGGAAGTATTTCCTCAATACAATAAATTTTGGAGTTAATCATACTTCATTATGAATTACATTAGGACCTAAACCTAATTGAACTTTCTCTGTTAGCCTCATACATTTGCTTCTCTATTTTATACTAGTGTTGGGATCAAATATAAAAGAAAATTTGGTAATGTAGTTTTATGAAGATAAGATATTAGAGGGAGAAAACATGATACCCTTGATTTACTAATGAGAGAAATTAAATTGCATAAAATTAAATAATTAATTTAATTGAGTAATTTTTTATATGTTCTTTTATTGCTCTAAACAATAGAATAATGTCATGATTTTTTTAAAGTTCCAAGTTATATGTATAAAGTTGGTAATCTAGATTTTAGACCTATATTTAAATAAAACTTTATAGGTTTAAACAATTCAAGAAAATAATGAAAAACTCATGAAGTAGAGTTTATGATTATGAAGTGAAAGAATGTAGTTGGTCTATGTGTAGTAGTTAGGGAAGGAGTATTATAGGAGTAGAAAATTGAATGTTCCATGAATATATATATATATATATATATATATATATATATATATATATATATATATATATATATATATATATATATATGTACATATACATATACATATGTACATGTACACATATATACATATATATATATGTACATATGTACATATCTATATATAGATGTACATATATATATGTATATATATGTACATATATATACATATGTACATATATATACATATGTACATATATATACATATATATATATATATATATATATATATATATATATATATATATATATATGTACATGTACATATGTATATGTACATGTATATATCTATACATATATGTATAGATATATACATGTACATATACATATGTACATGTACATATACATATGTACATGTACATATACATATGTACATATATATACATATATATATATGTACATATGTACATATCTATATATAGATGCACATATATATATGTATATATATGTACCTATATGTACATATATATATATATATATATATATATATATGTACATATGTACATATCTATATATAGATGCACATATATATATATGTATATATATGTACCTATATGTACATATATATATATATATATATGTATATGTATATATATATGTACATATATGTACATATATATATACATATATGTACATATATATATATATGTACATATATGTACATATATAGATATATGTACATATATGTACATATATAGATATATGTACATATATGTACATATATAGATATATGTACATATATGTACATATATAGATATATGTACATATATCTACATATATAGATATATGTACATATATCTACATATATATATGTATACATATATGTACATATATATACATATATATATGTATATGTATACATATATATATATGTATACATATATATATATATATATATATGTATACATATATATATATGTATACATATACATATATATATGTATATATATGTACATATATGTATACATATATATATGTAGATATATGTACATATATGTATACATATATATATATGTACATATATGTACATATATGTATACATATATATATATGTATATATATGTACATATATATATACATATATATATGTACATATATATACATATATATATATGTATACATATATGTACATATATGTACATATATATATATGTATATATATGTACATATATGTATACATATATGTACATATATATATATGTATATATATGTACATATATGTATACATATATATATATATGTACATATATGTACATATATGTATACATATATATATGTATATATATGTACATATAGATATGTATATATATGTACATATATATACATATATATATGTACATCTATATATATATATATATATATATATATATATGTATACATATATGTACATATATATACATATATATATGTATACATATATGTACATATATATATATGTACATATATATACATATATGTATACATATATATATGTACATATATGTACATATATATATATGTACATATATATACATATATGTATACATATATATATGTACATATATGTATACATATATATATGTATATATATGTACATATAGATATGTATATATATGTACATATATATACATATATATATGTACATCTATATATATATGTACATATATATATATATATATAGATATATACATATATATATGTACATATATATATATGTATATATATATGTACATATATATATATATATATGTACATATATATATATATATGTACACACACATATATATATGTATGTATATATATATATGTATACATATATATATGTATATGTACATATATGTATACATATGTATATATGTATACATGTATATACATATATACATGTATATATGTATATATGTATATATGTATATACATGTATATACATGTATATATGTATATACATGTATATACATATATACATGTATATATGTATATACATGTATATACATATATACATGTATATAGATATATACATGTATATACATGTATACATATGTATACATGTATATACATGTATACATGTATACATATGTATACATATGTATACATATATATATGTATATATACATATACATATATATATTTGGAAACTAAAATTGGAGCAATTGTTATGTTGTCATTAATTTCAAACCTATTGGTAAGACAAAATGTCTAACCTACTTGAGAGGCATTTACTAATAGTGTAGAGTGCCATATTATTTGATTGATGGAGAGGATTTGAAAAGAAGAGATAGCAAGGTGATGTTAGAATTTTTGGAATAACTTAGAGGGGGGCTTAAATAAATTATCCTAAGGTCTAGATATAAAAATCAAACACTTTAAACTTCAACAAACTTAACCCAATAACTCACTAGTTAAAATTGTTCACTACAATCCAAATTATTCATTCCATTATACAGCTTTGTTCTATATGTTCCGACTTGGAGAAACTTATCACAATCAATAATAAACTTGAACTTAAAAATAGTAAGTAGCATAAACACATAATAAATACCCACACAATGTTAATTGGATCACCATTAACTTGATACATTTGTTTAAGATAATGGAAACCCAATCCTAATTTGGGAATTTAAGAAGATTCCAAACTAGTTCTGCTCCTAGGGCTAAATTTTGCCAAGCCAAATTCATAATACCAAGATTTCCATCCTTTAATGGTTTGCAGATGTTTCCCCATGTAGTAAGTGAAAACTTGTTTATTTCAAACACACCTTGCCAGAAGAAAGTCCTAAGTTTGGCCTCTAATTTGAATTTCCAAGATAAATTGAGGGGTAGGACCAACATTTGAAAAGTAGGGATAATACATAGGATAGATTTAATCATTGTGACCCTAATGGCATTAGATAACCATCTTCCTTTCCCACCATCAAATTCATGATGAATTTTCATAAAAATTTCTTCCTAGACTTTATTGCTCTTATAACCTTTGTCTAAAGGGGTACCTAGATATTTGCAAGGGAATAAACCTAATTTAAACCCAAGGATGTTACAAATGTCCTCTATTTTTGGATTGGTGATTTTCAAGCAAGACAATGTTGGCCAAGTATTTATATTGGCCAAGTGACAAAGATTATCGAGTAATTGTATCGACCAAGTTGTATAGTGATGACTGAGTGAGACAATTTACTGATGGTTGAGTGATCCAATGAAGACCAAGAAGAAGATCATAATGATGACCAAGTGAAAAAAAAGAACAGATTATGAAAGAATAAATATTTGTGGTTGACAGTTGAAATGTTGGAATGAGAAAAACATGTTTTTGATATAAAAGCAGCCAAACCAAGGGGGTTGACCCTATAGAATAGTGGTGAAACTACCAGCAAAAAACTAGCAGAAATCCAACATATAACCAAAAAGACCCCTTAATGAATTGCATCAAAAATAGAAGTAAAATAAAGGTACTAGATTTCATGCTATTAAAACTAACAAAGTTTAACAAATTAACAAAAGGCATGCAGGTGGTCAGTGCCTCATACCACCCACAACCCAAACCCAAGTTCCATAGAAAAACCAAAACCATCTAAATTGGACGAAAAGAAACAACTGACAGGACGCCAGAAAAACACTAGGCATGAGAAAGGCCACTAACTGCCATCTTTCTTCTTGTCCTTTCTAGCCAACAAAACTTCAGCCCAGTCCTCCACAAGGAAAATGTTGAGTAGCTTTGAATCATCTTTAAGGCCTTCCTCCTCCTTCTCATAAGCCACCAGTTGGAGGGTGGTCACTACTGCATGAGTCACCTTTAGAGTGAATTTGAAGGAGAGGGTGAACCCTTCCCCTAGTGCATGACACTGACCTTCAGTTCATGAAGGTCTTCGGAATTGAGTAACAATCACCTCCTATGCAATACCTATCTTTAGTTCTTTGCTACAATTCATAGGAGACTTCCTCTTATCCTACACATTTAGAGTGTTAGTGGGAACCCTTAAGATTTCCAGACCATCAGTCCTTATAGGGGAAGAAATAATGTCAGAGGAGGCTTTGACTTTGGGTCTATCTGGTTAGTAGCAGACAACATGGTGAAAGTGGCAGAAATATAAGTGGGGTCTTGGGAAGGATCCTTGGTAGGGTTCTCTGACTCAAAATCCCAGGTGCCATCAATAGTGTCATCTCACTTCTGCTCCTCTTTGTTATTAGTATCCTCCTTCAGCTTCTCCTTATCTTCCCCCAAGGTCTTAGCACTCTCCTCCAAATTAGTCACTACCTCCTTTTTCTCTTGAGAGCATCTAGACATTTGTTTAAATATACCCTTGATCTCAGCAAGCCTACCCAATCTTCTTTTGCTTTCATGACACTCATCATCCGAGTCCCTAATCTCCACCTCCACCCTCTTTTCAATTTTAACTTTTTTGATTGGTAGTCATATCCAAAACTAGGGTTTTTTTTCCTACTCTTGATCAGGGTTTGGCATGGTGAGGGTTGAGGAGTAGGGGCATAGATACCACCTATAAACTCAAGGAAAAGGGGGGCACCAATTGCGATGAAAGTACCAATGGCTATCACTCTAGGAGGGAAAAGGGCTAGGTGGAACTAGAATAAATGAAAAATGAGCCCTTGGTACAAAATAGTGAAACTAGTCCCTTTCTTTTTTTGCTCCCTGACATCCATAACCATCTCTTCTAGGGCATGCATAAGAAAAAAGGGAATGCAAACTACCTCCTTATTACGAAAGTGATTAAGCAAAGGAAATGGTAAAAATGATACACACCATATCTACCTTCTAAGGTGAGATAATTCATTATGACCAGGCACATGTCATCCCAAGGTTCCAGTAACTTATCCCTTTGAAAGCCACTACGATAACTGTTCTGGGCTTCATTACCTTTGAAAAAACTAGATAGACTAGCTTCATTTATTACCTTCATGATCTTCTTCCACTTCCTACTAGTTATGTCAAGGCTAGTTACCATAGCTATGGTCTCCTTGTTCACCTAGAAAGTGATACCATTGATTGTGACCCTTCTATCCTTCTAGTTTCTCAAAAATTGTTGAGAACAATTCTTGTCATAGCCAGCCATGGCCTACATGTATGGGACAAAGCCCCCTTCATTCAACATTATCCAAGTTGTTTTCCTTTTGGAGAAATCCCATCTTCATGGGCTCTAGACTATTAAGCTCCCCACCCATGGAAACTTTCTCCTCAATAATATCACTTTCCACAAGCTTAGTAATTTTTATTTGCAAGAAAAACACCACCTAGGAAATCATAGAAGTAGGGCTGAAAATTATGCGTCCAGTGGTTAAATGAATTCTTCCTTACACTTTATAGGGATGTAATATCCAAAATGTTCAGGCCATCTTAAAACATCATTATGGGAAGTGCAAATGATTTGATCATAGTACCTTAATGATCTGATAGTAATAATAATGATGACATTTTCCATAATCATCCCATACCGCAAACAAATTATGGCTCTTTTTTAAAAGTTGGGGTTGTTAATTTTTTCCCTTTTTTCATGCCCTTGCATGATGAAATCCACACAATTGATCCTTGATAAATGTCTTGTCATATTTAAGATGATCTTAACCATCATATTAATAGGAAAGCCACAAAAAATGCTAGTTCTTCAAATTTGGGTAGTCATCAAACATAGTTTAGACGGGTCCTTTCCCTACATGTTGATGATAAGGATTGATGAGCTTTATTATTTAATGCAAGAAAATGATTAGTCGAGTGATCAAAGGATAAGATTTGAGAAGATGTTTATAGAAGTGTTGAGAAGAGAATAAGAACAAGAAGGTGGACAGATTCATTGAATGTTTTGGATATGATGGTAAACCCTAAGTTCTACGATTGTGATTAAGCAACAAAAGATCAAAGTTACATATTTAAGATATCTAATTTGTTTTAGAGGGTTGTTGGACTAGAAATTTATGAAGACAAGTGGTCACTAAACTTACAAGAAGAAGTGAGAAGTTTGCAACATGAAGGATTTCTTAAAGAGTTTCAAAGCAGATTTGAGAGATGATGAGAATGATAGAGTCCAACCAATGAACTAGAGTTCAATTGAGAAGAGACATAAATTTGCAAAGTGGGTTGTAGTTTATCAGATCAAATCTTTTCCATTACTTTCTAACCATTGTGGTAGTACTAAAAATTATTTTAATAAAGTTGACCTAACAGTCATTTGGAAATCCTTTAAACAAGGTGACATTATAAGGGAATGTTCTTAAGTCCTCTAACAAGGCCATTCCTATTAGGGTGATTAAATCATTTGATAGGGTCACACCTAACAATATTTTTTGTAACCTTTAAAAAGGCTGGTTCCTAATAGAGCTCACTTCTAAAGAGTGAAAACTGATAGCATGTTACTAATAGTTTTCCCCAAATTGGGTTTCCATGTTAAATCCTTGTATCAAACATTGTGTGGATATTTTTTATGTTTTTATACTACTTAGTATTTTAAAATTTAAGTCTATTATTGACTATGATAAGTTTCTACAAGTCAACACATATAGAACAAAGAGCTATAATAGAATGAATAAGTTGGATTATAGTGAAAAGTTTTAACTAGTTAATTATTGGGTCAAGTTTTTTGAAGTTTAAAGTGTTTAATTTTTACATTTGGACATGGGGTTAACCAATTCAGCCACCCTCTCAGTTGTTCCAAATATTCTAACAATTGGTATCAAAGCTCTTAATGATTGTGTAAAATTTTGAAGAACTTAAAGCCAAAGATCAAGATGTATAGGAGAGAGATACTCAAGCTAAGAAAGGAGAACCTTTCACCATGAAAATTCTAATGAAATTGCATCTATCAAGTATTGGAGATTTTGTACTTTACTATCTTGAAAATGCGTACATCAAATTTCCTAGACCTATGACTATTGAGAAAATGAAAGAGAAGCATGAGCATAACCAAATGATGATTGAACTTGCATATTCCCTAAGCTATTTTGAATTTGATGAAGTCAAAGACTATGTGAATGCAAATAAAGTATGGGACAAGCTATCACTAACTCATGGAAGAGACACAAATGTGATAAGAGATAACACAAAAGCCAAACAAGAAATTTTGATGACATAAGAATGAATGAAGGTGAGAATATAGAACACGATGTTGGTCAAATTAAAGTTGTGAATGCTATCAAGAGTGCTAGAGGTGAAATATTTGAGGAGACAATGATCAACAAGGTAATTAGAACTTTACTTCCTATTTATGTTATTAGAGTATCTACAATACAAGAATTGAGATACATACTTTGTAATGATCTTAGATTAGATAGTCCAATCAATAGACTCATAATTTTTGAGTTGGCTAATTTTGACAATTATTCCTTACTAATGTTGAAAGTGCTTTCAAAGAAAAATTAACTCTTGATGGTTCTAGAAAGGAGAAGAAAAGAAAACATGTGAATATTGACAGTGATTTGGATGAAGAACTTGATGAATTCAAGGCATTACTAGCTAAGAGGCTACCTAGAGGAATAGGTAAATACAAAGGTAAACTTCCTATTATCTATTTCACATGCAATAAAGTAGTTCATATCATTGTGAGATTTCCTGACGGAGAAGATAAGGATGAGAGGAAGGACAATAGGTACCGAGACATGAGAGATAATAGAGATGGTAGAGGTAACATCTAGACTATAAAGGAAAATGTAAGAAACCTTGTTACATTGCTGAAGAAAAGTAAAAGGATTACCAAGATTGAGTAAACTAGATAAGGTGATGTGCAAAAAATGCCAATTGGGAAAAATAATTATATCTAGTTTTAAGAGAAAACTTTTTCTTCTAATGATATTTGGAATTAGTTCATACTGATTTATGTGGTCCTATTGAAGTGCAAAGTTACTGTAGAAATAAGTACTTTATCATATTTGTTGATGACTTCTCTAGAATGATGATTGTAATGTTTCATAAAGAAAATCATATGCTTTTAAAATGTTTAAGTGGTATTTGAATAGAGCAGAGAAGGAACATGTAAGAGACTGAAGTGCTTGAGATCGGATAGAGTTGTAGAGTTCATATTTGGAGAGTTTAACATATTCTGAAATGATAGGGGAATCAAAAGGAAGATGTTTGCACCTAGAACTCCACCACAAAGTGGTATAATTGAGAGAAGGAATAGATCCATAATGGATTGTGCAAGGACGTTGATGATGGAGAAGAATGTTTCATTGAAGTATTGGAGAGAAGTTGTATGCATTGTAGTCTACACACTAAATCAAGTACAAGTTAAGAAAGGTACAAACAAAACACCTTTTGAGCTATGGTATGGACATGCACCTAATGTAAATTATTTCAAAAAATTTGGAAGAAAATGCCATATTCTAAAATATTTAAGGAATGGAAAGCTTGATGCAAAAAAGTGATGAATGCATATTCCTTGTTTATTTCACAAAGAGTAAGGCATACAAATGTTTGAATTCTAACACTAACAAGGTTGTGGAAAGTGAAAATGTTAGAGTTGTTGAATTTGTAGAGAAGAATGAGTAGAATGTAAGAAAGAACCTAAAGACTACATAAATTTTGTATATGTCCAAGAAGGAGAACCTAACACCATTCTTGGACTTGAGAACCCAATTGAAGAAATACAGATTGTGAACACTGTTGAGTCACAGTACAAAGGCCCTACTGAGAAACAAAAATTTATTGAGTGTCAAACTATAGAAGCCAAGCACCAAGAAGAGAATTTTGACCATCATAATGATGTAACTATGATATAGATATAAATATAACAAGAAGAACCTGAAGTGGTTGAGCATGTTGGACTAGGTGAACCAGGTGAAAATCAGGAATAAAAAAGAAAATAACTTGTCCTAGAAAAGTATGTGAGAAGAGATCATGCACTAGACGAAATCATTTGAGACTAAGATTTAGGAGTTATGACAAGAAAAATACTAAGGAGTGATACATGCTTACTATGTGAGTATGAGACTAGATCACTCAAGGATGCACTTGAGAATGAAGATTGGATTGCAACCATAAATGAAGTTGAGAATATTGAAAAGAATAAGACATGGACACTAGTACCCAGACCAAAGGACAAGAATGTGATTGGAAAAAATTTGGTATTCTTGAACAAGATGAATTAGAAAGGTGAAGTCACAAGGAACAAGGCAAGTCTAGTTTATAAAGGACATGCACAAGAAGAAGGAACTAATTATGGAGAATTTTTTTCTCTAGTTGCAATGTTAGAAGGAGTAAGAGCTTTTCTTGCATATGTTGTTTACAAAGGATTCAAAGTTTATCAAGTGGGTATGTAGTATGCATTTCTGAATGGTATACTAGAAGAGGAAGTCTATTTTGAGAAACTTGAAGTTTTTATTGAGCCTAGCAAGAAAAATATGGTATGCAAATTGCATAAAGCTTTGTCTAGTTTAAAACAAGGTCCTAGAGCATGGTATGAGAGATTTAATGCATACTTGGTAAGAATTGATTTTGAAAGAACAAATAACAACATCAATCTATACGTGGAAAATGAATTTGAGAGCAAGTTATTGTTAGCTGATATTGTTTGAAGGACAAGATGAATTGTGTAAATCATTTTCTAATGAAATGAAGACATATTTATAAATGTCTATTTTTTGGAGAGATCAAATTCTTTGTCAGTCTAAAAGTATATTAGATGAAGAAAGGTATCTACATTGCACAATCAACATTTATCAAGGAGATACTAAAAAAATTTGGTATGGAAGAATCAAGACCAGTTGGAACTCCTATGGCCTTTTAAGAATGATGACTCTAAAGAGGTAAATTAGACATTATTTAGGTTAATGATTATAAATTGTAGTATGTAGTTCATAGTAGGCCTAGCATTGCATTAGTAATTTTAATAGTTGCAAGATTTTCTACTAATCCTAAAGACAATCAAATGATGGATGTGAAAAGGATACTAAGATATCTAAAAGGAATAGAGGATTATGGCCTATAGTATAAGAAGAATGATAAATTTGAGCTAAAAGTTTGTACTGATGAAGATTGGGCTGGAAATGTTGATGACAGAAAAAACACTAGTGGAGGTGCTTTCTTTCTTGGAAAGAGACTAATTTACTAGACAAGAAAGAAGAAAAACTACATCTGTCAATCCAGATCAGGAGATGAGTATGTTTCTACACCAATAAATTGTTTGAACATTGTTTGGATCAAGAAATTATTGAAACCTATGAAAGAAGAGATTATTGATCCTATAGTAATCTATTGTGACAATACAAGTACTATAAACATTTCAAAGAATCATGTGATACATACTAAGGAAAAAATACTAAGATCGAGTATTATTAATTGGGAGAGTTGATACAAGAAAAAAAAGTGAGGCTTGAATATGTGAACAAAGAGGAACAAGTAATTGACATATTTACTAAGACATTACCTAATGAAGCACATGAGCACTTGCAAGACAAGTTGGGGGTCATTCCCCTCTTTGAAGCTAACTAAGGAGGAAATGTGGCATTGCATCAAATGTTATTATTAGATTATCATACACATTGATGTGAAGATCACACTTTAGGATCTACCTAAGATGTGAAAAAATGTGAAGAGATGATCTTGAAGATGAACTTGATGATAGAGGTAGAAAATCTACAAGAAAGACTAATGATATCTACATGAAGAAGATGTATGATAGTGTACCTGATGTTGCTATGGTGTTAGAGATATCTTTGGCATTGTTCCCAAAGAGGGAGATAATGAAGATTGTAGACATAGAAGGAGATGAAGATGGAAGATCATATGAAGAGGAAATTTGAAGACTATTGTTGTCACTAAAGTTGACTAGATGAGAATTAGAATGAAACTAAGGATATTACTAAAGATCTACCTACCTATTGAAAAAAAATAGAGAAATATAGTTGAACATTTAAGTTGTGTTATTTTTGGATTGCATGGTAACTTGAGGGTGTTACCATCAATTCCAAAGAAGGAGGTTGTTATAGCTACAATTGTTGAGAGCTTAATTGGAAAAATTGTTATATTGTCATTGATGTCAAACCTATTGGTAAGACAAGTGAAAACCTACTAGAGAGACATTCACTAACTCTTTAGAGTGTCATATCTATTGATTGATGAAGAGGATTTGAAAAGAAGAGATCATGAGATGACCTAGTGAATGATTGAGTTGAGATGTGTAAGTGAGATGGAATTACAATGGGCACTTGATAAGTTAGTACTTTACAATATAATTTATTTTTTAATCAATACATGAAGTGAAGGTGACAATAGGATGAAGCTCAAGGTTGAAACAATTCATAATGATAAGCTTGATTGAGTATCAGTAGTGCACAATAATGAAGAAGTTGAAGCAAAAGATTAAGGAACTTAAGCATTGTCAAGCATAACCATGTTGGTTGAGTATTTATATTGGCCAAGTGACAAAGATTTTCAAGTGATAGTATTGATCGAGTTTTATAGCGATGATCAAGTGAGACAATTTAGTGATGACTAAGTGATGCAGTGATGACCGAGTGACAACAAAAGAACATTTTATGAAAGAATCAAGATATGTGGCTGATGTAGTTGAAATCTTGGAATAAAAAATATGTGTTGATGCTAAGGATTGCTGAGTTGTATTATTTAATGCAAGGAAAGTATTAGTTGAGCAATCAAAGGCTAAGATTTGAGAAGATCTTTCTAGAAGAGTTGAGAAGAGAAGAAGAACAAGAAGGTGGATAGATTCATTGATTTTTTCAGATATGATCATAAATCCTAAGATCTATGATTGTGATTAAGCGAAAAAATATCAAAGCTACCTATTTAATGAGGTATTTGCTATGTTTTAGAGGGTTGTTGTACTAGCAATTTGTGAAGACAAGTGGTGAATAGACTTGCAAGGAGAAGTACAAATTTTGTAAGGTGAAGGATTTCTTGAAGAGTTTCCAAGTAGATCTGAGATGATGAGAATGAGGGAATCAAGTCAATAAACTAGAGTTGAGTTGAAAAGAGATATGAATTTGCAAAGTGAGTTGTAGTTTAACAGATAAATTATCTGTTGTTACTTTCTAACCATTGTGGCAGTAGTAAAAATCCTTTTGATAAGGTTGAACTAATAGTCACTTGTAAATCTTTTAATTGAGGTGACATTCTAATGGAATGTTATTAATTCCTCTAACAAGGCCACTCCTAACAAGGTGATTAAATCCTTTGACAAGGTCACACCTAATAGTGTGTTTTGTAACCTTTAATAGGGTTGGCTCCTAATATAGATCACTTCAGAAGAGTGAAAAGTAGCAGTATGTTACTAGTGGTTTTTCACAAATTGGATTTCCATGTTAAATCCTAGTGTCATTAGGTTCCTTAATCTTCAGCTTCAACTCTTTCGTTGATTGTGCAACACTGATACACAATCAAACTTATCATTATGAATTGTTTAAACTCAAAGCTTCATTCAATAGTCACCTTCACTTCATATATTGATTAAATAGTAAATTATCTTATCAAGTACTAACTTATCAAGTACCCCATTATAATTCCATTTCACTTACACATCTCAACTCAACTGTTCACAAGGTCATCTCATGATCTCTTCCTTCAAATCCTCTTCATCAATCAATAGATATGGCACTCTATACTATTAGTGAATACCTCTCCAATAGGTTCAAAACTTGTCTTACAAATAGATTTGATATCAATGACATTATAATAATTGTTCCAATTAAGCTCTCAACAATTGTAGGTCCAACAAGTGAGCTAGTGATGTTGTTGAGTAATGAGAAGTTAAGTATCATGGAAATACAATGAGAACTTAATAAGTTAGTTCTTGATAAGATAATATGTTGTTCAATCAATATATGAAGTGACAAAGATAGTTAGATGAAGCTTAGAGTTGGAACAAGTCAAAAGGACAAGCTTGATCAAGTATCAGTATTAGTCGGCAATGAAAGATCTTAAACATAGATTAAGGAACTCAAGTAGAAGCCAAACAAAATAGTTAAAGCTGAGTTATAGTTATTGCCAAGAAAATGTATGAAGAATTTTTAGTATTGATTGAGCATAGTAATGGCCGAGCGAGCTTGTTGATACTGAGTGAGATAAAAATTGCATATGTCGAGCTATACTATAATGATTGACAAGATGAACACGATGATTGCCGAGTGCTATAAAAATTTATAGTTTGTGAAAGAATCAGATTTGAGAAAAAAGATTTTATCAGAAGTTTCTAGAAGAAGAAGAAGGAGAACAAAATGATGGAAGGATTTGATGAATCTGTCCTAACCCTAAGATCTATAGTGATATTAAGGTGACAAAAGATCAAATTACCTATTTAAGCAGGCATAATATATTTTTTCTAAGGTTAGTTCATTTTTTATTGGAGATCTTAAGGAGAAGTTGTGAAGAGGAGAACAATAGAGGTGAAGTATGAAGAGTGATTGCTTGAGAAGATGCCAAGAAGATCAATGATGGAGATGTTAATCTAGGCCAGTAAATGAAATAGTAGATGTGTGAATGGAGATATGATTTTTCAAAGTGAGTTGTATTCTAAAAATCAAACCTATTGTTACATTCTAACCATTGTGGCAAAAAAATTCCTTCAATCAAGGTTGATGTAGAAATCATTTTGTAAATCCTTTAATGAAGGTGACATTCTAATGGAATGATCCAAAGTCCTCTAAAAAAGTCACTCCTAAATGGGTGATTAAATCCTTTAATAGGGTCACATTTAATAATGTGTTGTATAACCTTTAACAAGGTTGGCTCTTAACCAAGCTCACTTCATAAGAGTGAACAATTCGTAATATGTTACTGGATGGTTTTCCCCAAATTCGATTTCTACATTGAATCTAGGTGTCAAAGTGTTATTTACATGTGTGGATGTTATTTATATTCATGTGGCTTTTATAGTAGTTTATTTTATAGGAAATAGAGAGTTAAGGAATTGCATGAAAAGTTAATTTTCTATATGAATAGAGCTGATTTGATGAGATTGAATGAGTTGTTTGAAGTTAGTAAAATTTTAATTGGTACACCTAGACCCAAGGTTAACTAATTCACCCCCCTAGTTATTCTAAATCATTATAACAATTGGTATCAAAGCAGTTATGCTAGTAAGGAAAGTTTAAAGCAACTCAAGTTAAAGATCAAGATGTACAAGAGAGAGATACCCAAGCTAAATAAGGATAAATTCCTAGCATGACAAAGATTGATGAGATTGCACTTATCTTGTATTGGAGATCCCACATCATACTACTTGGAGAATGAATACATTGAGGTGCCTAGACCTATGATTGTTGAACAAATGAAAGAGAAGCAAGAGCACAACCAAATGATTATTGAACTTGCATCAACCCTAAGTTATGCAAAATTTGATGATGTGAAGGAATGCACTATTGTAAAGAAAATATGGGACAAGTTGGAAAAAATCCATGGAGGAGACAAAAATGTATTGAGAGCTAAAGTAGAAAGCTTGAGAGGAAAAATTGATGACATGAGAATGAAATAAGGTGATATATTTGTACATTATTATGATTGAATCAAAGAAGTGGTGAATGTTATCAGAGGAGCTGGAGGAGACATATCTAATGAGACTGTGATAAGTAAGGTATTGAGGAATTTACTTCCTATCTATGCAATTAGAGTATCTACAATTCAAGAACTGATATGTACACCTTGTAATGATGTGACCTTTGATAGTCTAATTGGTAGACTTACTGCATTTTAATTATGATTTTTTTAATGATTATTCCCCTACTAGTGTTGGATCTGCATTCAAAGCATAACTAACTCTTGATGGTTCTATGGAAAGAAGAAGAAAAATTATGTAGAAAGTGACAATGCATCTAATGATGACCTTTATGATCTGAAAGCATTGTTGGCTAGAAGACTCTCCTAGAGGAAAATTGAAATACAAAGGTAAGCTTCCTATTATTTTTTTTACGTGTAACAAAGTTGGTCATATTGCTACTAGATGTCCTCATAGAGATGAGAAATAGGAAAGAAGACTTCAAGTGCAAACAAAGTAGAGACAATAGAGACAAAAAAGATAATAGAGTCTATAAGGAAAAAGGTAAGAAATCCTATTATAGTTTTAAAGAAGATGGTTTTGATAGTAATTCTAAGGATTGTGATTCTAACAAAGATAAGAAAATTGCATTGATTTCACGTATGGGTAAGACTAATAGATGGATAGTTGATAGTGGTTTCTCACATCATATGACTAGTGATACAAGAAGTTTGAGAAGCTAGAACACTATAATGGAAGTAGTGTTAAGTTTGGTAATGATGCACCATGTTATGTGAAAGGTAAATGATCAATTAAACTAATGATAAGATCAAATGTGACAATGCATATTGGGTTGATGGTTTGAAATTTAACTTGTTGAGTATGGCACAGTTGATAAATTTATGCTACAAAGTTGACTTCCAAAATAAGAAGGCAAAGATCTATGATGCTACTAGTGAACTAGTTGGAAGTCGACAAAAAATGAGAGGTAACTTGTTCTATCTAGACCTATCTAAAGATAATTGTCTATTTGCACAATGTGAAGATGTTTGGTTATGGAATAAGAGGCTATGTCATGCAAAATTTTATAATTTGGTAAGTATTAATAAGATAAAAATAGTTAGAGGGTAACCAAGACTAAAAAAAATTTAAAAAAGTGATGTGTAAACAATGTCAAATGGGTAAAATGACAAAGTCTAGTTTCAAGAGAATGACCTATGTGGTCCTATTAGAGTGCAATGATGTTATGGTGACACATTTTTTATTCTATTTGTTGATGACTTTTCTAGAATGATGGTCCTGATGTTTCTTAAAGAAGAATTGGATGCATTTTAAATGTTTAAGTGGTATTTGGCTAGAGTTGAAAAAGAAATAGGAAAGAGTTTGAAATGTTTGAAATCAGATAGAGGTGGTGAATTAAGAGATAAATGAGTGCATCTAGGACCCCACCACAAACTAATATAGATGAAAGAAGGAATAGATATATTATGGATTGTGCAAGAACATTGATGATGTAGAAGGATGTTTGACAAAAATATTGGAGAGAAGTTATAAGTATTGCAGTCTATAGTCTTAATCGATTGCAAGTGAAGAAAGGTACATTAAACAAAATACCATTTGAACTCTGGTATTGTTTTGCAGCTAATGTGAATTATTTTAATTTTTTTGGAAGAAAGTGTTATGTATTCAAAGATGCAAGAAAATGAAAAATTGATGTAAAAAGTGATGAAGATATATTTATAGGTTATTCCACTAAGAGAAAAGCTTATAAGCATTTGAATTCTAACATTGACAAGATTGTGGAAAGTGCAAATGTTAGAGTTGATGAATTTGTAGAGAAGAATTTGTAGAGAAGAATGAAGAAGAATGTAAGAAAGATCCTAAAGATTATAGATTTCTTTTCTATATTTATGAAGGTGAACCTAGCACCTTACCTAGACTAGAGTAGGTGGCTACCGAGCATCAACAACTGAAAACTATCAAGGTTCTACGACACAATTGTATCAAGCATTAGTAGACTACCAAGCAATAGGCTATAGGAGTCAATTCACATACAAAGATTTTCAACCATAAGCTAGAGGAATTTGAGTTGAAGCTAGAGACAATTGAAGAATAAGAGCAAGTTGAATCTAGTGAACAACAACAAGAATACAAAAGACCTAAACCTATATTGGCAAAGTATGTAAGAAGACATCATGCACCAAATCAAATCATTGGAGACAAAGATTTAGGAGTCATGACAAGAAGAAGACTGAAGAATGATACATGCTTATTATGTGATTTTGAGCCTAAATTTGTTAAAGATTCTTTTTAAAAGGAAATAAATGAAGAAATTAAACAAACAAAGAAAAAAAAGACACAAACCTTGGTTCCTAGACCAAAAGATAAGAATGTGATTGAAGCTAAATGGGTTTTTAGAAACAAGATGAATGAGAAAGGTGAAGTCACAGGCAACAAGGAAAGACTTGTTTGTAAGGCATATGCACAACAAGGAGTTGACTATGGTGAAACTTTTGTCTTAGTTGCAAGGTTGGACAAAGTGAGAACTTTTCTTGCATATTCTTCTTACAAAGGATTCAAAGTGTACCAAATGGATGTTAAATCTAAATTTCTGAATGTTATTTTGGAGGAAGAAGACTACATTAAATAACAAAAAGGATTTGTTGATCCAAACAAAAGGAATATGGTATTGAAGTCACACAAAGTCTTTATATGGTTTGAAGCAAGCCCCTAGAGCATGCTATGAAAGGTTACACAACTATTTGGTAAAAATTGGTTTTGCAAGAACTAATGACAATAACAATATGTATCTGAAAAGTGAATCTAAAAAAAATATTTTGCTAGTTGACATTTTTGTTAATGATATCATATTTGGAGGAAAAGATTCATTGACAAAATATTTTTCTAATCAAATGAAGAAGGAGTTTGAGATGTCAATGTTTGGAGAGATAAAATTATTTGTTGGATTGCACATTTATTAGATGAATAAAGGTATTTTCATTACTCAATTCATGTATATCAAATAAATTTTGAAGACTTTTGGTATGGAAGAATCAAGACCATTTGTAACACCTATGTTGGCTGGACCCAAATTGTTAAAGAAAGACAATTCGGTTGAGGTGAATCAAGCATTATATAGGTCAATGATTGGAAAAATATAATATGTTGTAAATTGAAGAACTTACATTGCATTAGTGAATGAAATTATTGCTAGATTCTTTGTTAATCTGAGATAAAATTATATGATGGAAGTAAATAGGATACTGAGATACCTAAAAGGGACATAAGACTATGGTTTATGGTACAAGAAGAGTCATAAATTTGAACTAAAAATCTATACAAATGTTGATTGGGTAGGAAATATTGATGATAGAAAATGTGCAAGTGGAGAAGATTTCCTTTTAGGAAGAAGATTGATTTCATGGACAAGCAAGAAGCAAAACTATATTTCACAATCTATAGAAGAGGTTGAATATGTTGTTGTACTAGTAAATTATTCAAATATTGTATAGATCAAGCAATTGTTGAAAGGAATGAAGCAAGAGATCACCGAACCTATTGTTATATAGTGTGATAACATAAGTGCTATAAACATATCAAAGAACCATGTGATGTAGACAAAGACTAAGCATATTGAGATCAAGTATCATTACTTGAGATAGTTGGTCCAAGACAAAGAAGTGAGACTAGAATATGTGAACACAAAAGAATAGATAGTTGACATATTCAAAAAGGCACTACCTAAGGATTCTTTTGAGTATCTACGAGGTAAGTTAGGGTTCATTCCCTACTTGAAGAAAAATGAGTAGAGACACTACAACATTTGGGATCAAGTTTTGATAGTAGTGTTATTTGTATTTAATTTTTATGTTTAAAAAAAAAAGCCTCTGATGCCATCATAATATCGACCTTAGCATTGTACTTGTGATACTTGCAAGATTATAAATAAAAAAAAGAAAACACATTCCCCATTTGGTCAACATTGATCATTCCCACTTGGAGAGTTGCAAAGGTGTTGAAAGAGTCTAGAGGGATGACTGGAGGGAGTTGAAAGATGCCAATATTAGTTGAAGATTCCAATTTTTCCATGCCCATGCCATTATGTTGTGCCCATGCTTTGCATTTTAATTTTTTTGATCCCCAAATATGGATGCACATGAAGAGGAGCTAGGGCGAAGTGCAACTAGGGAAAACTTGAGCCAAGAGGATGCATTTGTGCTACAACTTAGTGTTGTGAGGATGCATATGTGTGACAAGAAATTTTGTTTCTTAGAGAAGTGTGTTACAATTTCACTAGGGAATCATTGATGGTGTTTTTCTTTATTCCAATTACAAACGGTATACATGCTATTCTTGCATGATGCACTCTCTCCCTCTCTAACTATTTCATTTCAAATCCTCATTATCATGTTACTATATTATCTCCAAACTAGAATTATCATGGGTTGGGTGTTCTTAGAACATAGTATTGATATTTATCCTATTTAGGGAAGAATGAATCTTTAACCAAATGTGTATTAAGATGATCGATGGGATATCAGGTCGAAACTAAGAATTCATTATTTCACTCTAAGGGAAATTCTTGGTTTTCACAATTATTGATGCCATTTAACCTCCACAAATTCAACTCACAGACACTCCTTACAAAGGCATAGACAACCCTCTTATTTTCACTAATACTTGTGTCCTGTCATATCTTGAGTAATGATGTAATCTTGGGAATTGTTTTCTACTCGTAGATAGAGCACACTTTGATTTTAAATTGTTAAATTGTTGCTGGTAAACTCTTTATGTATATCAAACTCTCTATGTAGTAAGTGATACTATTAAATTAGAAAGATATTCATTGATAACTCATCTTAAAGGTTCCTATTTAACATACTATTTCTCATACTCATCAAACTATACCATTTCCATAGTGTATACTGGTAATGAAGATAAATGGTACAATGAAGTTTATAAAGAAAATTTTTTTCCCCCCCCCCTATAACTAAGCTTTATAATATGAACCTTGAAACACTAATGATACTAGAGACTTGAGTTGAGCATGTGATGTGCAAGCAATCTGGGTATTGGAACCAATTGTTTCTTAATATTAATGGTATTCATGCTCATCCTGATTAGAATTATGTTTTAGATTCTTGAGCCTCATTGCAAATCATGGCATGATAGTTAAACAATTTCATTGCAATGCCATGTAAATGAAACTCTCAAGAGTGGATGCTAACATAAGTGCATATGCTTCAACATTTTTATACAAGCAACAACATAAACTATTCCTTTTTCTATGTGATATTCCGAGGATGGAAGTAAAGCCACTATAAATGATATTTTATGTGCATTATGTTGATTTCTTAATACTATTTAAAGGGATGTCTATAAGATAGATATAAAGATGAGTTTTCTTCTGAATTCTAAGTTTAATCTTGTTCATTGGATCTAATAATGATAGGAAATTAGAAGAATAGCTTCCCTACCTTTCCTAGTCTAAGCTTAACATCTGTGCCTATGCTATTCTAATAATGCTCCAAATAAACTATAACAAAAATAATTTCAAAACACATGTTATTAGTATCAACTAGGGAAAGAAGTTCAGAAACATTGTTTTCAAAACAATAAACATGTCTTTTATCTTGTTGATAAGTCTCCCAAAATGTTTAGCATTGGAAGGATGTTGTTTTAATTTTAAGAACAATTTAGTTTAATACTAAAATATTGTAGAAACATTTGATTTGAATTGAATTGAATTAATCGTAATAAAAGATGAATATTTTGATAAAAAAAAACTATTTATGAAATATAGATCAGTGAATTTGATTTAAAAACTACACAATTGAATTCTAATACCAATATCATAACAACAAAAAAGCTTAAATAAAACTATACCACTATCAAATTTAGGCCTTGTAGTCACCACCAACTCAACTATAATTATTCTCTTAAAACATTGTCATATTAACATAAAAAATAGCACTAGCTCCTAAACATCCCAACCCAAATTTATTGAAAATAAACTAATCACAAAGACAAAAAATTGAGAAATTAGCTTTCCTTGTGAAGATGCTTTGGAATGGGCTGCAAAAAATCATCCTCCCACAAGTTAAGGTGATAATTGTGAGTCTCTAGAAATGGGATTTCAACTTTAGAAGTCAAGGCCTGATTTGCATACGTATTTAGGCTTTTTCTCTGTGTCAATGGCAATGCTTTTCTAGATAGGCTGGCGCTAGTAATGGTCATAGAAGACTCAAATTTTAGGGCCAAGACCAAAGTAGAAGAAAATGTAGAAGAAATTAGAGCCATTGCATGATTTTGTGTTGTGAGCAAAGAATGTTTGTTTGCCAAGTTTTCCTATAGAGAATTTGATGAGTTTCAACAACAATAATTTTTTGTTCTATATAGAAATTTGATAAGTTGTAACAACAAGAATCATAAGTTCAATATGGAAATTTGATGACTTTTAGTAACAAGAATTCTTAGTTTTAAATAGAAGTTTGATGACTTATAAAATATTGGTATGAAGAGACCTAATGTCTTCATAGTCTTAATGATGAACATTTAGTTCTTGATAATCCCTATAATTATTTGTAAGCCATGATCTACTAGTCACTCTTCTTTTGGACCTAAGATTCTTATACATTATACTCTCACACAAAAAAGGAGCCTCTAAAATTAGAGCTTTATTAGAACAGACAAAACTTTCTTATGAAAAGAATCACAAAAAAAAGGATTAACATCTAAATATAGCCCCAAACACACATGCTCACAAATAACAAGATCAAGGAACAATTCATATTTTCGAAATAGGTAATGAATATGTTTGACTAAACCAAAAATGGCATAATATGCCTATTTTAGAGGGTAATATGCCTATTTCAGAGGCATTTGATATGGAAGATATGGGGTTGCTACAAAGTAAGGTGCTTAAAGATAGTCGTGTCAAATGAAAATGCATTATTATTGTCTTAAATTTCTTTTTTCTTTTTTCTTTTATCTTATTAATTCCAATTTTGAAATGATGTAATAATAAGCTCACAAACCTATGTGATCAAATAGTTCAGGTAGGACATCTAGGGTTAGACAGGTGATTGGACCTTCTTACTTCTAAGGCAATTATAGAAGGAATTATAACCCAAATGGTAAGCATATTATATCTCTAAGTTCACATTTTATCCTATTGGGGTCTAATAATTAGTTTCATCTTCCAATTTTCATTTTTAGTTTCCAGATACGAGGATCCTTTTTAAAATATGAGAAATTTTGAGGAGATTTCTTAATCCTGATTATTCAGTTTTCATGATGCATTGTCCGTTATTGTTTATGTCTTAATGGACGTGACTGCTTGATTCTCTGCTCTATTAATGTTAAATCTATTTAATGAGATTTAGAATTGGGAAATCATTTTTGATAAATCTATCTTTTTTTAGATTGAACATTATTGTTGATACAAATATATTCTTTGTTCTTAATAAATCTCCTCCTTTCATTGATAAATCTTTGAAGGGATTCCTAGTTTGAAAAAAATCTATAGGGCTTGACTTTTTCATATGACTTTTGTAAAACTTTGTGTCCTATTAGCATGCAAAATTTTAGTTAACTTGAATAGGGATGAAATGCAAAGGTGGGAAGTTGAAAAGGAATAATGGTGAATTTGAGCGAGGTGAGGTGATATGCATCCCAAAAAAAAATTTGAGTTTTCTAGCCACTTATGAGTTTAATTGAACACCATATTTAATTCTTTCTAAACCCACAACAACTATTATTTTCATATGGTTTTTTGGATTTGAATCATAGATGATAGATTACAAAATCCAAATAGTTCTAATGTAATTGCTAGATGCAAAGTAGGTTCTAAAAGACTAACTTGTTCAATAATTCTACCATCTTCACAACCATATGTGCAGATATAAACATTAATTAAAAAATGTCCAATATTTTTGTAAATATACACATTAATTACACCAATTTTTTCTTTCAAAACCATATGTGTAGATATAAACATTAAGTACAATATGTCCATTTTTTTTACAAATATACACATTAAGTACACCAAAAAATTTCTTTCAAAACCATATGTGCCGATAAAACCATTATGAGCAACATGTACAATTTCTTTTCAAGGTTTTTTCTCTAATGTCAATGTGTATGTTGAAATGGTTATCGATGATAGATCTAGCAAGTACAACCAATTAAATAAGGTTACAAGAAAAAGTTATTCCTATAAAGAAGGATCGTGTCAGATAATATAGGGGAATTTGATCAAAATAGGGAGACAATCACTAGATTGTTGTCTAACTTCCAAAAGGAAGGTGATGAAAAATGTTATTGTCCTTGCAAGAGTTGTAATAGCTTAGAGAGAAGAAGAAAAAAATCAAAACAACTAAGAGATGTTGTAGGGAGAATAGTCACATTGACTAGGGGTTTCATAATCATCCATTGGTAAGTTTGTTATATTGTTTTCCCAATTAATATACATATGAACCATGGATGGGGGTTGGATTATCATAATGTTCTATATAGGTCAATCTCCCTAGGGTAGTATATGATATGGACCACCACATCTTGGAGGAACATGGAGGTGTGAGTAATGAAGCTGAAGATCATGATCCCATGGAAGATGATGATCATGTACTAGAAAACACATTTGAAGATGATGGTATGAATGCATTTATCCATGACACATTTGGTACTAGTGTTGTTGATGATGATGATGATGACATTGAGGTCATCCATGTTTTGATTATGTAAAAATAGGTTTTAAAGGACCCAAAATCTTACATCAGTAGAGTATTAAGAAAGTATCAAGAAAAGAGAACAAAAAAACAACATGAAACATACCTCAGAAAACAAAAAATGGTCACAGACAACATTGATAGAAAAGATAGCAAAAGACTAGAAAAGGAACAACAACCAACCAGCTAAGGGGTATTAATTAGATGCACAACCTAGTCCACTAGAGAATGCATAGTCTCAGCAACAACATTCACCTCATCCTTCTTAGTGGTTTCCTCCATCTTCTTTGAATTGACCCGAGTACACTTGCTAGGACCTTGAGAGTCAGCCCCTGGGGGAGAAACCTGACTTTTATTTGCCTCATTCTTTTTTAGGAAGCTGGTCATGTTATGACCCAATTGTCTGAGATGTTTATCCATGTTACCCAGCCTAGTTTCAATTTTAGACACCTTCCCCTGGATACTGCTAATGTCCTTGTCCATCACCTTCTACTTGGCTTCCAATATATGGATCTTATGCATCAAAATTTTCACTTCTTCTGCATTACCTATGACCTCCGAGAGCTTGTCAATATGTTGACCTAATGTTCTTTCCCCTCTGGCTATCTTGCTAAGATGCTCCATTTCTTTGTTCAACAGCACCATTTTATGTTTAAGAATGTTGATGTCCTTCATTATAGAGCTAGGGTTACCAAATAAGCCTTTAGAGGGCCTGATTCCACCACCAACACAATCACCTCTGTTAGATTTGGACCCCTATTCACCATCATCAGAAAAGTTAGAAGCCTCAATCCTTATTTTCACATTTTTGTTTTCCTGTCACCATAAAGACTTTCTTTTTCTTTCCAAATGATTAGCAAGGGGCTCATCATATGATAGAGGAGAAACCCTCTCATTAGTATGACCTTTGCCCTTCCCTTTACTACATCTCCTATTTTTTGCATGTTCTCTAACAATTTCATCAACAAAATCACTTTTCCTTTCCTGATTAGAGTCATCCTTCTCAACACTCTATTTTTTCTTTTTATTGCTACCACTCAAACCTCTTTTAGGACTAACCAAGCCCCCTTCCACCTCATCCTGTGTCTCAGAGTCGTAGCCCTTTTTTGAAATACTTCCTTCGATATCTTGATCTTCCCCTTTAAAATTTCTAGGTTTCAAGAATTTTTTAGATTTCAGCACATTCATAATCAAAACCATTAATCCTTCATGACAAAAATGTTCACCAGTTGGGTCATGTTGAATAGCTAGGGTAGAATTGGAGAGAGATTGCAATAGGTATGAAGGAAAATTAACCCTAATGTCATGATGAAAATGATTTGCCAACACAAAATGGTAACCATACAGTTTTTTATATTTG
Organism: Cupressus sempervirens; assembly: GCA_028749045.1. Lineage (NCBI taxonomy): Eukaryota > Viridiplantae > Streptophyta > Pinopsida > Cupressales > Cupressaceae > Cupressus > Cupressus sempervirens. The sequence goes on from CM053792.1 coordinate 202,961,837, forward strand.
CCATCCAAAGTCAGATATTCCATAATAACATAGAACAAAAACTGCTATAGATGAGACACAGAAGGCGGGTTAAAATAAGAAGTACCTATTTTAACCACTCAATTTCTTTCCTATTTTCTCTCGGCAAAGTCATCAATTTCCTTATCTGAGATCTTCCTTTCCTTGTAGAAATTCATCCCATCCAACTCCAAACCCATTTCCTCCACTATGATTTCTTCCATAACCTCAAGCCTTTGGTTCCCGACCATGACAAAACCATCCTTCTAAGATTTCACAAACTGGTGCATAATAGTTGGGTTGTTACCTTTGAGTCTCTCCACATAATCAGTAAAATTGCCTAGGCTGCGGATATCCCACACCTTAGATTTCTTCTTCCAATCCACGTAGCTAGGTGGTTCAACCCATTTCCTCTTACCTCCCATGATCTCTGCAACAAAAGCACTGGTTTGCACGCACTGAAAGTCCCCAAAAACTTTGTGAAAACCACTACCTAAGCACGGATAGAAAGAGGCAACCCAAAAATCATGTGTTCTACCCACATTTATAAACATAATTGCTCACGTCACTCTAAAGGAGTTAAGATCATAATTCTCTGACAACATCATAATTAAAGGATTTTTGCTAGGATTTCCATTTGTCCTGCTTAACATGCTCGCGACCATCAATAGGTAACATGCCATATGAATCCCATATGATTGTTTGATCATTACAACATGCCACATTCGAAGCCCAATCAATTAAACCATTAGCTTCCCTATAATTATGGGATATAATGCAATTTCAAAAGGAGTTAATAATTTGACCAGCCTTAGACATAATATTACTAATGGTCCATGAAGGAGGATAAATTTTATTTAAGAAATTTATAATATTGAGGGAGTCACCTTCAATCCAAATGTTCTTCAAGTTTAGATCTTTAGCATAAATAAGACCATAAAGTGTAGCAGAGGATTCAACAACATGATTGGTCTGACGACCCAAAGGTATTGCCATACCACCAAGTCCTCGTTAAAATTTCTAATCATCACTCCACAACCAGCAATGCCCAAGTTCGCTTTTGAGGCCCCATCAAAGTTAATTTTGAACCAATTAGTCAGAGGGCAATCCCATATAGCACTTTCCCTAGGGTTGGGATCTTTAGTATTCAAAATCATATTCCTTATATTCTAGTTATCATCACCCCAGCATCCCATTCATTCAAAGGTTGTTGTCCCTTACCACAAATTTTAATATTTTCATGCAAAAGGACCTTGATTTTATGGAAAACCTAAGTAGGATTGGATTCTACCCCTCTAAAGATTCTATCATTACGTTCCTTCCATATACCCTAGCAAAGATAAGGAAGAATAAGTTCCCACAATTTGATAATTAAAGTATTCTTGGAAGGAACTCTCCAAGAAGAAAAGAATAGCTGGATGGTAGCATGGGAAACAAAATCCATGTTCATCAAACTCCAAATAAAATCCCACACCTGCTTAGTAAAGTAACAATGGAGCATAATATGGTCCACCGACTCCCCATCATTTTTGCAGAGAACACATTGATTGACAATGAAAAATCCCCTCTTCTTAAGATTGTCAAGAGTTAAAATTTTGTTTTGTAAAAAAATCTAAAAAAATATATTAACTTTAGGAGTCATACCTTTCACCCAAGCCATAGCCTAGAAAGGTACATAATGATCCTCAAAAGAATTTGTGTAGGCAGACAAGATGGAGTATTCTCCACTAGGATCATCTTTCCAAATTAGAACATCCTCTTCAAGATTCAAACAACAAGCATTTAGGCATTTAGCAAGCTCCACTAGATTTAGGTCCACCCTAAGAAGATTGACCCACATATCATTATTCTAGTAATCACTAACCAAAGTACCAAACTAATTCTTACATTGCACCATAAACCCATTCCATCTAGGGTCATCACAAAGGGGGTGATCCAAAATCCAAATTTCTTCCCAAAAAAGGACTTTCAATCCATTACCAACCTTCCATTTAACTCCTTTCCTTAATATATGTTTAAATTTTTTAGCATTCTTCCATATCTGAGATCCTCCTTGATCAACATCAAAGAAAAGGAAATGCTGAAAGTCAAAGTTATCCGAATTGTATTTATCCATCCAAATGTTCCTCCATTCCCCCTCTTCCTTATGCCATCTCCAAAGAAGTTTAGCTAGTAAAAGTTTGTTCATAGTAGAAATCATTCATAGCCCAAGCCCACCTTTCCCCTTAGGAATAAAAACATTCTCCCAAGCAATAAGAGGGAGTCTCTTTTTAGACTCCGTACCAATCCACAAAAAGGTCTTCTGAATTTTCTCAATAGCAAGAGCAAACTTTCATGGAATCTTAAAGACACTCAAGGCATAAAGTGGAGCACTTTGAAGAATAGGTTTCAAAACAATTACCTTCCTAGCCTGACTAAGGAGAGTGTTGGGTGATGCGACGCGCTCCCCTGCCCACAGGTGGTTAATTACGTGGTGTTCCATGTTCACTAACAGTCATGGCTTTTGGTGCAATGGCAAATGGGCCCAACAATTGGTATCAGAGCCTAGTTTTGGCCTGGTCATGGGTTCAAATCTCTCCGGTGCCTTCCTGACCTGCGTAAGCACCTGGTATGCGCGTCGAGGGGGAGATTGTTGGGTGATGCGACGCGCTCCCCTACCCACAAGTGGTTAATTACATGGTGTTCCATGTTCACTAACAGTCATGGCTTTTGGTGCAATGGAAAATGGGCCCTACAGAGAGAACCCTTCTAGCCAGCAAGTTTGACATGAATCTTATCAATCAAAGAATTCCAAAAACTGTTAGGAGGGGATAAACCCATAGGTAACCCCAAATAAGTGCCTGGCAAAGAACCAATATCACACCCAATAATATTTTTAATCTTTAATTGTCTAGCTTCACTAACATTGATAAAGTAAATCACACTTTTGTTCCAATTAATAATCTGGCCAGTGGCATCTCCATAGTCAGTCAAAGCCCTCTTAATATTCCTTGCATTACACACTAAGGCCTCCCCCATGACAATAGAATCATGCACAAATTGCTGATGGAAGCACACTAGAGGAGAGGAAGATAGACAAAGGCCCACAAAGTCTCCTTTGACAACCATATTATTAACATATCTTCCCAAGCACTCAACCAAGATAATAAAAAGAATAGGAGAAATAGGGTCTCCCTTTCTATGGCCCCTGGAAGCCTTAAAAAAGGGGGAAGGGGAGCCATTAATAAGCATAAAGAAGGAAGCCAAAGAAATTAACATAAAAATAAGATCCCTCAATATCTTATTAAAGCCAAAAGTTTCCAACCCCTTAAGAAGGAAGTTCCAGTCAAATCTATCATACACTTTAGAAAGGTCAAGCTTAAGAAGAAACCCTTCCTTCTTAGAAACGACAAGAGAATGAATGTTTTCATGAACAGATATAATGGAATCCAAATTTTTTTTGCCCGGAACAAAACCATTTTGTTGTCTAGAAATAATAATTGGGAGAATAAAAAGAATTCTTAGAGTCAAAACTTTGGAAATGATCTTATAAAAAGAATTACATAAACTGATAGGCCTAAACTAATCCATACTATCAGCACCCGACTTCTTAGAAATAAGAGCAATAAAAGTACCATTAAGCTCTCTAAGGAGGTTTCTAGAGCCAAAAAATTCTTTAACCCCATAACAAACATCAGAACCAATAATATGCCAGAATTTATGAAAAAATAAGAGAGGAAACTGATCAGGACCTAGGGCCTTATCGCCTTCAAAAGAGAAAACAACTTTAGAAATCTCTTCCATAGAAGGTATGGATGAAAGAAAAGAATTTTGGGCTTCAGAGATGCATGAAGGAATACAGTCCAGGAAAAAATCCTGCTTCTCAGCATTGAGGACAGGGTCACATTGCAACAAGCTAGAAAAGAACAACATGGCCTCCCTTTTAATAACATCTTTATTATTAGTCATTCCATCATCCATCTTAATGTTGGAAATTCTATTAGCCATCCTATGCTTGAGGGTAGTCATATGAAAGAACTTGGTATTCTTGTCACCTTCTTTAAGATAAACCTTTCGAGATAGCTGTCTCCAAAACATTTCCTCCTTAGTAATAATATCATGAAGTTCAACCAACTTATCACTCTCCTCTTCCCTAGAAACCAACTCATAGCCATCAGCTTGAATCTTGTCTTGAATGTCTTTGAGTTCCTCCACAATCTTGTTTTTGTTCTGAAAAATGTTACTAAAGGTGGTTTTATTCCAGATTTTGATGTTTTTCTTAACATTTTTCAATTTAGCTGCCACTCTAAACAAAGCAGTACCCTCAACATGAATGTTCCACCACTCCTGAATGAGACTCTCCAAATTAGGATGTAGGGTCCACATTTTTTCAAATCTGAAGGGGAAATTCTTCTTGAAGAAGCATTGATCAACAGAGAAGAAAATAGGATAGTGATCCGACCCAACCCTAACTTGGGCACTAAGGGAACATTTATAATTCAAAATCCACTCATTGGTAATAAGAGCCTAATCCAATCTTACCTGAATAAGATCCTTACCTATTCTCCTATTTGTCCAGGTATACTCAATCCCATGTAACTCAATGTCATGAAGCATACGAGAGTCAATACAATGCATAAGATCTAATCTGTTATCTAGATTGGTTTGATTACCTCCCCATTTTTTAGAATCCTTTAAGGGGGTATTAAAATATCCAATCACCAGCCACTTACCCTTAGCAAAAAACTTTCTTTGATAAGAAATTTCTTTCCACAAAGCCTTCCTTCCCCATTTGGTATTGGGGGTGTAAACATTAGTTAGAACCCAGCTAAAGTTGTCTTTTGTATTAAAAAAATGCACATTCATCATATTTCTACTATGATAGATGAGTTCCCCCTGAATCCATTTATTATTCCAAAATATAGCCAATCCTCTAGAAGCTCCATCAGAATCATTGCCAACAATCTTTCCCCCCTTGAAAATAGAAAGACCTTCCACCTTCTCCTTTAGCATCTTAGTTTCCTGGATAACAAAAATGTTAGGTCTATTATCCCTAAACATGTTTCTTAAAACATCCTATTTGTGAGGATTGTTTAACCCTCTTATATTCCATGAAATGATCTTCATAATTTAACAAAATGTTTGGAATCAAGGATAGTTCTCTGACTACCATCTGCAATCCTCTTAATAGCCTTCACTATTCTTATAATTTGATTCAAAAATCTACCAACAAGAGAAGGATAAGACCCAACATCACCATTCTTGACAATGGCTTGACCTTTCTTAGACTGACCAGACTTACCCTTAATAGGTTTTGAATCAACTTTGGATCCCTTCTTGTTGCTTTTGACCAGGGCAGAATCCTCATCTTCTTTTTTATTGTTTTTCTTCCTACCCTTAGAAAATTTATCAACTGTTGTCCAGTCAGCCTTAGAGTTATCCTTTTCCAAATCTGCTTCCTCAACATGGGAGATAGTGAGAATATCCTCAACGACTCCACTAATAAAGGAATTATTCTTCAGCACAGGAACCTGAGTAGAGGAAAAAGAAATCTGATTCTCCATAGAAAGACTATCCAAAGCTTCCTGATTTCTCTTTGAACAAACAATCTCAGGGATAACCAAGGGATCCTAAGAAGGGGAAGTCCCCTCAGTCACCATCAATAGTGAGTCCTTATTAAGTTCCGTCAAGGGGCGAACCAGACTAGTATTCTCCCTAATAGTCTTTGTTAGGTCAATAATCTTTCCAGCCTCCTTAGAAACATCTTTCTATGTTGAAAGATCATAGTGGGGATCACATTCCATGTACCATCCATGTTATACCTCTACCTAAGAAGGAAAACATGGCCCTTTATGAAGGATCCCAGTTTACTCTTCTCTCTCTTGTATTATTGTTGGTGAATTTGAAGGTTATGAATGGTTTATCCAACATAACAATGTCATGTATGCTAAAGTTTGTCATATACATCATTATAGTCTATAAATGGTGAAACATGTACCATTACGATTGTTTATACTAATGACTTTTTTTTTTTTGTAGATTGATAAGTGAATTTTTGTTACCACCATCAAATGTTCTCCCTCACTCATACCTAGAATTATGTGCTACTATGAAACTTATTGGAATGGAGTATCAAGTAATAGATGCTTGTCTTGAAGATCATGTTATTCATCATAAAGAACATGAAAGTGCAATAGAATTCCCCAAATGTCATACAAACATATATCAAGATGATCAAGTGATAAAAATGTGCCTCGCAAGGTTCTTTATTACATCCCCATTATTCCATGTCTTAAATGATTATTCAAGTGCACTAGCTTGGCACAATTTATGGATTACCATGCACACAATATAAATTGAGATGACATTATTTGAAGGCCTATGGATGGTTTAGAATTTATGGATATAGAGGAAAAGTGGCCACACTTTAACCTCAAAATCTCAGGCTTTCTCTAGAAACTGATGGTGTCAATCTATTTGGACAGGTGAGATATGTTTACTCGATGTGGCCTATTTTTGTTATCAATAATAACCTTCCTCCATGGATGTCAATAAAGAGGGAGCACATAATGTTGGAAATGATTTTTCTAGGTATTTTATTATTTTATTTTTATCTACATGTAATTATAAGTCTTGGAGTGAAATGGCCACAATTATTATCTGATGTTGTTCATTCAACTAGGTAAGTACCAAGTGAAAGGTATGAATGTATATATTATGCCTCTTATTGACGATTTGCTAATGTTATGGAATGGTTTCACTATGTATGATATCTCTAGACCAATTAGACAAAAACAATTTCAATTCCATGTAATACTTGTGTGGACAATTCATGATGCCCTAGGGTTGACACATTTTTGTGGTATGCTATGATGATATCTAGTTGTATGTGATAATACTAATTCTAAAAAATAACATATTTAATCCAATTGTATCTTTATCTTGTAGGTCTTCAAACAAAAGTAATATTTGCATGTCAATGTGTGGTCCAAAGATGAAATCGCGTCATTCCAAAAGCTTATGAAAATAAGTGTTTGACGAGTATAGGAACTTCCTCCACATAAATCATAAGTATCGAAGTGCAGAAAAATATTTTTTCAATGGGAAAGAAGAGACTACATCAAAGCCATGAAGAATGACACCTCACCTATAGCAGTTGGAATATAATAGAATTTGAGGTAGTATCACTCCACCTAATGGTTTATGTTTTGAAATTATATATTTTGATTGTATTTTTTTGGCTAATTATGTAATTGATGATCATGAAGGTCACCAAGGCATCACTAACCACCTTCCAAAGGGACTAAAATGTTATCCAAGAGAATTTAGTAGGCTAACTACTACAAGCAGCTACACAATGTGCATTTGTTTGATACTATGCATATTGGAAAGAATGTAATAGATGCATTGTGAAAAATATTGGATGGAAGGCATGACAAAGAAAAAAATTCCAAAATTTGTAGTGGCATTCATGATTCTAATTATGTAATGAAAAATATCATTGAATCAAGTAGCAATGTAGACCTAATTAATGCAAGTGCCCTTCTTTGGTTATTAATGGAGTAGTAAAGTAATTTCATAAAAGAAGTCATGTACAAAAAATTTGATTTCCTACAAGATTTTTTGCAAATATAAGCAATCTCATAGCAAAGAAAAGTGAATTTGGTAGACGGCTGAAAATGCATGATTGACATACCTTCATCAAGGTAAGTCACGATCTTTTGTATTTATAATATGTTTGTGAAACTGCATTCAATTTTCATTGTCTTGCATTAGAAAAGAATAAAATGATCAATTCACAATTGTTGCAGTATATGCTACCCCTATCACTCTGAGAACACGTCAATAATAATATCAAACAAGTGGTATTTGATCTTGGAAAATACATGAGGTAAGTAGTCATATTTGTTCAATATATCAAACAAGTAATATATTGTAAAGTCTTGTATCTATATATTTTCTATCTTGAATTTCTTGTAGGTGGTTGTCATCTAAACAAATCCATAAAGAAGATATAAAATATTGGAGGAAAAGAATTTGTCTACTAATGTGTGAAATGCAAAAGTGTGTATAGGTCATTATATTTGTTTTAAGTAAGGAAAAAATGATTATATATTTTTTAAACTTTAAAGTGAATATATTTATATGTATTAAATTAATGATTAACATTTCTCAGTATTTTTCTTGTATTTATATGTATATATTGTTAATAAATGCAATAATTATTCAAATTGGATTGCAACCTACCAATCATGATACACTATTCAAGCACCATGGAGGCATTGATTTGAATGTGCATTGTAGTACTCAAGGTATATATTTTCTATTTGAATTTTGATACCTTGATTATTGATACATGTAGACATTTTAAATTGAATTTATTGTAGTAATAAAAATTTAACTATAATATGTGTTGGGATTAAGAAAACATCTTGTATTGCAGTTGCAAGGGACGTAGAGGTTGTTCCTGATGAGCATGTTAAGGTTCAAGCCATCAAGAAAGATGATGTGGTTGGACAATGTAAACAACACTATGCTTATGTTCTTCAAAGTCTTGAATTTTTTTAATTTAACCCTATTATTTGTTATTCTAGAGGAACCACCTTTGCAAAGGATAGCAAAATCATGTCCACGAGTGAGAAGAAATGTTGATGATGACATAGATATGCCTCTGCAACAATATAGGGAAGGACAAAAAAAGAAAAAGACAAAAAAGTAATGATTCTCATTTATGTAACTTATTTGATAATGACTGATGTTTATGTTTCAATGTTTTAATTATGTTCTATTGAATGTTCTAATCAATCTTATGTTTTAGTGTTCATGTAAATGTTCTAATGGAACTTATGTGTTAATAAATGTTATCATGTGATAATTCATGAATGTTACATTGTATTAATAGAATGAATGAACTTTAGATGTTAACGAGGAATTTAGATTTTGGGGGCAAGGGGATGGGGCCAAATAAACTTCCACCTTCACATGGTTGGCCCTAATTAGTAAAGAGTATTAAACTATTCTCAAAACCAAGTGAAGCTCAACATTAACCTATGATTGCATGACAACTAACTGTGTCAATCTCTTGGTTTCAAGCAATGTAGAAGGAGGCCATAGTTCAATATGCAATCTCAATTCATATGCATAGGACATCAAGTGGAGCTGAAAAAGGCAACAAGTTTGCATTTTAGTTAGTGGTCTTTAGTCAAGTATTTTAAGTTATAGACCATCAAAAATGTTATAACTTTGACTCTGTTGGAAATATAGAAGGAGTAATTGAGAGAGGGGGGGGGGGGGGGGGGAGGGGAGAATCAGTTGATACTAAAATAAATCCCAGAGATCCCTTAAATGTCAACAATAAAAACTGATTTCTGTTGTTATTCGATAAATACACAAAAATATTGTAACTCGATAAATGTAGAGTGTGATTTACTTTTAGCTTATCTTAAAATATTAACAATGATTAATTTGCAAGTATAAGAGAAATAACATAAACACATGAGACACTAGGATTTAACATGGAAACCCAATATGGGAAAAACCACCAATGTAGTTACTGTTTTCACTCTTATGAAGTGAGCCCTGTTAGGAGCCAACCTAGTTAAAGATTACAAAACACATTATTAGGTGTGACCTTGTTAGAGGATTTAATCACCCTGTTAGGAGTGGCATTGCAAGAGGTCTTAAAAAAATTCAATAAAACTGTCACCTTGTTAGAGGATTTACAACTGGCTATTAAACTAACTCTGTTAAGAGATTTTAGATCACTGCTATAATGGTTAAAGAGTAACAATAATATGACCTGATTGTGATGCAACTAAATTTTTGATTACAGATTTCTATTCTACTTTATCCTTGATCCTTCTTGATCGAATAAAACTTTTCTACTCCACAAGGATACCTACTTATCCTTCAAGTTCACTCTTACTCTTTCTTTCTCAATTCAATCAACACACTTGCACACACACTAAAAACCTTAATTTGACCTTTCATTTATACCATATAGATTGTCAAGTCGGCTCAATTAAAAATTACAATAACTAATAATATTCACCATAGTTAGCTAGAAACAATACTTAAAATAAATAATCTTCTTATGTCAAAATAACAAAATCCTTTATTGGCTGACCCTGCATGGTAAACACTAGTTTTAAGATGATTTATTGTGTTAACCAATAGAAGCTTGGTTAACACTACAAACTTGCAAAAATCTTTTGGCAATCGAGTGAACTTGATGAGCACTAACTCTATACAACTTTTCTTTTCTAACCATGAGAACTCAATTAACACTATTTCTTGCCTGAATTCCTTTGATGCTTGAGTGAGCTCGGTAGACACTGTCTTCACAGAGTAATCTTCAGAAATGCTCGGTAGAAAAGGAAAACTATCTTGCTGACCACGTGAGCTCGGTAAGCACTGATAGACAACTAATATGACATTTGTGTAACATCAAAGACAACACACAATTAGACAATTGTATCCAACAATCTCCCTCTTTGGCATTGATGGCAACACAACATGTCATAACACAATGAAATTTGAAAACAAAACTTTCTTTGATAGAATGTTTCTCCCTTTTGGATTTTTACCAAAAACTTCTTCTCTTTCATGTAGTAATCTCCCTTTGTAAAGGAATTACATAACTTCTATGATAGTATACTTCTCTCTCAAAAGATATAATTTTTTTTTAGAAAGATATGACAATAATCTTCTTCCTCTTGGACAACACATGTCAAAGATAACACATACCAAATTAGTATCAATGTACCTTGAGTACTGATTCATATGCAATATTCTCTTTGACTGTGCTATATCAACTGATTGATCTTCAACTTGGTTTTTATTGATGCATCACTAAAACTTTATTTAGTGAGGTTTAGATAGGGGAATGACCCCTAACTTACCTCTGAGATATAGGAATGCATCCTTAGGTAATGGCTTGGTGAATACGTTTACAATCTATTCTTTTGTTTGAACATAATCCAATCTAATTCCTTTATCATGTACCAATTCTCTGACAAAATGATATTTTATAGCAATGTGCTTAGTTTTGGAATGCATCACTGGGTTCTTTGATATGTTAATTGCATTGGTATTATCACAATACATGACAACTAGTTCTTTGATCTCAACCTTCATGCCTTCCAACAACTATTTAAACCAAATAATATTAGAGCAATTCACTACTGCTACAACATATTCTACTTCTGCTGTAGATTGGGATGTGTAGTTTTGCTTCTTGCTTGTCCAAGATACCAACCTTTTACCAAGAAAGAATGCTCCACCACTTGTACTTTTTTTTTCATCAAAATTTCCTACCCAATCAGCATCAGTGAATACCTTTAAGTCTAAGTTTCCTCCAAGTTTGTACCATAAACCATAGTCTTTAATACCTTTTAGATATCTCAAAATTCTTTTCATTTCCATCATATGATTTTCTCTAAGTTTAGTTGAGAATCTTGCTACTATCCCAACTTCTAAAGCAATATCAGGCCTTGTATGAACTACATACTGTAATTTTCCAATCATTGATTTGTATAAGGTCTAATCTACCTCTTTTGAATTATCATCTTTGGTAAGCTTCAATCCAATACAATTAATTTAATGGAAGTGTTTTTCTCACCTAAAAACTATGAGAAAAAAGACACGCCAACTGGTTTAGAATCTTTCATTTAAAATTTCTTGAGTATCTCTTTGATATACTTAGATTGAGTAATGTAGATACCATTCTTTCTTTGTTGTATCTATAGTCCAAGACAGAATATTATCTCACCAAACATGGACATTATTTTGAAAATTCTTTGCATGGATCATCATTCCCTATAAATAGAGTGTCATCCACAAATATCTCTACCAATACAATCTTGTCATCTGGTCCTTCCTTGATGTACAAACTATTGTTATCATTAGTTATCTAAAATCCAATCTATATAAGGTAGTTGTGCAGTCTTTCATACCATGCTCTAATAGTTTGTTTTAGACCATACAATGCTTTGTGTAATTTGTAGATCATGTCCCTTTTGTCTAGATCAACAAAACCTTTTGGTTTCTCAATGTAGACGACTTCATCAAGAATACCATTGAGAAATGTAGATTTAACATCCATCTGATATACTTTGAAACCTCTATGAGTAGTATATGCAAGTAGAGTCCTAACACCTTCTAATCTTGCAATAGGGGAAAAAGTCTCACCATAATCAATTCCTTCTTCTTGAGAATAATCTTTACACACCAGTCTTGCTTTGTTTCTTGATACTTGTCCATCTTCATTTAGCTTATTTCTGAATACCCATTTTTTTCCAATCACATTTTTATCTTTAGGCCTAGGAACAAGGGTCCAAGTTTTGTTCTTCTCTATTTGTTCTATTTCTTCATTCATAGCCTCAATCCAACTTTTATTTTCCAGGGCATCTTTAACATTTCTAGGTTCAAAATCAGCAAGTAAACATGTACCTTTTAGCTTATTTCTTGTCATAGTACCTTCTAATTTATTTCCAATAATCTGATTAGGTGCATGATGCCTTCTGACATACTTGGCCAATATAGGTTCTTTGCCTTTTGGATGAATTATACTATCTTCATTTTGAATTTCAACTTCTAGCTCTGGTTGCTCAGACTCGGTAGGCAATGGTTCAGTAGCTTTAGAATGTGACTTGGGTCCTTGTGACTCAATTTGAACTTCTTGCAACTCAATAAATGAGGAAGACTCAGGAGTAGAAGTCTCCTTATTGATAGATGTGTCTAGCAATATATCAAGTTCGAAGTAAAAAAATCTCTTGTAATCTTCTAATTCCTTTTTTCTTTCTTCTTTAGTCCTTTTTTACAAACTCATCAATTCTCACATGTGCACTTTCTATGATTTTATGAGTAGACAAATTCAAACATCTATATGCCTTACTTCTGTAAGAATATCTTAAGAATATACCTTCATCACCTTTCACATCAAGCTTGCCTTTTCTAGACTCGTTTAAGATATAGCATTTCCTTCCAAATACTTTCAGGTAACTTACATTGGGTTTGTAGCCATAACATAATTCATAAAGAGTTTTATATGAGTCCTTCTTCAACTTTACTATGTTCAAAGTATAAAATACAGTGTTGATGGATTCCTTCCAATATTTGATAGCAACATTCTTTTCAATCATTACAGTCCTTGCACAATCCATGATAGACCTGTTTCTTCTTTTAGCTATTCCATTTTTCTCAGAAGTACCAAGGGCGGATACCTATCTTTTAATTCCTCTTTCAATGAAAAAGTTATTGAATTCATTGGAGATGAATTCACCACCTCTATCTGATCTTAAGAATTTCAATATTTTTCTTATTTCCTTCTCTATTCTTGCTAGATACCATTTGAATTTTCTCTAAGATACATAACAGTCATCATTCTGGAATAGTCATCCATAAACAGAATAAATAATTTTTCTCCACTATAGCTTTCTAATCCAATGGGTCCACATAGGTCAGTATGCAAAATTTCCAAGACATCTTCAGATTGATACTTTTTTCTTTTAAAACTAGTCTCTCCCATTTTGCCAATTTGATAATTTTTGCATAAACCAACATCTGGTTTCTTCAAACTAGGAATACTTCTTACTTTTCTAAATTTTCTTATCTTGGCCATATTATCAAAGTTTACATGACATAATCTGCTATGTCATAGCCAACTTTCTTCTATTTGAGCAATAAAACATGAACAATCACCAAGATCAAGATAAAATAGGTTACCTGTTGTTTGTTTTCTTGATCTGATCAAATTCCTTTTGTCATCCAACAATCTTGCCTTGCCATACATGAATTCTACCCTAAATCCAATGTTGATTAGTTATGCCACACTCAAAAAATTATGTTTTACTCCTTCAACCCAATAGGCATTGTCACATACAAGTTCTTTGGTTAATGAGATTCGACCTTTCCCTTTTATGCAACAAGGTTTATTGTTTCCAAACCTTACACTACCTCCGTCATAGTCTTCAAAGTGTTCAAACTTTGTTTTGTCTCTAGTCATATGATGTGAAAGTCCACTATCTATGATCCATTTGTTATTTTTACCGACATGAGAGATAAATGCTTGTTGGAAATTTGATTGAAAAATGAATACTCTCAAAGAGGGAGATTGTTACAAAGAAGAAAGATTGTTGATAAAGAATGTTTTTAATCATTGTTTTGTCATTGATGTCAAACCTGCTACCTATTGGAATGACAATTTCTTATAAGATCCAAGTACTATCACTTAGTTGATTGATGAAGATGATTTAATCAACAAGATGTAACAAGAGCACCTAAGGGAAAGGTTGAGTTATGGTTTTGTTATGAAGTGCAAGGATCAGTTAGAATAATGTTTAAATGATGTAATTATAACATACCTAAAGATACATAGGTTGGTCACACTTAGACACATTGGAGGAATAAGTTGCAACAAGGTTGACTGCAAAGCTTAACTAAGTTCAGTAGTGAGTGTCGAGCAAGCTAATTCAAGCCAAGCAAATTTTCAGTTAGTTCCAAGCAAATGAAAAATCTAGTGTGTGTCGAGTAATACATAAGGAGCTGAGCGTGTTTAGGTGTTGGGCATCAATAAAATGTAGTAGATGCTGAGTAACATAGTATGTGCTGAGCACCAAAATTTCAATAGTGCCGAGTTGCTACATTATTTGAAAAGTTAAAGATTCACCAAATTTGAGCCGACAAGTTTGCTACCTTGAATTTGTAAACCAGTTGGAGGATAAGGATGATGAGTTGGTGGCACATAATTCTATGTAAACTATTTTGAGTGAATTCAAGAGGATTCTTCATGATGTTTCTAGAAGGAACAAATTATGGGTTAGATTCAATGAATCTTAGCTAATTCATTCAAACTAAAATTAATGGAGGGAAGAATCAAGTAGGAAAAGAAATTCTAGACTTCTATTTGAGGAGTCACAACCCAAGAAGAAAAAGTTGCTGGTGTGCCAAATTGCGAAGTGGTTGAAGGGTGTCAAGGAGAAGACATCAAGAGGAGAAGGAAGAATAGAGCATAGAGACTCTACTTTGATAATTAGTTAGAAGGAAGATTGCACTAGTACATCAAGCATGATGAATCAAGGAGACAAAGCTTGAAAGGAGGGCAAGCTATCAAGAGCTGCAAAGATTGAAAGCCAGGCAATTTGTGATCTAAAATCTACAAGATAAGTTGTGAATTTTAATCAATTCAAAACCTCTTATTGTTACTCTAGCAATTGTATCAGTTAGGGTAAAATCTTATGGACTTAGGTTGGTTTAATAGCAATTTGTAAATCCTTTAATAGGGTGGAATTCCAAGTGAATGTTCTAAGGTCCTCTAACAAAGCCCACTTCTAACAGGTGGTTAAATCCTTTAACTAGGTCACATTTAATAGTGTGTTGTAGCCCTTAACAAGGCAGGCCTTTCATAGGGCATCACTTCAGAAGAGTGAAAATTGAGTAGCATGTTACTAATGGTTTTTCCCAAATTGGGTTTCTACGTAAATCATTGTGTTATATGTTGATCTTTTCATTTGTTATGCTTACATAATGATTTGTAGTAACTTGCTAAGTAGTAAAGTTTAGGCTTGGATGAATGAACAATTTTGAAGGCTCAATTTACTTGGTGAAAAAGTTTTATTTAGACATTTGGACCTTGTATAACTCATTCACCCCCCCTCTCAATTATTCTAAAGCATTTCTAACAATTGGTATCAGAGACATCTGCTGATTTAGTTTCAAGGTACTACAAGTAGGAAGATCAAGATGTGCAAAAGAGAAGTTCCCAAGATCAATAAAGATAACTTCATTGTATGGTAGAGTCTAATGAAATTGCATCTTGGATCAATAGGTGATTATGCAAAAACCTCAATTAGAGTAGAACATGTAGATCCTGTAGGACCCCTTTTTGTAGATAATTTGAACAAAAGGAAGGAGCACAATCAGGCAATGCTGGAGATTGCCTCTGCACTCAATTATGCTGAATTTGATGACATCAAAGGATGTGATACTATAGTCAAGATGTGGAAATCCCTATTAGACATCTATAGAGGAGATCAAAATGTTCAAAGGGCAAAGAGAGAAAGCCTTAGAGGAAAGTTTGATGACACAAAAATTGAAGAAGGTGAGAATGCTACACAATATGTATCTAGAATGAAAGAAGTGGTAGTGAAATAAGAAGTTTAGGTGGTCATTTGGAAGATGATACTATCAATAGAAAATACTTAAGAACTTTTCTCCCCATCTATGCTATTAGAATTTTAGCCATCCAAGAGCTAAGGTGTGTACCAAGAAACACACTAACCTTTGAAGGAATAGTGGGAAGACTCAGTGCTTTTGAATTGTCCAATTATGATAACTACAGACTTGATAATCTTGAATTTTCCTTCAAGGCCAAGCTATCATTGAAAGATGTTGAGGAGGTGAAATCAAAGAAGAAGAGTAGAAAAGGAAAACATGCATCCAATGACAATAGCATAGATGCGGAAGATGTGGAACATTTGGAAGCACTACTGGCTATAAGATTTCATAGAGGTAAAGGTAAATTCAAAGGTAAGCTCCCTATCATTATTTCAATTGCAATGAAGTAGGACATATTGCTACAAGGTGTACATAGAAGAATAACTTCAAAGAAGGAAACAAGTACAATAACAAAAGACAGGATGATAGCAGATATTACAAGGACAAAGGAAAAATATAATACATAGTTGAAGAAGATTCTGATGAGAATGATGATGAAGTAGTCTATGTGGCCATGAAGGATGAATTAGATGAAGATGAAGTAAGAAAACTAGTAACTTGTGTGAACAATTATGACAAATGGATCATAGATAGTGGATGCTCACATCACATGACAAGAGACAAAATTAAGTTTATTACCTTTACCCAGTACGATGGAAATAGTGTTAGATTTGGAAATGATGCTCCATACCAAATCAAAGGAAAAAGTTCTATTAAACTTATAGAGAAAATTTCATATGATAATGCATACTATGTAGAAATATTGAACTACAATTTGTTAAGTGTATCATAGTTAGGTAATGTAGGTTGCAAAGTAGAATTTGGAAACAAAACTACCAAAATCTATGACATTGATGGAAATTTGATAGGAAAAGGTGAACAAACTAGGAGTAATCTATTTTACCTAGATATGGAAGATGCAACATGTCTTGTTGTTAGAATTGATGATGCATGGTTATGGCATAAAAGGCTATGTCATATTAATTTTGATAATCTGATTAGCATCAGAAAAAAGAAGAAAGTCAGAGGTTTGTCTAAGCTGAAGAAGCCTGAAAATATAATGTGCAAACAATGTCAACTAGGGAAGATGACCAAGTCAAGCTTCAAAAGAAAAACCTACACTTCCAAAGAAGTACTACAACTAGTTCATACTAACTTATGTGGCCCAATAGAAGTGCAAAGCTACCTAGGAGATAGATACTTAATGCTATTTGTAGATGACTATTCCAAGATGATGTTTGCAATGTTCTTTGAAGCAAAAATTTGAGCGCAAGTTGAGAAGGAAATAGGTAAAAATCTAAAGTACCTAAGATCAGATAGAGGAGGAGAGTTTACATCAAAAGAGTTTGAGATATTCTGCAATGACAAAGGTATCAAAAGACAAACATCAGCACCAATAACTCCCCCACAAAATGGTATTCTAGAAAGAAGGAATAGATTAGTAATAGACTATGAGAAAACATTAATTATGGAGAAAAATGTTTCTCTGAAGTATTGGAGAGAAGCTATAAGTACTATTGTTTACACTCTGAATTGAGTACAGGTCAAGAAAAGAACAAATGCAACACCTTTTGAATTATGGTATGGTCACTCACCTAATGTAAAACATTTCAAAGTGTTTGTCTGTAAGTGTTATATTCTAAAAGATACTAGAAATGGCAAGTTTGATGCAAAGAGTGATGAAGGCATATTTGTTAGATACTCCACTAGAAGTAAGGCATATAAGTGTTTGAATGCTAACACTAACAAGAATGTGGAAAGTGCAAATGTAAATTTTGATGAGCATGTAGAAGTCCAAACTGATGAATCCAAGCAACCAGAAGATTATAGATCCTTTGTATACTTCTATGAAGGAATATGAACTAAAGATGATGTTGCCAATCAAGTTGGGAATTAGAAACAAATTTCAATATTAGCCAAGTCACAACTAATGAATGTCGAGTTGCATTCAGAAGCCGAATTGTAGATTTATGAAAATGCACATTATGATTTTGAAAATAGTACAAATGAAAGAGATGATGAGATACCAGAAGGAGAAGAGAAAAATGACTCTAAAGCTAAAGGACCAAACATGGAAAGATGGATAGAACCAAGACTAGCCAAGTATGTGAGAAGACATTACCCTGTAAAACAAATCATTGGTGACAAGGATGCAAGACCAATGACAAGAAATGGATTAAGGAATGAATCATGTCTACTGAGCAAGATTGAGCCCAAAATAGTGAAAGATGCATTACAAGATGATAATTGGTATAAAGTTATGGAAGAGGAGATAGATCAAATTAAGAAAAATAAAACCTAGACCCTAGTTCCTAGACTAGCTGATAAAAATGTAATTGGTACCAAATGGTTCTTTAGGAACAAACTTGATGAGAATGGTGAGATAACAAGAAACAAAGCTAGACTAGTCTACAAAGGCTATGCATGAGAAGAAGGACTAGACTATGGGGAAATATTTTCCCCTATTGCAATAATGGAAGGAGTAAGAACACTGCTTGCATATGCTACTTACAAAGGTTTCAAAGTCTATCAGATGGATGTAAAGTCTACTTTTATGAATGGTATACTAGAAGAGGAAGTCTACATAGAACAACTAGAGGAATTTTTTGATGAAAACAATAAGGATATGGTTTGCAAATTGCATAAAGCACTCTATGGTTTGAAGCAAGCACCTAGAGCATGGTATGAGAGATTGCATAAATACCTTGTGAAGATAGGATTTGAGAGAACATATGACAATAAAAACTTTTATATCAAGGTAGAAAAAGGTAAAGACATTCTGATATCTATAATCTTTGTTGATGATATAATATTTGGAGGAAAACATGTTCTATGCAAATATTTTTCTGATCAAATAAAACATGATTTTGAGATGTCAATGTTTGGAGAAATCAAAATTTTTGTTGGATTGCAAGTACATCAATTGAAGCATGGAATATTTGTAACCCAATCAAAATACATCAAGGAGATACTCAAGACATTTGGATTAGAAGATTCAAAACTAGTCAGCACACCAATGGTAATAGGACATAAGTTATCAAAGAATAATGATTCAGCTGAAGTAAATCAGACAATGTATAGATTAATGATTGGAAAGTTGTAGTATGTTGTACATAGTAGACTAGACATTGCATTAGCTATTGGAATAGTGGCAAGATTTTTTGCAAATCCAAGAGAAAATTATCTAATGGCAGTAAAGAGAATACTAAGGTACCGAAAAGGAATTGATGACTTTGGTTTATACTATAAAAGAAGTCAAAAGTTTGAGTTGAGAGCTTACACTAATGCAGATTGGGGAGGTAATATTGATGACATAAAAAGCACCAGTGGAGGAGTACTTTTCTTAGGTAAAAGATTGATTACTTTGACCAACAAAAAGCAAAGTTGTACCTCATAGTCAACAACAGAAGCTGAATATGTTGTAGTTGTTCTCAACTACACTAATATTGTATGGATAAAACATATGTTGCAAGGTATGAAGGAAGAGGTAAATGAACCTGTGATACATTATTGTGATAATACAAGTGCCATCAACATATCAAAGAATCCTATGATGCATGCCAAAATAAAGCATATTACAATCCAGTATCACTATGTAAGGGAATCGGTGGAAGACAACTAAGGATGGAATATGTTAGTTCAAAGGAATAGATTGCTAACATTTTTACAAAAGCACTTAATAAAGATGCTTTTGAGTATCTTAGAGGTAAGTTAGGGGCGACACCCCTAGCCAAGGCTACTTGAGATAAAGCAAGACTACCCCACATCAAATGAGTTGATTTTTGGCTATTACAAATTGATGTAGAGGATATTTACTTTAGGATCATGCCTGAAGTAATCAAAGTGTTGAAGTTTTAAATTAGTCACAAGCAAGGTGACAGAGGGAGAAATTGGAGTACCTAAAAATGCTACACTTGCATACTAAGATGTTGAAACAGTATGTCTTTGGCATTGTTGTCAAAGAGGGAGAAGAATGAAGAAACTGATCAACAGTTGAGGGAGAAGAATGAAGAAACTAATTAAAAACATTTGATTAAAAACATTCAATTGGGTAGAGGGAGAAATAATCAGGAGCAACACAAGAACAAAGTAAAAAATGGTAAGCCATAGAAAAGAGGGAGAAAAAAGATGATCAAAAAGAAATAACAAAAAGAAGAAGAATATATATATATGAAAAAGGAAATGGAAGCTCAGAGGGAGAAATTAGTATAGAGGGAGAAATCAGTAAAGACAAATTAGAGGTAGATAGTTTATCAGCAAAAGAATTCAGAGGGAGTCATAAGCTAGTTTATGTTGCTGATAGAATGAATAGTTTTGAATATAGTTTTCTTTTTGGCATTTGGTTTATTGTTTTAACCTAGTTAGCATTTTGTTAACTTGGTTGATCAGTTTGGCTTTCCATCAATGCCAAAGAGGGAGATTGTTGGAAATCTGATTGAAAAATGAATATTGTCAAGAGGGAGATTGTTAGAAAGAAGGAAGATTGTTGATAAAGAATATTTTCAATCATTGTTTTGTCATTGATATCAAACTTTCTACCTGCTGGAATGAAAATTGCTTATAAGATCCAAGTACTATCACTTAGTTGATTGATGAAGAGGATTTAATCAACAAGATGTAACAAGAGCACCTAAGGGAAAAGTTTGAGTTATATGTTTGTAATGAAGTGCAAGGACTAGTTAAGACAATGGTTAAATGTGTTGATAACATACCTGAAGATACAGAGGTTGGTCACACTTAGACACATTGGAGGAATAAGTTGCAACAAGGTTGATTGCAAAGCTTAACTAAGTCCATTAGTGAGTGTCGAGCAAGCTAGTTAAAGCTGAGAAAATTTTTAGTTAGTGTCAGGCAAATAAAAAATCTAGTGTGTTGAGTAATATAGAAGGAGCCGAGCATGTTCAGGTGTCGAGCAAAGTAACAGGTGTCAAGCATCAAAAAAACTTAGTAGATGCCAAGTGAATCCATAGTAGGTGTCAAGCATCAGTAAAACGTAATAGATGCCGAGTAACACAGTATGTGTCGAGCACCAAAATTTCAATAGTGTTGAGTTTCTACATTATTTGAAAAGTCAAAGATTTGCCAAATCTAAGCCGACAAGTTTGATACCTTGAATTTTGTAAACTAGTTGGAGGATAAGGGTGATGAGCTGGTGGCACAGAATTTGATGTAAATTATTTTGAGTGAATTCAAGAGGATTCTTCATGATAGAAGGAACAAAATATGGATTAGATTCAATGAATCCTACCTAATCCATTCAAACTAAAACTAAAGGAGGGAAGAATCGAGTGGGAATAGCAATTCCAAACTTCTATTTAAGGAGTCACATACCATGAAGAAAGAGTTGTTGGTGTGCCAAATTGTGAAGTGGTTTAAGGGTGTCAAGGACAAGACATCAGAAGGATAAGGAAGAACAAAGCACATAGACTCTATTTCGATAAGTGGTCAGAAGGAAAATTGCACTAGTACATCGAGCATGAAGACTCAAGGAGACAAAGCTTGAAAGGAGGGCAAGCTATCAAGAGCTGCATAGATTGAAAGGTAGGGAAATTGTGAAGAGCTAAATTGTTATCTAAAATCTACAAGATAAGTTGTGAATTGTAATCAAGTCAAAACCCCTTGTTGTTACTTTCTAACAATTGTATCAATTAGGGTAAAATCCAATGGACTTAGGTTGGTTTAACAACCATTTGTAAATCCTTTAACAGGGTGGCATTCCAAGTGAATGTTCTAAAGTCCTCTAATCAAGCCCACTTCTAACAAGGTGCTTAAATCCTTTAACCAGGTCACATTTAATAGTGTGTTGTAGCCCTTAACAGGGTAGGCCTTTCAAAGGGCATCACTTTAGAAGAGTGAAAATTGAGTAGCATGTTATTGGTGGTTTTTCCCAAATTGGGTTTCCACATAAATCACTGTGTTATGTGTTAATCTTTTCATGTGTTATACTTGTATGCACCCAAAAATGGTCACCTAGACTATGGGCCCCCATTATTCAATTTATCAATTTATCAAATTTTTTGAATCAATGGTTTGTAATATTTTATTAAATCAATTCAAATCAATTTCCTTGATCAAATTCGATTTATTTCATTTCTAAGATTGATCATCTTATTCCAAGTCTTATTTAATTAAAAGAAAATCTTCTCTTTTAATTAAATAAAATAAAATCCCCATTTAATTAAAAGAAAACCTCTCTTTTAATTAAACAGTTCATCCACATTTAATTAATTAAGAGAAAAACCTCTCTTTTAATTTAATTAAATATCTTCTATTTAATTAAAAAGAACTTGCTTCCTTTTAATTAAATAAAAATCCCACTTAAATATCTCTTTTGATGAAAAAAGGAAATAAAATAAATTCTTTTTATTTAATTTCTCTACACTTAAAAATGTGATCTAAGTGGGATTTATCTTTCCACTTTCTCCTCAACCACTCCTCTTTTCTAATTGGTGGAATCTTGTCTCACATGGATCACCACTTTCTTCTCAACCACTCCTCTTTTCTCATTGGTGGAATTTTGTCTCACATGGATCAAGCTCTATTATCCCATATTGGTTGTGAGAAGCCTCTCACCTCCATAATTTCCTTTATAAGGGAGAGCCCTCTCCTCATTTTAGACACCCATGATTATGCTATCGTTATGCTGCAGGTTTGAAGACCAATATTTGAAGGAGTTTGAATACAAAAGCTTTTTGTGGAGAACTTCTATTTTCTTGTCTTTTTCTCTCTTGCACCCATCATGGGCTTTTAGCTTAGATCTTGCATTTATAGATTAGATTTTTCTTTCATAGATTAGATCTTATTTTCATGCATATTTGAAGATCATGGAGACTAGCATTCTTGCTTTTCCTCTTTGAATCTCTCATTTCATGGTGTACTTGCATGGGCACAAAAATAGGTCAAACTAAATATCACACTTCTAAATGCGATTCTTCTAAATATCATACAGATTCTTCATCCTCCAAGTCTTATCATGATTCTTCTAAATATCATTCAAATTCCTTATCTTTCAAGTCTTATCATGATATTTCTAAATATCCTTCATATTCTTCATCTTCTAAGTCTTACGATAATTCTTCTAAATATCATTCACATACTTCATCTTCTAAATCTTACCATGACTCTTCTAGATATCATCCATCTAGGTCTTCACCTACCTCTTTTTCACGATATCATTCTTCTTCTACTTCTACCAAGAGTCTTATTCCTCTTATTAAGACATATGATAATGAACAACATGAAAAGTCTTGTGATATGCCTATCTATAATTCTTCTAGTGACAATGATTATGATGGTGATGATTATTACATTCCAACAGTTCCTAAAAGTCCTCCTAGTCCTATGCTTGTGCTTAAAGGGGATGAGTCACGAAAAGATATTGATGGTAATTCACATGAATCAAATCTTGAAAACAACATTGATAAATTTTGTGAACAATACCTAAATGATAAATCTGCATTTTTTGACGAAGAGAAAGCATTTTTTTGTGCTGAAATACAACATCAATGGGATAAGAGTTCCTCTTCTAAGAACCCTCATGCTGAAAATAAAGATTACACTCTTGAGCAAGATCATGTTAATGTTGAACCTTTGTCTTCTGATGCTCCCCTTCCATCTTCTACTTCCTCCACTGTCCATACATTCCCTAAAGATTTTGAGACTCTCAAATCTTCTACCAATCATTCATCCAACAAAGATCCTAATGCTTTTCATGCAGTTCCCTATAGTTATCCTCAAGGGCTACCTCTTAAAGAAACTCAAGCTAACCTTCACTTGGCTACAACTACCTTTGACAATGCTAAACCTAAAGAGCCTAAGCCTTCATGCACTATAATGCCTACTTCAGCTAGTCCTTCATCATCTATTCCAAAGTCTTCCATACAATTCCAACATGCTTCCTTCTCCTTAGGAGTGGCTTCATGTCAAGAGGACTCTAAAAATGATAAAGAAAAGAATATAAAGAAAGATCAAGTTCAAGAACCTTCCATGTCATCCAATTATTTTCACAATGTCTCTGGTCCATTTCATGGTTCTTTTGATCCCTTACACCCTTCCTCATTCATTCCATCATGTCTTAAGTCTTCTCCTAAGCAAGATCAAGATACTACTTACACTACTAAGCTTATTGACAATCAAAATGACCTTAATATAGTTGTGCCTTCCAAAGATGATACTTCCATTAAGGTTATTAAAAATGATGTTATTACTTCCAATGTTGAGCCTATTGAAAATCAAGAGAACAATCCTATGCTTATGTTATCCAAAGATCCTTGTCAAGATCAAAGTCTTCCATCTTCTTGTTCTACTACTCCATGTTCCCTTCCATTTTCTACTCTTCCTAAGTCTTCTCAAGCTATAAGTTCTCCTATCAACGAAGTTGCTCCTATTAAAGATGTTTATGTTCCTATTGAAAATCTTGATGCTCACTCTACAGATGCTGATGTCCTTGATTGTGATATAGATGTTGATGAACTTATTGATTACCCTTTTGCATCTTCTACATCCATCCTTGGACCTCCCCCACCAATACTAAATCCTTCACATTTTCCTTCCATCTTGGGTCCTTATGTCCCTTCACTTTCCCCTCCCAATTCTCCTAGTTCTTGATCCATTTTGGGTCCTTATGTCCCTCCCTTTCCTATCTTTCCTCAAGATCAACATAGATGCATATCCTTGAATCCTTTTCATCCACCTACTCACCTAAACCAGTCATATCATCCTTCTTCTTCCACAAGTCCCAAGTCTTTTGGAAGTAACTTGAATGTTCAATACAAGAAAAAGAAGCAATTCAGGAATCCATATAAAAAAGAAGACCACCATGTCTCTTCTAATTGACATGGGGGCATTAAGTCAAAAGAGATATCTAAGAAAAAAATTACAAGACAAGTATGGGTTCCAAAATCCATCATTGAAGATATTATCTCTAAATCATCAAAAAGAAATGAAAAGAAGCCTAAGGCTATATGGATTCCAAAATCTCTCTTGAGAGAGTCTAATGTTGAACAACAATTAAATTTGACATTCAAGCTTCCAAAGAATTTCGCTTCATCTTCTTCCAAAAGCATTCTTCCATTCCATGTGCCTAAACTACAACCTTTTCTATCCACTCACCATATTCCTTCACATATTCCTTCATTCACATTTTCTCCATCCTTTTGCCACCCTTCAAGGTGTGTGTTAATGTTGATCTTGCCTTCATTTTTATCTTCCAATCTCACTTGCTTTGCATAAAGCCATATCCTCCATTTTTTTGTCTTCCATCTTCCTTTCCCTATCGGCATCTTTGAGCATATCATTTCAACTCCTTTGCATGTCATGGTTTAAAATTTCAAGGAGCATTATCTATAAAGCTTGACTTCTTCCAAAAAAAAAAAAAATTGAAAAAGATTGAAAAAAAAAAGAAAGAAAAAAAATGAAAAATTTGAAAATGTGCCTTGGTGAAAACCTGGTAATCAGGCACCTTGGTAGCAAAAGTAAAGAGAAATAAATTCATCCTATGGTGAAAACCACTCCCTTGTGGTGCCTTAGATAAGTACCATGATGAAAACCTAACAAATAGGCATTATGCGTAGTTCTTCTACATCTTTCATTCATTTCATCTTCTCTCTTTGATCTTGACAATGTTAACCTATAGAAAATCATTTGGCTATCTTGTGAGATATCTTATGATGATCTTGTTTTCATTCCTTTCATGTTTAGCCTTCATATCTATTTTCCTCCATTCATTCTAGTCTTTTGCTACCCTTTTCCCATTTACCCCTTTGGTCTTGATCTAATAAAAAAGATTAAAATATGATGCTATAAAGTCTCTTGACATGTCTACTTCTTTGGATTGCATCTTTCCCACTTTTACATTATGCTTTCATGAATTATCATATGCTGCCCTTTCATTTCTTGTCCAAATGTGCTTTGCATGACAGCTTGGGTACTCTTGAGGATTCGGTCCTTGAAGATCACTTTCACTTGCTTCATACACTCCTTACTTATCCATCATATCCACTAGCTTGTTGTTCCATCATGTCCTCTACCTTGCTAGACATTGGGACTGCATGATGTGATCTTGCTTAAGAGTTTAATGTCCATTCTGTCTAGGGGTATCTTTGTACATATTTATTGATCCTGAAAAAAATCCAAAAAAATTGATATATTTCAAAAATCCAAAAAAATGGTATATTGTAAAAAATTCTAAAAATTGAAAAATGTCCTGAAAAAATGATCATCTTAGTGACAACCTAGCAAAAGGCACTTTGATGTATCTTCAAAAAAATTATATATTCCAAAAATACAAAAAAAAATAAAAAAATTCAAAAAAAAAAAAAAAAAATAGAAAAAGTGCCTTGGTGAAAACCTGGAAACAGGCGCCTTGGTAGCAAAAAAAAAAAAAAAAAAACCAAAAAAAGAAAAAGAAAAAAATCCAAGTGGTGAAAACCTGAAAACGGGCGCTACTTGAGGCCTTTGCACCCCTGTTTCTTAGCACATGTCCTCGACACTTAGCCTTTCTCCACCATGCCTTGTCCTTGTTACCTTGGTTTGGAATTGGTCTTTGTCTAGGGGGCATAACTATGTTAGCTTTGGTTTCTTAGATGTGTGAGTCTTTAGGACACCTCGCAAATGGTGTTTTTCAACACCCATTGACATCGAGTGTTTTTCAACACTTATTGGTTTGGTCTTACCCAGTATCATCATGTGATCTTACCTTCCTACAAGCATTTGATCCTTGTCCTCAGAACTCAGTATCAGTTAACACACTTAAATTTTTAAACGCAACACTTAATGCTTGACTTATGTCATGATTTTTTTTCTCTGTGTACTAACTGTTATTGATTTTTGTTGAGTGTCTTTGTCTGATAAGTCTCTCCATGATGCATTGCTAGAAGACTTGGGGCATGGGACATGTTTTTATTTGTTTTTTGCTTGTGCGTGTGGTCTTGAAACTCTAGAGTGTCTCTTGTTGTCCCCTTGAAACACTTAGGAGATTTGAGGTATCATCCTTGATTGTTTTTGCACAACCATTCTTATGGTCATCTTGGCATCTATGCCTTGATGCGAGCATGGTTTTGCTACATTAAATTGGGTAAGCTAATATCGAAGTCATCTTGATCTTTATGTCTTTGATGCTTATGTTAGAATCTTTCCACATTCCAATCCGATATTAATTACATTCATATCTTCATAGTTGCGCTTGTGACTAGTGACGATTGTGTGATTTTTCGATGTCCGTTAATAATTCCAAATGATGAAAATAAGTTCTTTTACATTCTCTAATGAATGATGAACACAAAATCCTATGTTACAGTTGCTCTTTTGCAAGTACACCATTACATTTCATGTAGCTTGCATTATTAGACTTCATGTTATTTTGCATTTTTAGGCTGCATTATGAGTTTGAGAGGGTTCTCCTTTCATCTTTATTGTGGACATTTAATCAATTGTGATCACATTTTGATCTTCATTTCCTTATTTTCTTTCGTGATCTCAATCGAAATTTCTATCTTAAACAATTGATTGATTTTTGGAGCATTTTCTTTTCTTATTTCTATTTCTTTCCATAACTTTCAAACTTCTATCTTCCATTTTCTTTTTCCGCACTTCTTTTCTTCTAAATCACCTTTGGGGCATAATATTT
The DNA here is from genome assembly GCA_028749045.1 of Cupressus sempervirens. Taxonomy (NCBI): domain Eukaryota; kingdom Viridiplantae; phylum Streptophyta; class Pinopsida; order Cupressales; family Cupressaceae; genus Cupressus; species Cupressus sempervirens. The sequence goes on from CM053792.1 coordinate 202,989,654, forward strand.
CATGTTTGATGATCTACCTTGGTTCTATGATTCTTATGTCTTTCATCTTACATCAAGAACCTTATCTTTTGTTCGATTTGATCAAATTTATCAGTTTGTTGTTTCTCCTCTATCTCATTTCGATTTCAATCACGAGGGGGCAGTAATTATCAATTTCAATCCTTGATTCAGTTTTGTCAATTTTATACTTGACTTTTTCAAGTTAAAATTTATTTGTCTTCTTTGTCCTGATGTGTTCCCGAGTCGACCACACATCTGGGTTGTTTTGTGATCCCAAATTGACCTCACACTTCAATTTCTTTCTTTGACTACATGTGTTCCCAAATCGATCACACATTAGTCAAAGAGGGGCAAATGTATGCACCCAAAAATGGTCGCCTAGACTATGGGCCCCCATTATTCAATTTATCAATTTATCAAATTTTCTGAATCAATAGTTTGTAATATATTCAAATCAATTTCCTTGATCAAATTCGATTTATTTCATTTCTAAGATTGATCATTTTATTCCAAGTCTTATTTAATTAAAAGAAAATCTTCTCTTTTAATTAAATAAAATAAAATCCCCATTTAATTAAAAGAAAACCTCTCTTTTAATTAAACAGTTCATCCACATTTAATTAATTAAGAGAAAAACCTCTCTTTTAATTTAATTAAATATCTTCTATTTAATTAAAAAGAACTTGCTCCCTTTTAATTAAATAAAAATCCCACTTAAATATCTCTTTTGATGAAAAAAAGGAAATAAAATAAATTCTTTTTATTTAATTTCTTTACACTTAAAAATGTGATCTAAGTGGGATTTATCTTTCCACTTTCTTCTCAACCACTCCTCTTTTCTCATTGGTGAAATTTTGTCTCACATGGATCAAGCTCTATTATCCCATATTGGTTGTGAGAAGCCTCTCACCTCCATAATTTCCTTTATAAGGGAGAGCCCTCTCCTCATGTTAGAGACCCATGATTATGCTATCGTTATGCTGCAGGTTTGAAGACCAATTTTTGAAGGAGTTTGAATACAAAAGCTTTTTGTGGAGAACTTCTATTTTCTTGTCTTTTTCTCTCTTGCACCCATCATGGTCTTTTAGCTTAAATCTTGCATTTACAGATTAGATTTTTCTTTCATAGATTAGATCTTATTTTCATGCATATTTGAAGATCATGGAGACTAGCATTCTTGCTTTTCCTCTTTGAATCTCTCATCTCATGGTGTACTTGCATGGGCACAAAAATAGGTCAAACTGAGGGCCTCCATTGCAAACCCTTGCACTCTATGAGTAGAGAGCTATGGATCGATTTGTGAGGGCTCATTCTTGAGTTTTCTTACATGTAATGATTCATAGAAGTGTGACAACATTTTAGCACACATTCTACTCTTTCTACTTTCTACTTTCTACATTTGTGCATAAGTAATTCCACTTTCTACTCTTCCTAAGTCTTCTCAAGCTTTAAGTAATCCTATCAAAGAAGTTGCTCCTATTAAAGATGTTTATGTTCCTATTGAAAATCCTGATGATCACTCTAAAGATGCTGATGTCCTTGATTGTGATATAGATGTTGATGAACTTATTGATTACCCTTTTGCATCTTCTACATCCATCCTTGGACCTCCCCCACCAATACTAAATCCTTCACATTTTCCTTCCATCTTGGGTCCTTATGTCCCTTCACTTTCTCCTCCCAATTCTCCTAATTCTTCATCCATTTTGGGTCCTTACATCCCTCCCTCTCCTATCTTTCCTCAAGATCAACATAGATGCATATCCTTGAATCCTTTTCATCCACCCACTAACCTAAACCAGTCATATCATCCTTCTTCCACAAGTCCCAAGTCTTTTGGAAGTAACTTGAATGTTCAATACAAGAAAAAGAAGCAATTCAAGAATCCATATAAAAAAGAAGACCATGTCTCTTCTAATCGACATGGGGGCATGAAGTCAAAAGAGATATCTAAGAAAAAAATTACAAGACAAGTATGGGTTCCAAAATCCATCATTGAAGATATTATCTCTAAATCATCAAAAAGAAATGAAAAGAAGCCTAAGGCTATATGGATTCCAAAATCTCTCTTGAGAGAGTCTAATGTTGAACAACAATTAAAGTTGACATTCAAGCTTCCAAAGAATTTCGCTTCATCTTCTTCCAAAAGCATTCTTCCATTCCATGTGCCTAAACTGCAACCTTTTCTATCCACTCACCATATTCCTTCACATATTACTTCATTCACATTTTCTCCATCCTTTCGCCACCCTTCAAGGTGTGTGTTAACGTTGATTTTGCCTTCATTTCCATTTTTCAATCTCACTCACTTCGCATAAAGCCATATCCTCCATTTTTGTCTCCCATCTTTCTTTCCCTATTAGCGTCTTTGAGCATATCATTTGAATTCCTTTGTATATCATGGTTTAAACATTCAAAGAGCATTATCTCAAAAGCTTGACTTCTTCCAAAAAAAAAAAAAAAAAATTTGAAAAAAATTTGAAAAAAAAAAAAAGAAAAAAAGAAAAAATTTGAAAATGTGCCTTGGTGAAAACCTGGTAATCAGGCACCTTGGTAGCAAAAGTAAAGAGAAATAAATTCATCCTATGGTGAAAACCACTCCCTTGTGGTGCCTTGGATAAGTACCATGATGAAAACCTAACAAATAGGCATCATGCGTAGTTCTTCTACATCTTTCATGAATTTCGTCTTCTCCCTTTGATCTTGACAATGTTGACCCATGCACAAAAATTTGGCTATCTTGTGAGCTATCTTATGATGATCTTGTTTTCATTCCTTTCATGTTTAGCCTTCGTATCTATTTTCCTCCATTCATTCTAGTCTTTTGCTACCCTTTTCCCATTTACCCCTTTGGTCTTGATCTAATAAAATAGAGTAAAATATGATGCTATAAAGTCTCTTGACATGTCTACTTCTTTGGATTGCATCTTTCTCACTTTTCAATTATGCTTTCTTGAATTATCCTATACTGGCCTTTCATTTCTTGTCCAAATGTTCTTTACATGACAAATTTTCCCTAGCTTGGGTACTCTTGAGGAGTCAGTCCTTGAAGATCACTTTCACTTGCTTCATACACTCCTTCCTTATCCATCATATTTATCAGCTTGTTACTCCATCATGTCCTCTACCTTGCTAAACATTGGGATTGCACGATGTGATCATGCTTGAGAGTTTGGTTCTTGTTTTTGTTTGGGGGCATTGTATATTATTTGTACATATTTATTGATCGTGAGAAAATACAAAAAAATGATATATTTTTTAAAAAATTCAAAAAAATTGATATATTTAAAAAAATCCAAAAAAATCGATATATTTAAAAAAAAATCCAAAAAAATGATATATTGTAAAAATTCTAAAAATTGAAAAATGTCCTGAAAAAATGATCATCTTAGTGACAACCTAGCAAAAGGCACTTTGATGTATCTTCAAAAAAATTATATATTCCAAAAATACAAAAAAAAAAATTCAAAAATTCAAAAAAAATAGAAAAAGTGCCTTGGTGAAAACCTGGAAACAGGCGCCTTGGTAGCAAAAAAAAAAAAAAAAAACCAAAAAAAAAAAAAAAAAAAAAAAAAAAAATCCAAGTGGTGAAAACTTGGAAACGGGCACTACTTGAGGCCTTTGCACCCCTATTTCTTGGCACATGTCCTCGACACTTAGCCTTTCTCCACCATGCCTTGTCCTTGTTACCTTGGTTTGGAATTGGTCTTTGTCTAGGGGGCATAACTATGTTAGCTTTGGTTTCTTAGATGTGTGAGTCTTTAGGACACCTCGCAAATGGTGTTTTTCAACACCCATTGACATCGAGTGTTTTTCAACACTTATTGGTTTGGTCTTACCCAGTATCATCATGTGATCTTACCTTCCTACAAGCATTTGATCCTTGTCCTCAGAACTCAGTATCAGTTAACACACTTAAATTTTTAAACACAACACTTAATGCTTGACTTATGTCATGATTTTTTTTCTCTGTGTACTAACTGTTATTGATTTTTGTTGAGTGTCTTTGTCTGATAAGTCTCTCCATGATGCATTGCTAGAAGACTTGGGGCATGGGACATGTTTTTATTTGTTGTTTTCTTGTGCGTGTGCTCTTGAAACTCTAGAGTGTCTCTTGTTGTCCCCTTGAAACACTTAGGAGATTTGAGGTATCATCCTTGATTGTTTTTGCACAACCATTCTTATGGTCATCTTGGCATCTATGCCTTGATGCGAGCATGGTTTTGCTACATTAAATTGGGTAAGCTAATATCGAAGTCATCTTGATCTTTATGTCTTTGATGCTTATGTTAGAATCTTTCCACATTCCAATCCGATATTAATTACATTCATATCTTCATAGTTGCGCTTGTGACTAGTGACGATTGTGTGATTTTTCGATGTCCGTTAATAATTGCCCAATGATGAAAATAAGTTCTTTTACATTCTCTAATGAATGATGAACACAAAATCCTATGTTACAATTGCTCTTTTGCAAGTACACCATTGCATTTCATGTAGCTTGCATTATTAGACTTCATGTTAGTTTGCATTTTTAGGCTGCATTATGAGTTTGAGAGGGTTCTCCTTTCATCTTTATTGTGGACATTTAATCAATTGTGGTCACATTTTGATCTTCATTTCCTTATTTTCTTTCGTGATCTCAATCAAAATTTCTATCTTAAACAGTTGATTGATTTTTGGAGCATTTTCTTTTCTTATTTCTATTTCTTTCCATATCTTTCAAACTTCTATCTTCCATTTTCTTTTTCCCCACTTCTTTTCTTCTAAATCACCTTTGGGGCATAATATTTCATGCTTGATGATCTACCTTGGTTCTATGATTCTTATATCTTTCATCTTACATCAAGAACCTTATCTTTTGTTCGATTTGATCAAATTTATCAATTTGTTGTTTCTCCTCTATCTCATTTCGATTTCGATCACGAGGGGGCAGTAATTATCAATTTCAATCCTTGATTCAGTTTTATCAATTTTATCCTCGACTTTTTCAAGTTAAAATTTATTTGTATTCTTTGTCCTGATGTGTTCCCGAGTCAACCACACATCTGGGTTGTTTTGTGATCCCAAATTGACCTCACACTTCAATTTCTTTCTTTGACTACATGTGTTCCCGAATCGATCACACATTAGTCAAAGAGGGGCAAATGTATGCACCCAAAAATGGTCGCCTAGACTATGGGCCCCCATTATTCAATTTATCAATTTATCAAATTTTCTGAATCAATGGTTTGTAATATCTTATTAAATCAATTCAAATCAATTTCCTTGATCAAATTCGATTTATTTCATTTCTAAGATTGATCATCTTATTCCAAGTCTTATTTAATTAAAAGAAAATCTTCTCTTTTAATAAAATAAAATAAAATCCCCGTTTAATTAAAAGAAAACCTCTCTTTTAATTAAACAGTTCATCCACATTTAATTAATTAAGAGAAAAACCTCTCTTTTAATTTAATTAAATATCTTCTATTTAATTAAAAAGAACTTGCTTCCTTTTAATTAAATAAAAATCCCACTTAAATATCTCTTTTGATGAAAAAAGGAAATAAAATAAATTCTTTTTATTTAATTTCTCTACACTTAAAAATGTGATCTAAGTGGGATTTATCTTTCCACTTTCTCCTCAACCACTCCTCTTTTCTAATTGGTGGAATCTTGTCTCACATGGATCACCACTTTCTTCTCAACCACTCCTCTTTTCTCATTGGTGGAATTTTGTCTCACATGGATCAAGCTCTATTATCCCATATTGGTTGTGAGAAGCCTCTCACCTCCATAATTTCCTTTATAAGGGAGATCCCTCTCCTCATTTTAGACACCCATGATTATGCTATCGTTATGCTGCAGGTTTGAAGACCAATATTTGAAGGAGTTTGAATACAAAAGCTTTTTGTGGAGAACTTCTATTTTCTTGTCTTTTTCTCTCTTGCACCCATCATGGGCTTTTAGCTTAAATCTTGCATTTATAGATTAGATTTTTCTTTCATAGATTAGATCTTATTTTCATGCATATTTGAAGATCATGGAGACTAGCATTCTTGCTTTTCCTCTTTGAATCTCTCATCTCATGGTGTACTTGCATGGGCACAAAAATAGGTCAAACTGAGGGCCTCCATTGCAAACCCTTGCACTCTATGAGTAGAGAGCTATGGATCTATTTGTGAGGGCTCATTCTTGAGTTTTCTTACATGTAATGATTCATAGAAGTGTGACAACATTTTAGCACACAATACTTACATAATGATTTGTAGTAACTTGCTAAATAGGAAAGTTTAGGCTTGGATGAATGAACAATTTTGAAGGCCCACTTTACTTGGTGCAAAAGTTTTAATTGGACATTTGGACCTTGAATAATTGATTCACCCCCCCCTCTTAGTTATTCTAAAGCATTTCTAATAGTGCCATCTTATCTTCTTCTTCATCAAATTCATCTTTCACAACAATGTATACTATTTCATCTTCACTATTATCAGAATCTTTAGCCATAAAACAAGTCTTTTTATCTTTTTCCTTGAATGATTTGTAATTTTTGAAATCCTTCTTGTCATTGCACTTGTGACTTTTCTTCTCATCCTTGCTTTCTTTGTTTGAGCACCTGGTAGTAATATGCCCAATTTCTTCACATGAAAAATAGATTAGGATAACTTTACCTTTGTATTTTCCTTTGCTTCTAGAATATTTCTTTTCAAGTAAAGTTTCAAAAAATTCAAGATCACTATCAGAACTTTCCTCTAATTCCTCTTCACTTTCTGACTGAATTTCCTTTATTTTCTTGCCTTTCTCTTTGAGTGAAAGTTTGGCCTCAAATGCAGATTCAATATTTTTGGAGGCTGGAACATAATTGTCATAGTTGTCTAGCTCAAAAGTTGTCAATCTTCCTACTAAGTTATCCAAAGTTATCTTGTGATTTGGCTCACACCTCTTTTCTTGAATAGAAGATACTCTAATTGCATATATAGGAAGCAATGCTCTGAGAACTTTACTCACAACAACTTCATCCTTGAATTCTCCTCCAAAAGCTTTGATTGCACTGTCACTAGCTTTGATTCTTTTTACATACTTGGAAAAAATTTCATCTCCTCTCATTCTTATTTGATCAAACTATCCTCAAAGGCTTTCTGCTTTGGCTCTCCTGACATTGTCATCACCACCATAGATGTCCTTTAGCTTGTTCTAAATATGAAAAGCAGTTTTACAATCCTTGATCTCATCAAATTCATCATAGCTAAGAGAAGATGTAATATCAATCATCATGGTGTTATGGTTCTTTTTTGTGAGGCCTCACCCAATCCACCATAGTATATATGACATAATTGCATCGTGGTACTTTTAATTTGATGTTTTGATATAGTTTTGAGACTATAGGGTTATGTCATTTTTATATCAACATTTTGATGATTTACACTTATTAGAACCTAATTGTTATATTTAATGATTTCATTTCATGTTCTAAGCTATTTCAATTGCTTTAATAGAAACTGAATTACATAAATACTTGAATTTCAAATTGTAATGTTCAAATGAAAATTGGTGCCAAAGGATAGATTTGGGTATGCAAATGAACCCAACTCACATGCCTTGTAACTTAATATTAATATTTCATCGCTATGATAGAGAATAGATTATGAGGTTGTTCAGAATGTTAATTTGATCATGTTACATAAGAACCTATTTTTTTTATGAAATGATTGAACACATAAGGATACAATTTTATGATCTGATACTATTAGATTTTGATGCAATGCAAAACGTTAATTTGATTATGATGATTTATGAATTGTAGATAAATGTTAATTTGATTATGATGCTTTATAAGATGAAAGATTATGATATACCAATAAATGTAATTTGATAATGAGGAAAACAAGACATATGGTTACATTTAGAAATTGGTTTTATATTGACATAATTATGGAAACATTCTAACAGTCTGAGGAATTAACCCTAGAAACTCACACACAAACCCCTTGTAATGTGATGAAGGGATATTGCTAGGAATGTAATTATTTTTAACTTGATTGAAATGATATTAGTTAACAAGTTTGCATATTAGTGATTTCCATTTAAATACATATACTAGGATCCATTTATTTGCTTAAATGATTTAATAGATATGACTTTAGTGTTCATGGTTATGATAGACAATTATTGTGATAGTGTTTAGAATGGTAATTTCATTATGATAAGGAAGATAAATGTTGATACACATATTTTGATATTGAAATGTTTTGAATATTTTATAAAAATTACTAGATGGAAGCTAACTAAATAAGTTAATGTGGATTAAGTGATATTAGATAATTCTGCACTTATTTGCATGTATTCCTATATTATTTCATTGGACTACTGACATTGAGCTAAGTGTGTAGGAAAGTGGAACCATGTAAATTCTTGGGGGAAACAAGTTCCAAACCTTGGCAATATAGTTTAACCGAGGTGAATCTTTGGAAGATTCAAAAGCCTCATTGTGAAAGTATTTTTCTTCATAATTGTATGGTTGCTTGCTTGTGAATATGTTTAATCATATTTAAGATGCATTAAAGGCATGAAAAGGTGAAGTGTGATGTATTTTTATGTGTCACTTGACACTTGTATTGTCTATGTATTAGTGACATGTCACCTAGAGTGTTGGTCACAAGGTCACTTAATCTTGGTCCTTTTCTTCCCTTCCAATTAATGTTTAAGTACACCCACTTGGGAGAGAGTGTAAGGATGGGTCACCATCATGTTGATTTTCGGATTCAGACTTGTTAGGGATTTTAGGGGGCCTAAATGGGATCCTAAAGTGTTATTTTATTGATAAAAAGCCACCCAAATGGTAGTATGACATGTTAGGGGCCTAAATTTCACTATTTTAGTGATTTCCTAAGTTAGGGAACCCCTTAAACAAAGTCATCTTGAACCAATTCGAAATTTTGAGTTTTCGCATGAGAGTACCCTCACCATCCAACTTGGTTAAATTTCTTATTTTGGAGGAACAAAAATGTAAGAAAAGGGAGGCTTGATGTTTCTACTAAAAAAAGGTTGGTAGAGAGTCTTTTTAGTGGAGGGGTGACAAACTAGTGAGTTGTTCACCCACTCTCTAATTTTAGAGATAGCTAAGTTTTGGAGGGAGATGAAGGGAGCTCTACTACAACTATCCTTACTCTAGCTTGGACCAAGGTTGGTGACTCAAACATGTTTCTTTTCATTTCTTTCCTTTAGCATGGATAAGTAAATTTGCAAGTGTGAAGAGTTATCAATGGTGTATGCATTACATTGTAAATCTTGTGTAATGGACTTTGTCATTGTGTTGTGGAGTGATGAATGTGTCTTGTGTTCTTGGAGATTTCTTCTTGGTTTTTGCCTTTCTTGTTTCTTCTCTTTTATTTCTTGTTTGAACGCAAGTGTTGAATGTGCTTATGGGTGTGAAGGCTTCACTCACCCTTGGGAGGTAAGAGAAGCCTTGGGTGAAGGGCATAAGTTGGGCTTGACATTGCAGTTGAGAGAATTACCTCATGATGAGGGTTTGTTTATACTATGGAGTATGGGCTCCATTAGGGCCTTAAATCTAGTTGTTTTGGGAGATACAAGGAGGTTTTGGTGAATGAGGAGGAGATAATTGTTTTGAAGGCCTTGAGAGGAAAATGCAATGGCAATATGTTGTTTATGATTATGGTAGCCTTGAGAGGCAAAATGCAATGGCATTATGTTATTTATGTTGTTATAATATCTCCTCTTTGAAGAGCCCACCTTCACCCAAAATTTTATGATTCCAATGGAGAATCATTGTGCAAGCCATGGGAGGGTGTTGAGTGTGTTTTGGTGTTGCATTTTCATGCAAAGTTTAGTGAAGTATGTGTGTAACCTGTTTGGTTCTTGTTTCCCCTGCTCGGTGGGTGGCTTCATAGAAGCCTAGGTTAGGAGGTCAGCCTCCATGGTTCCTATTTGTGTGTCTTATGTGCAGGTCTTGTGAAGATGCATGCCATGAAATATTAGGGTTTCACCCTACTCAAATGAAGAAGATCCAAATGTGTAAAGGAGGCTCAATGTTCATGTTTCTCAATGTTCATGTTTATTCATGCTCATGATTTTGGAGAGTCTCTTGTGTTGCCTCTATGTGAAGTAAAGGGATTGTGTTATTATTATCATTTGAATATGAAGGGGGAAGGATTTGAGAAGTGTGTACATATGTTCTTGTAAAGTAATGATCATTTGAAGTTTTATGTGTTATGAAAGCATTAGTATGAGTTGTAGATTTACATTGGCATCATTATTACCATTTGAAATGTGAAAGAAAAGTTTAGGGAAGGTATATACTTTACTAATAAGAAAGAATTCATTGTGAAATTTTGATGAAAGTTGCATTAAGATCCATTCTCTTGTCTTGCTTGCATATTATTTAGTGGAATGTTATGTTAAGGTTGAGTGTTGTAAATATGAGATGATCTATTCAAGACAAAAAGGTTGCATAAGTGATTTTTACTTATAGGAAATTTTCCATGTTCAATTTGATATGTTATGAAGGAAATTTGTATGAAAGCTTTCTCCTTGTGGTATTTGTAGATGACTAATTGATAGTAATATTCCATAGATGATATGTGAAGAAATACCATTGATTGTAATTATGCAAATTATAACTTAGTTGATTGCTTATAATTCTTTTGTGCACCCAATAAATTGGAAGGAATTGTTATGTTGATAACTCATGTTACATGCATGGACATCACTTCCTTTAGTTTTCAAGCTTAATACAATTCTAAGTAGATGAACCATCAACTCAATTTCTTGATAGGATGGAATGAAGTTTGTTGAAAGAGAAAACACATAATACAAATCTATAAGACATGATGTTGTAGGATTGCTTTTTCCTCTCTAGAAAATGTATGGGGAAGAAAAAATAACTCTTTCCCCATCATAATACAGAGCAATAAAATATAAATAGAATATATTTAGAATCTAGTACATTAAATATAATTATGATAGCTTTCTTTCTAAGATGAATACTCTGACATAACTAGCACCTATCTTATAGGTTGTGAAAAAGAAAAGAAAAGTAGTAGACTCTCAAGAGTCATGTGACCTTTAAGTCACTATCACATGCACCTCTCTCTCTCTCTCTCTCTCTCTCTCTCTCTCTCTCTCTCTCTCTCTCTCTATATATATATATATATATATATATATATATATATATATATATATATATATATATATATATATATATATATATATATATATATATATATATATATATATATATATATATATATGGGTGATCCCACAATAATGGGTTCCACTTTTTGACCAATTTTGACACTGAAATCAATATTTTTGCAACAAACGTCATGTTCAAGTGACTATATCTCCAAAACTATAAATAATTTCAAGATGACATAAACTAGTGATTTTGAGTACTTTGTTCCTACTTTGTAACAATATTTTTTAATCTAAAAAAAAAATTTATTTATGTCAATTTTTTTTATCTCCTCCAAAAAGTGCTACATAATAAAATTCAATATTTTAAAAAGTGACAGTCCGTTTGACACACATAAATTTTTTTCAAGAAATGATAATGAAGTAATTCTTTCAGCGTTGGATTTTTAACATCAATATCCAGTGACTACATTTGGTTTGATTTATTTTGTTGAATATTGTATAGTTTATGAAGTTTTGAAGTGACATGAACCGTAATTCAGACATACGTTCCGTTTGACACAGATAATTTGAAGTCAATTTATCATAAACCATTTTTTTTTTTGAATAGAAAGGTATCTCAATAAGTCAGTGCTTCCATATTTTTCAAATTTTTTTTGACCTAATTTACTAATTTTCCCGAGGTGTCAGAGTCAGTTGATGTTCAATCGGTAATGAACCTATAATGAGTTAAACTCATATTTGAAAGTCTTAATGATTAAATTATGTAATAAAATTATAGTCATTGGAAAGCTTGCTCCGAGCAGTACATTTTGAAATTTTTTATTTTACAGTAGGAGATCATTCTCCTGCAATTATGGCAGTCAAAAGAGCCAAAAAAAAGAAAAAAGAAAAAAAGGTTAAATTTTTTGTGATTTTGCATGTTCATGCGAACATGGTGTTCGCGCGAACATGTTTACCATGTTCTCGTGAACGCATGTTCGCACGAACATGCAAATCATGTTTGCACGAACATATATATCACATTTCTCATTTTGCAATTTTTTTCATTTTTATTTGTCCCACTAAAGTGGAACCCATTATTGTGGGTTCACCCATATATATATATATATATATATATATATATATATATATATATATATATATATATATATATATATATATATATATATATATATATATATATATATATATATATTTTATATATATATATATATATATATATATATATATATATATATATATATGCATATCTTATAAACCAAGAGCAATTTTAATAATAATAAACTTAAATGAATCAAGAAAAAATAATAATGATAAGATCAAATAATATCCTTCCCAGGCATTATGCTATGTACAAGCTAGAAGAATAGACTTAAAACATTACACATCCCCAAGCACACACATTTATTTTACCTTGCGAAATCATGGATGTGACTAAGTTTTGGGAGGGGAAACAACTCTGACATGAAGTCAGACTCCTTATTCCAACCACCATTATCTTGAACTAAGGGAAAAGTGTCCTCCTAAAATTCTAGGCGCCTACATTGGGGAGAGTAAAAAAGTTTAAGTTAAGTCAATGCACCCAACACATATACCTTGGTTAGCATAGATGAGATGCATAGGAGAGGGCCCACGTGTTATGACATCATAGATTAATGCCTAGCTAAGGGTAGAGAGGCATTCTTATTTGTTAGTTAGGTTGACTTGACTAAAAGACTTTTTAACTTGAGATGTTGGAGGAAAAATGATATATGTAAATATAGTCTAAGTTAATTTCCTTGGTGGAGGGATATGGCACGTGAGTCTAGGGATTGTAGGCTAGAAATTTGCTTGAAGAAGAAAATGCAGTTTAAGGATGTGTATAGGTGTCATGAGTTGATGGTTAGGTAAGATATTAAGTTTAGGTTTAGTTTTACTTTAGATTCTTTATGGATTATCTTATGTTAGTAATTATGTATTAGAGGATTAACTCTCAAATAATAAATAAGTGGAGGAATATAGGTTAATAGGATTTGTTATTATTATTGATTGAGTAGTATACCCTTGTGGGAAAGTTTGAGAATTTAAAATGTGTAATCAATAGTAATATATTATTTAGTAATTTCAATATGTTAATATATAATCATATTATAAAGGATTAAAATAAATAATATAAATTAAGAATGGTAGGTACAAATAATTTTAAGTAATACTTATTATATTAATAATATTATTACCATTCGATGAAAAATTAAGCACGTAATAAAAAAATATATATTAAGGTTATCTGAGAGTTAGCATGACAGAAAACTTAGAGGCATAAGTAATTTTCCATAAGTTGGAAGCTAAGTCAAGACATTGAATTGGTTAGTAAAGATTAATCCTTATAATAATAATGGTAATAATAATAACATGATTATTTTTTAAAAAAGTAATAAAATCTAGTGTGTCTTGCCTTGGTAAAATTGGGGCATGACATTTTTCTTAGCAATATCTCCAACAGATAATGTACCAATAGGAGTTTTGTATTCTTCATCAAGGTATTTAAAGCTTGAATCACTAATGGAGGATAGATAAAGTCTCATGAGTCCTTGCCATGCTGAAAAGTTGTCTCTATTTAGCTTTGGATTCTCTCTCTTGTAAGACATCCCGATCTTTAGATTAGGTCCTTGAAACCTTCCTGCAAGCACTAAAAGCTCTCATACCAATTGTTGGAAATATAGGAGTAACTAAGAGGGTGGGGGGTGAATCAGTTACCACTAAAATAAATCCCAGATCTCTTAGATGTCAACAATAAAAATCAATTGCTGCTGTTATTCAGTAAATACAAAAAAATGTTGTAACTCTATAAATGCAGAGTGTGATTTACTTTTAGCTTATCTTAAAATATTAATAGTGATTAATTTGCAAGCATAAGAGAAATAACATGAACACATGAGACACCCGAATTTAACGTGGAAACCTAATATGGGAAAAACCACCAATGTAACTAGTTACTTTTTTCACTCTTTTGAAGTGAGCCCTCTTAGGAGCCAACCTAGTTAAAGGTTACAAAACACACTATTAGATGTGACCTCGTTAGAGGATTTAATCACCCTATTAGGAGTGGCCTTGCAAGAGGTCATAAAAAAATTCAATGGAATTGTCACCTTGTTAGAGGATTTACAACTAGCTGTTAAACCAACTTTGTTAAGAGATTTTAGATCACTACTACAATGGATAAAGGGTAATAATGAAATGACCTGATTGTGATGCAATTGAATTGCTGATTACAGATCTCTATTTTGCTTCATCCTTGATCCTTCTTAATTGAATAACACTTTTTTTCTCCACAATGATACTTGCTTATCCTTCAAGTTCACTCTCACTCTTTCTTTCTCAATTCAATCAACACACTTGCACACACACACTAAAAATCTCAACTTGACCTTTCATTTATACCATCCAGATTATCAAGTTGGCTCAATTACAAATTAGAATAACCAATAATCTTCACCATAGCTGGCTAGAAACAATACTTAAAATAAATAAGCTTATTATGCCAAAATAACAAAATCCTTCATTGGTTGACCCTACTCAATAAACACTGGTTCTAAGATGATTTTCTATGTTAACCAACAGAAGCTTGGTTAACACTGCGAACTTGCAAAAATCCTTTGGCAACAGAGTGAACTTGGTGAACACTAACTATCTCCAACTTTTCTTTGCTAACCATGAGGACTCAATTAACATTATTTCCTACCTGAATTCCTTCGACACCCAAGTGAGCTTGGTAGACACTATCTTCACAAAGTAGTTTTTAGGAATGCTTAGTAGACAAGGAAAATTTTCTTGTTGACCAAGTGAGCTTGGTAAGCACTGAATAACAACTAATATGACATTTGTGTAACATCAAAGACAACACACAATTAGACATTTGTATCCAACAGACTCTTATAGGCAAGTGTAATATCCTTAACATGCAAGCAAATGAAGACTTTCTATTAGCTGGGTTGCTGAGGACTTCTCTTGGCCATAGCAATTAGAATTCTAATGTTCATGAAGGTCTATGGTTTTAAGAACTTAATAGACCTATTAAATAAAAGTGAACTTGGTGTATTTTCTCAACTCCACCCATTGTCCATGCCTATAGAACACAATTGCACATGCATTCTCGATTCAAAGTAGTAAAAGCTTAATTTCCTTGCGAGGGAAAAATGACATGCACTAGAACATGTGAAAATGATGTCACTTTTGTAGGCCTGGAACCTATTTTTTCTATATTTTGTCACACATATCATTTAAGAACATTTTTTTCTTCATATTCCAGTTTGAAATAGGTGTATCTTTTCCAATTGATAATATTGTAGTCTCTAGATAGCTGAGATACCCCACTTCACCAAAGGACATGTGTTACACGGTACATGTACTAGAGTATATTTTTTTCATGGATGATGTAGGAATTCTTAGAGATGTATTCTCTAGAAGAGCCAACTTATCAATATTGTATTACTTGGTTTCTTATTTTATGTATAATTTCATCATTTGATGTGATGTGGGAAATACAAACAATCTCTAGATACACATCATTTTTTTTCTTAATTTTAAAATAATTAAGTGGAGAAGTAGACTCATCAAACATAAAAATATTCAATATTGGAACAAGAATAAGAATATGCTTACTGATAGAGTAGTAGACTCATAAAATATCAAACCTAATGGACCCATCTTTACTCTCTCTAGTTGTATTTAGGATAGTAAGAAAAATGTCAATGTATCATTAATTTTATGGTCTCATCATGATGCAAGAGAATTATCCAAATTTGCAACTCCTTCTATTGTGTGGATGATAGCATGTTGTATTTATGCAAAACTCTAAGGAAGATATTTTAAATGCATTGGAAGTTTTTGACCTTAATTGCTCTATTTCTGGGTCAAAGTTAGCACATCATAAAATTGAATTACTTGTAACAAAAACAAAAAAAAACTCTGGTTTTACTTTGAAATTATTTCAATTTTAAAAAAAAAAAATCATTTGTAGAAAGATGTCAAAGATGAATTAAAAACCAGTGAACTCTTGGATAGAATCAAGTGCCAACTTCTTCAACTTCATAGTTGTGATACATTATGTTCAAAACTATTTCAACAAATGCTAATTCTTATTATGATCAAGAATTGTAAGCTCTTATCAAACTCTTTTCATTGCTAATTTATCAACTCTTATGCTTCAAGTTTTTGAATAGTATTATGCTTTCTATAATGTTTTCAATTTGGACTTCATGTAATCTTGTGATAGTGGCTCTTTTTTGGCAGCCTGTGCTGCCCTCCATTTTTTTCTCTTACCCCCTTATTGTTTTAATTTTTGAGACCCTATTTTTTCAATTCATTTTTTCCTATTTATAAAGCTTTAGTTCTATTGATATTTCTCTTAGAAAACCAAAATAACAGCTCTAACATGCTATTGAACAACATCATCAAGTATCTGATATTCTACAGTTTCATCATGTTCCTCTATTAAAATATATTGAATCAATTCATCTTCTTCAATACATTGGTTTGACACTTCATTCTTCGTCATGAATTCATTTGTCACAATCTCTTAGGAGATTTCTAATGCTCTCATTTGATGATTTTCTTCAACTATAGAATCATTCTCTATTTTAGGTCTTAGTCCCATTGAAAAAATATCTATGTGACTACTAGAAACTAAGCTAGGATTTGTTTGTTCTTCCTCATCTTCTCAAATTTTCTTTTCTCTTCTTCCTGTACTTTTCCAAGCTAGTGAGCTTGGCATGCTGTACCTTCTGTAGAAATTTATCTTCAGTTTACTAGGTCATTTCTCCCACTATTTCTATGACTCTATTTATTATAGTTGATAATCTGTGATTTCTCTCATCCTTTATTTCTTGTCTCTCTTGTTTATGTGTTCTATTTATTTGTCCAATGATTCTTTAACTATTTTTGCCAACGCTCTGTCCAAATAGTGGAACCATTGAATACCATAGTTTTTGTAGTAACCATGGATAACTTTAAGAAACCCTACTTTGTAAAAATCTATAAAACTTTGGCAAATCCAACATTATTTTAGGGGGAAATTTTTATTTTCTATTCGTGATTTTTTTCAAAGTAGGAAAAAAATAAATCTTATTGGCAACATTTTTCCAATCCTATTTAATTTATATAAAATGCTCGCAAATATTTCATTATTGAAGAAAATCAAAGTTAACAAGTCATAGGTGCATAATTATACATACCTAGAAACTATTATTCTATTATTATTATATGTAGCCCAATTAATTATCAGACTTGAAGGTTAAATAAGCCTAAGTTAATATTATATTGTATAACATATAAAAATCCTATTTTATAACCAGTGGATGATCCTTAATCAATGACCCAAATCCCATTTTGGGTAAATTTTTTGAAGGACACCAAGTTTTAGAGAAATTTCCAAAATAAAGACATGTGTCTACAATAATGAGGGATAACTTTAGTGGAAAATATTTTCCAATTGGTGAATCTCACTCATCAAGGACCCCAGCGACTCACTTATCTACTAACTTATTGACTGGACTCCATTCATGTCTTCATTACTGTCTCTGATCTTCTTGGAAAATCCTTTAACAAATCACTTTTCACCTTAGATTTTCTCATTCTTCACAACCTTTCTACTCAAGTTTTCCAATCAACAAAATTAGCAACAATTGGCCTCTATTAGGTTAATCCTTATGCCTTGTTAAATAGGTATCTTTAATCTTTTTTTGCTTAAACATCACCATTGATCTTAGGTTTAGATAAAACTTTTTGAATCCTTCCATCATTTCATTTCTTACTTCTCCTTCTACATACTTCTCAAAACTTCTCTTTCAATCCATTCCTAGAAATGCTCAAACACAGTTTCTCTTGCATTAAATGATCCATTTCATCAATCCTTATCTTCAACATGATTTACATATTTCAAGAATTCAAAATATGTCAAATGGGAATCTTAATTCCTTCTCAAATTATAAAATGTTGTCACTTGCTAAATATTATTTTTGTTGGCCTTGGTCATTACTAGATAACTCGGTCTTCACTAATTTTCTTTCTTGACTTACATTAACTTCACTTGGTCCAACTTTTTTGATACTCTGTCTTTACTGGTGCTTGGTCAATACTCTATTTTCTTGTTCCCTCTTGAATTTTTCTCCTCGTGGTAACTAATATACAATTCTCTCCCTCTTTGACAATAATGCCAAAGACACTTCAACATCTTTAGTTAACTATATCTCATACATCGTCAACATGTAGATATCTCATTGTTAGTTCTTTGAACTAGATTCTCCCTCTATCATCTTGCTTATGACTGATCCAACTTCTTGTGCTTATCTCCTCATAACCAGGTCCTAAAGTGTGACCTTATACATCAATTTGTAAGATATTATGATCAAAAAAGTTGATGCAAAGCTCCATCTTATCTTAGGTAGCCTCATTTAAGGGAATCACCCCCAATTTACCTCTTCGATATTCATGAGCATCCTTAGGTAAATATTTTGTGAATATATCAGCTAATTGTTCCTTTGTATTCACATACTCCAATCTCACTTCTTTATCTTGTACCAAATCTCTCAAGTAATGATCCTTGATAGCAATATGCTTGGTCTTAGTGTGCATCATAGAAATTTTAGATATATTTATAAAACTTTTGTTATCACAAAATATGACAACTGGTTTATTGATCTCTTCCTTCATTCCTTTCTACAATTTCTTGATTCATGCTATCTTAGAACAATTAATTGTTATTGCTGCATATTGATTTTTTTCTATAGATTAGGAGATGCAATTTTTCTTCTTGCTCATCCATGAAACTTGTCTCTTTCCAAGAAAGAAAGTTTCACTACTTGTAATCTTTCACAAGCCCAATTTGCATTAGTTTACACTTTGAGCTCAAACTTTTTAGTCTTCTTGTAATAAAATCCATAATCCTTTGTTCCTTTTAGATATCTCAGTATTCTTTTTATAGCCATCATGTAATTTTCATTAGGATTTGTAAAAAGTATAGCAAAAATCCCAACTGCTAGTGCAAAACTTAGTTTTCTATGAACAACATATTGCAATTTTTCAATCATTGATCTATACAAGGTTTGGTTCACATCAGTATAATCATCATTCTCTGAAAGTCTATGTCTAGTAGCCATTGGTGTTCCCACTAGTCTTGAGTCTTCCATACCAAAAATTTTCATTATTTCCTTGATATATTTTGATTAAGTAATGTAGATATATTTCTTTATTTGATACACTTGTAAGCCAATAAAGAACTTGATCTCTCCAAACATAGACATCTCAAAATCTTGCCTCATTTGATCTAAAAATGACTTACACATTGCATTCTTTCCTCCAATATGATGTCATCCAAAAATATCTTAGCTAATAGTATCTCTTTATTAGATTTAGTCTTCAAGTATCAATTGCCATAATTGTTTGTCCTTGCAAAACCAATCTTCACCAAGTATGTGTGCAACCTTTCATACCATGCTCTAGGGGCTTGTTTCAATCCATACAAATATTTGTGCAACATACATACCATATAAATTTTTTTTGGGTCAACAAATCCTTGAGGTTGTGCAATATAGACTTCCTCTTCCAAAATTTCATTCAGAAATGTTGACTTGACATCCATTTGCTACACTTTAAATCCTTTGTAAGAAGAATATGCAAGTAGAGATCTCACTTTTTCCAATTTTACAAAAGGGGCAAATGTCTCCCCATAGTCAATACCTTGTTCTTGTACATATCCCTTTCAAACTAGTTTTTCTTTTTTTTTCTTGTAACTTCACCTTTTTCATTTAGCTTGTTTACGAATTCTCACTTTGTTGCAATAATATTCTACCCTTCGGTCTAAGTACTAGTGACTAGGTTTTGTTCTTCCCTATCTACTCAATTTGTTCATTCATTTCTTGAATACAATGTTTATTATCTAAAGTATCCTTCATTGATTTGGGTTCAAATTTACATAGTAAGCATATATCACTCCTCATTCTTTTTCTTGTCATAACCCCTGAATCTTTGTCTCCAATGATTCTATGAGGTTCATGATGCCTTCTCACATATTTTTCCAATATAGGCTCAAGTATTATTACTTCTTCTTCAAGTTCATCTTGTAGATTAGCTTTAGGTAGTACTTCTAATACCTCAATTTTGTCTTCTAGGTATTTGGAAATCATTTTATGATGCTTGAAAAGCTCTTCATGATGCTTGACACCAATTCCCTAATGCTCGGCATGTTGTTGTTGTAACTCAGTATGTACTAATTGTTGTTGCCCAAAAAATTTCTTATCAAGCTTAGGTAAAGTGCAGGGCTCTCCTTCATCAATGTATGTGAGATTTATATAATCTTAAGGTTCCTTTATACATTCAACTTCATTATTTTTTGCATATTCATCAACTTTAACATTTACACTTTTCATAACTTTGTTAGTCTTAGAACTCAAACACTTATATAATTTTCTCTTAGTGGAATATCCTAAGAATATACCTTCATCACTTTTTGCATCAATTTTTCCATGTCTGTTGTCTTTCATTTTATAACATTTTTGATGCAGGGTGTAATGATGAAAACTAGGGAAAAACGCACACCCAACTACCAAAGCCACCTATAAGAGTAAACATAGTGGAAACACAACATGGAGAACAACAACCAAAGGAGATAGAAGAGAAAAAAACTTTATTGATTCATCAATTCATCAACATACATACCTATTATGAGGCCTTCCGACTTACAACCAACATTACAATTCAAATATTGATCTTTAATGATGATATCTACATTATAATTCTCCTTCTTACTCTTCTTAATTGACAAATCATGCCTAAGACTCTACTGAAGACCCCTTTAAATACATGCATGACCACAAGTCATCTTATTACATATTACCAACTAAATAAATCCTCACATTAAATTCATAACCGAGCCACAAGTTATCTCTCAACAAATATTAAATGCAAATACAAAATTAAATACGTTCAAGGTCGGCTCAAACTAGAACTAGAAATAGAAAACTCATTTGAAGAAGGACCAAGGCAAACATTGGCACTTAGAAATTCTCAGTACATACATGAACTCAACACCAACAAGTACTTGGCATCAGCCATGAACTTGACATCAACCAAAAACTTGAAATGAACTATGAACTTGATAGTAATAGAGAGAACTTGGCAATAACTAAGAGCATGATAATAACAAAGAACTTGGCAACAAAAAGGAAAACAATACAACATTTAGGATAGCAATGCAACCCAAGATGTTCCTACATCAAACAATTGGGGTTGAAAGAAATGATTCTCCTGAATCATGCAATTGTCACAACTTGAGTTGAATCTAACTCAAATTGAGTAATCCATATAGCATCTTGAACTAGCATGTTCTTCCACTTCACCAAATACTCATAGTAATATTTTCCTCTTGTGCTTTTACCAACTCTCTGATTCAATACATGTTTAACCTAATCATTTGATACAACATCATCATCATCTGACTCATGGTACTTATACAAATCAGCAATATTGAATATAGGAGATATATCCATGTCATAAAGTAACTCAACTTCATAAGCATTACCATTATCAAACTTCCTCAAGATCTTACAAGGTCCAAACTTCTTCATCTTCAACTTAATGTATGTTCCACTAGGAAATCTTTCTTTCTTCAAATGAACCATTACCTTATCACTAACATCAAAAGCGTGATATCTTCTAAACTTATCAGCATTCTCCTTATGCTTCTGATTACTTTGTTCCAACCTCAACTTCAGTTTCTTATGCAGAGAATCCATAAAATCAGAAAATTCTACCCTTACAACGCTTCTCTTTTCTTCACTAGCAACATCCCTCAAATCTAATATTCCTATAGGCTACATTCCAATAATAATCTCAAAATGTGTTTTCCTTGTACTTCTATTCACAAAGTTATTATATACAAACTCAGCTTGTGTCAACACCAACTCTCAATTATGTTATTTATCTCCAACTAAACATCTCAACAAATTACCCAAGCTTTTATTCTCAACTTCTATCTATCCATCTTTCTATAGATGGAATGTAGAATTAAACTTCAACTCAGTACCCATAGATTCTTCCACAAAGTCTTTAAAAAGTAACCAACAAACTTACTGTCTCTGTAAAAAATAATACTTCTTGGTAATCCATGCAATCTAACAATCTCTTTGAAGAAAATCTTAGCAACATGCTTGACATATGATGTCTCCTTACATGGTATGAAATGAACCATCTTAGAAAATCTATCCACAAAAAAGAAAGAAAGAATCATACCCCTTTTTTATCTTAGGTAATCGAAGAAAAAAATCCATACTGATGTCACTCCAAGGTTTCTTAGGAACATAAATAGGTTTATACAAAATAGTATTTTGACTTACTCCTTTTGAACCTTGACAAACTCCGCAAATGTTTACAAACTTATGAACATCCTTATGTTGGAAATATAAGAGGAGTAATTAAGAGGGGAGGAGTGAATCAATTACCACAAAAACAAATCCCAAATACCCTAGATGTGAGAATAAACTTCATTAAAAAAATTGATGTTCGGTACACACACAGTCACTCAGTTTACACTACCAAATGTTGTAACTTAGTAAAAACTGAAATGACTTAGCAAACACTAAAATAAATTGGCAACTATTTAACATGAAAATTTTAAGATAATATCTATGATTAACCTTACTTAACTTGGTTGCATACACATAAAATAAATGAACACAAGTGACACCAAGATTTAATGTGGAAACCCAATTTGGGAAAAACTAGCAATTGCAACTAATTATTGATTTTCACCCATCTGAAGTGAGCCCAATTAGGAGCCAACCCTGTTAAAGGTTACAAAACACACTGTTAGGTGTGACACTATTAGAGGCTTTAATCACCCTATTAGGAGTGGCCTTGTTAAAGGTCTTTAGTCACTTCAATCTAGAAATGTCACCTTGTTAGAGGATTTACAAATATTTGTTAAGCCATCTCTATTAAGAGATTTAGATCATTGCTACAATGGTTAGAGACTAACAATGATATGACTTGATTTCTCATGTAACTAAATTTCTGATTACATATCTTAATTATGGCTTGTATACTTGATCCTTTCTGATTGAATGTATCTTTATAGCTCATCAAGAATATTCTTCTTATCCTTCTAATTTGCTTCCTCTAAGCATCTTCAAGTCTTCTATTGTGTTCCAGACATTCAATCCTCAACTTGACCTTATATTTATATGTTACACATTGTCAAGTTTTCTTGAATACAACTTAGAATTCTTAACATTCATCTCCTCAGTTGATTAGAACCAACAAACAAAACTATTAAATTCAATATGTCAAAACAAGAAAATCCTTCATTAGTTGACTCTACTTGGTAGACACTAATTCAGAGATTATTTTCATGTGTTAACCAAGTGAACTCAGTTAACACTACATATTTACAAAGTTCCTTTGAAAATTGAGTGAGCTTGGTTAATAGTGGTTCCATCCATAATTTTCTTTATTAACCAAGTGAGCTCATTTAACACTCAACTTCAATCTTCCCTTTGTTGCTCGAGTGAACTCGATAGACACTGTCTTCTGTACTTGGAAAACTCTAGAATTCTTAGCAAACAAAAGAAATTGTCTTCATTTCCTGAGTGAGCTTAGCACACACTAATTGGAAATGATATGACATTTTGTATAACATCAAATACAATACACAATTAACTAATTATTTTCAACAATCTCCCTCTTTGGCATTGATGGAAACACAACATGTCATAACACAATGAAATTTTTAGAGAAAGAATAAAGTAAGAAACATATCCTTAGTTTAATTTTGATTCTCATCCATGAGAACTCCCTCTATTAGTTTGAACTCCCCTTGCCTTCAATTTCTGCCTTTGTTAGCAAAACATTGTCTTCAACATCTTCTTCCGATAGAAAACTCTCCTTTGATATCAGACCAAGTTCTCCCTCTTTGACATCTCTGTAAATAATTCTTCCTTTGTAAGATTTCTATGAAAAGTATCCTCTCCCTCTTTAGAAATATTTTTGTTATATGGCAACAAACTCTTCCCCTTTGGCATCTCATGCCAAAGATAATATTCAAAGAATATTGGTGTACCTTATGTACCGATTCATGTGCAATATTTCATTTTAAATACTACATCAACTGACTAATCTTCAATATGCTTTGGTTGATGCATCACTAAACTTCATTTAGTGAGCTTTAGATAGGGGAATGACCCCTAAATTACCTCTTAGAAACAAAAATACATCCATAGGTAATGGCTTAGTGAATATGTCAATTTGTTCTTTAGTATTCACATATTCCAATCTTACTTCTTTATCTTGTAACAATTCTCTCAAAAAATGATATTTTATTGGAATGTGCTTGGTTTTGGTATGCATCACATGATTCTTTGATATATTAATTACACTAGTGTTATCACAGAAGAAAACTATTGGATCCTTGATATCTACCTTCATACCTACCAATAGTTGCTTGAACCAAACAACATTGGAATAATTAACTATTGTTGCCACACATTCTACCTCTATTGTGGACTAAGAAATACATTTTTGCTTCTTTCTTATCCAAGACACTAGTATTTTACCATGAAAGAATGCTTCACCACTAGTGCTCTTCCTATCATCAACACTTCCTACCCAATCAACATCTATGAATGCTTTCAAATCCAAATTGCCTCCCTTTTTGTACCATAATCCATAGTCTTCAGTACCCTTCATATATCTCATGATTCTCTTGATTTTCTTCATATTATTTTCTTTGGGATTTTTTGGGAATATTTCCAACATACCAATTGATAATGCAATATTAGGCCTTTTGTGCACTACATATTGCAATTTTCCAATTATTGATCTACCTCTTTTGAATGATTATTTTTGGAAATCTTATGTCTAGTAGACATAGGTGTTCCAACTAGTCTTGAATCTTCCATTCCAAACTTCTTTATTATCTTTTTGATGTATTTGGATTGAGTAATATAGATTCCATCTTTCTTCTACTAGATCTATAATCCAACAAAGCATTTTATCTCTCCAAACATGGACATCTCAAATTCTTTACTCATCTCTTTTGAAAATGCCTTGCTTAAATCATCATTTCATTTCAATTTGTTTCTTGTCATTGCTCCGTCTGACTTGTTTCCAATGATCTAATTAGGTGCATGGTGCCATTTGACATATCTTGCTAACACAGGTACCTTGGATTTAGAAAATTTTCTGCTAATCTTGCCATCATCATTTGTATCAAGCTCAGGTCCCACTGTTTGTGACTCAGTTCCATCAAACATGGCTTGCCCTCGCAATAGCTTGGTAGCTTCTTCCTATGACTTGAGTTTCATTGGTTACAACTCAAGTGCTTCTAGATATTTTAGGGACTCGAGAGGTGAGGCCTCCTAACTTCTAATTAGATTTGGCAATGTATTAGGTTCATAGTAAGAAAACCTTGTATAATCCTCAAGTTCATTATTGCTCTCTTCTTTACTCTTTTTTGCAAACTCATCAATTCTCACGTGTACTTTCTATGATCTTATGAGTGGATAAATTCAAATATTTATATGCTTTACTTCTATAGGAGTATCCTAGGAATATGCCTTCATTACCTTTGACATCAAATATACCTTTCCTAGATTCCTTCAAGATATAATATTTTCTACCAAATACATTCAAGTAACTTACATTAGGTTTATAGTCATACCATAGTTTATAAGGAGTTTGATTTAATTCTTTCTTTAACTATAAGTTCTATTTAAGGTATGCACTGCAGTACTGATTACTTCCTTCTAGTATTTAATTGGAACACTCTTTTCCATCATTAAAGTTCTTGCACAATCCATGATGGATATGTTGCTTCTTTTAGCTATACCAGTTTGTTGAGGTGTACCAAGGGCTAATACTTGTCTCTTATTTCCTCTTCAATGCAGAATCATTGAACTCATTGAAAATGAATTCACCACCTCTACTCGATCTCAAACACTTTAGCTTCTTTCCACTTTCTTTCTCTACTCTTTCCAGATACCACTTAAATTTTTGAAATGCTTCAAACTTTTCTTCTAGATACATTATAGTCATCATTTTAGAATAATCATCAAAAAAAAGAATAAATTAATTATCTCCATTGTAGCTCTCTATTCCAATAGGTACACATAAGTCTGTATGAACTAGCTCCAAGACTTCTTTAGAATGATAGTCATTGCTTTTGAATCTTGTTTTTTTCCATTCCACCAATTTGACAATTTTTGCATTGGCCCATATAAGGTTTTCTCAGACTAGGAACAATTCTTACTCTTTTCTTCTTACTTATTTTTATTAGATTATCAAAGTTCACATGACATAGCCTTTTATGCAATATCCATCTTTCTTCTACTTGAGTAATAAAACATGAACTTTCATTGAGATCAAGGTAGAATAGGTTAGCTTTTTCTTATTTGCCAAACCCAACTAGATTTCCTTT
This sequence comes from Cupressus sempervirens, assembly GCA_028749045.1. Lineage (NCBI taxonomy): Eukaryota > Viridiplantae > Streptophyta > Pinopsida > Cupressales > Cupressaceae > Cupressus > Cupressus sempervirens. Next base: position 203,016,238 of record CM053792.1, read on the forward strand.
TCCATCGAGCAACTTGGCCTTCCCATTCATGAATTCTACCTTGAATCCAATGTTATTGAATTGTGCCACACTTAGTAGATTATGCTTTAGTCCTTCAACCCAATACGCATTATCACATCTAAGTTCATTGGTTATTGAGATACAACCTTTTCCTTTTATGAAACATGGTTCATTGTTTCCAAATCTCACACTTCCACCATCATAATGTTCCATATGTTCAATTTTTTTTTGTCACCAGTCATATGGTGTGAGCAGTTACTATCAATAATCCATGTATTGATGAAGGGTGCTCCCCTTAATACCATAAACCATAATAGAAACAAAGAAAAAACAACAATTGCAAGAACAAAATATGGACTTCTTATTTGCACTGCAAATGCAGAATTACCAAATTCATAAGTACAATGTGCTAACCCACATGGGCATCTTCACTACAGTAATCTACAAGACTAAGTTGTGAACTACCACCAAGAGCTATCCTAGACAATGTTCGGACCTTTCTTAAATAGGGAATTTTATGCTACCAGAGAAGATTCTAGATGATCAAACTTAATACCTAGGGCCAACAGACCCTAACAATACATATAGAATCAGCTAAATACATTTTTGACAAATTATTTTAGAAATTTTTTTTATCCCAACTTCTGAAGGCTATAACTCCCGAATTGTTGCTCTGATTGGCTATTATAACCACTTTTTGGGAATGCTAGCTCCTGATCTATAGTCTCAGAACTATGCAAGTGCCCTTTCGTTGAGTTTTCAGACCTCATCTAGGAACTCTAAGGCCTTCAATGGTGAGCTTGAAGATTTTTTTTGCAAATTTTTTCACCAAAAATCTGCAATATCTTCTCTGATACTTAAGCTAGAGCAATGAAATTTTTATGGTAGGCTTATAACTCTAAAATGAACCTTCGTATAGAAAATGAGAACATTTTGAGGTCGTATGAGAAACTTACTAAAAATAACAAGTTCCCATAACTAGTAACCACCATGTCTACTAGTCCTTATTAAAATAGAAAAGACAAAAAAGAAAATACTTTTGGGTGATGCAAGAATGCTCTTACACATAGGATGCTCCTGCATCAAACACCCAGGGTAATGTGAGAAGTGACTCTACCACGTCTTAGGTGTTCAGAGGAAAATCAAGACGGTTAACCTCCTCCCTTGCTAGCCATAGTGAATCCTCTACTGGCCTTCCTTTCCAGTTGACTAGGTATTCGTCATAAGTTTTATTCCTTGTACTTTTTCCAACATGACTATCCACTATCTCCTCAATCTCTTTTATAGCCAAACTAGTTGCTAGAATACTCCATTGTGTTTTTACAACTTCATCTCCATCACCTCCTTCATAATACTTTGTCAAATCTAAAATGTTAATACTACTAAAATATTCAATTCAGTAGGCAACTCCTCTTCATAAGAATTTCCAGAATCATGCCTTTTCACTATCTTGCACAATCCAAACTTCTTCATCTTCAACTTATTATATATACCCATTGGAAAATGTTCCTTTCTCAAATGAACCATGACTTCATCTCCAATCTGAAATTCCTTTTACGTCCTTTTCATATTTTTGTTAGCCTTGTATTGTGTATTAATCTTTATGATGTGCTTCCTTACCTCCTCATGGATGTTCTTCAAATGTTCAACAAATTTGTTTGCTTCAGCACTACTTATCTCTCCTTTATCCAACTGCCTCAATTCAGAAGTATTTCTGGGACTACTTCCATATACAATATGGAATTGTGATTTACTAGTACTCCTATTGATAGAATTATGATATGAAAATTATGTGTGTGGTAAAATTATATCCCATCCTTTTGGCTTGTCTCCAACCAAACATCTTAGCAAGTTTCCCAAACTATGATTCACAAGTTCTGTATGTCCATCATTTTGTGGATGATGTGATGAATTGAACTTCAAATCTATCCTCAAATTCTTCCATAATGTATGCCAGAAATACCCAACAAATTTGGTATCTTGATCTAAAACTATACTCTTTGGTAGACCATGTAGTCTCACCACTTCTCTGAAAAACAATTATGCTACATAAACAACATCACTAGTCTTCTTGCAAGGAATAAAATGTGATATCTTTGAAAACTTGTCAACCACCACAAAAATAGAATAATGTCCACACTGAGTCCTTGGTAATCCAAGAACAAAATCCATGCTAATATCCTCCCACAGATTCTTTGGGATATAATGGTTGATACAACCATGTATTATGCTTCACTCCTTTCACCGTCTGACATACTCTATAACTTTGTACAAAATTCTTCACATCTTGTTGCAACTATAGCTAGTAATAATTCTTAGCAACCAAAGAAATGGTGTTATCTCTACCAAAATGTCCAACCAATCCTCCACTATGCTTCTCCCTAATGAGATTCTCTCTCATTCAACTTCTAGGAATGCACAATTGACTTCCTTTGAACAACATACTAACCTAGATCATAAATCCAACTAATTTGTCCTATCAAGTGTAATAGGTTTTGTACAAACCTTCCACACCACCAAAATCAAGATTATCTAGATACAAAGTACTAAGTTCCTTGAAACCAACCACCTCTATCTACATTTATGTTACCAAAAGTTGTTTTCAACTAAGAGCATCTACAGCTCTGTTAGACCTTCCACTCCTATGTTTCAAAACAAATGTATTTAACTCTTCAAAAACTCAACCCACTTCAAATTCCTTTAGTTTAATTTTCATTGACTATTCAAATATTGCAAATCTTGATGATCGATATATAGAACAAACTCCTTAGGAAGAAGATAGTGTATCCACTTCTTCAATACTTGAACTATCAAATAAAATTCTTGATCATAAATAGAATATTTTCTCTTTGTATCATTCAACTTCTCACTAAAATAAACAATAGGTTTTCCTTTTTGGTTCATAATAGCTCCTATTGCAATCCCAGTAACATCACATTCTACTTGAAACACCTTGTTAAAATCAGGAAGGGCTAAAATGGGTTGCCCTATAACTTTTTGTGTTAATAGATTGAAACTTTTAACTGCTCCTACATTCCACTTAAATTATTTCCTATCCCCTCTCATTATTTTAGTCAAGGGTCCACAAATATTTCTAAAACCTCTTATGAACTTTCTCTAAAAACTAGCCAGTCCATGAAAAGATCATACCTCTGTTACACTCCTTGGAGTAGGCCATTCAAGGATAGTTGTCACTTTCTCTAGGTCCATTTTTAGACCTTTTGCTAAAACTACAAATCTAACATACACTAACTCCTTTACAAGATTGCACTTCTTCAAGTTTATCAATAACTTTTCTTCCCTCAACTTATCAAACACCTTGCAAATATGACTCAAATGCTCCTCCAATGTCTTACTAAAGATCAAAAGATCATCTAAATTAACAATGACAAAATTAGCCAAAAATTCCTTTAGTACCTCATTCATGAGCCTCATGAAAGTCTTTGGTGCATTGGTTAGCCCAAAAGGCATGACTAGTCACTTGTACAATCCTTCTTTGGTCTTGAAAGTAGTCTTCCATTCATCACCTTCTCTAATATGAATCTGATGGTAGCCACTCTTTAGATCTATCTTTGTGAAATACTCAACCCCACTCAAAAAATCCATAATATCATCCATCCTTGGCAATGGAAATCTATACTTGATTGTGATCTTGTTGATAGTGCGAGAGTCTATGCACACCCTCTATTCTTTATTCTTCTTTGGTGCTAGTATGGCTGGTACATCACATGGACTCAGACTCTCTCAAATCAACCCCTTCTACAAAAACTCATTAACTTGCCTATTCAACTCATCACTTTCTATTTGTGTCATTCTATGCACTGCCTTATTTGGAAAATAGGCTCTTGGAACCAAATCTATCTGGTGACTGATCTTCCTCATTGGGACCAATCCATCAGGTACTTTATCTGATACGTCAAAAAACTATCCCAACATATCTACAACTTTTTCAGGCACATCCTCTTCTTCTTCTTTACTATCTTTTAGAATTATAGAAAAACACATATGCTCACACTTCACACCTTTGAGAAACTCTTTTCCATTAACAGAACATATTCGGGTAGCACTACATACTTTTTCTTCTTTATCCTTCAACAACTTCAAGTTATATTTCACTCCATCCTTGGTCAGAGTGTAGGTATTTTCTTGCCCATCATGTACAACATGCCTTTCAAACTTCCACAGCCTAGCTAGCAACATATGACATATGTCCATAGGTATGATATCACATAGTACCTCATCTTGGTAGCTTCCAATCTTGAATTTCACTTAGCATTGCTCATTGACTATGACTTTGTGGTCATCTTTCACCCAAGAAATATAGTATGGATGTGGGTATTATTATATTTTCACCTTACCCTTTGTGACCATGATTTCCAACACTATATTATCAATACTTCCACCATAACTGATCTCATCACAACACTTAGCTTCACATTTGAACCTTGTGTGAAATAAGCTCATTCTTTGATCAGGTTCATTCTCACCACTCAAAGGGACTCTTTTGTTAACTATGACTTCTCCTCTTTTAGTATCTTCAGAATGTGATGATTTGGCATCTTCATCAACATGTGTAACTTTGGCTTGGCCTTTTGTTCTTTGATCTATCCTTCCTTGGTGCTGGGTACATCCAAATGCTCTATGCCCTTCTTCTTCATAGTGAAAACATTTCCCACGAAAGCCTTGTCTTCCAGATCCCTTTCCTCTGTCTCTTCCTCTCTAATCTCTATTGTTTTAATCATGAAAATGATTGGAATTGTTTCCCCTTTGGTTCTAATTTCCACTTCTAGCCTCATCCTTGTTCTTCTTATCATTATTATGGCCACCATAAGATCATTTGTTGTGACCTCTTCCACTATTCTTGTTGTCAAACTTATTGCTAGTTTCTCCTCAAATCTTAGGGAAAACAGGTATGCCTCCTCAATAATATTCATTCGAACTAGACTCAACTTGTCCTGAATACTTGGCCTTAACCCATTAAGACAATGTGTCACTTTCTCCTTATCAGCTTTTGCATAGCTGGTTCTAACGAGAACTCAATAGAACTCTTCGATATACTCTTGAATATTTTTTTTTGCTTGCTTCAACCCTTGCATTTTCTTCAACAAATCAAGCTCATAATCCATAAGAATGAATTGATACTTTAGTTTAGCTATCATCCATTCTTGTCTGGTGCTTTTGTCCTTTCCCTTTTTATTTCGCTCCAATTGAACCTCCTGCCACTAAATATTTGTGTCCCTTTAGTTTGGCCTTCAAAAACTTGACCCTATCAAGATCATAAATATCTTAATACTCAAAGTACTCCTCCAGTTCATTGATCCTGATCCAGAGGATATTTCCATTGAATTTTCAAGTATCTCCAAAACTCTAATAATCAGTACCAGATTGAAGCCCTCAAAATTTTGAATCCAATGCAACTCAGATGGGTGAAAAAGGAGTCCATATGTTTGAGATATGGTTAGTCAAAGGTTAGTCAAACCATGGTCAAAGGTTGTCAGAAAAGAAAAACTTTGAACTCTCCAAAATTGGTCAAATTTGGCATCAAAATGAAGATCTCATCGAGAGCTTTTTGAAAATGTTCTTTTCGTCAAAATCGGAGCTCATACACGAAAGATATGCTCGATCAAGGTTGGTTGACCAAAGATGGTTGATGATGTTAGCATGACCATATGATTATGTCAGCATGATGATGTGGCAAAAGATGTAAACTGGCCAATCAGTGATTGACATGTGGCACTGTACGAGGCAAAAAATTGGGTGCCATGTGTATGGCACAGAAGCCCACATGGCACCTTGGAGCTGATGTGGCAGAGTCCATGTAGCAGGTTTGATGTCATTGGGTGATGTGTCAAGAACATGTGTCTTCCATGCGGCAAGGGTTCAAGGTTGCATTGGAGGGTGGTTAGTGGTTGATGGACGAGTTCGATCCTATGACCACCGCCAACCTAAAATGAATGGCCACAATATACTATTTAAGGATTACTGGCTACTATTCCTAGCTAAAAAGCTAGTGTGGGGGTTGGAACCTCCAACTTTCCTTCCTTTACAAAATCTTTACTACCATTGTGCCACGCGCAACATTTTCTATGTTGGCAACATGATTTTTATTTAACTTGTTTTTAAACTACTGCCCACGCTATTGAAAAGGGATTTATTGTTATTTGTTAATTTATTCAACCCCTAAATTTGTAAACATGCCAAAATGTAAAAATGGCAAGGGGGTTAATGACGAGACATGTATTGTTAATAGGCCTATTATTAAAATAATTGGTTTTGGGCCAAATTAGGCAAAAAAAATTATATAAAAGAGGGGGGTAGGTGATTTTCAAAATTGGAAATTGATGAAATTGATAGAGAATTTGATATGCATTCAGTTGATCTAGCTGATGGAGCTAAGGAAATTGATGCAAAATTGATAGGGGAATTGTTGTGAGCATTATGCTAATGAAAAATTGAGGATTTCTGGCAATTGAATCCTTGAGGAGAGGGAAAATTTGGAAAATGTGTTTTTAGTTCTGAACAACAGAGTAGTGTGATGTCGTTGTTCTACAAAGGATTGCTGGTGTAACACTTTGTACTTGATTTGGAGTTAATCGGATCAGTCCACCAATTGGAGCTAGACTCAGAGATGTAGTCCTGATAGGGCAAACTCTGAGATCAAATTGTGTTTGCCTCTTATCTCTTATTTTACTTTCTATTAGTTATGTGATGTTCTTTTATTGCATTTTTTAATTACATTAATTTGCTTCAGTAAAAGCATTATTTAATTGCACGCAATCGGTTAAAATGCCTCTATATCAGTTCATTAATCTTCTTCTCTATAATTTCAACGGTTTACAATACATAGCCATACATTTACTACCTAGATCGGGACAATATATTTGATTTTTGGGATTAAGTCATAAAACTTGTAGATCCAAAATTAGATCTGATCCAATCGATCAGATCCTCTGGGTTAAGATTTCCTAAAAATATGGGAACTTCAAACTTAAGCCTTTTTCCAATCTTGAAGATGGCCCTAGAAAGCCTCTCTTCCTCTGGGTTTAGAACTACCTCTTGTTCAACATTTTCTTCTACTTTGTCCTCATCCTCACTTTCATCTCTTATAGGAGAAATTATTCCTCTATGAATTTGTTCTTCCAATGATTGTATTTTTCTTTGGAGGGCTCTAAAACCCTCAGGTGTAACTCCTACAGCTTTCCTGCCACACTCTCTTTGTGGAGGCAATTTTTTTACTTCTGCTGAAAGCGTAAGGCACACTAACTCACAATCAGTGGTCTATCTACATGCTCAAACCAAACCACAGTCCTAGTGCAAACTACCTCATAGTCGATGATCTATCCACACACTCAAGAACTCTAGCTCTGATACCACTTGATGAAGGGTGCTCCCCTTATACCATAAACCATAATAGAAACAAAGAAACAACAACAATTATGAGAACAAAATATGGATTTCTTATTTGCATAATAAATGCAAAATTACATAATTCATAAGTATAATATGCTAACCCACATGAGTACCTTTATTATAGTAATCTACAAGACTAAGTTGCAAACTACCACCCAAAGATGTCCTAGACAATGTTTAGGCCTTTCTTAAATAGGTAATTTTATACCACTCAGGAAGGTTCTAGATGCTCAAACTTAATACCTAGGGCTGATAGGCACTAAAAATACATATAGAGTCAGCTAAATACATCCTTGACAAATTATTTTAGAAAATTTGCTAGCCCAACTTCCAAAGGCAATAACTCTCAAACCGTTGCTTTGATTAGCTATTATACCCACTTTTTTGAAATACCAGCTCTTGATCTACATGCTCAAAATAGTGCAAATTCCCTTCCATCATGTTTTTAGACCTCATTTAGGAACTCTAAGCCCTCCAAAGGTGAGTCTACAATTTTTTTTGTAAATTTTTCCACCGAAAATTTGCAATAACTTCTCTGATACTTAAGTTGGAGCAATGATATTTTTCTAGTAGGATTATAAATCTAAAATGAACCTTCATGTAGAAAATAAGAACATTCCAAGCTTGTATGAGAAACTTACTAAAAATAGCAAGTTCTCATAAATACTAATTACCCTATCTACTAGTCCTTATTAAAATTGAAAAGATTGAAAAGAAAATATTTTTGGGTGATGCAAGATTGCTCTTACACCAAGGATGCTCCTACATCATGTATCATTCTTGCTAACATGATAAATAAGTGTCATTTTATCTCCTTTATCATTAGATTCATCTTTTATAGCAATATATACCATTTCATAATTATTTTTATAGCCATAAAACAAGATTTCTTACCTTTGTCCTTGTAGTCCTTGAAGTTCTTAAAACCCTTCTTGCCTTTGTATTTTTTGTGCTTCTTTTCATCTTTGTCTTCTGTATTTGGACATCTTGCAGCAATGTGTCCAACTTCTTCACAAGAGAAACAGATTAAAGGAATCTTACCTTTATACTTTTCTTTGCCTTTGGGATACCTTCTTGCAAGCAATGCTTCACTGGCTTCAAGATCACTGTTAGAACTGTCTTCATCTTCACTTTCAAATTATTTGTTTTTAGATCTTCTATCTTTCTTTTTGAGTAATACCTTGGCTTCAAATGCAGACTAAAGATTTCTAGAACTTGTAGTATAATTATCATAGCTATCTAGTTCAAATGCAATCAATCTTCCAACTAGAGCATCCAAGGTTATCTTGTTATTTGGGTCACATCTTATGTCTTGAATAATAGATACTTTGATTGCATAGATAGGAAGAAGGGTTATGAGCACATTCCTTACCACTGTCATATCTTCAATTTTTCCTCTAGAGGATTTGATGGCACTGACACTGGCTTTGATTCTTTCAACATATTTTACAATGTTTTCATCTTCTCTCATCTTCATCTAATCAGACTAACCTCTCAAGATTTATGCCTTAGCTCTTTTCACATTATCATCACCTCCATAGATATTCTTCAATTTGGTCCACATGTCATAAGCAGTAGCACATCCTTTGACCTCATCAAATTCAACATAGTTAAGAGTTGATGCTATGTCAATCATCATGATATTATGATTTTTCTTTTTAGTAATTTCCTCCATAGTCATTGTACCAATATGAGCTTTCTAAGAAGTGTTTAAATATTTCAAACCTGAACCATTGATGGTTTCCAGATGCAACTTCATAATTTCTTTCCATGCTTCAAAGTTATCTCTATTTAGGTTGGGAATCTCTCTCCTATAAGACATCCTGATCTTTAGCTTAGGTCCTTGAAACCTTTATCTCCAAGCACTAAGAAGAGTAACTAAGAGAGGAGGGGTGAATCAATTACCACAAAACTAAATCCTAGATCCCTTAGATGTTAGAATAAAATTCACTGAAAATATTGATGCTCGATAAACACACAATTACTGGTTTTACACTAGAAAATCTTGTAACTCGGCAAACATTGAAATGACTTGGCAACTGATTAACATGAAAATCTTCAAATATTATTTGTGATTAATCTTACTTAACTTAGTCTCATACACATAAAAGAAATGAATATAAGTGATGCAAAGATTTAATGTGGAAACCCAATTTTGAAAAACCCACCATTTATAACTAGTTGTTGCTTTTCACTCTTCTGAAGTGAGCCCTATTAGGAACCAACCTTGCTAAAGGTTATGAAACACATTTTTAGTGTTAAATTAAGTTATTTATTACTCTAGGTGTTTTAGCTCTCTTAGGTGCATATAATTAATATTTTATATTAATTATATTGTGCAAACCTAGCTTTCTTTCCTTTACGGTTTTGTTCACCTTAAAAGATTGAACTTTTGTATTTTGTTTTCATAACTTAGAATACATTTTTTGCTCTCACATTTCTGAAAACTTCTAAGCTCTACTTTTTCCATTTTCTGGCTTCTCTTCATTGTAGGATATTTGCATGCAGATATTCTTGAGGGTCTCTGAAGTTGGATTTCTCAATTTCTACATGGTATCAGAGCCTCCCTGTTGCCTCCTCATCCGAAGATTCTTGAAGCCATGATTTACAGTCAGAAACCCCAGCTTTTTGGAGTTTTTTTCTTCAAAAGGGTGAAGGGAAAATTTTTGGGCACTTTGGGCTCAAATGGACACTGATATTGGATTCAGAATGCCATTTGCAGTCAAAATACATTAAAAAACTTGTTATTTTTGGCCTCTAAGCGTCTAGAAAAAAATTTTTACCCCTCCGGGAGGCCATACGGATGAGATTTTTCCATTTATTGCAAAAAAATTTTAAAAAAACACAGGGCCACCTAGCAGCCACCACCGTGGCCTCACTTGCGTGCCACCTACGCTTAGCCGCATCAAGCTGCGCCGCTCCTATGACGCCCAACCACAACCGACACCAGCGGGCCACCAAATGACCACCGCCGCCAGTGGTGCAGTAGCCGTGCCACTTCCCAAGTGCAACCACCACCAGTGGTGCTACCGTCTCAACCATTACTAGTGCTGACATCATTTTGCAGCACTCTTACATCATTTTTTGGCAATGTACAACACTGACGTCACTTTCTCGGGCATATTACGTCACTTTTCAAGGCAGTTTGTTGACGTCATTTTTTGACGTGATGACATCATTTCTTGGCAGATGACATCAACTTTATGGCTACTGATATCATTAATTTGGCTACTGACATCTTCAATCTGGTGACGGCCTCATAATGGTCATACGACCATCAAATTTAAGCTAGTGCCTGTAATTTTCTAGAGAGTTGTTTTTCTAAACCTACAATCCATTTTTTGCTCATAACTTGAGCATACGGATGTATTTTTGTGATCCAAAAGAAGTGCCAAAAAGCTAACTCAAAGACGGAGACAATGGTGCTAGTTTCATGTGATTATGAGTTCATTTGAGCTTCAAAATTTGGCATTGAACTAGAGGCTTCTGCATTCCTCTTCTTTGCATCCAAATTCTAGGTTCTTTTCTTAGTTTTTGTGTTTTTCCATAGTTTTTGCTTTGGTTTTGGGGGATATTTTTTTTTCGTTGTGGGGGGGAGCATTTTCTATTCTATAATTTGCTTCAAAATCAGACCCTTCTACTTCCATCTTTTCTTTCTCTCAATGTTAGATCCTTCTATGATCCAACTCATGCCGCACAACTATCACACCTGGAAGACATAGATGACCAGGCTCCTCATGTCAAGAGGCTTATGGTCCTACCTTGGTCTAAACTAGCCAGCTCTTATGTGCCCTTATGAGGTTCTTCAACACAAAAACAAAATGGATGAAGCCATGGGACTAATTGCACTAAACATCTCTGATAGTCTACTATTTCATTTGGATGGTTTGACCACTCCACGAGCTTATTGGCTCAAATTTTAGACTTTTTTTGGCCAAGTGAATGAGTTCCGAGCACTTCAACTTGATGCAAAGTTGACTTCTTTGACACCTGATCGCTTTCCCACCATTGAGGACTTCTTGATGAAGTTCAAATCTTTGCGCATAGTTTTGCAGGGATGTGGTAGAAACAAAACAGATGATGAGTGTATTTTTTTGATACTCTCAAAGTTGCGAGGATAGTATCAGATCTTTTCTTCTACTTTCTACTCCACTATGGATGCCTTGAGTAACAGACATCAGATGCCCTCTTTTGATATTTTCTGTGACAGGTTAACTCATGAGCAATCCAAGCTCACTCAGATGGATTCACTTACAGGTTCACCATCACAAGCATTACTTGGCAAGGATACATAGGAGCCGAAGTCGAAGCATATATCTAATTCCTCTTCTCAGCACTCTACTAATCCATCCTCTTCTTCTAAGAAGAAGGAGAAAAAGAAGACTGAGACTCCTTCTTGTTCCTATTGTCAGAAAGGAGCTCATAATGAGGCACATTGTTTTCAGAAGAGATTTGATGGCTATGAGAAACAGATTGCAGATTTCCAAGCCCTTCTTCAAAAGAGCTCTATTTCATCCCCATCCTCTTCTACCTCACAGGGGTCTGCTTTTTAGTCTTCTTCCACCTCTTTGACATCTTCACCAGATTTTGGACAGGGTCATGCATTATGGGCTTCCATTACCTTCCCTTCCCAGGTCCCTTGGATACTAGATTTTGGTGCTTCTCACCATATGGCATATTCTTAAGAGGTTTTCTCCTCTATTGAGGCTTCTCTAATTCCTCATATTCTCATGGGGAATAACACTACTCTAACAGTCTATGGGAAAGGTTTAGTTCGCATTCAGGATGGCACATTCCATGATGTATTATATGTTCCATCTCTCTCTACAAACCTTCTCTCGATGTATCAGATTACACACAATGGATCAGGGAAGACAATTGAGTTCACTGCAGATTCAATCTACATTCGAGATAGTGCAATAGGAGGCCTTATTGCTTTAGGGACAGTTGATCATACCACCCGTCTCTACACCTTCTTGCACTTTGATCCACCATCTCCATCATTGGAGCATACTTCTTCTCTTTCGCGAGAGCATCATGTTGTGCAGTCAGCACACATAAACCTTTGTATTGTTCCTGAGATCACCGCACCTCATTATGTAGAAGTCTTTTCTTCTTCAACCCTACCAGACTCTCTAGCTCCATTCATTGAGTATTCAGGATCACTTTTTGTGGATTCCATAGAGGACGTTCATCTCCTCTTTCATGACAATGTCAGCACGCCTACTTTGGGGATTCCTTTTCAAGATCCTCATGTCTAATCCTTTGAGCATCAGTTAGGCCTTCCTGTCATTTAGTGGTTTCCTTGTTCTGTGTCCTTGTTTCTTCTACATTTGAGTTCCATTGGTTTATTTATTTCTACAGGGACTTCATCATTTTGGGGGGGCTTTGTTGTCTCATCTCTCTCTCATGGGGGGTTGTTTATGGTTGAGAGAGAGTCTCTTGAGCCATAAAATTTTTGTTACTTTTTTTTGAACATGTTTGTTCTATCTCTTTTTGGAGAGGGGTTTTTCCCACTGGGTTTTCTCCTTTGTCTTCAGTTTATGGAGATTTCCTTGTATTGGGTACCTAATTAGGCCTTGTTGCCAGGACCCATTTTTCCTACTTTCATACCTTTTCTAGGTTAGCTTACTCCTAAGCTTAGCTTAAGGGGGGGTGTTAGAGTAAGTTATTTAGTACTCTAGGTGCTTTAGCTCTATTAGGTGCATATAATTAATATTTTATATTGATTATATTGTGCAAACCTAGCTTTCTTTCCTTTAGGGTTTCGTTCACCTTAAAAGGTTGAACTTTTGTATTTTTTTTTCATAACTTAGAATACATTTTTTTCTCTCACATTTCTGAGAACTTCTAAGCTCTGCTTTTTCCATTTTTTGGCTTGTCTTCATTGGAGGATATTTGCATGCAGGTGTTCTTGAGGGTCTGTGAAGGTTGATTTCTCAACTTCTATAGTTAGGTGTGGCTTTATTAGAGGATTTAATCACCTTATTAGGAGTGGCCTTGTTTTTTATTAAGAAAAAAAGGTTTTAATAGGACCCTGAAACCCATACAAAAAATAGTTTAGACACAAAGAGATAGCTTAAAATAACAATAGAAACTAAAAGAAAACATTTGAAACATCTCCCCACATAAAAAGAAAAGAACTAAAAAAAAGACAAGGAGACAAGACAAAAAAATAGGAAAACCAAGAAAAGGTAGGGCATTTGGGAGACCTCTCTTAGTATTTTGGCTGCATTAATTTCAAGCTCTGATAGTCTACCCACTACCTCCTTCATGTCTGAGTGATCCTGGTCAGGATCTATGGTCTCCTTCTTCCTCATGTTGGATCTAGTGCGCTTCCTTGAGCTATCATCAAGGGTCTTTTTCTTAGTGCTATGGGGGTTTGAGTCCTCTTCCTTGTTGGTTATTTTCTCCTCTATTCTATTGATGAGAATCTTGATATTCTCATTGGATTCTTTGAGAATATTGAAGCTTTGTTCTACAATAATCTTCATAGAGCTCTCCATCATTTGAACCCTATTCTTGACCTCCGCCACTCTATCATCCTGTAGGACCTAGAAAATGGGCTAATGTCTAACATACTATGAGAAAATCACAAACTCAATAATCATATTTTAACACCCTCTAGTCTACCATGAAAGTCAAACTAATAAAGAAAACAACACAAGGTTAGAAACCCCCTCTTTCATTTGTAGCTCCCATGTCCTTTCTTCTCCATGTGATGTAGCTCCAAAATTGCCTATAATGGACAGAATATTGAAGCAAAAGCCTATGATAATGATGGTTCTATGAGAATAATAGAAGTTGTGATTTTAGTGTGAGAGATGAAGGAAAAAGAGTCAAAAACTAGGGATCAAAAATGAGAGAAAGAGTGCTCATTTTATAATCAACACTCAAGGTGAGAGCATTGGATTTGTCACCTTGGATATGAAATGTGGCAAGAGATTCCTTTGAGAATCCATAACGCATATGACACAAGATGCCAAGTACAAGATTCTATGACACGTGGAAGTCAAACTTGGCTAAATGTGGGAGAGAATCTATGACGCGTCATAAGACACCTCAAGCCCACTTAAAGCCAAGAATCTATGACAAAGGGAGCTAAAGATAGACATGCGTAAGGGAATAAGAATATTGGATCATAACATATCTTAGCCAAATGTCAAAGGAGAATCTACGAGGTGTCATACCTAATTGTCATGATGATATCAATATTTCATGGAATATTTGAATTAAAAATCCCTTATTCCACAAAATAGAAATTAGTAAAAATGGAATTAATGGAGAAAAATGTGACTTAGGAAATTAAGAATTTCCATGGTTTTTGAATGATGAATCAATTAATTAATAAAATTAATTAATTGAGGTTGACAATTAGGAATAATAATTAGTAAGAATGATAGAATTAAATTATGGGTTACTTAATCCTATAGAGAAAATTAGTAAATGATTGGCTAAGGTTGATTAAAGAAGTGTGATAGTATCCTTTGATGAAATGTGATGATAATAGAAATTGACTAGGATGATGATGGATAGACCAAAGCCATGGTCAAATTGATTGATCAGAATTGATAACATGCCAAGGACACATGACATGAATTGATTGATACGTAACATTTAACTGACATTGTAAAATGCTACAGGATCAATATTGATTGATAAGGTTGATCATAATAATATTGACAGACACAATCAATATTATTAAAGTGGTTTGATGATGTCATGATTTGACACTGAGAGCCTCAACAATGTCAAAGATCAGATGACATGAATGATAGTTTGACCTAGCACTGAGAGCCATGATAGTACTAAGGTTAGATTGATAAGATTTGATAGATTGATAGGTTTCCAAGGCACTAAAAGCCACAAAAATACCTAGGAATGGACAAATGATGATAGATTTTTGATGTTTGATATGTTTCGTGATTATTAGGATTGATTTTGAGTGATTCTGAGTTGATTTCAGGTGATTTTGAGTTGATTTGAAATGGTTTCAAGTTGATTTGACATGATTTTGAAATGACATAAAATTGATGTGAAAAAGGATACAAATGATGACAGACACTATTGAGATATGATCAAGTTGACAAAAAGATCAAAATTAGTGGATTGAGAAAATGAGATGAATTAATATGAAGAAGTGAGTCTGAATGGAGTCCATATGGTCCCAAATCGACCTGAAACTTTGGGTGGACTATCATAAGCCTAGGGGAATGTTAGAAATATGTTAAAATGCAGAAAACGGTGGTCCAAGTGGTCAAAATTTGGGCAAACTCTAGGCAGATGTAGGTCAAGCCCGGGTAAATGCTGACAAAGAACAATGCAAAGGGCTCAAAAGGGTGCAAACGGACTTGGAATGACCCAAAACTTGGAGGACATGTTCAAAACTCTAGGAAGAGTTGAAAACATAGTTTAACTAAGGTTAGGATGATTAGAAAAAAGTCAAACGTAGTCAAACTTAGCTCTGATGGAGGAGAAAGGATGACAGATGGATAGGGATAGGGTCAAAATGATGTAAATGAGCTCAAAATGACTTGAAACTTAGTAAACATGTTCAAAACCCTAGGAAGAGTTCAAAACATAAGTCAAATTAATCAAAAATGCTTAGGCAATGTCAAACTTAGTCAAATGTGATTCAAACTAAGTAAACTTGGGTAAATTGGATGCAAAACCATGGGAGGTTGACATAGGCTATATGATTATGCAGGAGGAGTTGTTGCTATTGTGGACAAGGGGACATAGGCCACAAAGCCTTAAATTATGTCACCAGATAATAGTTGGTGAATGGAGAATATTGGCTAGGTTGGGATTATATCATGTTACATTCATGCCAGAGGTGAGGGGGAGTAGGGCTCTATTGATAGTTTTGACGGAGAGGTGGCACTCAGAGACTAGTTCATTCCACCTACTGACAGGGGAGATGACTATACCACTAGAGGATGTATGGAACATCCTTAGGATCCCTATTCATGGAGAGTTAGCAGAGTATGACCCAACTAGAGGATAACCAACACTACATCGCCTATTCGGATGTGGAGATGGGAAGTTAGGGATTCAAGATTATAAGATTGGGTGGGACCTATTGGTGACACACCATGAGTAGTTGACAGCTGTGATATGTTGGGTGATTGGAAGATTGCTGATACTAGATAGATGGGGACATGGATTCTTAGTTGGATGGGGCCAAGTGCTAGAGCAGATGATCATGGAGGGCATTATGTTCACTTGGGGCCCATGCATGTTGGTGATGTTATATTATTATCTACATCAGGTAGCATACAAAGGTGGACTATAGAGGTGTACTATTCCAAGGACCATTAGGATATGCGAGGTACTTCCACGATGAGATAGACACTATGACACAGTTTATCTGGAGATCTTACAGAGATTGCCTCGGATGGGATGATGATAACAATTACCTACCATACTACAGATAGGAGTGCTATCTCATAGGGCATGTGGGCACTTAAAATTGTAGTTCAAATTTTGAGCATTGTTGAGAAAATTGAGCCCTATAAATACTTTTTAATGAGATTGTACCTGGCTATACCTTTGAGGCCCTTGAGGTGTTTAATGTTTCTAACACCTTTCAATTAGTGCATTTACCTGTTCCATGAAGTTAAACCATCATTCTGAGTCATTTCGTGAAGTCTCATTTGAGCTGGTCTCAAATCTACATTTTCACCAGTGTCAAACAGTGATAGAAGGGCATGTTTGCAACTGAATATCTTGCAACTAGAAATGTTTCATGACTCACTGCTTTGGGAGTGTGTAGTGTCCATACCCAAGAACCTATATTTCAAATTTTGATTCCTTTCAAGTCTGTTTGACTAGGTATTGAATCCCTCAAAGTTGGTCAGTTATCAATGTCATGCTGATATGAAATGTTCAGAATTTTGGGAAGCCCTATTTGACGAGTTATTACTTTTGACCAATTGATCAAAATAATGGGATTCCTTTTGCATTGCATTGTAGACATCAAGAACTTGTTATGTTTCAAGTTTTAGCTCATGATGAATCCGTTTGATCAATTTTCAAATGCAATTCCAAACGTAATTTATAACTTTTTACTAGTGTCAGCAAATGCAGATTTGTTGGAACCCCTGTTCGTGATGTCATAATTGGAGATCTGTGATTGGTAAGATAAAATGGATTGTACCATTGTATTGTCCTCCAAAATTACTTTAAGTATGCCAATTTTCAAAGCATGACAAATCCGTCTACATACTTTTTCAGGTCAATTCCATTTGTAAAAATTGCTTTCTGCCATTGTTCCCAGTTTGCAAAATCCAAGTAGCTCACTTTGACCACTCGCCATTTGCGCCCACTTATTCATCATGAGCCCAAATTGCAGATTCATAATGTCCTCATGATAGTGAACCAACATCCCAGTTTTCATCCTCCCAACTATCAGTTTGCCCAATTTTCAAAGCCGATTCTGAACCCAATTTAGTGTTTTCTGACATGTTTTCTTGTAGGAAGTTCTAAAGGGTCAAATTTGACAGCGAATATCTTTTGACCCCAAATTCATCATGAGATGAGATTCGACATGGTTCGAGTATGCAAAATAGAGATTCAGTGTGCCAGATTTCAAAGCTCGGTCAGGTGCTTGGATTAGTTTTTAAGGCTAGTCAAAGGACCTCATAGCACCAAATTCACAGTTTGCAAATAAGTGGTAAAGCGAGTTTTATTTGATGATTCAGTGATTGAACTTGATTTTTATCAGTCTGAGGTGATGAATGGATCATTCATCATTTTAGTTGTTTGAAAATGAATTTTTTTTTAGTCGGATCCGCTTTGGAGCTCGACTAAATGGTATCAAATTCTTTAGACAGCTCTAGTATCAAGCAACCGATTCAAACACTCAGTGTGGCACCCAATACTAGCAAGCTCTAGGCTAGAATATGGTCATGTGAGAACAAGAAATATCATGCTAATAGGAAAATGAAATGGCTAACTTTCACTCTGCCTGTATGTTAAGTGGGAGAAGGAAGTTGAACACAGGGAAGTCATATATAGATGGACAATCTGGGCCTTTGGCTAAAGTTGAGACTAGAAATTGAGTACTCTGTGTACACAGGACTAAATCATGTCTGGAATAACATCATAACTACACTTGTACAGTGTTTAAATCTAAAACTATTACCAAACTATGTGAATCGCATCTTGTCTGTGGCAATATCCACCTTGACATATTTCTATTTTTCTGATTTAAAGGATTGAAGTGTTTGGTTCCAAATAAATAGAAAGCTGCTAAAAATGGCTCCTCCTCAAGAATGGCCAGAGACTCCAATGATTGATGAAGAAGAAAATGTTGAATTTCACTGGGGGTGAAATGTAATAAGGGAGTAAAAGGAAAGGACATTCAGTTTTAAGATTCCTTCACTTACGATGGTGTGGAGTATTCTTCATATGATTGTTTTTATGTTCACAAGGAAGGTGAGCCTGAACCATACATCGAGAAAATTATGAAAATCCAGGACGATCTTAAAATTGAAAAAGAAAAGAATTAAGGTGTGGTGGTTCTTTCGCCCTATTGAAATACACAACTTCTACAAAGGTGATTGTAGCCTAGCTAATAAGGAGCTTTTTCTGGCATCTAGAGAAGGAAAATTTGTTTTAACATAAATTTTCTAGAGGTGATTTTTGGGAAGTGCAAAGTTCTTTGCACATCCACGAAATCCATAAATTTCAGAAGAAGACTTAAATAGTGCAGTTTTTTTTTTTTAAATTGGACATTTAACTATGAGGAGCGCATCGTTTCAAAAAAAATTTAGGGTGTTGAAGCTGAGGCTTTTATCAACAAACAGACTTGGGTTAGCAAGTCTATTCAATCACTTGACCAACAAACAAATGGAGCTAATGAAAACCAGGCATCTAAACCCAAGGCATTAGATCAAACAAGCCCCATGCAACAAATAAAAAATAGGGAGCCATATAAGCAAAAAGGGACCTATGTAGTGAAGAAGCCGCCATTGAAAGCATGAGATGTCAAGAGAGGAGCATTTGCCTTAGGGGCACATGCAAGGAAGCCTATAGTAGACTAGGGCCATGAAATTAAAGTAGCCCATGTTAAAACAGGGGAAGCGACATGAAATAAGCCATAGATCAAAGACTCATGCCTATACAAGAAAGAAGTCCCACGTCAACAGCAAAATAATGGAGGTAGCAGCAATTATGGCATATCCTCAACAAAGGAAGAGATTGTCTGAAGGCCCTCACAATCCTTCAAAGCCCAATATCTGCTATGGATGCCTGCACTTCAAAGAAGGGGTGGTTTTCGCTTTTATCCCATATTTTTCGTGGGATGGACTGTTTAAGGTTTTAAATACCAAAAGACACAATAATCATCATGCCTTAAAAGAAAGCTAGTTTTCACATGCTGTAGGCTATGTTGTGGGCCCATCTGGTTGATAGCCATGCAAAGTCAAACATGGTTTTGATTTGGAACTCCAAACGCCCGTTTTAAGATCGAAAACATGAAGGAAACACCTTACACTGGTATGTGAGTGTAAGGTCGGGACGGTGGAATATGAAGTTTTATGATGCTTCCATCATGTGGTCATAAAATAGGTTTTAAACACTCACGATGCTATGCCAGCGTAAGGGCGTAAAGTGAATTTCAAAGGGCTACGGGGGTACACAAAATTGAGAAGGCGTAAGTACGTAAAGCCAAAAATGTATGGTTGGGAAGTAATTTTCTAGAGTTCCTTCTGTTATGGGAGATTGCTTCACCATATGCATGTAAAGGAATATTTTGAGGGTCCCGGTGTTACGCATGTGCCCATGAGATCGGAGGATCAAAAAATTCGTATTTGAGATGCTACGGGGTATTAATAAAATATTAATATACTCAACATATGAACATAAAAGAAAGTTGAATATGATGGATTGAAATCATTTAAAGGATTAAATTAATTAATTAATATTTTAGAAATTATAGCCAATCAGAAAATTGACAAGTGGCAAGGGGGCAGAGATATAAAAGTGAAAATAAAAATGAAAATTCAAAAAAGTTATTCAAACGCATGATGAAAGATTTGAATAAATTTTAAAAATTTTATATAGTTCAACTATGTAATTTTTTTTAAATTTTTGAATTTTAATGCTTGTTCATAGTCTAGGAGCCTGAATTTCAAATGGCCATAACAGGGGTGATTTTTATCAGAAATAGGTAGTGCAGTATACTGTTAAAACTGGGAGAAGATAAATTTTTCAGATTTGAGGTCAGATTTTGCACAAGTATTCACTGGTTCACGTTGTAAACAGTTTTGTAATTTTTGAGGTATTCTCAGTGAAACAAGAAAAATTCATCATGAAGCATCAAGATCAGTTACAGGGAAGATTTGAAGACCTTTTGAAGCCTGAATGTGGAAAAAACAAGTTTGAAAAGATGATATTGCATTTTTGAAGTCATTTAATTGATTTTGCTTTGGTTTTTAGTTCTAGATCAGGAATCAAAATCAGTTATATTTTCAACCAAATATCTCAGATATTTTGTGTTGGCAGAGGCCAAATGATTAAAGATTTGATTCACCAGTTGAGGGGAGAGCTTAGAAAGTTGTTTTTAACCTATTGAGAAGGTTTTCCAAGTGGACAGATGTCATGTTTAGATCAGATCCGGGAGTAAATTCTTCTCCTATATCTTTCTTTCTCTCATCTTTTGTAGAGGTTGGTAGTTTTCTCTAGGTAATGTAAGTAGGGTTCCAGTATTTTACTATGAAACCATTTTCTTCGGCATATTCTCTCTTCTATGAACAACATTAGGAGGGATAATATAGATAGTTCAGATCTATTAGGTGTTTTCATGTTTTCATTTCATGCATATGAATGTATAATTTCAAGGAAATTAATACAAAGAATATCAGATGATTGAGTTTCATCTTGAATCTTGTCTCCTCTATCAGTGAGCTTCAATGTTTTATAAGCTTTGACATAGAGCTTAGGTTGTAGTTGTAGTCCCTTAAGGCTATATGTTATTTCATTGTTGCCTGTGACTCAAGGGGTTACATAAATGCTTTAGGGAAATCAATAGGGTTGCAAGTTTGTTGATGGGAATATCATGTAAGAATGAGGTTCAAATTGGGCATTGATTGTATGCATTTGATTCATGGATTTTCTCAATAGATTAGGCACTGGTTAGGTACAGGATCATTAAAGTCTTACTGCTGCATATTTGAGGGTTTGTTGAAATCAACATTATAAATCAAAATAAATTCAGTTCTTCACATTTTGTAGTGGGCTGAAAAGAATTAACCCTCACTCAATTTATGAGATTCATAGATTTGCATTTAGCTATTGTAGATCTGTGTCATTTCATGAGTTATTAGGAGATATAGGGGGTTTTCATTTGCATTAATTAGGTTCATATTTATGTTTTAAATGCACTGGTACCATATCTCAAAACCTCAAGGTTAACCCACCTAGGTCTTGCAGAGCCTGAAGTGAAGAAGGAGTTATGCCTTATAGTTGGCCCAAGACTACATTCGAGTGCATCCATCATAGGAATTTTCTAGCCTTAGATGCATTTGTTTGGTTTCTTGGTCATTTTCAAAACTGTTAAATCAGGAGCCAAAAAAATGGTGACTCTGTTGGGGAGTTGTGTTGAGATTCATGATAGACAAACCTTGAGAATTTAAAGGGATTCAACACAATAGAAGGAGAGACACAAAGAAAGTTTTTATACAGCAATAAGTTGATATGTTTAGTCCATTTCCTTGCTACATTTTCATGTTCCCCAGTAAGTTTTATTCTCTTACAACAGTGGTTCTTGAATTAGATGTAAATTGTGTTGAGAAATGAGTGTACCTTCAATCAGCTCAATTTTGTGAGTTGCTATTGTAAAAATTAGAGTCCAGAATCTAAAAATAAAGAGTATCTTGTTCTCTTTTCAAAATGTTTTAAGATCTACAAGTTTATTTCATGTTGAAAGTCTGGTTCAGAATTAGATCAGTAATAACTTGTGTTTCAAAATATTTTCTCACATTTGTGAGTGGCGACTCTATCTCTACAACCAATGGCATTTAATTGTATGTGTATTTTTTTGACAGCTTTCAACACATTGTTTGGTAGATCTGAATTCATTGTTGAATTTTTTTTTGAAAGGAGAAGTGTAGTTTAGATCTAATGGTGTTGAAGAAGTTGTGTTTCAACTTTGTTTAGAGATTTCAAATTTGAGATAAATCTAAAGAGGTTTCTTCTATCTGTTGTTGTTTCAAATTGGTTTGTAAGTTTTGTTCAAATCTAATTCAATTCATGTCTCACTTAATGTGAGTGGTGACTCAAAGTTAATCTCTGTACAAGTGCAATATTATACATGAATTGTGGTTAGTTGTTGTAGGAGAAGAACAAATCTGAAAAGGTTGAGACATTTAATGGTTGTGAGATTTATGGTGTGTTGATTCAAAAGGTTCAGTAAGGATTTGATAAGATTTTGGGTTTTTTGTTGTAAATGGTAGGCAGAGAACTTTCAGCCATCCAAATCTTGAGGTATTCTCTTTTTCATGTCTTTTCTTTTCATGAAAATTGATTGTGAAAAATGTATTCTCCATTTGGTGATCAGCACTATACATAGGAGAATTTGTTTTATAAGTTTTCATATTCTTGAATTTGGATTTTGAAAAGAATATGGTTGAGTATGAAACTGGTAGAGAGAGAAAATGTTGTTGCAATTTTAATATAGGCTTGTTGAGGTATATGTATAAGTCCTGTGATAAAAATTTTTTTTTGAAAGATTAGAATCTTAGGACCCGAAGATTGTAGCACTTTTTAGATTATGTTCTTTCTATGAGATCAAAATCAAGGCCTCTATTTAGTGATTTCAGTACTAGAAGAAAGAGGTAGGAGTTTTTTAAAATTTCAAGAGATGAATTCTGAGTCTTGGTCTAAAAATGATGTGTCGACTCTTGAAAGTGTTCATGCTAATCAGTAGTTATGAATCTTGATGAGTTTTTCAGACCTGAGGAGTCTTCATGGCTAGTGGTAGTCTTAGAAGTTTTTATGCCATATTCAGTTGATTGGCCAACCAAGATAAGATTTGATAAGATGTGTGAAATCCAAGGTTTTATCATGGAGGTTGAAAATGTTTTGAAGAGTAATGAGTCTAAGGTTAACAAATGTAATGAATCTGTTAAAGATGATACTGAATATGAGGAGCCTCAGTTTTATGAATCAGATGATAGTAATCAGCAATTTGATAATATGCATAATGTGGAATCATCTTTTTATGATGATGATTGTCAAGAACAAGAAAAGTGTAATAGCAGTAATAGTCTTTCTTCTAGTGATGAATGTGATTGTGTTACGATGCCAGTTGTTGAGGGATTGTCTAAAGAAGAAGATCTATGGGATAATCAAAATTCTGATTTTTCACACTCTATTACTAACAAGTATGATGTTACAAATGTATCAATTTATCCAGTTAATGATCACAACCAAGGGGATGAAACTAGTAGTGAAATCTTGTTAAGTGTTGATGAGATTTCTGATTTGTTGGCTCATAATTTTTAAAGGTATGCTAATCTATCCAAGGATACTTGTGTTGTGCCACATTTTGCAATTCCATATGGTGAAGTCATTTCCCCTAAATTTGATGTTGAAGAAGATGTAATTTTAGAATATGCTCTATCAAATTTTGGAGGTGTATGTGATAGTAATTCATGTATCAATACACATGACGACTTCTATGTTGAGAATGAAGATGTAGAGATGAGGTCTATTGATCATTCATTGTTTTTTTATTTTCATGAGTCTGAGATACATTCAGATTGCTCATATGACAAGGAAAGAAATAGTAATGAATTAGTTTATCCTAGTGAGCTATTTGAAGAAAAATTTGATACGGATCAAGATATTGTTAGAAGGAATTTTCATGATGATTCTTATGAATTGGGATCTAATCATTTGTTGGAATATGAAGAAAATCCAGCGGCTATTCAATTTGATTTATGGTGTACTGATGTTGCAAGTGAGGAGAAATCAGATTTTTCATACTCTTCATATCCGAAGGCACAAGGTGAGTTACAATCTGATTCATATAACTTGTTGAATAAAGAAGAATTCCAAGCTTTTTTGTTTCTAGGTGAAGGAATCCATCATTCAATCAGTAGTGATCAGTTTTAGTTTAATATCAATTGTTATGATCATGCTGATTCATTTTTTCATAGTGAGCAAGATGAAGAAAGCATGCCTAATTTTTATATGCACTATGGATAGTGGTTCACCTTCTGGAGTCACAAGATGATATACTCTGGACCCAAATGATGCAGTAACTACATAAGGTCCTTCCCAATTTTGTTCAAATTTGCCTTGTTTTTCTCTATGTTGTTGAGTCTTGTAGTTCATCTTTAGGACTAGATCACCAATCTCAAAATGATGACCTCAGACTTTCTTGTTATAGCTCTGTTTGAGTTAGTTTTGGTAAGCTTGCAAATATGTCAAGGTAGCTCATCTCCATTCATCAAGCATTTCCAGCTCATGGAGTCTAGATATTTGGTAGTTTCCATAATTCACAACATCTTGTAGGGACACTCTCAATGATGGAATTTCAACTTCAATGAGAAGTATGGCCTCAGTGTTATAGAAAAGGGAGTATGGTGTTGTCCCAATAGGAGCACAGACACTTGTTTGGTATGCCCAAAGAGCTAGATTTAGTTTTAGGTGCTAGTCTCAACCATAATCATTGATAGTCTTTTAGAGAATCTTAAAAATGGTCTTATTTGATGCTTATTCTTGGTCATTGCCTTGTGGATGGTAAATACTAGAATATCCATGCTATATGTTTTACTTCTCATGGAGCTTGTCTAAATCTTTATTTTGAAATGAACTGCCATGGTTACTAATAATAGCCAAGGGTACTCCATACCAACGTATGATGTAGTTTAGGATAAACCTTGAAATCTACTTTCCAGTAGCGAAGGTTAGAGGGATAGCTTCAACCCACTTGGTAAAATATTTTGTTGCTATGATAATGAACTTATGAACATCAGAGGATGGAGGAAATATAGCTCCAATAAGATCAAATGCCCATTGTGAAAAGGGCCATGTTGATATGACTGGCTACAATTCTTGTGCTGGTGCATGGATTAGATTGCTATGTATCTGACACTTATGACATGTTTTGGAAAAATCATGGGCATCCTATTCCGTGGTAGGCCAATAATACCCAGCTCTCACAAGTTTCTTGATTAGACTTAGACCATTGAAATGGCCTCCACATACACCTTTGTGAACCTTGTGTAAGGTAGATTTAGTTTCTTGCAAGTCAAGGCATCTGAGAAGGGTTTG
This sequence comes from Cupressus sempervirens, assembly GCA_028749045.1. Lineage (NCBI taxonomy): Eukaryota > Viridiplantae > Streptophyta > Pinopsida > Cupressales > Cupressaceae > Cupressus > Cupressus sempervirens. The sequence goes on from CM053792.1 coordinate 203,041,933, forward strand.
GTCAAAGGATCTCTTGTAAAGGGTGTCACCGATGATGACGTATCTAGTGGCTTGATGGATAAAGGCTCAATGCTCATTTTTGGATAAGTTGGGTGGTAGGATTTGGGCATGTAGGTAATCATAAATGTCTTGATACCAGGGAGAATTGGGACCAAAAATTCACACATAGACTCAGATTGAGGGAGCTCAAATGCTGGAATCAAAAGTTGCTCCACAAGGAATTCATAGTGTTCCACATTTTGAGGCATATCAATCATAGAAGTAATGCTGGCTATACCATTAGCTTGCTTGTTGTGTATTCTTGGTAGCTGACGAAAAGAGATAGTGAAAAATTTAGACTTAAAGAAGTCTGCCATCTACTTGTAAGGCATTGACTTATCATCTTTGGTTTCATAGTCATCATTGACTTGGTGGATGACCAACTGGGAATCCCCAAAGACTTGTAAATGCTAAATGTTCCATTGGATGGCTATCTTGAGTCCTGTGATCAATGCCTCATATTCTACTATGTTGTTTATGCAATGGAATGCTATCCTATATGACTTAGGGATTATGTCTCCTTGGGGAGTGATAAACATAATGCTAGCTCCTGAACCATTTTATGTTTATGATCCATCATAATAAAGCTTCCATTCATTAGCTACATCCATGTGAAATATGGCTTCATCTGGAAAGTCTATCAGCATGGGATGATCATCTGACATAGGTGCTTCTGCTAACTAATCTACTATCACTTGCCCTTTGATTTTCTTTTTATCTACATATTCTATGTCAAATTCACTGAGGACCATGACCCATTTGGCTAAGCATCCAATGAGAGCAGCCTTGCTTAGGAGATACTTTAGTGAGTCAATCTTAGAGATGAGCATTATTTTCTGATGGGGCATGTAATGTCTCAGCTTTTAGGCTGCAAATACAATAGCAAGACAAGCTTGTTCAATGAGTGAATAATTTAGTTCATAGCCCACAAATGTTCTACTGATGTAATATATGGCTCGCTCTCTTCCTTGTTCATTATTTTGTACTAAGAGAGTTCCTAATGGTGTATCTATAACAAATATGTATAGAATGAATGGTTTTCCTAGAATAGGAGCCGTTAAAACTAGGGGATGTAGAAGATAATCCTTGAGTTGTTGGAAAGATTCTTGGCACTACTTGTTCCATTGAAACGATACTCCCTTATGTAAGAGGTGTTGAAAGGAGTGACATTTATCTACTAGTTGTGCAATGAATCTACAGATAGATTGTAATCTTCCTTGTAGTCCTCTTAAGGTTTTTATATTTGTTGGAGGAGGCATGTCAAGTATTTCTTTTACTTTATTAGGATCCACTTCAATGCCTCATTGAGAAACAATGTATCCTAGGAAATTTCTAGAAACAACCCCAAATACACACTTTTTTGGATTTAGACGGAGCTTATAGCTTTCCATTCTAGTAAATATCTGATCTAGGATGCATAAATGATCTTTCCTTTTATAGAATTTGCAAAGTAAGTCATCAACATAGTCTTCCATGAGGATGTGCATGAAATCATGGAAGATTATAGTCGTTGCTCTTTGATATGTTGCCCCATCATTTTTAAGACCAAATGGCATAACATTCCAGTAGTATGTTCCCCAAGGGCATGTAAAAGGTGTTTTGTGTTGATCTTCAAGGGCTATTCTTATTTTTTTATAACCAAAAAATCCATCCATTAGTGATAACATCTCATACATAGCTATCATGTCTACAATGATATCTATATTTGGTAAAGGAAAATCATCCTTGGGACAGGCCTTGTTAAGGTCTTGGAAGTCAATGCATATCCAGATGTCCCTAGAGTGTTTTCTTACTAGTACTAGATTAGATATCCACTCTGCATAATCAATGGGTCTTATGAAATGAACATCCAATAATTTCTTCAATTCAGGTTTGACAAGGAGGGAAACTTGAGGATGCACTTTTCTCAACTTTTTCTTTACTGGTTTGATTCCTGGTTTTAGTGGCAATCGATGAAGGACTAGTTCAGGATCTAATCCAGGCATGTCTGCATAAGACCATGCAAAGTTGATCTACCTCTCTAGAAAGAATCTAAAAAATTCATCCTTTCCTTTGGTGATAAGGAGGCTGCAAAGTGTATGACCTTGGGGTTGTTAGGAGTTCCTAGATTAATCTCTTCTGTCATTTCCACAAGTAATGTTGATCTTTCCTTCAATGGGGGTGTGTCCAATCTTCCATCCTCAGGTGCCTCAGAGAGGGTTTCACCCTCGAATACATCCTTTATTTTTATTTTTTCATGGTCTAATGGCACCTTTTAGTTTTCACCAAGAGACCTACTTGTGTCTTTTTTTGTTATTTTCTCAATTTTGCTACAGGAAGATGGAGTTGAATCCTCGATATATGCCATGATGTTTAGATCAATGGAAAACCTAGACTTGTGATCACCTTGTGGTAAATCTTCAAGGAGTTAAAAGAATTCTACAATGGCATCATCATTTTCAAACTGGTCAAACATTGGTGTTCCTTATTGGTCCCTATCAATAAGTTCAGGGAAAACTAGGGAAATGCCATCATCGAGGTCGAATAAGTTTTGGTCAAAGGCATATATATGGATATCCACTTTAGTGATGTCATTAGGATCATGTTCAGAAGTAGGAGGGCTTGGATCCCAAAATGTTTCAATCCAAGGTGAAGAATTGGTTTGAGTGATAGGTGAAGAATGTTTCGATCTTCCATAGGTAGGCTATCAGGGTCAACAAACATATGATCAAGACCAAGGGATGTATCAAGATCATCAATGTTGGATACAAATTGGATGGGTTTGGGTTGGTTGTTCTTAGATGCCTTGTCATCATTTGAAGCATTCACATCCTTAGATGAAGATGACTCAATATTGGGAAGGCCCAAAACAAATGGTTTGAATCCAATTCCCAAGCTTTGAGGTCATCCTGATGTAGTGATGGGTTGAACAATGCCTTGTTTTTGAGGTCCCAGGCCACTACATCCATCATATCCCTTTTTATACATGATGGGGAATCCAAGTCCATACTTGTCAAGGGATATAGGAGTGAGTTCTTATTTTTCTTTAGCCTTTTCAATCCATGTAGAGGTATTTTCATAGACATGTTCTTCATGTAGTCCGCATCCACTAGTGAAAGCCACTGAAGATTTCTTTTGTAGTGTGAACTTAGGCTTGTTTTGTATAAGCTGAGGTTTACCATATGACTTGGGGGATAAAGGAAGTTTCCCAATATGAAAGGCATTAGACATGGAGTACTCACCACAATCGTGGTCTTGGATTTTGAGCTTTCCTTTGGATGCAAGTGTAAGTGTGGAAGGATCAACATACTTGGAGGACTCGAGTGGATTTGTTGCATGGTTTGTTGAGACCTGGTATGTAGTAATTTCTCTAAGATTGGCATAGAATTGGAAGGGATATGGATCACCAGGAATGGTAACCTCTACATTATTATAGGAGAATTTCAAGCATTGGTGATATGTAGAAGGAACTACTTTCATAGCATGGATCCATGGGTAGCCTAGTATCATGTTGCAATTCATTTCTATATCTAGGACCTAGAATAAAGTGTTCTCAATAGTTGGACCAACTCTGATAGTTAAGATGATGACCCTTGTAGAGAAGCATTCACCATCATCATAGGCTTTTATCATGATCCTTTGAGAGGGATCCACATCATTTTTATAATAACCCAAACCTTTGACTACTTTAAGTGTACAGATATTCAACTCTACTCCTCCATCTATCAAGACACATCTGATCTTTACATTATGGACAAAGACTTCAAGATGAAGAGGATCATTGTGGTTGGGTTTGTCTTTCGGAATATCCTAAGGGGAGAAGGTGATATGTTGTGATGTAGATAGGTTCCCCACCATGGCTTAGAACTGGGCAACATCAATGTTATCTGGGACTACTGACTCTTTAAGGGCTTGATCCAAGATCTTCTAATGTTAAGAAGATGCACATAGTAGGTCCAAGATGGATATTTGTATAGGGGTCTTGCCGAGCTATTCAACAAGGCTATAATTAGATGAAGTAGGAGCAGCAGGTCTACTAGTGGGTGCAGGTCTAGTAGAAGCAGTAGGTCTAGATGGGGCTCCAAGTAGGGTGATCTTGGAATGATTTGTAGTGAGAACATCTTGGGTGTCTTCAGCCTTCAATGTGAATGTGAATATGTGGGAATCTGACTCATTGAAGTAGTTGATTGTGTAGTCATATCTAGTGCACATGTAATTCACATTGCCTTGTGAGTTTGAGTTTGAACTGGAAAGTTTCTCTTTGTTCTGATTACCCAAAGGATCTTTGAAGATAGTGTGGTTAGAGTTGGATGCTAATAGTGATGGATTGATTTTTATTACACCATCACAAATAAGGTCTTGTATTGCATGTTTCAATTGGAAGCACAATGAAGTTCTATGTCCTTTGGTGCGATGGTAATCACAAATTTTTTTGTCATCCCACCAATCTGCTTTAATTAACATTTCATCTTTGCTTGGGGGTAACTGTAGGAAGTTATTATTGAGTAACTGTTGTAGTGTAGTCTCAAGAGGTATCCCCAATGGTGTGAATTTCCTATCCTTGGTTCTAGGGTGTCTTTGGGGTTTGTCCTCTGTGGAATACTTGGTCTTCTATTATGGAGGTGATGTTTGATTACGAGTTTGTGAATTTCTAGGGTTTTCACCTTTCAAAGTCAATTGAGGTTGTGCTATGCTAATTGTGTCGACATCCACAATGCCATCATCGGTCACATTCTTGTTTTTGGAGAAAAATTTCCCCTTATCATTAGATGAATTGGTGTTTCTATTGTCCTTGTTTACCTTGAGGATTCCTTTACGGATAAGAGCATCTTCAATGCTAGCCCCTTTTTTCATCAGTTTAGAAATAGTGCTTGGACTGTTGATTTTGAGTTCATACATTAAGTCTGTGACTAATTTTTCAATGCACAAGTTAACTTGTTGTTCTTCAGGAATGTCTAGTGAGAATTAACTAACTAGGCTTCTCTAACAAAGTAAGAATGTGATAAATGGTTCTCCTATCTTCTATTTAGTTGAGCACCAATCAAAAAATTCACCTCATTCATAATGTTAAAGGAAAAGTGGGAGATGAACTTGTCTAGGAGTTTCAACCAAGATTTGATATTATGAGGAAGTTTGGAGTACCATTCAAGTGTCGGCTCACCTAGAGAATGAGGGAACGGTCTCATGAGGTAAGTGGGCTCATCACTGAGTTCAGTACAAGAAGCACAAAATTCTTATATGTGATTAACAGGGTTGCCTTTTTCTCAATATTTTTCAAACCTTGGAGCCTCAAAGTGTTTCAAGAATGGAGGCATATACAAACTTTTGTCAAATGGATTAGGACATAGGTCCCTTTCTGTATATAGAGCTTGTTTCTTTTGGACTCCCAATGCCTCAACTTGTTTGGAAATTTTTTTGAGTTGTTGCAATAGCTCTTCATTAGGGTTTTGCATGATAGTCTTCCCTTCAAGTCGTTTGTGTCTATAAGCAAATCATTTTTTGTGGCGAGAACTATGTCTACTCGACTTTGACATTTCTGTGTCTGATGAATTTGGTGATGTGTCACTAGGTGGTGGAAGTATGTTGGTACCTTGAAGACAAAAGGGTCCCTGTTGTGACACATGTTGGGGTACTTTTTGTGGTATTTGATGTGGCACTTGTTGTGCTATCGACTATGATTGATATACCATGTGTTTTTATTGTGCCATTTTTTGTAGTTGTTCTTGGGATACCTCTATTGGCTGTATGTGAGACCATGTATGTGATTGTTTTTGTGGAGGTATCTATTGAGGTTGTTGTGGAACATGTTGTTTTTGTAACAAATGTTGATGGTATACAATTTTTTGCTCAAGTTGTCTTTGATATTCCAATTGTTGTTTGAGTTGCTCTTGTTTTTTAGAAAACATGGCTTGTTGTTGATACATTGCATAGAAGTCAGGTGGGTTTGCGTTGGGTTGTGTGTTAGGGATTTTGGATGCTTGTACCACTTGAGGTTGTTGTTTTTGTGGTTGATGTTGTTGTTGATATGTTGAATGTGTGTTGGAAACATCAGGTCCTAGGATTATTGTAGGTTGATGTTGTTGAGGTAGTTGGTTATGTCCTTTTGAATTGACCACCATGTTGGTATTGTTTCTTTGCCACATTTGTGTGTTAGAGGTTTCTCCTTGGGACACCATATTCACTTGACCATGAGGCATGTTCCTTTTGGGAATAGGTATAATGTGAATAAGACTTTTCCTTTGTGCATTAATATTTATTGTTGTAGTTGATTTTTCACATGTTGTACTTATGGGAGGCTCCATAACATTTGATGTCATAACACTTTGTAAAGTTAGGAGCAAAGGTTCACTTTGTGAATTTTCCTCCAAAGGAGGTATGTTTTACATCCCTAGAGCACAAGTCCCTTTAGGTGCGTCTTGTTGTTGCATCATGTGACTAAAGTCAAGTCTTAATGTCCTCTTGGGATATTTAGGGAGAGTATTGTTTCCCTTCAGTGGTTGTGGTTAATCAAACAAGGAATTAATGTTGATGTGCTCAAATGTACTTTGGAGGATTTTGATTGTGGGTTCTTGATGGGACCTTATAGGTGCCATTATTGTGTTTGAAAAATCCAAAGGTTGTTTTTCCTTATCTAAGTCCAAATTGATCATGGGTTGTATTTTTTCAATGGTTGTGTTGGCTTGAAGTTTGGACTTAGGTCCGTCCACGTTTGGGTTGAATTTGACAATTTCTTGGGCTGCCAAAAGTTTGAAGTTCTTGTGGAAATTTTTTTCTTGACATGCCCTAGCCATTTCATCATTAGTGATGCCATATTTAGTGTTAGAGTCATCACTAAGGTGTGTAGTACCTTGTTGTATGTTTGATGTATTAGGGTTGAAGGTACTCATGTTGGGTTTACTAAATTCGAAGGAGTGTGTTTGTTCATCGTTGGGTGTGGTTGGTACACTTCCACCTTTGGGTGGTATTGGCATAAATATAGGTTCAAAGTTAGGAATCCATTGGACCATCCCATGTGTAGGGGAAGTGTTTGAAGGAAACCACATAGTAGGTGCATTTTTTAAGGTTTTTTGTGTCATAGCTTGATTATGGTGATCTTGCGAATACATGTTTAAGGGGTCTGCAAGTAATGGTTGTGATGCCTCAATTTGGTCTTCGTCAAAGGTTTGTTGGGTTTTCTTTCTCTTCTTCTATCTTGGATGAAATTTTGATTGTGTTGGTGCCTCAGAAAAAAAAGGTTGATGGAGTTCTTTAGGTCTTTGAGTTGATTGTGTCCTAGTGAGTGCTGGCATGATACCTTAGGATGCAGATGCAATGGAGGAAAACCTAAATGAACTTTCTGCCTCCCAAGTGCGCACCTAAACTACCAACCATGGTCAGATATGAAGGTAAGTAGTTGGTAAGTAGGAGGTATCCAATGGGCAAATAGAGGTGCTAGGGTGCTTAAAATGCAAATTTTGGATGTTTTGAGTGATTTAGAGTGTTTTGCAAGGTTTAGGGATGCAATGAAGCCTATGGAAGTGTAGATTAGGATTCTAGAACCTAGAATGAACTCCCTAATTACCAAGTGAGCTCTAAAACTACCAAAAGTTCTCTAAAACTACCAAGTGCACTCTGAAACTACCAATTGTGCACCCGAAGTGTGCAATTAGTAAAGCAAGGGTACAGTTGGTAAAACAGGTCAAAACTTGATAATGAGGATGTGGGTATGAAAGATATGACTATTTTTTGGATTTTTAAGTGTTTAGGGATGTTATGAGATCTAATGAAATGCCAAATGAAGTGGGGTTTTGATATTCAAGATGCAAATGTCCTAGTGAGCCTATGCAAATGCAAATGCAAAGTGACATTTTGGAGATTGACTAAATGAGATGAAAATGACCCTATAGTATGAATAATGAAGGTTAGGGTTAGATTTTGGACTTGGTAATGAGGCTAGGGGTTGATTTATGCAAGGTGGAATATGCAAGAGATGGTATTCTAGGGTTGCTAATGATGTTTGGGATGTGCAAAATGAGGATAAGTGATCAAGAAGACAATTTTGTTGATAGAAAAGTTGATAGGGTTTGATAGTGAAAATGATGCTAAGGTTTTGAAAAATGAAAGATGAGGGGGATATAACACTAGGATAAGTCAAAATGATATTTAGGGTCACTAGGAATATGATTATGCTAATGATGAAGTTATATGCAAGGTTTAGGTAAAAATCTTTAGAAAGTATTTTTTCTAGGAGTTTAACCTTGTGATAATGGACATTGGATCTTGACCGAAAAGTGATAAAAGACAAAAAAAAAAGATCAAATCTATCAAGAAATAGATAGAGTTTGACTAAAGAAAATGATAAGAAAAGATAAAAAGACTATTCAAGATCCATCATCCGTCAACACTAGGAGATACTCTAAGACTCGTACTCCGTTAAGATTCTTGACAAAGTTCAAAGATTTTGGGGTTCAAAATGATGTTTAGGTGACTCAAAATGATGGTTATGCTGATTGGACATGCAATATGGAAAGGTCCTAAGATGCAAAATGAGATTTTGGGTGGAAGATGCAGTTTTGCGTCAAATGCAAAATGAGGAGGTACATTGGCTCCTAAATGCAATTTTAGGGTCCCAAAATGCAATTTGGAGGCCCAAAATGGTCATGTACGTGCCCAAGTGTGCCTTGATACTGTCAAGTGAACTCCAACAGTATCAAATTTTCCTATGGTATAGTTGGGGCGAATTTGGGCATAGTTGCTAGTTCATGGGCGCAATTGGGAGCTAGGTTAAAGGATTATTGATTCTGAGTATTGTGGTTGCCAAATTGATATGCCAAGAAGCTAAGATGATGGGTTTGATGTTATGATGGGTTAGGAGGTGTAGAATAGGGGTTATGACCTAAGGAATGATGTCCTAAGAAAATTCAATGAAGACTAGGAGATATAGAATGCAAATCAGGGCATGTTGAGACAAGGGAACTTATCCAGGTACCTAAGGACACTGTTGAAGCCTCAAAATGTTATCTGGAATCCCAGACTAGGTCCTCAAACCACTAAGTGTACTTATATAGTATCAACTCCACCTATGGTGTAGTTGGGGCTAGTTTGGGTGCAGTTGGTAATTTCAAGGCACAGTTGGCAAACTGGGCTGAAACTAACGCAATTCTAGGTGCTATGTTTTCCAGATTGTTGCCATAGTGCACTAAATAGTAGGGGACAATGTTAAGACCAGAATGAACACTCAAAATGATGTTTAGGACACCTAAAATGAAGGTTAAAGTGTGAAAGATGAAGGTTGGGTATGCAAAGATGCAAGATGGGCAATGCAAAATGCAAGTTTTGGAATTGAAATGCAAAGAATGAAGGATGCAAACTAAACCTTAATGAATGCAATGTGAAGGATGAGGGATGCACAATGAGGACTAGAAGATGCAATATGAAGCCTATATGATGCAAATATGAGGCCTAAAATTGTTGGAAATGATTGAAAAGATCATAAGGAAAGTTGTTGGAATGATATATGGAACTGGTAAAGAATGTTCTCAATCATTGTTTTGTCATTGATGTCAAACTTGCTACTCGCAGGAATGAAAATTGTTTTAGTGATCCAAATACTATCAATTAGTTGATTGTCAAGGAGGAGGCAATCAATAAGATGTAACTAGAACACCTAGAGAAAGGTTGAAGTTATGATGTTGTAATGAAGTACAAGGATCAGCTAAGCCATTGATGAAAAAGTATATTTGATGACATACTATAAGATACAAAGAATGGGCACACTGAAACATATCAAAGATGTAAGGCTTTAGCTAAGTCTTTTGTAAAGCCCAACTAAGTTCATAAGAAAGAAGGAGCCAAGAAAGCCAGTAGGTGTTGAACAGATTCCTAGTTGAAGCCGAGTAAACTTCAAGTGCCGAGTAAACTTCAAGTGCTGAGTAAACTTCAAGTGCCAAGTAAACTTCAAGTGCCGAGTAAACTTCAAGTGCTGAGTAAACTTCAGGTGCCGAGCAGATATAAGTGTTGAGTAACACAGAGATGTCGAGCACTATTAAAACCAATAGTGCCGAGTAACATAGAGATGTTGAGCACCAGTAAATCAATAATGCCGAGTTGCTGCATTATTTTGAAAATCAAAGATTCACTAGATCTAAGCCAACAAGGTTGTTACTTAGAAGTTTGTAAATTAAATGGAAGATAAGAATGATGAGTTGGTGGCACAGAACACCATGTAGGACATTTTTTAAGGATACAACTAACAAAGTTTGTAGATGAGAACAAGATATGAGGTAGATACAATGTATCCTACCTAATCCATTTTGAAACCCTAAAATTGGAAAGGGAGAATTGAGCGGCAAAAAAAATTAGATTTATATTTAAGGAGTCATAAGTTCATGAAGAAAATAGAGAGAGGCGGTCAAGCATGAAAGCATGAAATGCTGAAGGAGGTGTTAAGGAGAAAAGATAAGCATAGTTACTCTATTTTAGTAAGAAGATCCTCAATATGGATGCATTGGTACAATGAGTTAGAAGACTCAAGGAGACAAAGCTTGAGAAGAAGAGAAGCAATCAGAGCCTGAAGTGATTGAAGCCAAGCATAAGGATTGAACTGAAAGTGTGATCTGAAATTTGCAAGATATGTTGTAAGTTATATCAGATCAAAGGGCCATTATTGTTACTTTCTAGCGATTGTAACAGTTAGTTTAAATCCTATGGACTTAGGTTGGTTTGATAGCCATGAGATAAATTCTTTAATAGGGTGACATTCCAAGTGAATGTTCTAAAGTCCTTTAACCAGGCCCATTCCTAATAGTTTGGTGAAATCCTCTAACAAGGTCACATTTAACAATGTGTTGTAAGCCTTTAACAGGGTAGGCTTTTAACAGGGCATCACTTCAGAATAGTGAGAATCAAGTAGCATGTTACTGGTGGTTTTTCCCAAATTGGGTTTCCATGTAAATCATTATGTCATGTGTTGATCTTGCATGTTGATTTAAGTTTGAATGGATGAAAAGTGTATGGATTCATTAAAAGTAGTGAAAAAGTATTATTTGGGCATTTGGACCTTGGATAACTAATTCACCCCCCCCCCCCCCCTCTCAGTTATTCTAAATAATTCTAAAAAAACTATGGTGAATGCAAGTGGTTCTATGCAAGGATGCAACCTTAAGTATGCCAAGCACTTCTAGGGATGTAGTGTTCCATGTGTCCCAAGTTTAAGTTTGAAAAGTTTTGACCAAAGTTGTAATGTTTTGATGTTTGATGTTTGGAGAAGGTGTAAACAATATCCAAGGTGTAAATTTGAATGTTGGCTTTTATCTTGATTAATGTTTTACATGCACACAAGACACATTAAGACAAGAATAGTTGTTGTTAAAAGTGAACAAACACACCACAACCTAGGCTTTAGGACTATATCCACTGAATTCCTACTTGAATCAAAGTTTAGCTACACTTATCTAGAGAATAAAACCTAGGATCTTGGCACCACAGGCTCCCCCTTACAACACACTCACTTCTCAGGGCTACCAAGATCTGCTTCCCAAGGGGCATGACTTCCCAAGGGACTATTGCCTCTACAAAGGACCTCCAGAATGTAGGATGTCTTCACGGGCATGGGTGACCCCTTGAGCTAGTGGATAGGAAGGATTTTAACTAAAACATAGTTTTTAGTAAGGGAATTCCATTCAAAAAGTGAATGATAAACTTCTATAGAAGGTCTCCCAATCCTGAGAATTGGGGTTTGATGCACCACAAGGGTACGGGAGGAGAGCTATCATGCAGTAATACCATCGACATGACTTTCATTGTAATCAAATTTTATATAGCAGCTAGAATGTTAACCTAGTTTTTGGCCCATTACCACTCTGAGGTCATCCCCTAGCATACCCAATATTGAGTATCTTGGTCTAAGGCATGCCTCCTATAGAAGTTATACAGATTTCTCTTACACCCAAGATCCATGAATGGCGAGGGGAGAGGATACATCCAACGTAACCCCTAAGGATTAAACACTACAGACATGCTAGATAAAAAAGAAAAATTTCATTTTAAGCACCAAATGAAGTGTTAGCTAATTTAGGAAATCCACACACATGATTTTAACAAACACACAATGGTCTTCGACAACATCTTGCAAACAAACATTAGAATTTTTTCAATGCTTAGTCTTCATCCAATGATTACCACATGCTACAAATAGACCATAAGTAAAAAAACATCATCTAACCTATGTCTTAGAGAGTAATAGAAACCTTAGATGTAGATTTTGTGTTATGTGTGTGTTTTCTATGAGCTAGGTGTGCTTTGATAGAGTAGGCTATACCCTAGAAGGAAAAAATGGCTCAGAACACCCCTAGGTGTGCTCAGATAGTGTAGGCTACACCCATGACATAATTGGGGCATAGTAGGGTGCACTTGGTAGTTTATGGGTGTAGTTGGGAAGTCAAAGGCAAGTTGTGGGCAAAAGGTGTCTTAATAAGACCTAGAAACTACAAATTTTGATACCTATAGTCCCAAGTGCACCTAGACAGTACAAACTACACCCATGATGTAGTTGGGGCCTAGAAGGGTGTATTTGGTAGGTTCTAAGCATAGTTGGTCAGTTGGGAACAACAAATAGGGTTTATGGTATCTCCTAGGCCCTTAAAACTACTCCTAGGGGTCCCAAGTGTGCCTTGACAGAGCAAAGTGCACCCTAGGACAGCAAGCTAAAAAAATGCATAAAATGAAGGCATAAAATCATATTACTAGACCCCCTAATTAATCTAGGTGTGATAAGGAAGTGTAGATAGTAGTTATACTATTCCAAATGAGCTCTTTCCTTGCACCTATAAGGACAAAACAAGAAAACCCAAGTTAGATAAGCGTGTTCATGTCAGGTTCACCAAAATGTAGGACCTAGAAAGTGGGCTAATGTCTAACATACTATGAGCAAATCACAAACTCAATAATCATATGTTAACACCCTCTAGTCTACCATGAAAGCCAAACTAATAAAGAAAGAAACACAAGGTTAGAAACCCCCTCTTTCATTTGTAGCTCCCATGTCCTTCTTTCTTCTCCATGTGATGCAGCTCCAAAATTGCCTATAATGCACACAATGTTGAAGCAAAATCATATGATAATGATGGTGCTATGAGAATAATAAAAGTTGTAATTTTAGTGTGAGAGATGAAGCAAAAATACTCAAAAACTAGGGATCAAAAATGAGAGAAAGAGTTCTCATTTTATAATCAACACTCAAGGTGAGAGAATTGGATTTGTCACCTTGGATATGCATTGTGGCAAGAGATTCCTTTGAGAATCCATGACGCATATGATACAAGATGCCAAGTATAAGATTCTATGATGCATGGAAGTCAAACTTGGCTAAATGTGGGAGAGAATCTATGATGCATCATAAGACACCTCAAGCCCACTTAAAGCCAAGAATCTATGACAAAGGGAGCTAAAGATAGACATGTGTAAGGGAATAAGAATATTGGATCATGACATATCTTAGCCAAATGTCAATGGAGAATCCACGAGGTGTCATACTCTAGTGTCATGATGATGTCAATATTTCATGGAATATTTGAATTAAAAATCCTTTATTCCACAAAATAGAAACTAGTAAAAATGGAATTAATGGAGGAAAATGTGACTTAGGAAATTAAGAATTTCCATGGTTTGAAAATGATGAATCAATTAATTAATAAAATTAATTAATTGAGGATGAAAATTAGGAAGAATAATTAGCAAGAATGATAGGATTAAATTATGGGTTATTTAATCCTATAGAGAAAATTAGTAAATGATTGGCCAAGATTGATTAAACAAGTGTGGCAGTATAATTTGATGAAATGTGATGATAATAGAAATTGACTAGGATGATGATGGATAGACCAAAGCCATGGTCAAATTGATTGATTGAAATTGATAACATTCCAAGGACACATGACATGAATTGATTGATATGTAACATTTAACTGACATTTTAAAATGCTACAAGATCAAGATTGATTGATAAGGTTGATCATAATAATATCAATGGACATAGTCAATATTATTAAAGTGGTTTGATGATGTCATGATCTAACACTAAGAGCCTAACAATGTCAAAGATCAGATGACATGAATGATAGTTTGACCTAGCACTGAGAGCCATGACAACACTAAGGTCAGATTGATAAGATTTGATAGATTGATAGTTTTCCAAGGCACTAAAAGCCACAACAATACCTAGGAATGGACAAATGATGATAGTTTTGGGATGTTTGATATGTTTTGTGATAGTTAGGACTAATTTTGAGTGATTCTGAGTTGATTTGGGGTGATTTTGAGTTGATTTGAAATGGTTTCAAGTTTATTTGATATGATTTTGAAATGACATGAAATTTATGTGAAAAAGGATAAAAATGATGATGGACACTGTTGAGATATGATCAAGTTGGCCAAAAGATCAAAATTAGTGGATTGAGAAAGTAAGATGAATTAATATGAAGAAGTGATGAAACTATAGATGCGAACCATTTTTTAGCGTCTACACATCGTTTCTCTTTTCTTCCTCTTATATCCTATTTTTTAGGCTGTACTTCTCCCTTTTGGTGTTTCTCACCCTGTACTTGAGGTCTTGGATTTCATGAAAAATCTATTTGGTAGTGTAGAAGCTGTCAACAATGTTGTTCTTAGCACTATTGATGAAGTCCATATCTGGGTGCTCCTTTGTTATATCACTAAAAATGAATAGGGTCAAGTCAATTAATTCCTTCATTTGTATTTTTCCTTCATCATCCTCTTTGACCAGAGTTCTTATTAATTCTATATTAATCCCCAATTTAGCTAAGGATGTGTCAAAGTTTTGCCACACCACATTTCTATCCTTGTCTGTGATCAAGCATCTACATCTATTAGGAGTGGCCTTGGTAGAGGTCTTTAGAAAATTCAATCTATAAATGCCACCTTGTTAGAGGATTTACAAATAGTTGTTAATCCAACTCTATTAAGAGATCACTGCTACAATGGTTAGAGAGTAACAATGAGATGACTTAATTTCTGATGCAACTGAATTGTTGATTACCTATCTCAATTATAGCTTGTATATTGATCCTTTTTTATCAAATTTATCTTTGTATGTCAATGAGGATATTCTTCTTATCCTTCTAATTTACTTCCTCTAAGAATCTCCAAATCTTCTATTGTGTTCCACACATTCAATCCTCAACATGACCTTATATATATATATATATTTTACACATTGTCAAGTCAACTTGAATAGAACATAGAATAATTAATATTCATCTCCTTAGTTGCCTAGAACCAACAAACAAAACTATTGAACTCAATATGCCAAAATAAGAAAATCCTTCGTTAGTCAACCCTACTCAGTAGACACTAACTCAGAGATGATTTTCCTGTGTTAACCAAGTGAACTCAATTAACACTGTATATTCATAAAGTTCCTTTGCTAACCAAGTGAGCTTGATTAACACTAGTTCCATCCAATATTTCCTTCATTAAGTAAGCTTGGTTAATGCTCAACTTCTACAATCTTCTCTTTGTTACCCGAGTGAGCTTGGTAGACACTATCATTTGAACTTGGCAAACTCTAGAATGCTTGACAGACATAGGAAACTATCTTCATCACCCAAGTGAGTGTGGTGATGAGAGCCAATTATAGCCTATTTAATTCCATATTTTAATTTGTTTCATGTACTTTCCTACTCACTTTCCTATTTCATTTCCACTCCATTCCATCTCATTATTACCATTTTTACGTTCCATATGGTTTAAAATATATAAGTAGTATTTAATGAGGTTTTGGGATTAAAATATGGAAAATGCATGATTGATTTCTTTTACTAACTATTATAATTACAACATGTTGATGAGTGTAGATGTTCCTGTCACCTATTTTACAAGCTCTCGATGTTGCACTTTGGGTAAAGAAGTAATTTAATGGCTAAGAAATATGTTCACAACCTTACCCATGGCATTTAAGGGAGCTAGAATCTTCACAAAGTTTTATAACTCCTTTTATATCTAAATAAAGGAGGTGAGTCAATTTTTCTATATAATGAAGAATGCCCAAATCTGCCCTTTATACAAAATAGAAAAACCACCGTATATCTTAGTTGTGGTTTCCATTTGCACAAGTTGCTAGCCTCCAGCCAAACATAGAAATGCCTATTAATGTATACAGTTTCAAACCGCAAGCTCCCAATACACAGGTTGAGAACAAAATATACATCTTTCTGCTCAAACCATATTATGTGGAGTTTATGATAGAAGATGAAAATGTTGGTTACATTCTAAAACAACCTGCATGATTGGTATAAAGGATGATTTGCAAGTCTCACATGGGCAGAAAACCATTGCTCAATTTCTTCCTATTTTTTCTTTTTTTTATAACTATCTTTTGTTTCCAAGATTGTACAAACTATTATATTATAGTTTGTTAGCCATGGGCCAAAACAAAACAAACCCGTTTGGCATAAATAATTTGTATTTGCAACTACTAACAGCCTGTAAATAAAGTTGTACAATAGCTATTATTCGATCCATTATAAGCTATTCCTATTCTTTATTGTAAGCTATGTATATATAAATAGCGTAAGTCATAATCAAAGGCATCATATGTATTAATTTTGTACTATTCTTCTAAGAAATAAAAAGACTATATATTGTGTTGATCAACCTCATGCTCAACATTTTCTATTTCACCGCCTGACAAACTGAGAAGGGGGCCCACTTCTTGGAATGTCTGGTGTGTTTTCTAATTATTATTTCAGTGTGGTATGTTTGGATTTGATTAATATCAAGTTTTGTTTGAACTAGTAATTGATTTGATTATTGTTTCTATATTAGTTAGTAATCTAATTCGTATTAATATGATATGCCTATTGTTCCTGTAGTAGTTTGTGATTTTATTTGCATTAATATAATATGATTACTATTTTCTTATAATTACTAATGGTTTATCATAGTCTTGATTCAGTAAATAGAAACAATTATATTGTTATTGCTGGTAGAAAGACATTTTGATTCCTGATGTTTTTAGTAGGTTTCAATTGAGTTCCTATCAAAGGAAGTGAAATTTCTTGTCACTAGGATTTCTTCAGTTTTTCCAAAGATTCAATTCTATGTGTTGTAGCTACATTCATAATCCCTCATTTCACAACTACCATCCCTTGATAGCATATTGCTTCGACATCTTTCACAAGCTACACTCTTGGATTGACACGTATAGACTAGCCGAACTTCATCATAAAATTAGTAATTCTTCTTATTATTTGCCCCATTGTTGGCCTATCACCTAGCATACATGAACTAGAAATGATATGAAATTTTTTGTAGCATAAAAGATAATACAAAATTAATCAATTATTTTCAACACCTTATACATCTATGGAAATTAATACTTGTCCTTCAATAGAATCAATATCTTATCAATTCAAAATGTCCAGCCAATCCACCACTCAACTCTCATAGCACTTCTAGATATACACAACTTAATTCCTTTGAACAACATAACTTCTTGAATCAAATACTCATCATACTTACTCATGTGATCTGATAGATTTGGTGCTCTAGACTCTCTCCATGCCTCAAAAAAATAGGATTATAATCATACAACTCTTTCATTTTATCAAAACCAAGAACTTCAACCTTCATCTCAATCAAAAAAGAACATCTTCTTCTAAATGTATCAACAACTTAGTTAGTGATCCCACTCTTATGCTTAATTACAAATTTGAAACTCTGCAAGTACTCAACCCACTTCATATGTCTCTGATTCAATTTATGTTGACTTTCAAAGTACTGTAAAAGTTTATGATCAGTATAAAACACAAACTCCTTAGGAATCAAATAATGTCTCCACTTCTTCAAGGCTTGAACAATTGCATAAAACTCTTGATCATATACAGAATACTTCCTTCTAACACCATTCAAATTCTCACTAAAGAAAGAAAAAGGTTTACCTTCTTCACTCAATACAAATCTTATTGCACTACCACTTGCATCACATTTAACTTGAAATACGTTATTGAAATCAGGAAAATCCAACAGAAGTAACTCAGCAAACTTTTGTTTCAAAGTCTCAATACTGTTATCAACTCCATGTGTTCACTTGAAATCCTTTTTGTCTCCTCTCATTGCCTTAGTCATAGCATTACAAAAAAAACTGAAATTCTTTATAAACTTCCTATAAAAACTAGCCAAACCATGAAATGATCTTACCTCACCCACATTCTCAAGTGTAGGCCATTTAAAAAATTTTTTAACCTTCTTAGGATCCATTCTCAAACCATCATCTAAAATCAAAAATCAAAAATACACAATCTACTCTTTCATAAAAGAACACTTTTTCAAGTTAATCATCAATTTCTCCTCTTTCAATATCTACAATACTTATTTGACATGCTCAAGATGTTCTTCCTTAGTCATCCTGAATATAAAAATATCACCTAAATAAACAATCACAAACTTACCCAAAAATCTATTGAGAACCTCATTCAACAACCTCATGAAAGTACTAGACACATTAGTCAAACCAAAAAAGCATTACCAACTATTCATACAAACCATCTTTTCTCTTGAAAGTAGTCTTCCATTCATCACCTTCTCTAATTCTGATCTAATGATAACCACTCCTCAAATCAATCTTGGTAATGTTGGGTGTTCATTTGCATGATGTCAACAGAAGGAATCCATTGTGTAATTCCTCTCTTGAAAAGAAAATCTTTTTAAGGATCCACTCCAAGGTTTAGTATTTGTCTTGCGACGTACGAAAATCAGCTCAGTAGAAGATAAATGTGAGTGTTCACAACGAGGCCTTTGCTGGTTCTAAAAACTCTTTTATCTTGGAATTGAAGTAAAATTTGTTCCTTGTCTCAAAATATCACACCAAAAGAATAATGTTTTTGTATTTTTCTATTTTTCAATGTATGCAACTCTAACAATGCAACTACTATGAGGTCCTATTCTAACAGGGGATTAGCAAAACAAATATCGAAACTGAAAGCAAATAACATGAAATCAAATGACTTGAAATTGAAATCCCTAAATGGACATAAGCTATAGAACACAACACATTGCAAGTTAAACCTTTGAAAAGATCAGTAGGAAACCAATGAAAATAGGAGTAGCACTTCCTAGAAACCACTGATGCAATTGTCGGTGAGAATCTTTAACAAATCGAATGATGTTTCACTCTTCATCAAATCGCAAGGCCACGAAAAGTGTGCTCATGCGAGACAAAAAGCTATGTAGACACAATCGGGTGATCTCTTCTCAAGCTCATTACATCAACAGAATTCATATATCTATAGCAAACACCAGAACTAAAGGATTACACATCCATAAACAATGCAATAAATCTTTGGCTCAATCACAATCTCATGAATAAAATCCACAAAACAATGACACATTCAGGCAAGAATAACTACACTCTGAATGCTAGCGCCAAAAGCATAACTTTATTGCATAATAATGGCAACCCTTCTCACATTTTACAATGGGGTATTTATAAGAAATCTTCTCCTCAATTTGTGTTGAGAATGAGAGATATCTTGATGCAACAAAATGCTTTGAAAACATTTAAACAAGCTAAATATATACAAACTGATAATCTAATTGGTGCTTAGAGAGACTCCATCCATATTTTATTCATTATTTGGATGCATAAGTCCTTTACATGTCAAAAATAGAGAAATCATGAGAGAGAAATTAGGAGGAAGCCATCAAGAGGGTTGGAAGTGCATGGAGACACCAAAAATAGAAGTTGTCACTTCACTAGATGTGTGTTGGGGTTAACTTGTCATCAGAATGCACTCTCAATGCATGGAAAGTGCTATTTTTGGAATTGGCAGTCAACTATTGGTGCACCATTGAATTTTGGACCTACAAAGCTATGAACCTACGGAGCTGCAAAGCTACGGACTTCAACTAGGTCAAAATCTTAAAATTTTGCAAAGTGTCAAAATTGAAATTCTGGCATCTGGGTTTTTCTCATCTTTATCCTAAAGCTATGTTTGGATGTTTCCCCTTGAATTTATCTATAATATTAGTAATATTAGAATCATTTGGAAGATCCAAAGCCTCATACTTTTCTTTGACCTTTTGTCTGTAGTTGTCCATCTCAATTCAAGTTTTTGCAAAATCTCTAAGTTTGGTGTCCAAATCTAGCAGTGCTTCCTCTATCCTGAAGGCTTCTCTGATGTATTCATCATTGGATGCTTCCTCTAAAGTCTTTCTAAAATTTTCCACAAGTACCTCAACTAGAAAAAGCTTCTCTCATTCTTCATCTTCAAAAATGTCCAAGCATGCATCACAGTACAACTTTTTTGCTTCCAAAATTCACTCTTGAGCTTGGTCCTTGAGCCTATGTATCTCATCATGCAATGTTTTCATCACTTTATTTCCATCTGCAATCTTTTCTATCCAATCATCTATCATGTCTAACTCTCTCTGGTATATACATCAATCAGAATGTGCTACCTTTTCCCTTTTGTGACTTGTAGAGTTTGTAAATCCTTGCTCCATACTCGTACCTCATCCATCATGCTAAAGTCTTGCCTCAAAATTGCCATGATCTTATCAAGATTCTCTTGTGTAGCATACAATAACTTCAAACTTCCTGTGATTATAGTGACACCCTTATCCTCAAGGCTGTCTCGCCAATCTTGACAAGTTCTCAAAAATGGACTGAGTCGTACACCTTCCCCTTCTATAAGAATGGTATTCAAAGTTTCCTTAGGGCATTTAGAATTAAGACGACCAATAACTTAAGCTAGATATCCCTTTAAGATCTTAACTTGCTTTCAAAGTGTTTTGATTTCAATCTCATCCATTTCCATATGGGTGAGAACCTCATTGACTCCCATAGTCATCATCTGTTGAGATGTATCCCATGTAGGCTTTCCTAACATGATATCTTTCACTTTATAGTCATAAAGGCTAACAAATTCTTCATCTGTACCTTCTGGAGGGTGAGCCACTTGTACAAATAAGTCCTACTTCCATGTAGTAGTAATGAATGCAAATGGCATTGTATCATGTAATGGAGAGTTAGGCTTGTTCAAAATCTCTACAATGTCACAAATATCATTTTTGAAGCATGGAATTGATGCTTGGCACTTCTCATTATCTCCTTCTGAAACCATCTTGGTATATGTCTTTCTATAACCTTGGCTCTAGATGATGAAGGGATGTGTTCAACTACCTCCTTGCCTCTATCGCTCCTACTTGGAGTCTCCTGTTGTAAGGATTCTTCTTATGTAGTCTCAGTTTTTGTAGATCCTGTAGTTTGATCCTCAACTTCCTGAGAAGGTTGTTGTATACATTCTACTATTTGTGCCTCTTTTGATGGCTCATCAGTAACCCTTGGTTCTGGTTGCCCTTGTAATGATGATTCCTTCTAAACATGTTCTTCTGAACTCAGAGGTGAAGGTGTTACTAAAACCTTATCTACCATCATAACCTGAGGTGAAGATGGGGGAGTGAGATGAGGACGTTGTGTCTCGGGTGGCATCTGCGTCCAATCTTACTTTTGAAGTTTACCTGTAGGGGTATCTCTGATCTTATCTCTAACTAATTTTGTACCCACTAGCATGAAATCAAAATCTAGGATGGAGAGAACATCATCACCTAGCTCCTTTTTCTCATTGACACATTGTTGTATTGCATCTTGTGAAGAAGAGAGTTCTACCATTTAATATTGGGTGAGTGGTGAGGTATTTTTGACACTCTTCCTTCTTTCCAATTCTATGGATTTGGCCAATCGAGTTCTCCTTTGTAGAGGCACTTGCTCCTCCTCTTCATCTGACTTTGTTTCCCCCTCATCTGATTCTTCCTCGAGAATGGTTTCAAGAATAGATGGATTAGGCACTAATATTTTACAAACTCTTTGCCTCTTGTTCATTCTAACCTTGATCCTCTTTTGTTTCTGTGGAACCATAGGAGAAGCGGGCTCTTCATGCACCAGATGAATAGATGTCTCTGTAATTTCTCCCTCTTCTTGTTGACTTGACACAATAGGAGGCAATGGAAATTCAACCTTAATATGAGAAGCTCCACCATCTTGGGGCTCTTGGGGACTGGATTCTTGTCACTGGGAAGGGCCTATTCTTCAACATGCTCTACCTAAAATCTCTGAGGAGAAGCTCTCTACCTCTTTCCCTTCTTCTCTAGAGGGTGGTAGTATCCCAATGGACGATCTAGTTAGTAGACTATTTCTGGCTTGATAGGAGATTGGAGCGGAAAGATAGGAACTGTGACTTTCTTTCCCTTTCCCCTTTCTAGGTGAGCATGTGCATGGAATATCACTGTATCCAAAATTGGATCAAGTGGAAAGGTTTTCTTGATCCAACTCTTTGTCATTCCAATGACATGTCTTGCTTAATGATTAATATCATCTCCTTCCTCTCTATCAATTGTTGCATTCAGAATGGGCCTCTCACCAACCTTATCTATATTCAATAGGGGATCCAATAGCTCCTGCCAGTCTTATAGCCTTATCTCATCTGGGATGGTCAAATGGAAAGCCTTCTCTACTAAATACAAAGTCATTCTACAATAGTCTCTGGTACAAACATCGTAGTCATTTGTGGTATTCATCCAATAATTTTCAATGGCGTCCTCATGATAGAACTCTTTTCCTACCAGGTTTTCCACTCTACCAACATTGTCAAAGAATGGTCAGAGAGAGTTATATTCTTCAAGAGGATAATTCACCCATTCCCACTTGAAATTTGGGATATGCTGCTTTCTCTTTACCAAGTATGCTCGTATTACAAAAGGCCATTCCCAACAAGGCATCCATTGTCTTTTGATCCTTTCATACTCTGACTCAATCTGTCAGGATATTTCCATCAGAGCCAACTTGTCACTTGGGTACCTTGGGAATTTCTTTGGATTGATGGATGCACCACCAACCTGAATCTATGTGAATGTCCAAAACTAGATGAAATATGCACTGAGAGCTGTGATCTACATCTTGGCTTCATCAGACAACATCTTCCTATAATCCCCTTCAATGAATTGAATGATGGCAAAGATGAAGGCATCATTCATAATTTTGTACTCCTTGCTCTGCGGTGAGAGCTTCTTCTTCACCAGCTGAGGATAAACTATATATAACCATGCATCAAGGTCCTGCATACTGCCCTTCTTGTACAACCTAGGATAGTCAATTGCCCTTTCTGCAAGTAGATACACCACATAAGAAGTCATATAGAACTTCTTCTTGTCCTTTACTGTCCACAATTGGTCACACAAGTTCTCACTAAGGTGGTGGCCCAATCCAGTGGCATCTTTACATGTCTGATGGTCTCCATGAAGTTGACCATGAATGGAGCCAGATGACCTGTTACAGGCAATCCCATAACTCTACTCAGGAGAATGATTGAATATCCAATGGTATCCTTCATGTATCCTTGAGTCATATCCACTTTGTTGATTTTCTTCCCCCAAGGTGGCTTATCAATGAAGTATAAGGAATATATGATGTCGATGGCCTCTTGGTAATGCTCTTTATGCCACCTCTCAGATGCTTCATACAAAAGTCTGATTAATTGATCGGCTTTGGGCAGATGAAAAACCCTCTCGATATTATCAGGTCATAGATCCAAAACCACTTCCCCAGTGATGCTCTTTAGCACCATTTCATCAGGAACAAAATGCTGAGATAGGGTCATAATCAATTCAACTAATTGCACAGTCCCAGGATGTGATGCTGCATTTACTAATCCAGAATGGATTAGGGTAGATCTCAAGGATGACCTTTCAATTGGACTATTACAAACTCTCAAGAACTCTCCCAAGTCCATGTGTCCAAGGTTTGTGTCTTTGATCTCAGAGTACTCATCGTGTAACCATGATTTTGGGGTTATGCCTTGGAACTTGTAAACAATTAGTTTTGTTGCTGATTCGGATGTAGATGCCATCTGATTATATTACCTGTGCATCATGGGAAAAAGAAAACATGATTAATTATTGGATATTGAAAAAAGTAAAAAAGAAGGAAAAAAATGTTCCCCTAAGGGACTTATTTTTTTGTTTTTTTAAAATTTTTTTTTATTTTATTTTTTTGGATTTTGAAATTTTTTGACTCTAAGACTCTTAGCTATAATCAAATTTCTTCTCCTGACTCTCAAACTATGAGTTTGGGATTCAAAAAAAGTAGGGGGGTCCACATTCCTATTGAGGAATGGGGTGTGTGTTGTCGACACCACAACAAATAGCCCCAAAAAAATGAAGAAATAAATAAGCCATTTCTTCATCAGTAAATATTATTCCGACGTGTGTGAAACACCAACCAAGTTTCAAACATCTTGAGCTTATTTCGAATGACTTCATAGTCAAAACATCAAGACCCGAGATTTTCAAGTTTAGTGTGTACAATGTGTATTCATTCCCTTTGATGCCTTATGATGCAGTTTATCCAAGTTTTTTGAAAACTTGAAAATGATCTTTCACTCCTCCTAGCTCATCTGTAGGAATCTCCACGAAGATTTTTATTAATCAATTGGTTGACTAGATGAGAGAATCAGTTCGAGGGCTCTTAGCAGGATGTCACGCTCTTTTAATTTCATGGCTTTTTGAATAGTTTCTCCATGTCATTTAGAACCTTACTTTTGATGAAGAGATAGTTTGAATATAAGATATTATGTTTTGAGAATGTATATTTTTCCATTTCAAATGTTTGGAATCCTTCAACCTTAATACCGTATTCCCTTCTTCTTTTTTTAATTATTATCTTTTGTATCCTGACTATGCTTAGACTATGTAGTCAGGACATCAGTGTCATTTCTTGGATTTGATCTCTTGTGAACATCCCTTGTGTTCCTCTTTTAGAACTCTTTTAGAAACTCTCATGCCAATCAATGATCTTAGCAATCTTTCGAGGAGACCCTTCTTGTTTGAACTAGTTGAAATTTGGATCATCTCTTGTCATCTTTGACTTGAATTCAACAACACCAAAAAATGATCAAATCTTAAAATTTTCAAAGTGTTGAGAACTTGTTAATCTAGAGTCTTGATTTCTTGACTGAAAATACCTTATTTCCACAAGAAACGTCTATTTCTTGGTTGGTATAAGGCACACAATCATCCAAATGTTTTGACAAAGAAATACCTCTTCCTGAAATTGGGACCAAGGAGTGGTTAGTAAAATATTTGAGAAAAATCCCAAGTACACCTTACCCCCTAGGATTTGTATACTCTAATCATGGCCTATATTAACACACACACTTCAACATGGTCATTATGTGCGGATTCATCCTGGGATGAACATGAGATTGTTCATCCGAGAGAAATCTTGCAAGATGACCTATTGCCTTCTATAAATTTTTCTTGTTAATATCCTCATAATCAAGGTGTAGGCAACCAGACCCTCTAAGAATGAAGGATTTGAGAGATGCAACTAAGCTAGATAAATGTGCAAATTTACTCTAAATGAATAATGAAAATTAGCTTAAGAACTTGTAAAATAAATTATGCTAGATGTATAAATTTTAAATGCTAAATGAAATTAACCTAAATGATGAAAATATGTGAGAATGTATTGAGCTAAGTGAGTGCAAAATGTGATAGCAATTCAATAGCAAATCAAAAATCCCCCCAAAATGAAGAAATGAGGGTCTCTTAAATAGATTTTCCTGAAATCCTCCAACGGTTGAGATCAATTTCAATCAATAGTCAGGATTGAGGATGAGGTTCAGTTAAGGTGGAAGATTTCCAAATTAGAGGGAGTTAACTAGCTTAGATCTGAGTGTAAGAGTCAGTCAGCTCAGATAAACTTTAGTGTGAGAGTAAGTGATCTAGGTCACTTCTAATTTGATCAGTAGTGAACTAGGAATTTCCATTTTTGAATTGAATTGAAAATTAGGAGAGATATTTAATATAATAAAATGAGATATGCTCTCATCAATATATTTTCTATTTAATTAAATAATTTGATTTAATTGATTAGAAACACTTTTATGTTTAATCAAATAACTTTATTTAATTAATTAGGAATGACTTCCTTTTTAATTAAATAACTTTGCTTAATTAATTAGAAGTAGCTTCTCCATTTAATTAAATAATTTCATTTAATTAATTAGAAATAGCTTCCTCATTTAATTAAATAATTCCTTTTAATTAATTGAGATAGGCGTATATATTATATTAAATAAATGTAATTCCATAGTACATTAGCCTTAGGAGATAATTTAATTTAATAAAGTATGAACACTTTAGATTAAATTAAATTGAAATCAAATAGGTTTAATGTGGCTAATATGAGTGCGTACTATAGGGATTAAATAATGAGTATGATGAATGCAAATTAGGGTTTTCTGCATCTGACAATTAAGTCAAGTAGCGAGTAGCAGAATGAGGATTGCCTATTAGAATAGGTCTTAGAATTGGTCAAAATAGACCAGAATTGGTGATCATCGCAATGAGCCAATTTTGGGGTATTGCATTTTGCCACTCTTTGAATGAATGTGCGAGCATCATGTTCAATTCAAAGAAAATTAGAAAGGATGATGAGAGGATCAAGAAATGAGATTGGTTCCAAAATTGATGATACAAAGACCAATTGATAAGCTTTTAAGGACTATCTCTAGAACAGAGCTTAATCCCAAGGAATCCAAGTAGAATACCTAGATACCTAAAATTGATAAGCATTTAAAAGATTGTCTCTAGAATAGAGCTCAACCTTTAAGGATCTAGATAGAACACCTAGATACCCAAGATTGAAAGCATTTAAAAGATTGTCTCCAGAATGGAGCTTAACCTTTAAGGATCTAGATAAAACACCTAGATACTTGAGATTGAAAGCATTTAAAAGATTATCTCCAGAACAAAGCTTAACCTTTAAGGATCTAGATAGAACACCTAGATACCTAAGATTGAAAGCATTTAAAAGATTATCTCTAGAATGGAGCTTAACCTTTAAAGATCCAGATAGAACACCTAGATACCTAAGATTGAAAGCATTTAAAAGATTATCTCCAGAATGGAGCTTAACCTTTAAGGATCTAGATAAAACACCTAGATACCTAAGATTGAAAGCATTTAAAAGATTGTCTCTAGAATGTAGCTTAACATTTAAGGATCTAGATAGAACACCTAGATACTTGAGATCAATAAGCATTTAAAAGATTATCTCTAGAATGGAGCTTAATCTTTAAGGATCCAAACAAAATGTTTAGATACTTGAGAACAATAGCAGATAACAAAATCAAATTATGAGACATAGAATAATCCCTAGAATGAGGCTTGATCCTCAGGAGTCAAGGTTTAGATTGTCTCGATACCTCTAATCAAATGATGACAAGATGAAAAAGTGGGAAACAAGATGCCCCTAGTGGTGAGATGCCTCGAATGATGAGGACATGAGATGGGAACGAGATGCCCAAAGCGATGAAGATCTGAGATTGATTTGAATTCAAGTTCAATGATGTAATCATCCTGCCCCCTTAGGAGA
The DNA here is from genome assembly GCA_028749045.1 of Cupressus sempervirens. Taxonomy (NCBI): domain Eukaryota; kingdom Viridiplantae; phylum Streptophyta; class Pinopsida; order Cupressales; family Cupressaceae; genus Cupressus; species Cupressus sempervirens. The sequence continues at coordinate 203,069,381 of CM053792.1, forward strand.
AAAATCGAAAGATGACACACCAGAAACATGACATAAAGCAGTAGAAGAAATTTGAGATTCAACAGAATGTAGAGGAAATCAAAAGAAGATTCAGAGTTAATTCGATGTGGTTTTGAGGTCTAGAAGACCAAGTTTGACCAAAAGTTGACCATTTTTTACCATAGTTGACTTTTTCAAAATAAATTTTGAAAACATGGAGAATTTAGAGTTGAAAGGATTTCAGGAATCCCAAGCTATTAGATAAATTTAGATTGCACAAGCATTCAATAACGTTGGTCTCCAAAACTTTAAAATGCATTTTTGAGGCACTTAAGTGTGTCAAATTTCAAATTTGATCTCAAAAATGGATTCATAATAGTCAAAATAGCTAGGAGGGTGATTTTTGTGCAAATCAGAGCACTTTGGAAAATTAGATCAACAGCTCTATAAGGTTCCAAGGAGTCATTTTCAATTCATTTGTGTTTTTTTGTCCTTTAGTCAATTGAGCTCTAAGAGAGACATCGCAGTGAACATGAGATATCATCATTTTGAGTGCTCCAAATGACACAGCCAGCCAGCAGACTATGGACCATTAGTGAGTCATCAATTTTCCACCTTCATACTTTCACTTTTACATAGTTTGAGGTCATTTATTTCATGTTTATCATGTTTTAGGATTGGTCAATCAGTCTTTGCATGAGATTGTCCTTTCTCACGCGAAGATGTTCTTTCCTTGCATGAAGAAATAGGGTGTGCTATTTCTTCACGTGTGTCAGTAAGGTTTCTCACATGGGAGATACCCACATCTCGTGTGTAAGCGTGAGAACTTCGTCTCTTGCGCGACGAAGAGATTCGTCACACGAAAGAGAGAAACTTCGCATGAGAACCCATGATAACAAAGGTTAAAATGTTTAATTTTGTACGTAAAATTTGCATTTTTATTAGCTTTATTCTACCATTTCAATCTGGCACTAATCATTTTCTTATTGTTGTTGGTTATGTGTGTAGGAGGTCTTTGGTGACGTGTCGTTCAGGTCACACTACCCGCCTTATGGCCCTTTACTTCAGAGTCTCGATGTTGCTGACCTGGCACACATCGAGCGATTGGGCCTATCCTCTCTATGTCAGATCCCAGCTATGATGGTGAATCATACCCTACTTACAGCTTTGGTGGAGCATTTCCATTAAAAAATGAACACCTTCCATCTACCAGTGGGGGAGATGACGATCACCCAAGAGGACATTTGGAGGATATTGTGGATCCCTTTTCATGGCACTTGAGTTGTTTATGATACAATGCCCTGAGAAGGTATAGAGGCACTTTTTGTCATGTTTGGGAGGGAGTTGTAGAGAGGTCGAGCCATCAGTTGGGATGAGTTGATGCACACATATGGATAGATGCATGGACTAGCATCTATGCTAGCGATCTTTCTAAGTTTTTTTTTATGCCTGACAGAGGATAGCACAGATTAGAGTGTGGGTGGGGAGTTATGCTTTTTCGGATGGTAGAGGCACCTAAGATTTTTTGGTGGGGTCAGTGTATGCTAGCCCACCTATTCCATGAGATGCATGAGATAGTCTTCCATGAGAAGAAGACTATGGCCATCAGTGTTTATCTGTTGTAGATCTGAGCATGGGAGCATCTTCCCACATGTAGGCCCATTCACGAGGATGCCTAAGAGTTGATGGAGCCATATATCTACAAATATCGAGGGCAGATTACCTAGGTCTTCCTGGGTAAGACAAAGTAGGAGGACACATATTGATGACTTGGTCTTTATCATATGGTAGCCCTAGCGAGAGATAGAGGATTGGGATGATGCCCAGAGAGAGTTTCCTTCGATGTTCAGCTCATGGCCACTATTGGGCAAGACCACACAAATCATAGAGAGGTTTTTGATTTCATGGTTGTGGTAGCAGTATGATCGACCATAGGATATTTCACAAGAGTACTATGCGTACACAAGACTAGCGAGGGATGTAGAGCAGGGGTGGCTGCTATGTATGGATCCAAGTTGATCCATGATAGACATGCACAGCCTAGTTGTGGTTCAATGGGACTACCTTCTAAAGGTAGCAGATGCAGGGATGATGCCTGCCTATCAGGCTTATTTGATTAGCCATCCATTCCCATGATTCACTGATCCAATAGGGATGGCAAGTTAGGCATAGAGATAGTACCTCAGCTGTAGCAGGCACAACCATTTCCACAGGTGCAGCCACAGACGTAGTCATAGGTCTAGCACTGAGTATAGTAGATATAGATTCCTCCATGTTACATGGGATTAGACATAGGTGCAAGTGGTAGTGGGACAAGACATGGTCAGTGTCGAAGGTAAAGGACAAAGGAGCAGACACCACCATAGCAGCAGGCACTGCCACAACAACAGACACCACCATAGTAGCAGGCAACTGAGATGTTGGATGAGGACATGCCTGATTAGCCTGCTACTGGGACACAAGACATAGTGTGATGCTACTGAGAGTGGATTTTTCAAGCATCCCGATAGTTAGGAGATTTGCAAATACAGGTAGTTGTCCATGACTCAAAGCTGGTGGAGTGGCAATGGGAGATCGATCAATGGAGAGAGCATGCCAAGACTTCTGAGCAGAGAGAAGAGTCGTTGTAGGACAAGGTTCAATTATAGTCAACCTAGGTAGCCTACTACTTTGCTACATATTTGATAATGGTACTTGATGAGGCTCTACAGGTGTAGCGATTTTCACATTATGCATGAGAGTTTGGAGGTGCACGACCTCCTACAAGGCTGGACATGCCACCATCTCCTCCTCCACCTGCTGCTCCCGCTCTTGCTCCTCCTGGAGATGAGAGTCTAGGATAGAGTTAGATGCTGTGTGGCTGGCTCTTGATTTTGATATTTGGCTATGTATTGATTGGTGTGCCAGCACCATTTTGTATCATTTTGATCGATGGCACTCGAGTAGTGCCCATTTTTGTACTGACCCATTTTTTTGATAGATATATATACAAGATTTTTGAGCTGAGTATTAGTGTGTACATGTCATTCTTTGTGTCTATTTCACTTTGATGTACATGAGATGTCAATATGATGATTATAAGATGTATGTTGTACTTTGATATGAATGTGTATGTATTTTGATGTGATGTGATGTAATTATGAGCATGTAGAGTAGGTATTATGAGTATATGGATGCACTGCATATGGAAATGGATTGACATCTCATGTAGTGTTGTGTGTTTTTGCTTGACAATGACAGGTATTCCATTAAGGAGCACAAATCAATGAATCAAATGCTTGTTTAGTCATGGAGAAACCTAATAGGGGTGAAGATGCCCCCAATCATTCATCACAAAGGGGAGAAATAGAATCATAATCAAATTGCATGCTTATGCAAGTGAAGCATGTAATGCAAGACTTGTGTTAAATGCAATCCTAGGTCTGGTTACCAAGCCTCGACAATTTATCATCACTAGATATAGAAATAAGCTCATATGTTATACAATTCCCACTAACATTGCAATCATGGGAATATGAATAGAACATATGTTATAGGTTTTTTGGGATTAAATGTAAGCATTCCAGGCACAAGAAACCAGAATGACTAGAACATTTATCCCTTTTGATATAACAAGTTAACATAAGCATCACAACATAAATGCTAGGATGACCAAAATGTTGCTTGCATGATAGACACACCAAACACACAAGAGATTCATCTTATGCTAAGTAATCAGTATTTATTTTGTCTGCAATGACCCTTACATTCATAACCTAAGATAGAAGTGTGCTAGATATACTCGCAGTGACCCGTATGCTCACTTAGTAGGACGAGTATCAGTATTTACTGTAGCATGAAGAGTTCACTCCAACAAACAAGGAGAAGAACCAACATTACTGATGTATCCATATAAAAGGAGTCGAGGTACACCTGGCCATCCAATGTGAAATGGAGGCTCTTATAGTGGACACCCCTCTCATTGGAATATGTCAATTTATTAGAACTAAACCACAGATAGAAAGCAAAGAAAAGATCATGTCCCCAGTCAATACTTCTCTAGTCAAAGATGACATCATTGAGTTGCTTGAAGAGATATGATAAAGAAAAAAAAAAGCAAACAAATAAAATGCTCAACATATCCAAACAAGTATATCATTTTTGAGTTTAATGTTTTTGGGATTAATGTCCAGTGTCAGTGTCCAGAACATGTTTGAAAGGACTCTCTTTAGTAGGGTGACAATAGTAGGCAAACGTAGTCAGAATGATTAGTGACTGAGGTCAAAGGGGAATCTTCACAATGAAGAACCTAAGAAGGACTAAGTGATAGTAGACAGACATAGCCAAGATGACTCGTGATTGACGTAAGAGAGATCTTCCATAAAGGAATTTGGAGACGTGACCCAAGCAATAGTAGGCAGACATAGCTGAAACAACTAGTGACTATCGCGAAATAGATTCTATAAGGAGAATCTTGAAAGTGAGGGACACTGGCGATAGTAGGAAGACACAGTGAGGACCACTGGTGACTATCATGAAAGGGATTCTATGAGGAGAATCTCAAAAAGAATGACACTAGCGACAGTAAGCAGACACAATGAGGACCACTGGTGACTATTGCGAAGGAGATTCTATGAGGATAATCTCAAAAGCAGTGACACTGGCAACAATAGGCAGACACAGTGAGGACCACTGGTGACTATCACAAAGGAGATTCTATGAGGAGAATCTCAAAAATAGTGACACTGAAGGGGAATGCCATCGAGCTGTGACAAGACTCAATCCATGGATACATGAGCGAAAAGTAGAAAAAGCATGAAAGTGACTGTACAGAATAGCTAGAAGAGGCATTGCAAGATGGAGCAGTGGGGAACAAGAGGTGCCTATTTACTAGGTTTTCATCTTCTTGGTAGAAAGTTCTCTTTTTTTGCTACCATGATGCCTATTTCTAGGTTTTCACCAATGGCACTTTTCTTGTTTTTCAATTTTTTGTTTTTTGTTTTTTTTTTTTTTTTTTTTGTATTTTTGAGATTTTTCACTTTTTTTGGTGTTACCAAGGTGCCTATTTGCTAGGTTTTCACTAGGGTAACAATTTTTTTCAGGACTTTTTCTAATTTTTATAATTTTTTCAGGACATATAGATATGTACAAAGAGCTTACAGATATTAGATCAACTGTAAAACTACTTCAGGTGGAGAGTGTTGATAGGTTCTTTAAGCACTTCTCCTTTGGTTGTGGAAAGCTGATAGGTGCTAGATCCATATACTGCAGTAATGATGTAAGGACCGAGTCAGTTTGGTTCAAACTTTTCCTTTTGGACTCACTATTGTTGATTCTTAGGGTTCTCTCTCAGGATGAGGTCACCAAGCTAGAAGTCACGTGGCTTAACTCTCTGATTATAGCTTCTTGCCATTCGGTGTTGAAAATGCTCATAGATGATCACATGCCACTTGTCGATGTTCATCCAGTAACACAAGCTCTTGAAACCGAGCTATCTTGTAGTCATCATCAGTGATAAGGCCCTTCATAGAGATTCTCAAGGTAGGAATCTCGACCTCTATTGGAAGCACAATATTTTCCCCATACACCAAAGCAAAGGGAGTCGTGCCCGTTGGGGTCCTGATGCTTGTCCTATATGCCCATAAGGCTGGATTGATCTAGAGATACTAGTCTCTCCCGAATTTGTTGACTATGAGATGGAGGATTTTGAGGATAATCTTATTGGATGCTTCAGCCTGGCCATTACCCTAGGGGTAACAAATGGAAGACCAATGTTGTGTGATTTTGAATTTCTTGCATAGTTCCTTGAGGTCTTTGTTCTCGAATTGTCCTCCATTGTCAGTAATGATTGAGGATGGCACAACATATCTGCAAATGATGTAACTTGTGATAAAAAGTACTACTATTTTTCCATCAGCAACTATGAGAGGTACTACCTCTACCCACTTCGTAAAGTAATTTGTATCTATGATGATGAACTTATTCCCATTAGAGGAGGTTGGGTTGATCTATTCCACCAAGTCGAAGGCCCATTGTTGAAATGGCCATGTTGTAGTAGATAGAATTAGCTCTCTAGCTAGAGCATGGATGAGATTCCCATGTAGCTGACACTACTTGCAGGACTTAGCATACTTGATAGCTTCTTGCTCCAGTCATCAATCATGTCCTACACTTTATGGTGCAAGTTTATGTAGTTGCTAGTTTTTTGTCCCTTATTTTGATGATACTCACAGAATGAAGTTTCATTCCACCATGGTGGATGTGGTTGTGGATCATAGGGATGAGGATTATCCATTGGTGAAGTAAGCTTATGTTGTAGCAATGTTTTATAAACTACATCCAAAGGTTCTCCCAAAGGTGTATACTCTCGCTTAGGGTGTGTGGCCCAGGAATTTCTTGCTTTATTCCCAGATGGCTTATTGTTAGGAGGAGGTTTCTCAGCATTTTTAGCCACTTTGACGTTGTTTGTGAGATTAAATGTTACTTTACTAGGTTTGGGTGTGACATTGTCAACAACTCCATCATGTATAATTTCTCAGTTCTTGTTGACATGTTTGGTTTTATCCCTGTTGGAAGTGGAACTTTATTTTATGTCCCTCTAAAGAGTAAGTTCACCTTTCTTGACCATAAATTCCTTGATGTGGATAGCATGTGTGATCATGTCTTCAAAGGTACGTGGACCTTGAAGTTGGACTCTATATTCGAAACAGGTAGGAGATTATCAATGAAAATGTCAAGCTTCTCCATTTCTAGAATTTTGCAAGAATACTTAGTGTACAGTTGTCTCCATCATTGGAGGAATGTGAGAAAAGGTTCTCCAACTTTTTGTTTAAGGTTGCATAGATCTTGAATATTGACAGGGTGTTGTATGTTATGAGAATATTGCTGAACAAATAGATTGGAAATTTTGTCAAATGTCTTAATACCATGAGGTAAATGTGACAACCACTCCAAAGCTTGACCACCTAAGCTTCTAGGGAATAAACACATGAGGTATGTTTGATCGTGTATAAACTCCATAGACAAAGCACCAAATTCCTAAAAGTGATCTTGGGGATCAGTAGTACCAAAGTACTTGTCATACTTAGGTAGCTCTCCACCTCATGGGAAAGGCAACATGTTTAGGCTTTTGTCAAATGGAAATGGACAAAGAGCATCCAATGTGTATGTCTTCATGACTTTCTCCTTCTCATGCATCATCTAAGCTAGTTGGTCTTGCATAATTTTCAATTGTTTTTGGAGTTTAGAAGTCTCAGTTTCTTCTTCAGGCATGATAATAGTTTTCACATTGAAATGAGAGGGTAGTTTAGCTCCCTCTTGGGAAAGTTTCAGAAAGTATTTTTCTTTTTCTTCATTGAGTAGGATTCCCATGACCTTTTGAATTTTTTTGTCTCTTTGACATTTTGCTATGTGTTCAAGGATTATTTCCACCTCTTCCTATTCCTCATCGGTGTCATGGTCTTTCTCTTTCTCTTTGTCATTCCTAGGTGGTTCTTGATGTCAACTATAACTACCATGTTTAGGTTTACGATTAGTCATTATAGGAATGTGTTTAGTTTCAGTGTGTTGTGTTTCAAAAGGTCCTTTGAAAAAGGAATTATACATCATGTTCGGTGATGCAGGACCTCTACTTGTCTCAATGTCCTCTTCATACAAAGGATTCCTAATTTGTTGCAGGTTTATGGAAAATGTTCACTAAATTTGAGGTGACCTGGCACGTGAGGGAGATCATGAAGATGCCTCACTAGCCGAACTAGTTATAGATTATGTAATAAAAGGTAAGCAACCTTTGTCATAATTACAACCCTTAACATGACCTCATCTAAGTCTAAGAGGATAAAACACATTGCCGCTCCTAGTTGCAACAGTCATAGACAAGGACAAGAAGCAAGAACCTAGACAAGGACTGCACTAAGACTGAGTCTCAATAGGGTATGACAAGAATTTCGTATACCAAGGTATGAGTAGTTTGATTTGAAGGCTATAACAGCTGAAGGTTATGACTATTGTAACATGGATTATGACAAGCATTAAGAAACAAGAATCTAGAGAAGTAAAAGATAAGACTAGTCAAAATGTGGATCACAAATCTTTGGTTCAACTAAATGCCACTATTCAAGACTGTAAATAGAGAGAAAAGGACAACTCAGTACTAAAAATTGACTGGACTAAGATTGCAAATTGGTCAAATTGACTAATTTAATAGTTTTAGAGCAAGATTTTGTGCGAAGATTCTTTGCAACCCACGTGAAGAAGTTCACCAACTCACATGAAGACTCATGATACTAGTTTAATTTTGCACGAGACTTTTTTTGTCTTGTGCGAAGAAATGATAGGATAGCTAAAATAGATGCAAGATCTTGCGTGAGTATATGCAAGATCTTGTGCAAAGACCTGAATAGGCTCATGCAAAAAGATGAATTCTCACATGAAAAAGTATAAGTTTGCACAAAAATTAGGACCAGATTAACAATAATGTTGGATTTCAAAGAGATTTTCAGACTGTTCGAACAGATTGGATAGTTTTATCAAAAAAATTTGATTGGACAAACAATGACCTTAACTCAGTAAGACATTTGGACAATGTTTTAGGATTCAATCAAGGCAATGTATTTGAACAAGATAGTGGGAAGCAAGCAGTAGTCAAAAATAGTCTCATCGAGGACAAAGAAACTCGACAGGATAGGGGAGTCTTGACCTTTGTTTGTTGTAGATAGTTTTGGACTTATTTATGAATCAAGAACAAACACACTTTTATCCTTAAAAACAAAAATTGGTAGAGAAGGAAAAACCTTTGTTCCACATCTTATGCGCATGCGTGTACCTCACACGGTCGTGTCACCCCCTAGAGGGCATCGTCTTTTTGGTATATTCAAAGGACTCAATAGTATACACTGAATGAGCACCCTTGTGGTAGGAGATGAGCATGTATACCACATTCAAATGTCTAGTAGCATGCCTATGTTGAGTTCTATATGAGAGATTCTTCCCCCTCCTTGCACAAAGATTATGCCTACTTTCAGAGGTGAATCGGGTGGATTCTAACTAAAGATTTTTACTTGGCTTCCATTCATATTAATTCTCAGTGGCTCTACAAGCAGAGTTGAGACTAGTAGCCTAGGGGTTAGTGCCAACCAATGCATAGACAGAGCATCCCCTTGATATGTGATATCAAGAATCAAGAGGAAGAAATTAATCCTGCTTTGGAGTCTTTCACTCTACAAAGCATCTTGATTATAGTGAGTTGGAATCTCCAGAAAAAGGAGTGCACTCACTTGGATCATTCTTAGAGGTTGGATCACTTTGGTAGGCTCTTTGAAAGATTGACTCAGACTAGTGGTTTGATTGCAAGGGTCAAAGTTTTTGATTTCCCCCAAGGGGAAAGAGCATACTCCTCTATGTTACTTTCTCACCCAAACACAAAAAATAGGTTAATTACCAACTTAGCTTAATCAATCCAAACTTTCCCTTCCTCAAGATTCTAATTCCCTAAAAGAAAATCATCATCTCTTCATAGAAAAGGACTTGTACTAGAGAACCACTAAGTTGCTTGCCTTCTTCAGAATGTCATCTTTCAAAAGTGTCTAGGTTTCTGATTCACCCTTGGTCAAGACCTCCAAGTGGAGAAGAGCATAATCCCCTATTCTTTTGTCTTGCACCCTAGGAAGTTCACAAGTCCCTAATTAATCTATGTTTGGAAAGCAATAAACAAGACACGCTATTTTGTGGGTTTGAAAATTGGTCTTTGTCAAATGTATCTTTGTCAATCATCCTATAGGCAAACTGTTAGTCCATGTTTGAGTAGGTTGTATAAGGAATCTTTGACAAATCATCCTGTAGAAAATAGTTAAGCTATAGAAAATCAGAGAAATAGAGCAACACAAATTCTAAGAAAAGTACGTTAAGAAAATTGAGTAAATTGCAAAGTAAAAATTCTTGAAATAGAGGTTGTTGTTACAAGATCTCATGCAAGATCTCTAGCAGAGCCGTGTGAAATATTTTTATAGCCCGCGCGAAGAAATAAGGTACCACACAAAAGTTCATGCACTCGAGCACTTTTTTGCACAAACAAAAAAGAATCTTCGTGCAAAGATTTAGAATCCTCCTGCGAAAATGGATTATCTCGCATGAAGATTCCTGAACCTGCACGACACTGTATAGATAGAGAGCTTGAAAACTAATAAAAAAATGTGCAAAAAAGGCCTGAAAAATTGATTTACTCAATCCCATAGTGGGTGCCAGAAATGTATATGTGAATTATGGTCTATACTAACACACACACTTCAACATGGTCATTATGTGTGGATTCATCCTGGAATGAACATGAGATTGTTCATCTGAGAGAAATTCTACAAGACGACCTGTTGCCTTCTATCTAGAAGGATTTTTCCTATTAATGTCCTTAGAATCAAGGTGTAGGCAACCAGATTTTCCTAAAATACTCCAACGGTTGAGATTGATTTCAATCAACAGTCAAGATTGAGGATGAGGTTTAGTTAAGGTGGAAGATTCTCAAATTAGAGGGAGTTAACTAGCTCAAAATTGAGTGTAAGACTCAGTCAGCTCAGATCTAAACTTTAGTGTGAGAGTAAGTGATCTAGGTCACTTCTAATTTGATCAGCAATGAACTAGGAATTTCCATTTTTGAACTGAAGAGAAAATTAGGAGAGATATTTAATTTAATAAAATGAGATATGCTCTCATAAATATATTTTCTATTTAATTGAATAATTTGATTTAATTGATTAGAGACACTTTTCTGTTTAATCAAATAACTTTATTTAATTAATTAGGAATGACTTCCTATTTAATTAAATAACTTTGCTTAATTAATTAGAAGTAGCTTCTCCATTTAATTAAAAAAAATTGTTTAATTAATTAAAAATACCTTCCTCATTTAATTAAATAATTCTTTTTAATTAATTGAGATAAGCGTATTTATTAAATTAAATAAATTTAATCCCATAGTACATTAGCCTGAGGAGATAATTTAATTTAATAAAGTATGAACACTTTAGATTAAATTAAATTGAAATCAAATAGGTTTAATGTGGCTAATATGAGTGCATACTATAGGGATTAAATAATGAGTATGATGAATGCAAATTAGGGTTTTCTGCATTTGACAATTAAGTCAAGTAGCGTGAAGCAGAATAAGGATTGCCTATTAGAATAGGTCTTATAATTGGTCAAAATAGACAGAATTGGTGATCATGGAAATGAGCCAATTTTAGGGTATTATAGGACTGACACAACTTTGAAAATGAAACACATAACTAAAAGGAAACAAACGACTAAAAGCAAACACACAACTTGAAAGCAAACACACTTGCAGAAATAAACACACTTGCAGAAATGAAAATCTAATCTAGATGCAGAAATAAAATCTATCTAAATTTTTTATTTTTTTTTAGGCTTTGAAATAATGTTTTAGAAATTTCCCATTTACAGGCAAAGGTAGAAATTCCCCCTGTAAGGAACTTAGCCTAAAAGTGTTTTCGTCGAGAATTTTCGCAATTTGATACAAGCCTGTCCACAAGCGTTGAAACTTGGTATGGCTGCCTAACTTTTCTTTCACCTTATCCCAGAGTAAAACAAGGTCACAAAAAGTGTGTTCATGCAAATACGAATGATGTTTCACTCTTCATCAAATCGCAAGGCCACAAAAAGTGCATTCATGCAAGACAAAAAGCTATGTAGACACAATTAGGTTATCTCTTCTCAAGCTTGTTATGTCAGTGGAATTCATATATCTATAGCAAACACCAGAACTAAAAGATCACACATCTAGAAACAATGCAATAAACCTTTGGCTCAATCACAATCTCATGAATAAAATCCACAAAATAATGACACATTCAGGCAAGAATAACTACACTCTGAATGCTAGCACCAAAAGCATAACTTTATTGCATAATAATGGTGGCCCTTCTCACATTTTATAATGGGGTATTTATAAGAAATCTTCTCCTCAATTTGTGTTTAGAGTGAGAGATATCTTGATGCAATAAAATTCTTTTAAAACATTTAAACAAACCAAATATATACAAACGGATAATCTAACTGGTGCTTAGAGGGACTCCATTCATATTTTATTCATTATTTGGATGTATGAGTCCTTTAAATGTCAAAAATAGAGAAATCATGAGAGAGAAAGTAGGAGGAATCCATCAGTCAAGGTGGAAGTGCACGGAGACACCAAAAATAGAAGTTGTCCCTTCACTAGACATGTGTCAAGGTTAACTTGTCATCAGAATGCGCTCCCAATGCATGGAAAGTGCTATTTTTGGAACTTGCAGTCAACTGTCGGCACACCTCTAAATTGTGGACCTGTAGAGCTATGGACCTTGACTGGGTCGAAATCTCAAAATTTTACTAAGTGTCAAAATTGAAATTCTCGCATCTAGGTTTTGCTCATCTTTATCCTAAAGCTATTTTTGCATGTTTTCCCTTGAATTTCTCTATAATCTCAGTAATCTTAGCAGTATCCAAAAGATCCAAAGCCTCATACTTTTCTTTGACCTTCTATTTGTAGTTGTCCACCTCAATTCAAGTTTTTGCAAAATCTCTGAGTTTCGTGTCCAACTGTAACAGTGCTTCCTCTGTCCTGAAGGCTTTTCTGATGTCTTCATCACTAGATACTTCTTCTAAAGTCTTTCTAAAATTTTTCACAACTACCTCAACTGGAGAAATCTTCTCTTTTTCTTCATCTTCAAAAATTTCCAAGCATGCATCACTGTACAACTTTTCTGCTTCCAAAATTCACTCTTGAGCTTGGTCGTTGAGCCTATGTATCTCATCATGTAATGTTTCCATCACTTTATTTCCATCTACAATATTTTCTATCTAATCATCTATCATGTCTAACTCCTCTCTAGTATAGACATCAATTAGAATGCAGTACCTTTGCCCTTTTATGGCTTGTAGAGTTTGTAAATCCTTGCTCCATACCCGTACCTCATCCATGATGTTGAAGTCCTGCCTCAAAACTCCCATGATCTTATCAACATTCTCTTGTGTAGCATGAAATAACTTTAGACTTCCTATGATTATAGTGACACCCTTATCCTCAAGGCTATCTCGCCAATCTTGACAAGCTCTCAAAAATGGACTGAGCCATACACCTTCCCCTTCTCTAAGAATGGCATTCAAAGTCTCCTCAGGGTGTTCCAAATCAACAAGACTAATAACTTCAGCTAAATATCCCTTTAAGATCTCAACTTGCCTTTGAAGTGTTCTAATTTCAATCTCATCCATTTCCATATGGGTGAGAACCTCCTTGACTCCCATAGTCATCATCTATCAAGATGTATCCCATGTAGACTTTCCTAATGTGATATCTGTCACTTCATAGTCCTTAAGGCTAACAACTTCTTCATATGTACCTTCTGGAGGGTGAGCCACTTGTGAAAATAAGTCCTAGTTCTATGTAGTAGTAATGAATGTAAATGTCATTGCATCATGTAATGGAGAGTTAGGCTTGTTCAAAATCTCCACAATGTCACAAATATCATCCTCTGAAGCACGGAATTGATGCTTGGCACTTCTCATTATCTCCTTCTAAAACCATCTTGGGATATTCCTTTCTATAACCTTGGTGCTAGATGATGAAGGGATGTGTTCAACTACCTTCTTCCCTCTATCACTCTTGCTTGGAGTCTCCTATTGTAAGGATTCTTCTTCTATAGTCTCAGTTTTTGTAGATCCTGTAGTTTGATCCTCAACTTCCTGAGAAGGTTGTTGTATACATTCTACTATATGTGCCTCTTTTGATGGCTCATCAGTAACCTTTGGCTCTTGTTGCCCTTGTAATGATGATTCCTTCTGAACATGTTCTTCTAAACTCGGAGGTGGAGGTGTTACTGAAACCTTATCTACCATCATAACCTGAGGTGAAGATGGGGGAGTGAGATGAGGACCTTGTGTCTTGGGTGGCATTTGCATTCAATCTTGCTTTTGAAGTTCACCTGTAGGGGCACTAGTACATTTGACCCCAATTTTTGACCAAAAAATTTGACCATCTAATAAATTGGGGTCAATTTGGTAAAAATGTGCAAGGCAACATCATGACTTTTGTTAAATGTAAGCCCGTGTTGGTCAAAATTTTGACCAACATGGGCTCACACTATGTCCAAATTGGGAAAAGTGTTGTTTTTCACCCTAATCTCATTGTTATGTGACCCAGAAGATAGCTTGTGCACTCAACCATTTTCTAAATTGCATTTTGTGGCTAGGAGTATGCACAAAAAGGGTTTTATAACTTCAACACCAATAGGGTTTGACATCTTGGGTTCTTTGGTGCTTCATTGTAGTAGAGGAGAGCTCATGAATGCTTCAAAGTTGATCCATTGAAAGAGATTTCAAAAAGAAGGCAGCATGAAAGGATTAAATAATAGTTGGAAACATTGAAGAGTCTCCTTCCCAGCATTACAAAGGCAAGTTGAAGTTTTGTTTTATAGATTGACATTTGATTAATCATAATACATTTGATTGAATTTTTTTTTTTATAGATTTGTTTTATAGTTGAATTTTTTTTTTATAGATGTGGTATCCATTTGATTAATTCATTCAAGAATGAAAATAAAATGAGATAATGGGTGATCAAGAAAGGTTCATCATACAAGACTAACTAGCGGTTTTGAGTACAATAGCAAGATGTGTGGTATGAAAATGAATACGCTCATCATATTAAGCATCAGGCCTAGAAGGGATCAACTACTACCAATAATATGATTCCTTATCATTATCAAAAATCAAAGGAACTATGAGAAATCACTCCAAAATCAAGATTTCCCAAATTCCATCATTGATCATCTCCACAATATTTGTGTCTCTCATCATCATGATTATCTAACTAATTTATTTCATTCATGAAAAAATCAATTCTTATCAAAATTAGGTAATGTCACTGTGTCCTTCCTCTTAAAGGATGAGTAACTTTGAACCTTACCAAGATCCAACTCTTGATTGTCGTTGAGATACCTCCATTTAATGTACATGCAAAACATATCCTAGTTCAAATTAGTAGCTTGATATAATATCAGAGTAGCCCCACAAAGATATGGATTTCAAATTAGACTCCCAATAAAGTTGAAAGTTGCATACACTAGAAATCTTCCTATTTAAAGTTGTCTATGATAATCCTACATTAAAATTGCTTAATGGACATTATGCTCTACTAAACTGGGATTGGCAGCCCTTAACAAACGTTGAAAATAGAAGATTACAATCCTTGTTAATAATATATCTCAATGTTGAAGTGAAATATATGTTAAATGAAGAAGCAATCATCATAAGGAAGCTATGGATAGATAAGAAAGGATCATCGTATAAGGAGGAACAATTATATTAAGCTTGAAGAAGTGCAAAAATCATCAGTGTTTTAAAGATCCAACTACCCTTGCATCATGGAGAATATGCCTTAAACTAACTTATATTTATGGTTGACCACCTTCATCAAGGAAAATATAAGTACTCTCTATTGCTGGGAGACTTGTTATGCCATGCTTGCCTTGATTTGTTCTATAAATTATACACAATGAATCTTTGAAGATTTATAAAAACTATTGATTATATAAACCTAGTATGGACTCCATGATATGGTGTTCTTTGATATTATATCTCCTTGGCCCCTTATTGTTAAAATTAACATTTTAACTTATGATGGCATTGCATGAATTCAGAATATGCTTCAACTTATGTACTTTATTCAACAACAAAAGTTCATCCTATGTATTCATGCTACCATAATATCATAATTATAAATTTAAAATGAAATATAATGCTATAGCAATATTATTAAACTTGGAGAACATTAAATACTTAAAAATTTCATAGAAATATAGAAAACTAGTCAAGTAATTAAATGAATTAAATTTTGTAATCAACTCCAAAAGTCAAGAAGCAATTATTATGATAGATAGATACTATTTTTTCATGGTATGAGAAAATGGTTCATTAAGATGAGTGTGTCATGATCTTTGTGATTACAAAATAAAACCCATGTGAAAATTATACTTAGAGTTGACATGTGAGCATCTATTGATGACTCCTACCTATTCACTAATGTGTTTGTGACTTATAACAACTACCTAACAATGTTTGAAGAGGTTGCTAGATAGGGGATATATATTTTTTCAAAGTTTAAAGTTATTCAATTCAATGTTAGTATCAAAGCTCAAAACAACAGGCATCCATTTAGTGTTCCTATGACGATGTAATGATAATGTTCTAGTTATGCTCTCTACATGCATGCATGACCAATACTAAAAACCTTTGTATGACTATCCAATTCTCCTCTATGCTCACGCTAAAATGATCTATGTTATTACAAAATAAAACCAATATGAAAAATTGCACATAGAGTTGAGGATGTGAACTTCTCTTCTTGATGCTTCTATGATCTATTCACCAATGTGTTTTTGGCATGTAACAATTGGCCAATAATGTTTAAAAATATTATTGAAGAGTTTTCTAGTTAGGGAGTATGTTTTTTGCCAAACCTTAAATTGGGTTGATTCAATGAAAATGAAAAAATATCAAATACTATCAAAATCCATGTAGTGTGCCTATGATTATGCAATGCTAAAACTCTAGCTATGCCCTCTATACTATATCAATATTACTCTTGAATTTAGACTTAGCCAATAATAATGAATTTGGGCATATCATTTAAAGCATCACCTTAGGATACAGTTTAAAATAATTTGTATTTTAGCAACCCATAGTAGTTAGTAGGAAAGATGGAAAATGGGTCAAACTTAAATTTTGAGATGTGAATGCAAGCGATTCAAATGAGTAATCAAAATAACATGGGTCAATTTTGCATCTATGAGCCAAAACTTTGGTGATGTTTGATAGAGATTGTAAGATTAGAGCTAGACCTTTTGGATGTATACATGTAAATGAAGTTGGGTTGATATTATTTACCAACTTCCATGCAAAAATTACCTACTTTAAATCTAATCAATTTACAAAACAACCTGATTAAAATGATATCAAAACATGTTAAATTTTGGGACTCTAATTTGTGTATCAAAGTTGGATGAGTTACCTTTGCATCTATGAATCAAAACTAAGGTGATGAATAATATAAATTCCAAAACTAGATCTAAACCTATAGGATTTACACATATAAATGAAACAAAAATAAGATTATTCACCAACTTTCATACAAAAATATATCAACATATATGGTCATATATGTATATATATGAAAACAACTTGATCAAAATGTCACCAAACCAAGAAATGAAAAAGGCATGGGTATGCAATTAAGGGCAGTTTAGATTAGTGTATCATTTTTTCCCTTTTTGTTGATAAGAACAAATCCATTTGAGAAGTAAGTACATTGATAAGCAAAGCATGTAGGTATAGGTGTTTAATTTGGTCAACTCATTCACATCTAAAAGTTGAGATGTCAACATCCCCACGAAAGAGAGATGGTCATCTTTAAGATAATAATGGAGGTGAATCCTCTAGGTGAATGACTGAATGGCTCTAAAACTTCCAGGGAATGAACTTCTATTGTTTTCATTGGGACACCTTGTCTCCATTCATGCATCCACACCCAAATGGATGAGAATTATTCCTCATTATTAGGATAGCTTGTCTTAATACCTAAATCCATACCCAAGTTGACCAAAATTGATTGCATTAATTATACTATCTCCTCCATCATATATGATATAATTTGAAAATCACAAGGCATTTAGCCAGTCCTATATCATCTTCACATGCTTATCATATTTTCTTCCAAATAGATAGACCACTTCACAACACATGGAAGTCTCAAAACAAACTCTTACAGAGCTCTTTATTCAGTCCAGATTAAGCCCACATGTATTAAATGTAAAGGTATGGAAGCCCATCAGCATTGATGGAATAGAAAACAAAACTTGCGTATCATGTTTGAGAGACAAATGTTGTTAACTTATTACAATGAGGAATAGAGAGACAAAGAATGTTCCATGCTTAAGGAAAAAAAGGTTATGTTTGGAAATCTCAACACATAGAAGATGAATAAATAAAACACACTGATTGTATTTCTTTTGAACAGAAGTATCACAAATTGACATTGGGATAATAGCTCACAATAGCATTGTAACTATGCTTGAAATCTTACCCTTGTTTGAAGTAACTTACAAGACCATAAAATATGGGTCCTTATCTATAGATAACACATATGACTCTCTTATACACATTGTCTCAATTTTCTTTTACAATAGGGCAATTCTAAAAACTAACTGCCTTACTAAAAATATTAATGGCTCTCTCCATTAACTCCTAACCTACTATAGCTAGTAATTCCATGAATATTTGATAAAATTAGTAGTGCCAAGGGTCATCACTACATTGAGATCGGTCCAGGTGCCTTGCCAAATGTAGAAATGTTGGATACATAACTTACTATAAATTGTAAGTGTAGCTAACTGAAACAAATGAGGAGCAATTCTAAACACTTCTATACTATAGAAGGGAAAGATCCTCTTGTTTTTCCAGATGGGGCCCTCTAGCCATCAACCTTAACCTATGAGGGCCAATAATAGGTCAATCCAAACATAAACCATGGCGAGCTAAAATGAGGACATTACACTTTATAACCAATCCTACTTGTCAAAAAACACATAGGACACTTCAACAAACACTTTGACTTAAATACCTTTAGGAATTTTTGGCAAGTTGACCATATTATGGAACCATGGGAAAGGTATGATGTCACATCTAAGCAACTCTTGGAAAGGGAATGTCCATTTGTTGTTTCTCAAATCAAATATCATGGTTAATCTAATTTGACATTCAAACACTTTCCAATACTATACATGAATTCCATGTTCAACAGTTGTGCATTTTAGGCATTTAACATGTATCCTTGTGATTTGACCATGTGTTTTCATTATGAAAGTCTCTATGATTTAGCATTCAAGGTCATCCCATTTGACTTGAGAGTCATAATATTTTATTAATATTATGAGATTTCAATTATAAGACAAATGTATTAAATACAGTTTGCTACCTACATTGCTTCTGATGTTTTGAAGAGTATAACTTGGAGATCAGTTATCATACAATTCTCAAAGTGGATATGTAAGACCAAAATACCTTAAAATTTCAGAAAATACTTGCATAAAAGCTCCTGAATTCTCAGCTCAAACTTTGTTACTTTAGACAAGCAATTATTTGGATTTTTTGCCTATACAATTGCTACAAGAGCCCATGTGGCTACTGCAACTGGAGAGTGTACAAAAGGGGTCTGTTGAAGAGGGATAACTTGTGATCTTTACAAATACACTAGAATGTATTTCAGGTTAGTTCTACTCAACATATAGAGAAAAATGTTCAAGAATTCCTAGTAGTGGATGAGAATCTCTTTCACTTTTCTTTTCATGTTTACTTTTGAAATGATGATTTTTGCTAGTTACTTTAGACACTTCAAAGAATGTAATCCATGGTTGATCTGATATGATTACCAATTTATGTAGTATTATGGAGCTGGCAAGGGAACAATTGTATTGATTTATATGACTGATTCTAACATGAATTTGATTGAAATTTGTATTTTAATTTATTTTAAATGTGTCCCAGTTGGGCACAGCTTACAATAGTTTGTATGGTCTCTTTCACTTTAAACTTGATGATAGATGATATGTTCTAGGAATTGATACCTCAAATTTTGTGGAGCATAGAACTATTTTCAAGTTGATAACTATATTAAAATTTAAAAAAATTGTTTGATTTTTACAGAGACTACTCTCTGCAGCAAAACAACAGTTAGGGGAGATCATCTCAGCATTTGAATTTCTAGATCATTCTTCTTTGAACATGGTAAACACAAACTTCAATTTAAAATTATTTGCATGGTGGAAATTTCTCAATAATGATATTTGTTTATTTAATATTAAGACAAGGAGACTTTTGAAATATGTTTTAGTGTTATTTTTCTCCATACTAACCTATTTGACATTTAGTCTATTAGTAGTGTTATTTAGTAGATGTAGTTTATAGGATATTCTTAGATGAGACTTACATTTAGGATGTTGTATGGTGAGCAGAAACACTCTGACTGAGTAGGCCTGCACACCTCTCTCTGATTTGGAGAGATCTGTTAAAGACATTGAAGGGTTATTTGCTAAAATAGGTATGTTGACCCAGGCCTTTTCAAAGATTCAAAATATTTTATGACATTACAATGCATAGATTGTTAGCTGGACATTTTTATTCTGATTGTGTCAATTTATAGAAATGGAAATCAATATAGGGAATGGATTCGGAATTCCATACCTTGTAAAGTAGCAATTCAGTGTTATGGAGGGTAATCATGTAGGGCCACTATGTGAATCAGATTTTCTAGTGTTCCATGTACAAACATACCATTTTTATAAGATGTTCCACACACTCATGTATTATATTGTTGCCAAATATTAGTCATCGTTATATTTTTGAACATAGATATTAATACTCATTTTATTAAGCATTTGAGATCTATTTTCTATAAGCTACATTGCAAGATTATCCAAACCTAAATAATATGATAACATTTCACCTACTCACTGCCATGAAACTATCATATGTAGTTTTGATAATTTTGATTCTGTTATTCATAACTTTTAAAATATACATTATTACACCAATCACATTGTTGGGATTGTGGATATTCAGCCTTCCTAAAATATATCCAAAAATTAGAATCATCTAATAGTTAGATAAAAATTTATGGCCTCTACACTGAGACCGATTATTATTGTCATAGAATTTATGAGTTCTGCCCTCTAGAACATCAAATAACTTCCAAGATACAAAACCAAACAATATCAAAACAAATTTATTTGAAAGATGCATGAATCTTATTTCCCAAAAGGTAAAACTCAGCATTTTTCCATGGCCAAAATGTGTTATTTGATCAAACACTTATCACTAGGTCTGTAAATAAGAGTTTCAAGAAAATTTTTACAAAAACCAAAGGATTTTTCAATATACTTCTCATCCAAAACCTCTAATTTTCATCAAATGAAAGTGGATTAAATATAATTCACTTCCAAATAGATTGAACTTATTTATCAATCCATTAACATAACAATAAATGCATGAAAAAATGATGTAACATGACTGCAAACAAAAAGATAGTTTTGAATTTACACAAATCATATTTAAAATTTCCTTGAATATTCTTAAAAAGTTTAGCCAAATGGTTTTATTCATATGTTGACCCTTTCTTTACTTCTTTAAAAGTCTTAATTCTCGAAGCTCCTCTAAGTCCCATTGTAGTTGGGTTACTCATTCCTTCTCTAGCAAGATTGGTTGATTCTTAGTCTCTATTCTTTTATGCCTATAATTTCATGCTCACATATAGGTCTAAAATGAAACAAGACCATCTTTAAAAGAAGTAACAGTACCAACATTAGATATTTCTCTTCCTTTGGAGGAATTGGCCTCATTACCATTTCTATCAATATAGAAAATTGGGATCTTGTTAGATTATTTTTCTCCCTCTTAACTTCAACGAGCCCTATTCATCTTTAGAGATCCCATTTTCATCACCAAATCTCCATTAAATGATCTCTAGCTTCTCATGGAGTTCCTATATTAGAAGCTTCATACATAGTATCACTTCCATCATCTGCAATAGCTAGTGATAATCCAAATGTAACCAATGCACGATTGTCAACTAAAGAAATACTAGAGCCAATGTTAAGATCTAACTCCACAATAATAGCTAATGAGTTTCCATGTTTTTTTATCAATGGTTTAATCTATTGACTTATTAGAAAATTTACAAGTTAATAAAAAAACTCATCAAATCAAGCTCGGTGTTATTCTCAATTATAACAACAACCATTTAGGCCAACTGTTCGTAAACTAAATATTGATATTTGGTTCAAACTCAATAGTTTGGATGGTGAATCTGATAATTTTTTTATTGTTGTAGAAGAAGAACTCATTTTTAGCATATCCTTGCTCAAAATAGTTTCCACAAAAATTAAGATCCACCAAATATTCTACACCTCAAAATAGAAAACAATCAAATGATGCTAGTTGTGCACACCATGTTTACTTTGGTTCTAGTTATCTTACTAGAAAATAATAGTATAGGGCTTTTCTATAAAACAATGCTACTAGCTGCCACATTTCTAAAATGATCAACTGTATGCCAATATAGACTATACTCTTGCACATATGCTTGGTGCAAGCACTAGTATATAGTACTTAAGATACTACTGAATATCTAAATCATTTTTTTTCAAAGAAGCTGTAAGGCATAATTCAAGTGAATTTAAGTACTCGAGGCAATTCCTAAGTGCGGATGTTTCAATTCCTTAGTGTCGAAACTTGAATATATTTCTTGCTTACAATTTCCTCTAGCAATTCTTAAGTAAAACATCATTAAAATAATTGTTCCCTTTGAAAGCGTCAAAGAGTGTATATATATAATATTTTTGAAGTTGTTTTGTGCTAAATGAACCTTTTGTGATCAAGTCTTGTAAATATCTTGGTTGGTAAAACTACAGATTTCTTACTGGCTTTGTACTAGTACCCAAGATTAACATTGATGACATTAGGAGAATTTCAAGTTTTGCTCTTATATTCCTATTAATTGTAATAGTGAATTAGCATGCCAGTTCTTTCTAAATCATTGCATACTTTCAATGGAAATTAATTCAGGATGATCTGTTACACCTAAAACTGGTGACAAATTTGCGTCCTTTTTGAAAATCACTATGGAGATATTGGAGATATTGAAAATTATCTACTTAGTTGGTAGAATGAAAAGCAATGAAGGGGCTTTTTAATCATCACTTAATTAGGGTTTGGTATAGCTTTTTGGTCCATATTACTCTAGTAGTCCTAATGCAGGTGTATTTTTTCCTTCCTCATAACCTGAGATTGTAAAATAACATAGGCATAAGTATCAAACCAATATAGGGAATGGATTCAAAAATCCATACCCTATAAAGTAGCAGTTGAGTGTGTAAGTAATAGTTAATAGAATAGTTTTTTAAAAGATAAATAAAATTTGTATTGTGTGCTTGATATAATAGCTTTGGTTTTTTTTTGTCTCGAGACAGATTATTGTCAAAGAGCTTTCTTGTTTTCCACACAGTCAATTTTCTTGTTCATTGTGGTGTTAAAAAAAATAGTGAGAAGTGGTTACAAGGGTTATCAAGGTCAAGGTTGAAGGCATGAGAAGACACTAAGGTCTCAAGATAACCAACATGACCATGTTAGAACTGTATATGAGCAATGTTAGTATGCTAATAGAAACCAAATTTAAATAAAGCTTCTACAAACTAAACAAAATTCATAAACTTCAAGATAGACTAAGATGAGCTCTTAATTGAGAATATGAGCCATTAATGGGCTCTCTCAATGAGAAGCTTTCTTGTTGAGTGGCTTTGTCTAAATAGATAGGATATATGCTCAAGCTTATGCTTCAAAAAGGGCTTCAAATGGAGTTGGAATTTGGGTGTGAGTGTATGGTTTTGATGTAAAATAGATTCTTAAAATAGTAGTATGACTTTACTTCATGGATTGTGTTAAAATGGCTTAGGAGAGGATTCCTTAAATAGGCAAAGGGCTTGAGGGATCAAGGGCTAGGATGCAAGGATGGGAAAAAACTTATGGAAGGCTCAGATTGCATGAGAGAAGAGCACATGGATTGTTCTTCCTTACAGCCAATCAGGGAGTGACACATGTTATAGGGTGAGAGGATGGAGGAAAGGGGAAGGATGAGTCAAAAAAGGATGCTCAAAGGATAAAATCTTCATAAAGACTCTCATAATGGCTTGTAAGAGCAATGAAAGGGCTTGGAAGAGTCATTTATGGCCTAGTGGGCTTCATAAAGTTTTATGGTTGGGATATTTTGAGGGAGATGAGAGAAATTTCGACTTGGGCTTGATTAGGAAGGTTTTAAGCTTGCTTAGGATTGTGAAAATGATTAGAGGATGGATTAGGATGGTTTAGGATTAGCTTAGGGATAGGCAAGTGGATGGCATTTAATGAGGGTGGGTGAAGGAGGAGATATTTGTTAACTTTGGCTTGGGTTAGTCAGTCTTAACCCATGTTTAGGGAATTTTACAAGGTTAGGAGGGGATTAGGATTAGGTTTAAAGACATCTTCTAGAAGAGTTTAGACTTTGGATGAGGATAAAGACTTTCTAGAATAGTCTAGAACTTCCTAGAATGAGGATGAAGACTTTCTAGAAGAGTCTAGAACTTCTTAGGATGAGGATAAATTAGATTTTTAGGAAATAAATAAAGTTTTATTTATTTCAAGGGTTTGGGTTGAGGAGATATTTATTAAAACTTTTTTAATAAACATGAGGATTAATATTTAATCTTAATTAAATATTTTGAGTTGGGATTAGGGGTAGGAAATTATGAGATTAGTCTTTAATCAAAATTAAAGAAGGATTAGAAGATTTTGGAAGAGGTTAGTGGTCTTAAAGAAATTGGCCAAGTTTTGGGCAAAAAATAATTTTTTTATTTATTTTGGGTTTTTTGGTCAATTTATGAATTAAATAATTAATAAATAAGGAAATGATGTTTAAATAAGATTCAAACATTTTTGGGAGGGATTCCTTAATTAAATATTTTTAATTAAGATAAAAGGATTTAATGGCATAAAAATAAATAAATTAATTAATAAATGATGATGTCATCAGGAATTTTTTTAGAAAATAAAAATACTTTATTTTCTAAAGGATTTGGGTGTCTACATTTTGCCTCTCTTTGATGTGATGCCGCAAGTGGCATGGCATCAAAGATAAGAAAATAAGATGCCCAAGGCTAGAGCAGAAGAGGAGAGAATGGACTACGAGATGCCCCCTCAAGAAGGCAGCAGGAAGAGAAAGCGAGGCTCGATGGCTTCTTGAAAAGTATAAGAATCCGAGATGAGCAAGGAGACTCAGATTGGCTTAAGAGAAGAGGTTTAGTTAGCTCAAACTCTCACTACAGGCGAATGATAAAGGGAGAATCAGAGGCACAAGAGGAAGCAAGCTTAAGATCTCAGGGATTATAGAGGATGAAGGAGCGAAGCGCTATAAAAAGGAATCCAGGATAGGGAGATGGATGATGGGATGATAAAGCTGATGCAACAGGATTTCAAAGAGTTAGATTGGTGGAAGATGGGTTTCAGAGATCCCTACGACTAGGATTGTGGAGCTCGAAAGATGAGGCTTGGTGGATTTATTTGATTGGTGGATCCCTAAGACTAGGATTGTGGATCCCTAAAGCTAAAAGTGCAGATTGATTCAAAGAGATACTGATGTATAAGTTGGAGTAGGAGAGACAGATGCTGGATATGGATGGGGGATAATGGAGATGAAGGAAAACCATTGAATCTTTTTTGAGTAGGGGGATACTTCAAAGAGAAGTACCACCATGTAGTTGAGCACTAAATTTGCTACAGAATTGTTGGTTAATTGCCAAGGATACCAAGAACATCAACACCTTTTCACCAACTGTCTAGAGGACTGAAGGACTGACTCAAAACAAACACACAAGGATTGCCCCAACATCACACATGAAACCTAAAAGAAATAGTGTGGAACTGACACTGGGTAAGCCACAAGCAAAAAAAGAAACAAACGAAAGACTTGATCAAAATTGTATGCTCAGAGTGCCCCATTCGCAACATACCATTAAATGGAAGATCGTGGCAACCATGAGGAGGGAACAAAAAGATTGCTTGGAAAAGATACTTCAAGACCCAAAAGGGAAGATTCCAAATCAAAAGAAAGAGAAAATCCAAAAGAGAACCGTTTGCCAACGAGATGGGTAGGATGAGGTACTAACGGACCAAGATCAGACATGTGGAAAGCTATATCCTGCAAGGATCTATTAGAGAGCACCTAAGCTGATGGATTTTGGATGAGTGATGCATCTGGCAAGCTAAACTAAGAAGGATAACACTTTGGTGACAGGAGATCTAGCTAAAGGATGGTTTGGAATAGCTAACCAAGGGTTGTGCGATGTGTGCAAGATGTTGATCAAGGAGGAACTGACACAAAAGTTGGATAGATACAATGGTACTAAGCTAAAGAGGTTGTACAAGCTGATAGACCAAGCTATGTTACAAATGTACAAGGTTGTTCATGTTTTGGTTTTTGTGAAATGGAAATGTTCGTGAAGGGTGGGATAGGTAGATGGTTTGCGAAAAGCTTAAGAAAAATGGGATTCTTTGTGTGCATGTGATAGGATACAAGCTAGGATACAAGATTTGGCATATAATACAAGCTAGAATATGGTACAAGCTTTGGACAAGATTTGGATATACAAGCTATGATACAAGGGATGATACAAGAGTTACAAGTTAGGGTACAAGATTTACAAGCTGAGGTACAAGATTTACAAGTTGTATAGGAGGTATTTACAAGCTTCATTAGATGTTGGATATTTGGTTGGAACACCAAGGGAACAAGCAGGTGTTTTATGGGATGGTGAGTGGATGGATGAGGGATAGGATAGTGATAGATAATGGATTAGTATTAGTACACAAGGCGCCTGAATTACCAAGTTTTCACCAAGGTACCTATCCAAGGTGCTTGAATTGATAAGTTTTCACCATTGGACCCTTATTTCTCTTTACTATTTTTTTTTTTGTTTGTATTTTCAAAAGCTGGGTATACCAAGGATCTTCAAGCATAGAACTTCTTGAGATGAATGATGTTAGTAGGACCATCCAAGAGTTCTCCTTCTGGTGTAGATAGCTAATAGGCTCCGAAGCCAAAGGAGGCAGTGACAACATAAGGACCAAGCCATGTAGGTTCAAACTTACCTTTCTTTTCTCGATCTACTTGGACTTTCATGTTTTCTTTGAGGACCATGTCGCCCAGCTGAAAGTGTCGTGGAAGTACCTTCTTGTTGAAATTCTTTTTGAGATGAGTTTGGTAGACTATGAGATGATCATAGGCTTGTTGTCACTTCTCATCTAAGAGATCTAGCTGGGTGAGTCTGGCTACTCTCTATTCTTCATCTGATATTTGCCCTTGCAAAGATATGTGCAAGGAGGGAAGTTCAACCTCTATAGGTAGTACTACTTGGACACTATAGACTAGGGAGTATGGATTTGTGCCTATGGATGTACGGAAGGAAGTTCGATAAGCCCATAGGGTAGGATTAATCTGTAGGTGTAAATCACGGCCAAAATCATTGACAACTTTCTTTAGGATTTTTAGGAGGGTTTTATTAGTTGCCTCTACCTAGCCATTACCTTGTGGGTAATATGGGCTAGAAAAGTAGTGATGGATGTGAAGGGAAGTACACAAGTCTTCTATGTTGAGATTTTCAAAGTTACCTCTGTGGTCGATGAAGATGGTGGATGGGATGCCAAAGCAGCAAACAATGTGGTACAAGATGAACTTGGAGACCTGAACTCCTGTAGCAGATACTAGGGGGACTGCTTCCACCCACTTAGTGAAATAGTTTGTAGTTGTTATTATCCATTTATGTCCATCAGATGAGAGAGGTGTGATAGTTCCAACTAGATCAAGGCCCCAACAAGTGAAAGGCCAAGGTGGTGCAATAGGTTGTAGATCCTGTGCTGGACTGTGCACAAGATTTGCACGCTATTGACATGGGAGACACTTTCTGACAAAGTCATAGGAGTCTTCTTCAATGGTAGGCCAATAGTAGCCTACTCTAAGGAATGTTCGTGCAAGGAAAATATCACTCATGTGGGCACCGCAAACTCCAGAGTGTACTTCTTTTAATGCCATCCCAGCCTCATTTTCATCTAAACATCAAGAGAGAGTATCATGATAACCTCGACGATATAGGGTATTGGCTATGATAACATAGTGGTATGATTTTTAGATGAGGTTTTGGCATTGGGTATGTGTGAGGTGAGGGGAGATGATACCATCTTTAAGGTATGCATGAATCAAATGGTACCAAGGGGATTGGGGACCAACCAATATACAAATACAGTTTGAGTCATCATTTGCATAGGCAAGTGTGAGGAGTTGCTCGACTAAAAACTCATACTACGTAACTGCTTGGGGAATTTCCAAGAGTGAGCCGATAGTATCCATATTGTCTACTGCTTTGTTCTGCATTCGAGGCACTTTTGTAAACTGAAGCTTTGTAAAATGTTGGGTTAGCTAATCAACTAGCTCTGTGTAGGGTAATAGGTTTTCATCTTTGGTTTGATATTCATTTAGGGCTTGCTTGATGATGAGCTGAGAATCACCAAAGATTTGTAACTCAGTGATGTTCCATTCTGCAGCTATCTTTAATCCTACTATAAGAGCCTCATATTCAGCTATATTATTGGTGCTAGGGAATTGTAGCTTGAAGGCTTTTGGAATGTAACCTCCCTGAGGTGTGACCAACAATATTCCTGCCCCTGATCCATGAGATGTATATGAGCCATCAAAATAAAGTTTCCATGGGGGTTGTTCTTCAATTAGACAGATATGCTCATCTAAAAATTCTGTGATCAAAGGATATGTATCTACTAGAGGTGCATCAGCTAGGTGATCTACTATAGCTTGCCCTTTTATTTCCTTTATGTCCATATACTGGATGGTATGACTTAGCATGTAGTGGCAAAGCTTTTGAGTTGAGAAAACAACTGCCAAACAAGCTTTTTCCATAGGAGTATAATTGAGTTCATAACTGACTAGGGTTCTACTGATGTAGTAGATGGCTCTTTCTCTATTGTAGTCATCAAGCTGTGCTAGAAGTGCCCATAGAGCAGTAGGCATTAATGATATGTACAAGATCAAGGGATGACCAGGAACTGGTGGAACCAAGATAGGGGGATTGATGAGATACTACTTGAGATGATCGAAGCTACGTTGACATAAAGGATCCCACTTGAAGTTTTCATCCATCTTCAGTAAATGTGCAAATGGCGTACACTTATCTCCAAACTAGGAGATGAAGCGTCAAATGGATTGAAGCTTTCCCTGAAGAGTGTGAAGATGTCGCAGTGTCTGGGGAGGAGGCATGTCTAAGATAGCCTTGACCTTCTTGGGGTCAATCTCTATACCTCATTTAGAAACTATAAAGCCTAGAAGCTTGCCATATGTGACCCCAAAGACACATTTCTTGGGATTCAGCATGAGATGATATTTGGCTAACCTATCAAAGACTTTCTCTAGGTTAGCAAGATGATCCATGAAGGTGTGAGATTTAACCAAGATATCATCCACATAATCCTCCAAAATGCTATGGATAAGATCATGAAAAATGGCTATCATAGCTCTTTGATAGGTAGCCCCAACATTCTTTAGGCCAAAAGGCATCATGTTGTAGCAAAAGATTCCCCAAGGGGTAGTGAATGTTTTCTTATGTTGATCCTTTTTTGCAATCTTGATTTAATTATACCCAGAAAATCCATCCATGAGGGAAAGAATTTCATGTCTAGTTGTAAGGTCTACAATCATATCTATGTTGGGTAAGGGAAAATCATCTTTTGGACAAGCTTTGTTAAGATCTCTAAAATCAGTGCATATTCTAATCTCATTGGAAGGCTTAGTGATAGGGACCATGTTGGAGATCCACTTTTAGTAGTCGATAGGTCGGATAACCTTAGCAGCTAACATTCTTTCTAATTCAGCTTTGACCACTAATGCCACCTTGGGGTGCATTTTTCTAAGCTTTTGTCTAACAGGCTTGATCTTTGGATCGATTGCAAGATGATGAACTACAAGCTTTGGATCAAATCCTGGCATGTCTTGATATGACCATGCAAATCGGCCAATGTTCTATCTTAAGACCTCAAAGAGGAGGTCAACTTGGTCTTATGATAGGGATGCAGCAATGTGAACAAGTCTAGGGATCTCTGAAGAACCAAAGTTGACTTCTCTAGTATCCTCAATTAGAATATAAGACACCTCTGATCGATTATCTTGAGGAGGCAATGCTAAATCCTCATGTTCTACTTGTGACTCTAGATTTTCTTCCTGAGGGGTTCTCTTCACTGCCTTAGCTAGTCACGAATTCACCTTAGTTCTATTTTTGGGTGTATCGGAACTAGGTTGGGGATTTTCTCCAAAATACCCCTTGGGATCTAGCTTATAGATATAGGAAAACTTTGGCTTTGTTTGCTTGTGAGGAGTTTCGGCTCCCATGAATCTCAGAAGTGCTTCCTCTAATGTAAACTCATCAATGTGTGTGATTCTTGGTTGGTCCCAATCTATGAGTTGTGGATGGGTGAGTGGTAGGTCAATGAAATGGATGGATAGTTCTTGGAGAACAGAGTCTTCAAGGAAGATTTGGTTTGGGATATCATCGTAGGCTCTCTTTTCAACTTCCTCAGGAATGTCTTCGATTTTGACAAGGTCATGATGAATGTTTGAAAAAGCATGACCGTTCTCATTGGTGCCCCCAGTTGTGAGTATGCCAAAGCCAAGACCTGAATTTGATTCCCACTTGTATGCTTCGATGGGGCACTGCATGCCTCTTTCCTCTAGTCCTAGACCATCACATTGATAGTTCCATTCTTTAGTGATGAGCTTATGTTCTTGGGGATAGTTCTGGCTAAAGTGATCAGGGCATGCTTGATTTCTTGGAGGTGCATCCTTATGTAACCAATTGTTCACATCTAGAGTGAACTCCTCATAAAGAGGGACTTTCAAGGATATAAAGGTTGTTGGGATAAATTATTTGTATCGAGGAGGTGGAATCTCCTTAGCTTTGTGATATGTCAGTAGTCCATGGGCATGTGGATCAAGTGGGAGTGCCCTGACAACAAATGCATCTGATAAACTATACTCTCCATAGCCTTTGTTATTGAGCTTTACGGTAGATAGGGTGGAGGCGAGGATGGTTTCTAGGTCATTACAAGTGTGGGATGAGCTAGCGATGGATGTGCCAATATCAATTCCAGGGCAATGGTTTTTATATGAAGCTTCAACCGCATTGCAGTAAGCAAAGGGTTTTGGATTGGCATGGATGGTTACCTCAGTACTTTAATGCAAAAATTTGATGCACTGATGGTAAGTGGATGGAATGGCTTTCATGGCATGAATCCATGGGTGACCAAGGAGGATGTTAAATGGTAGGTTTAGATCAATAACATAGTAGAGTGTTTCTTGGATGACTAGCCCAACCTTGATTGGCAGCAAAATAATTCCTTCTATGGTTCTTTCCAAGTTGTCATAAGCTTTGATGGTGATAACCTCACTGATGATATCTGCCTCAGTATACCTAGCTTGTTTTATGAATTTTAGGGTGCAAATATTCAAGGTTGATCCATTACCTATCATTACTCTTTTTATGGTGAAGTTGGATACCATGATGGCTATGCGAAGCGGAAGGGTGTGATCTGGCTCGACCACTGGTATGTCGGTGGATTTGAATGATAGGGCACATGAGGAGGATAGGTGTCCAACAAGATTACAAAAATTAGTAGCGTTGATATCTAAAGGGACACAAGATTCTATGAGAGCACTGTCAAGGATGTTTTTGTATAGAGGATTGATGCAGAGATCTAAAATGGAGATTTAGGTTGGCACATTCTCGAGGTGTTCCAAGATATTGTACTAACTTTTTGATGGAGCTGATGGTGCTGGTGAAACTGGGGAGCTTGTGATGTTAAATCGTACTCTTCGAGTGGTGACTGCACACTCATTTTTTGGTCCTTGGATATTGATAAAATTGGCAGAAGGCTCTTTCTCGGATATACAACCTATGAGGCTACCATAGTCTATATAGGATGAAGTGTGGTCATTGTTCTTCCCATGCCGTTGGTTTGGCTAGCAGTTGTTGGTGTTGGTGTTGTTGGTTTGGATAGGTGCTTTTACAGGAATTTTTTGGTTGTGAGGAGGAAAAGCATTTTGATAAATCTATAAGCCTGCATTGGGAGAGGTTTGGGCACCAACAGTGATTTCTTTCTGATCAATGAGGTCCTGTACATAATCTTTCAGTTTCATGCATCTGAGGGTGGTGTGACCTTTTACCCAATAAAATTTGCAGTACTCATTGTCTTTGTACCATGCAACTTTGGATTGGACTGGGTCAATTTGCTGGGTAGGGGGAAATTTGATGAGGTTTTCCTTAGTCAATTTCTCAAAAATGACATCCAATGGCTCACCAAGGGGTGTATAATTTCTAGGTGCAGGTTGGAACTTGGGCTTTGGTCTTGCAGCTACATTGATGGCATTAGCTTGATTGCTAGACCCTTGAAAGTTGGGTCTTGGATTGTGGCCTTGATAGCTTTGGTGATTCTGGTGTTGGTAGTTGATAGCTTGTTGATTGTTTGGGGTATAAGGTGGGTTGGATTGATTTTGGGAAGGACCAACAATATTCACATGTCTAGTGTCAATGATGTCATCTGTTGCAACACACTTTTTTTTGTTCCAATACCTAGACTTGTCATTGGAATGTGATTGATTTTGGTTGGCTTTCTTGTAAATCTTGACCACACCATCTTTAATGAGTCCTTTCTCAAGGATCATTCCTTTTTCTTTGATATCTTTGTAGGTCTACAACCAGTTCATGGTCATGTGGTGAGCCAAGTTGGGATTGGCATTATCGATAAACGTTCTCACCAAATGGTGTTCTGGCAAGATGCAATATATGTGGGTGGTAAGAGTTTGCCATCTTTGCAAATATTTGGGAAGGCTTTCTCCACCTTTTTTCTTAGTGTGGATAAGATCAACTACTAAGACCTATGTTTCAACAAGATGGGCATATTGGGCTACAAATGCCTCAGACAATTCAGCAAAGTTTTTAATTGTGCCATATGGGATTCTATAAAACCATTCAAGAGCTGGTCCAACCAAGCTTTTGGGAAAGAGACACAAGGAAGACGTCATCATATGCCACTTCTTGGCAGTGCATGTAAAATTCTTTGATATGTGTGATAGGGTCTCCTTTTCCTCTAAATTTGTCAAACTTAGGTATCTCAAAGTGTTTGGAAAATGGAGTCATAGTAATGGTTCTATCAAATGGATAAGGACACACAGTCTCAAACTTGAATTTCTTAGGATCATTCCCTTCTTGGATGGCTTTCAGAGCTGTCTTCATTTCTTCCCATTTTGAATTGATGGATGATGGTTGGGGTGCCCCCAATGTAGGAGCACTCTGAGGTTGGTATGTGCTAGATGGGGCTACTGAATAGGGATGGCTTTGGGGGACTTTTTGATAGGGATTGTACATTGCTTGGGCAACTAAATGGTGGATGATGGGTTGCTGAGGTGGAGGTGGCACATATTGCTGCATGTGTTCTGAGGCTTACTACTGATATTGGATTTGAGGTTGGGATTGAGGAACATAAGTTGGCTATGGGATAAATGGATTGCTTTGTGGAGGTAAGGTATAAGATGGTTGTGAAGCTTGGGGAAAGGATCGGGGAGCTTGTAGAATGTGACTTTGGATTTGATGAGTTTGACCAATAAATGTGGGATGTACCCCCATTTGGGAAGGTATCTACAAATAATTGGTGGTTGGCGGGGGTGGTGGATTACCTCCTAGAAGTGGCATAGAAAAATAGTTGGTAATAGGAGGTAATGGATTAGTTGGTGGTGGAGGTGGTGGGAATTGAAAGCTTGAGAATGGAGCTGATGGGGTTTGATAGGTTGGTGGTTTGATTTGAAAGCTTATTAGAGTGGTGGTAGGACCTTGGGTCACTTGAGAGCTTGGCAGAACATTAGTAGTAGCTTGTAGGGTTTAATAGCTTTGTGGAGTGAGGGTAGTAGCTTGTGGATTTGTGGCTGATGGCACTGAGCTCCAAGGACCTAGTAGAAATGATGGAATTGTGTTTTGAGCTGAGGTAAACAAGCTAGGGGTGATGAAAGTTTGATTACTTGGCCCCATGGGTGGCATCCCTGTTGTATATTGCTGAGGTTGGCCAAAGATGATAGCACTGATTTGGGAGATGGGCAGATTTGGAAGGCTAGGTTGGAGAGTAGCAGTAGCAATAGTAAAGGGAGTTAATGGTGAGGTGTTTTGGGAAAAGATAGTTTGGAGTGGCGAGGTATGAACCAAGGGTGGAGCAGTGGTGGCTAGATTGGCTTGCGGAATGAAGATTTCAACTTGGGTGGAGGATGGTATGTTTAGGTCTGTTGGATCAAAAGGATTGGCTTGAGG
Organism: Cupressus sempervirens; assembly: GCA_028749045.1. Taxonomy (NCBI): domain Eukaryota; kingdom Viridiplantae; phylum Streptophyta; class Pinopsida; order Cupressales; family Cupressaceae; genus Cupressus; species Cupressus sempervirens. The sequence goes on from CM053792.1 coordinate 203,103,373, forward strand.
CTCTTCTTTTGGCACATATTGAGGATAATCTGAATCATAAGAGCCTATGGGTGGTGGTAGCTACCCAAAAAATGGGTGATATAGATCTGATAAGGGAGGAGGTCTTCCAAAGTCGAAGGCTCCTATATTGTCCCTTTGAAAGTTAGTCATGATTGTTTCTTTGTTCTTGTCTATAATGGCATTAACCAATACTGCATTTCCTAGTTGGTTCATGAAAGCTTCAATGTCAGTAGGTGATGGTATAGTGTTCTCTAGGCTGAAGGATGGTTGAGTGCTCAAGGGGAGCGATGTTGTTTGATCCAAATGATAGGGCTCCATTGTTTCCTTATTCTTCTTGGCTAAGTGAGTGACAGGTGGCATGAAAATGTTCTTAGGGATGAGATGAAACAATGCTGATGGATGCAAAGGGGGAAGGTTTTTCTATGCAAATGATTTCCTAGGCTAAGGCAAAGCTATATGAAAAACCTAAGGAGGATTGGGTTGGGGATTCTAACTTCAAAGATGTGTCGCAAAATCATGAAAGGCCGTCTTTCCTATGTGCAAGCTTGGTGGTGATTGTGTCAACTTAAGGATAGACTAATGATCCTTTAGGAAGAACATGAGATTGACCACTTGTGGATCCCAACCTTTAGCTCAAGGTGATTATGGATGACAAGTGACAAAGCTAGATTACCCTAGACAAAGCTCTGTCAAAGGGATAACCTTGGTGAGGCTAGTGGATTTGCAAGATAATAGGAATGGTAGACTTTTGGCAAGGTGACAACAATTTTGAAGGCTTGGATGTGAAGTTTAGGCTTTTGGGACGCTAGCTAATTTTGAGGGGATTGGTTTGGTTCTAAGGCAAAGATCTAAATGAGATGGGTGAGCTAAAATTCTTAAGGGGATGACTAAGGGTGGTTGGCTTACCCACAAGGATGACTCTAAAGTGGAGCTTATGCAAGAAGATGTAGAGGAAGAAGAGGGCCTAATCATAGAAATCATGCCTAGTTGGTAAGGCATAAGTAGGGTTAACTCCTGGATGCTTGCAAAATTTGATAGTGCGATCAAACCAGGCATCTTGAAGGGCTTCGTCGAAAGATTTGTCTTCTGCTTTTTGGAGTTTGCCAATTTGAGGGCTTGGTGTTACTTCCTTTTTCTTAGCTGTAATTTCTTGGTATGCCTAAGATGGCTTGAGTTTGGCTTTGTCAAACTTCTATTTGGGTTTGGGTTGTTTTGACATAAATCTCTGAATTTGCTTGGCTTAGAGAGATTTTGGTTGTTTTGCTTCAACTCGTTCAACTTCTAGAACAGGCAGTGACTACGCTAAGTATACGCTAAGCTAGGATTGACCAAGTTTGGCAAACATTCATTCAACAAGTAAAAAATCAAGCAATAGATAAGAACAACTAGATAGAAGTTTTTGATTCTCAAAATGTGATACTTGCGCCAAGGAGTGTGTATGTTTTACAAATGTTTTGGTCAATCACTTCAAACACATTAACACCCTAGATGGTTGTCTGCAAGGCTGATAGTTGGTTTACCTAGGGAGTCCTCGATATACCCATGGTATGTGAGGCCCAAATTTGTAGATGAAAACAAAAAGATGTCACACAGCCGAGAGGAGTGGTAACCCACTTCTCCTCTTTCACTTCTCAAGGGTATAAAGTTCTTTGAGGCTTAGCCCAAGTGACAAAATCTTAATCCCAAGAGAGGTGTCTTTGGATTCACCTCCTGATCTTTATACTTTGCCAGAATGCTAGAGTTGAGGTCATCCCAAGGGGTGATGAAATCCCCAAGCAGGCCTCTTAAAATATAAACAAGATTTTGGATCCTAATCTTATGCACCCAAGATGGCCTCAAAAGACAACAAGGGGAGAGAAGACTTGGATGATCTTGGGCTAAAAGACAAAATTCTTTTCCAACTGACGCTTAAGTTTTTCTGATCTAGACCTTGCAAACACACATGTTTAGGATGAAAATGTTCAATTCCAACTTGAAGCATTAACAAAAGTAAAATCGATCGAAGAATGAATACACCAAGAAGATTTAGGGTCAACAAAACTAAACTCGCGTGCCCGGAGGCCCTCCACATCAAGTATCGATTGATTTTTCTTTAAGGCATTCAAGATTGAGTGTGAGTTTTTTTTTAAGCCCAAAATAAAGATGTGTGTAAAGCTTGATTTCAAGTGCGTGCCCAGAGGCCCTCCACGTCAAGATTTGTTCAATTTTTATGCCCAAATGAAGTGTTAGCGAGACTAATGTTCATTCAAGAAATGTTCTAACTTAGAAAAACCAATAAAAACTCAAGTGAGTGGAGTTTGATTTTTATGGAGCACTTAACACCTTCTTAGGTAGACCCATCCCCATATATGGTGCTGATATTGCAACCAATGGTTAGAATGATGGGTGATTAAAGAGGGTGAGTCCAACAACAAATTCACTCAGCGTGTCTTTATTTGTTTTTATAACTTAGAAAGTTTCTAAAATGTAGATTCTTTTTATGCCCCAAAAGATGAAGTGTGAGATATTGTAATGATTAATTGACCTTTTGCATTCAAGATTTGATTTGTTGTTTTAATCATGCATTCATAAAAAAAAAAAACTTGATTTTAATCCATGGCACTCAAGAGTGATTTTAGCAACATGCATTCAAAGACAAGTGATTAAATATTCAAGTTTTTTCCTTTGAGCATTCAAGATTGAGATTTTGTGTGTTGTTTTAAGAACTTTGAAGTGCTTTATTTTAACCTTAAATCATTCAAGATTGTTTTTGACTCAAAAGTGAAAATGACTTCTTTGGACTTTATTTTTCATTCAAGATTTTGTGTTCTAGTTTGCATGTTTTAAGCCCAAAAATGATATTCCTAGATTGTTTTAATGCATGAAAAACCTAAGAAACATTCAAGATTTTGCAACAAGACATTTGTTTAGAATAAATAACAAATCTTTTAGGAGAATTTTGGCAACCATTTAGGACTCTTAGTTTTCATGAGATTTTTAAAAGAACTTTAAAATATTTGCAAATGAGGTTCATTTTATCCTTGATTGATGCTTTGAGTTTGATTTAGATTTTAGTGTGCACTTAGTGTTGATTTTGAACCTTTTGAAATGAAAATTTGAAGTTCTTTTTAAATTTTAAAAAATGAAGTGTTCCTAACTTTGCATGAATGCATCTAAAATCTTGATGTTGCAAGGATGCAAATGATTGGATTGGTTTAGTTTCACTTGTTAAAAGATTTTATTTTTTTTGCAAATTTTTAGTTTTTAATGGATTTAAGTATGATTTGGGGGTTCATTTTAAGCACTAAAAAGAAGTGTGTATGATTTTTCTTCCTTAAAAAAAAATGGCCAAGATCTCCCACAAGAAGAAGAAGAAGAAGTAGATGGAATAAGAAGAATATAGACAAGAAGAGGAAGAAGAATTCCAAGTGCTTTGTCCACCTATAAGCTTGAAAAATTTGCAAACACTATGAGATAGACTATGAGTTCCTTTGTCTTCTTCATGCTCATGTGGAACTACAAAACCAATTTATACAATCCTACCAATCACAAAAATAAGAAAAATTAGCCAAAATTAGCAAATGACATACAAAATTTGACTAAAAAAGCTAATGAAGATGACCCATGCGGGGTCCTACCGGGCGTGCCAAAATGTATATGAGCAATGTTAGTATGCTAATAGAAACCAAATTTAAATAAAGCTTCTATAAACTAAAAAAAATTCATAAACTTCAAGATAGACTAAGATGAGCTCTCAATTGAGAATGTGAGCCATTAATGGGCTCTCTCAATGAGAAGCTCTCTTGTTGAGTGGCTTTGTCTAAATAGATAGGATGTATGCTCAAGCTTATGCTTCAAAAAGGGCATCAAATGGAGTTGGAATTTGGGTGTAAGTGTATTGTTTTGATGTAAAATGGCTTCTTAAAATGGCATTATGACTTTACTTCATGGATTGTGTTTCTTTTGCAAAAGGGAAGGATCCAATGTAGCAATGTCACGTATGCTAAGGTATGTCATTTTTATCATCTTCAATGTTAGCATACAATTACTATTCATTATATTAACAATGCATATTTATTGTTGTAGGTTGATTAGTGAATTTTTTTTTAACACCATCAAACATTTTGCCTCATTCGTATTGAGAATTATCTAACATTATGGATCAGATTGGAATGAAGTATTAGACAATACATGCATGTCCCAATGATCACATTCTATATCATAAACAACATGAATTTGCAATAGAGTGCCCTGATTGTCATGTCAATAGATATCGATCAGATCAAATAACAAAAAAAGTGTCTCACAAGGTTCTTCGGTACATTCACATTATTCCATGTCTTGAACGATTATTCAGGTGCACTAGCTTGGCATAATTTATGGATTACCATGCACGCAATAGAAGTTAGGATGACATCATGTGAATGCCTACTAATGGTTCTACATTTAAAGAGATAGAAGAAATATGGTCACACTTTAAAAAAGAACCTCGTAATCTGAAACTTTCATTGACGGCAGACAGTGTCAATCCATATGGAGATATGAGATCTGTTTACTCAGTATGGCCTATTTTTGTTACTAACAATAACATTCCTCCTTAGATGTCCATAAAGAGGGAGCACATAATATTGTCAATTATTGTGCCAAGTAATTTTTTTATTTTATAATTATCTAAATTAATTTATAAATGTTGCATGAAAATCGTTATAATAATTACATAATATTTATGTTCATTCAATTGCTAGGTAAATACCAAGTTAAAGATATGAACATGTATATTGAGCCTCTAATTGACGAGTTGTTGAAGTTATAGAATGGCATCACTATGTATGACATCTCAAGACTGATAGGACATCGACAATTTCAATTCTATGCAATGCTTGTATGGACAATACATGATGCCCCTGAGCTAACTCATTTTTGTGGTATGTTAGATTGTTAAGATCACATATTTTTGGTCTGTTATAGTGCTTACACATTACTATCGATTGCTTAAGTTGCGCATGATAATTTTACATGATCTAATTATACATGATCTTTTAAGTTTTCAAAAGAAAAATTTGCATGTCTAGTTTGTGGTCCGAAGATGAAATGTCATCATTCAAGAAGTTTAAGAAAGCAAGTGTTTGATGAGTTTAGACACTTTCTTCACAATAATCACAAGTATCGAATTGCCAAAAAACATCTTTTCAATGGAGAAGAAGAGACATCATCAAGGCCACGAAGAATGACACCTCATTTATGGAAGTTGGAATATGATCGACTAAATCGTCAAGGTAATGTCCAATTTGTCATCCAAAGTTTACAATTTATATTTTGATATTGTCTTATATTTACTAATGTTGTAACTGATGCTTGTGAAGGTTGTCAAGGCATCAGTGACCAACTTCCTAGAGGAATAAAAAGTTATCCTACTCAATTTAGTAGGTTACCATACTACAAGGATCTCCCAATCACACATTTGTTTGATGCTATGCGTATTGCAAAGAATGTAATAGAGACACTATGGAAAATATTGGATGGAAGGCATGATAGAGAACAAATTGCTAAAATTTGTACTGACATTCATGAATCTAATCATGTACTAAAAGTTTTCATTGAATCAAATAGGAATGGAGACCCCATAAATACAAGTGCCCTTCCTTGGTTATTAATAGAGCAACAAAGTGATGCATTAAAAGAAGTCATAAAAAAAAAAAAAAAATCCAATATAATTTGCTGCAAATATAAGCAGTCTTCTATCAAAGAAAGGTGATTTTGGGCCAGGGTTGAAGACACATGATTTGCGTACCTTCCTCAAGGTAAGTCATGTTTTTTATTTATAGTATATTTGTAAGATTGAATATAGTACTAGTTGCATTATTTTATAATATATTGAAATGATCATTTTTTAATGACTTCAGTTTGTCCTACCTCTATCCCTTCCACAATGGTTTGACAATAGTATTAAACAAGTTATATATGATCTTGGAAAATACATGAAGTTAGAAGAGTGTTTTTTCTTAGATTTGTAGCTTTTTATCTGAAATCTATTGTATAATTTTATTTGAAATCTCCTCTATGTGTTTTTGCGTGTTGAATCTCTTTTAGGTGGTTATCATCTAAAGAAATTGATAAAAAAGATATAAAATATTAGAAGAGAAAAATTCCACAGCTTATGTGTGAAATGCAAAAGTGTTTACCTCCAATTTTTTTCAATACTCAAGAACACTACCTCATACATCAAGTTGAGGAGATTGAATTGTGTGGACCTGTACAAGCTAGATCAATGTGGATGGTTGAGAGGCACTTGAAATTTATGAAGGGCTTGGTTCAAAAAAGAGCATGTCCTAAGGGTTCTATGATAGAGGGATATATGATATACCAGACCATGATGTATATCAGTGAATATCTTCCAAAGTTTGCAGTAGGTATCCATGCAGATCGCATTTGGGATCCCAACTGTAATGACAAATTCAAAGGGGAGTACCTGACGGGGAAAGATAGATTATCCATCATCAATATATAAGTTTTTAACAACTCTTATCCATCATCAATATATATAAGTTGTTTCTAACTGGTGTAATTGTCTTCTTTATAGTTGGTCATGAGTGGGATGCACTACACTTGTATATTGCAAACAATCTTGATTGGAAGACAGTGTGGATTGAACAGTCTCAAAAAAATGGTCACTCATTAACATGGGATGGTGTTGCATCATTGGTTAAAGAAGTTCATCGTAATGGAGATCCCAATGTTACGCCAATGTTACTTGATCTAATATATGGCTTAAGAGATACAAAGGTATGCATAAGATTATTAATCATGAGACATAAGTTCAATATCAACTCACAAATCAATGAGAAGATTCTTGACATGTTTAAATAATTGTAGGTCAAACACCACAAAGCTATGTACTACTATGGCTATAAATTCCACACACAAAAATTATATGAAACGAAGAAAATGTGTGATTCTAGGATAAGTGCTATCTTTGCGGTCACCAATATTTCATCTTGAACTGACATACATTCTCAACAATCTAAAAATTGATACTATGGCATTTTGGATGATATACTTGAGTGTGACTTTAATTCATTCAAAATGGTTCTATTTTTCATCAAATGGTTTATGTTATGACTGAATCAAAATGATCTTGATAGGACTGTTATTGAACACAACAATGGTTTTACTATGATTAATATAATGTCATTTGAGCCAGTTGGAGATGAGCCCTATGTTCTTCCAAGTCAATGCGAGCAAGTGTTTTACTTTGGTGTTCCAGATAAATGAGGTTGGTCATTTTTTGTTAGACATGACCCAAGAGGAAGGACGGTAAAGTATAATGTGATTGAAGAAGAAGATATTGAAGAAGTACAAGAGGAAGTAAATGATTATCAAGAACGATAGTTACCCAGTGATGAAGAAGAAGAAGATGGTGATGATTTTGGTCATGCTAACGATAATGGTGATAATGATGATGATGATGATGTTGATGACGATCATGATCATGGTGATGAAGATGGTGATGATGGTCATGAGATGATAGTGATCAAGAGGATGATGATAGTGATGAAGATGGTGGTGGTGATGATGACGATCAAAGTGAAAAGTACAATGATGGTGATGATGATGATGAAATGGATGAAGATCATGATGATCAATGAAATCTTTAGGTACGATCAATGTCAACTATGATGGGGTCTTGTATGACCAAATATTTCTTTCCAAACCATATGTGCACATATAAACATTAAGTAGAACATGTCAAATTTTTTTTAGATATAAACATTAGTTAGGCTAAATTTTTTAACTTAAGACAAATCATTTACATATACAATCTACTTTATTATTAATATTTATTTTGGTAAGTCTATTACTTTAATTTCGTTGTTGATTTCTAAGACTTACTAATTTTTTGACAGGGCAATATGGATGCACCATCTCAGATACCTTCATTAGAGGTAAACATTAATTATAGTAAATTTTAATGTTAATATAGAAACAAATGTCCTATTATTATGTTCTTTTCTTTATGGCTTTGGAGTTATTTTGATGAAAGTATATGAATATTTGATGTTACAAATGATAGGAAAAAACTACAATGATCGTTGATCAAATGCAATCTGAAATACGAGCGTCATATCTATATGACATTGGCCTCAGTACTGACCCTGTATTCATCACCCAACAAATTACACAAAGATACACTGATGAGCTTGTTCAAATTATCATCAAGGGTGATAGAAGTGAGGAGAAAGAGGCACTGAGAATAGAATTGGACAATAGAATCCAATCTTTGAAAGTAAGCAATAATTCGACTAAAGCAGTAATAGAAGTTCAATAGATATTAATATTTTATTGTATCTTATGGATCATGATCTCTGATTTTATGTGTTCTTGTATAGACATATGTGATAGTTGCGACATCATATTTTCAACATGGTCAGGGTTGTTTCACAGTACCTTCGTGTAAGTAACACTTTGTTTGTTTTGATCAACATTAAAACACTTACCTTTTTTTTTGTCAACGTTTCTCGCTAGTATCCCATTTGATCTTTTTCCATTGCAAATTTCTTTGATAAAAATATTCTATTCTTCAGCTCATGATGAAGTGCAGACTCCTCCTTCGGTTGGCGTTCCACTATTGTCTGTTGCATTGTTGGCAACAAGGACCATGCAAACATCATCGTCTATGCCCAATAGAATTGGTAAAACCTTTTTTTTCTATATTTTGTAATGTCTTTCTATAAGTCGATGAACAATGAAGTAGCATATTAGTACTTAAATGATATCTACAGAAGCTTGCATACACACAAACACATGCATACACACACCATGCATACATACATACATACATATATATAGCCACACATAGAGAGACATGGACATAGGCAGGGAGGTAGACCAACAAAGAGAAGTACTAAAATTGCCATTTAATTGTTATGATGTTTCAGTTGATAGAGCAACAGAGAGCAGTACTACTGAAGCTGATCCATTTCTTGGAGCAGTTTGTGTGATTAGTACTAGTTCATATGAAGGGACATTGTTGCTAAATAAGAAAACTATCTTTCCATTAAGAGAATGAAAGCTTCTAGGTGCTTTATGTATATGAGCAATGTTAGTATGCTAATAAAAACCAAATTTAAATAAAGCTTCTACAAACTAAACAAAATTCATAAACTTCAAAATAGACTAAGATGAGCTCTCAATTGAGAATATGAGCCATTAATGGGCTCTCTCAATGAGAAGCTCTCTTGTTGAGTGGCTTTGTCTAAATAGATAGGATGTATGCTCAAGCTTATGTTTCAAAAAGGGCTTCAAATAGAGTTGGAATTTGGGTGTGAGTGTATGGTTTTGATGTAAAATGGCTTCTTAAAATGGCATTATGACTTTACTTCATGGATTGTGTTTCTTTTGCAAAGGGGAAGGATCCAATTTATAGGCAAGAGGCTTGAGGGATTGAGGGCTAAGATGAAATGATGGGAAAAAGCTCATGGAGGGCTCAGATTACATGAAAGGAGAGCACATGGATTGCGCTTCCTTATAGCCAATCAGGGAGTGAAACATGTCCAAGGGTGAGAGGATGGAGGAAACGGTAAGGATGAGTCAACAAAGAAGGCTCAAGAGATAAAATCTTCATAAAGACCCTCATAATGGCTTGTAAGAGCAATAAAAGGGCTTGGAAGAGTCATTTATGGCCTAGTGGGCTTCATAAAGTTTTATGGTTGGGATATTTTGAGGGAGATGAGAGGAATTTCGACTTGGGCTTGATTAGGAAGGTTTTAAGCTTGCTTAGGATTGTGAAAATGAGTAGAGGATGGATTAGGATGGTTTAGGATTAGCTTAGGGATAGGCAAGTGGATGTCATTTAATGAGGGTGGGTGAAGGAGGAGATATTTGTTAACTTTGGCTTGGGTTAGTAAGTCTTAACCCATGTTTAGGGAATGTGACAAGGTTAGGAGGGGATTAGGATTAGGTTTAAAGACATCTTCTAGAAGAGTCTAGACTTTGGATGACGATAAAGACTTTCTAGAATAGTCTAGAACTTCCTAGGATTAGGATGAAGACTTTCTAGAAGAGTCTAGAACTTCTTAGGATGAGGATAAATTAGATTTTTAGGAAATAAATAAAGTTTTATTTATTTGAAGGGTTTGGGTTGAGGAGATATTTATTAAAACTTTTTTAATAAATATGAGGATTAATATTTAATCTTAATTAAATATTTTGAGTTGGGATTAGGGGTAGGAAATGATGGGATTAGCCTTTAATCAAAATTAAAGAAAGATTAGAAGATTTTGGAAGAGGTTAGTGGTCTTAAGGAAATTGGCCAAGTTTTGGGCAAAAAATAAATTTTTTATTTCTTTTGGGTTTTTTGGTCAATTTATTAATTAAATAATTAATAAATAAGGAAATAATGTTTAAATAAGATTTAAACATTTTTGGGAGGGATTCCTTAATTAAATATTTTTAATTAAGATAAAGGGATTTAATGGCATAAAAATAAATTAATTAATTAATTAATTAATGATGATTTCATCAAAAAAAAATTCAGAAATTAAAAATACTTTATTTTCTAAAGGATTTAGGTGTCTACACTTTAAAATTGATATTATTTAAAGTGTAATTTTAGTTTACTTTTACATTACTCATTTTGGACTGATAAATCCTTTATGTTTTTGTAGGTAATAATGCTTTCTTTGAACATCTTTTTCATATGACATTGAGACTATTTGGACCCACCATACATAAAAGGTACGTAGTTTCATATCATTGCTACATAATTTTTCTTTTCTTCTATCTATTTTAATATATTAAAGTTATTGATCTAACAATCTATTTTTTTTTAAAGTTAGAATTTACAAGCTGTGTAATTAAAAAATCAGCTGATTGCATCCATTGAGGAGAAATTTGGAAAAAACATTTTTGACATTGGCCTACTTCTGAAAAGAGCAGCACAGCATATAAAGACAATGAGGGATCAATATAGAAGGGGTCTTAAGGATAACCCAAAGTACGGCCATCCTCCTATGATTCCACTGATGGAGTGGAATGAAATAATAGAAGATGCAAAGGAGAAAAGGCTATGTGAAGATAGAGATAATGAAGCAGCACAGGGAAAAAAGAGGTATGTCATTATAGTATTAAGTACATTGTAATCATGCACTAATTATTGATATTTGTAAATATATAATCTAAGATGTTTGAAATTGTTCATAAATTGTAGGACACATCTGTGGCTACAAAAGCAAGAATAGAAAAGGTTGGCCAACACAAACTTGGCTCTAGTGGCTATATGAATCTGCAATCTCAACTTGTAAGTAGAGCAATGAATTTTGGTTTTTTTTTTTAATATAATGTTGCAAACTGTTTTGTTTAATGAAACCATACGTGGAAAACTAATGTTATCAAGTAAAAGACACAGGGCACAAATTTCAATGTGGAGGTCACAGATGAAGATATAAAAATTGCCTTGAAGGAAGGCTATAAAGTTGTGATTGCATGCCTACATGAAGAATCTGTAAGCCTTGCCCAAGAATCTAGTCCACCAAATGATATCTCACAAGTAAATTGGTCAGATGAAAAGCAAATGAAATTAAATAGTTGAGAAGATTTTTTTTGGTATTAGTTTTAAACATAAATTGACTACATAACAATGTGCATAACATTTTACTGCAACCTTCATATCCTACCACAGAACCTGCTCTTGACGTAGGCCATGATGTGCATTATAGTGGTGGAGGTATTAATTTGCTATTGGAAATTAATTATGCAATTATGAATACAATTTAACATCTTCAATTGGAATTTGATGTGTATCCTTTTTTTGAATATTTCAGAGCATGTTGAACATCATGCTAAAGGACTAGACCATGTTCCAAGTGGTCAACATGTTGACGCGATGGAAGATCAAAATGTTAATGTACATGATGTGGCATTCTCAGGTAAGAAAAATGCATCTTATGTTGTACTCATACTTAATTACAAACTTGTAACAGTTAGTAAAAGAAAAAGAGTATGCCAATTTATCACATTCACTTGTTCTTGCAACAGAGCCCCCTTTAGTGCAGCAACCTTCTGCTCCTCCAAAGAGAAGGAGCCATCATAATTTGACATTACACATGCCAGAAGAGGAGGAGAATGAAGCAACTATGGATGTCCCTATGAGCGCTTTTCTTAAGAGAGCTTAGAAAAACAAAAAAAAGAAATGATGTTTTAAAAACCTTCTTTGATAAACCTTGTTGGATAATGAAAGAACTTTTTTTTAAGTAATTATGTATGAATGATGCGTATTAATATAGATTTTTATTTTATGTTAATGAATATTGTTGTGTGTTAATGATTTTTTGATTAGTATTGTGTCTTAATGAATTTTATATCATATTAATGAATGTTATGTGATTGTATTGATTGAATGTTATAGTTCATAAATGGATGAATTAATGAATGATGTAATTAGATGATAATGGGTACTTTAGATTGATGTTAGGGGGAGGGGGGTGAGGCCATATGAGCTTCCACCTTCACATGGTTGGCCTTGTTAAGTAGAGAATATTATAGTATTCTTGAAACCAAGTGAAGCTCAAATTTGTTAAGTCTTCAAACACACATCCCAATTCTCTTTAACAAGACTAAAGTTTTTTCGCTTGTAATAGTCTCATTGCAGTCATCTTTTGGTTCCTTGAACATATAGTTCTTGCTTAGTTTAAATCCCAATTATTAGATATTTGTCCACATTGGAGTTAGTTTGGCATAGAAACCTGCATATTTTATTATATATATTTAGTCAACTGAAAGCAATGTAGAAAGCATTCACATAGTTGATGTCTAACAAAAGAAGACAAGATGCATATACTATTTAGCATGGAAATCCTTGTAGGTGAATTGTGTGTGTATGTACACACACACACACACATATGTATGTATGTATATAACTTCAAACAAATTTCTAGGCTGAATTAACAAGAGACACCAACCTCAAATCCTGCAATGCAGAAGGAACTGACCTTTGAAATGCAAACTTTTTATAATGTAGGTAGATTTACCTTAGATCTCCTTCAAGGTCTTCAACAAATCAGCCTTGTACTTATGAATAATCCACTAAGATTTGAAATAGTTTTTTTTCAATAAATGCTCTAAACTTGGAATATACCTTCATAAAAATTATGCCTTAGATCTGCTCGTCATATTCAAAATAAGCCTTCACATGTCTGTTCACTTAGGTCTAATTTAGGTCTTCCACAAATTTGGCTTATAATTATGCTCTTGAATCTCTTAAAATCTTCTTTGTATTCAAATGATATTTAATGAATTGAGTGATACAAATATCCTCATACTTGAATCCAAATATCATTATCATTGTCAAACATAACACAGACATAAAATCATTTTGGTTATTCGCTTGTTATACAAGTTAGTCTTATCTTTTTGGTTTTCACAAGTTATGCACTTATGCATCTTTGGGATATCCACAAGCTATTAGAGATGTTTGGATGGTTCATGTCCTTTTTTTTTGTGTTGTTTTTAGGGTTTTTTCCATGAAGTATAAGGATAGACATGTTGGATGTTTGTGATAGACATGTCCACCTATAACAAAAGTATCAAATGTAGGAAAAATGCAAAGAAAAAGCAATGTTCTTTACGGCTACACATATCTTGACCCTTAATACCCATATGCTTAGATGGATTGGCTAGCATTCCTAGTCTTTTATATGTTTACAAATCCATCTCAGAAGCTCCAAAAGTATATGGGCTTTGTTCAATCCTATGATAATTTAGAGATATAAATGCTTCTTTTTATGTTTTTAAGCCCAATCCCTCTTAATACAGTCTTTTTTGTTAATCCCTCTCTATACAATGTTTGTTAAACCCTCGTAGGTAGCTTTAGGACCTCCTTATTACTGTCTTTAAAAATGGTAATTATGTGTAGGACAAAATTTATGGGAAAAATGGAATTAGTGCACAATTATGTATTATATTAAATCCTCTTTTCACAAACAACATCCAAATTTACAAGTAATTGAATCGTTATTGTCCATAAAAATTTTTATACAAGATATAATATTGATATGTGGAAACTCAGAAATGAAGTGGATTCAGTAGGTTTGTGCTTTTTGGCAAATTACATGCAGCAATCTAGTAGCTCTCTTTGCACTATCCTATTTACCCTTATGGGTAAGTATTATATGGTGAAGTATCGTAGGCATTATTACATCATCAATTGGCAAAATGTGTAGAAACACTTGGTGATATTCATGAAATATTATCTTTGTTTAGAGTCTTCTTACAATGTCATATTCATTGGCAGTAGGTAAGAAGATATCACACATAAAGAGTTATCAGTTAATAAGAGGAGTTGTTTTATCTGAAGCCTTTGAAGTTAACATCACCATTCTCAAGAGCAACACCAGATCTTGGGTATGTTCTCTTTTTCTTTCTCTATAAACACTTTTTTATTAGGGAAGCACTAGTTTTTGTCTCTTTTTCTTTCTCATTATGCATGATAATGAATTCGTTACCTCTTTGAGCTTCTTGAAGACCTCTTGGGAAATGTCACTCCCATGAGAATTTTTACTTTGTAATCATATTAGTTATGGGAGTTTTTGGTTGAGAGTAAAATCCTAACAAACCTCCTACATTAACTATAAAGGCCAAAGCATCCCCTTAACCATGTCAATTCAATTAGTAAGAGGCCAATCCAAAATGGTTTGTATTTTTTATTGATCCACCTAAAAAATGTGAGCACTAATAACAAGGCACAAGTAGAGAAAATTTATAACCCCAACCTAGCACTAGCCCACTTCTTTAAAAATATCCTATTGCTCTACTATTCCAAGAGCTATATTTAAATTCTTTAGATGGTATTGCTATGTTATGTGTAAATCAAGATATCATAAATAAATAAAAATCTTACGTGATTATTGATTGGCAATGGGTACATGAAAAGAAAGTCGTTAGAGCATTTATCAGCCATAAGCCAGTCACCAAAACTCGTAGTACCCAAAATAGAAGCTGAATGTTGTATTGTGCACATCCTCTTTGCACACATGGATTTAACGATATCCTAACTTGAGATCAATATTTTAAAAATAGATTGCTCCATGCAACTCATTGATAATTTCTCCATGCAACTCATTGATAAGCCATTCATCGTGAGAGATAGATACCTATTCTTGATGGTAGACAAATACTTATTCTTAATGATTTTCTTGTTCAAGGTTTTGTGGTCTATGCACATCTCACATGCCATATTTTCTCTTTAGAAGCACCACATATGATTCAAAAGAGCTAGAACTTGGCCTGATGTGATCCATCTCCAGCAATTGCTTTGTAATGTTTTCTTTTTCTTCTCTATACATCTGTGGATGGTAGTAAAGGATATTCATGACAAGCTTAGAACCTATTTCCAACTCTATGATGCATTAAAATACCCTATCCAATAGTAATCCTAGAGAAAAATTACTAAATAGCACATTATGACTATCCAATATTATATGAATGTTATTATGACAAATGAAGCTTACCCAGTAGGCATGCCTTTTACTAGAGAGTAGTTGGTTACCTATGTAATTTTTCCCTTGTGGAGAGTCCTCTCCATCCCCTAGGAGTGACCACTCATACTGATTAATCAAAAATGCCTTTAGGTGCCATGTCTTTCCCTTTATATTTAAATTTTAAGTCCATAGACTGATAATATTGTGTAAATTCTCTAACAAATTCAACCATTGGCTAGTTCTACAAAAAAAAAGTTTATAAAGAATTCACCACACTAAAATTGTTGGATTCTTATTGACAAAACATGCTAGGCTACATTAATTAACAATAGCATGCAACTGCTTGCAAATAACCTATTGTCTCCATTTTGACTGTGCACTAAATTATACTTCTGAACACAAGTTTTTGTTAGCTCTTACAATCCTTCAAGATATTTCTTGTGCCTCATCAGGTGTTTGAATAAAGTCTTTTTCTGAGAACAAGATGTAATACCCACAACTTGATACCTTGATTCATAGAAACCTGGTAGACACTAGCTAAGTGTCTGTCAGAAGAATAAAATAGGTTACAAATATGGGGTTTGCAACCTTGGAGCCTGTGAGACAGGATGACTCTAATTTAAAGAGAAATTGGTAACTCTTTTGCATACATGGGGAATGCATGTTTACCTCAACCAGTATGAGCATTCTACCATGTAAATTAGAATATGATTAATAAATTAGTTTTTATTAATATCAGTATCTTGTATCCTTCTAAGCTTTTCCCTCACAAAAACATGTTTTGGTGTTTGCCATGGAAATGGTCATAATCATACTTATTTGTATAGCTACTCATCAACCATCTTGCATATTGTCAGTAGTTTTATATAAGTAACAAGACAAACAATGTTGAATCTCACTCCAGACTAGTAATTATAATAATAATATTAGAAGCAAGCACACAAAACTATAAGGTCAAAGTTAGAAATTTCATCAAGAACTTTCTATGTTATCTCATCATCTAGCACCACCTTATCAATGTATAAAACAATCCATGTCATGACCTTCTCATCGACCTTAAATGGAGTACAGAAGTAAAACTTTGGGTTTGACCTCTAAGCTAATGCATATATTGGTTAGAGGAGTTTGTGTCTAGCTTGTTCAATGATGTGCCAAATTATCTATCCACCAAAATTAAAGCAACCTCTTGGGCCCATTCATGGCTTTTTAGAGGTAACCCGTCGACATGCCATCTTTATCCATGAAATGAAGCATATTGGAAAAGATTTGTCACCTAAATCTTGATTTATTTTTTTGAAAATTGTTAACCCCTTCACCTAACTATTTGTTTGAAAACAATAAAATATTTGCTAGTTATCTAGAGTAACTTTGTTTATGTTACAATTAAGCCATCAAAAATTGTTCTTGTAGTCTTTTTCCTATAGAATTTTTTGGCATATGGATATTCCAGCTAAGCATTGAACAAAAACATTTTCTTGAGAGAATGAACAATACTTTGCAAAGTGAGAATGTGGGTGGTAAATAGTATGTCTCTTGGTTGCATAAGATCCTTGCCATTCTTGTGTTCTCTTATCAAGGAGAGGACATATGAATAGTATATTATTATAGGCTAATTTGGTTACTTATTTAGCATCTTCAATGACATTACTGATACATCTAAGCTTCCAAATGCCCTTTATCATCAATTATATTCCAAGCAATGTGTAGCACAGGGAGTTCACAAGAAATAGTAGGATGCCTCTCCATAATAAGTCTCTCTATGGATACATAAGTTGCTTCTTTTTTGGTGATAATTTAGATGAAATTTGATATAGAGCCTTCCAATATCCCCTTAAGGAACCCTATTCAACTTGAGGATTCAACGTCTTGGAATCCACTCAAGGAACTAGAGTTCAACTCAAGGATCAATAGGAAGTCCCTAACTTTAGGAAATCAACAAAACACTCCTCTGTAATAGGTTCATTGCCTTGATTCATTTTAAACCACTTATCAATTCACCTTGTCCATGTTTCAACTTCCCTCTCCTTGGGAACACTCCTAATTCACCCTTCATGCAATCAACTCTTGATTTCTATCTTCAAGGATTCCTCTAATCCTTCTAAGGCTTCAACAATCTTCAAATATCATAACAAAGGATTTCCAACCCCTACCAAGCATCAACTCTATCTCAATTTTCAAAATTGCACTTTTCTCTAAAACTCCCCAAACAACCTAATGACTTAGTCACCTTTTCAAGTACCCTTTATGGATTTCTTCAAACTCTGCAAATTTCAATTCCCCAACATGTGACTGATGAACACTTCCAGGACTATCTCTTCAAGCAATTAGGCCTAATTAGCCCTCCATTTCCAAAGCAACTACTATTTGCATTCATATCCAACACTCCAAACCTTTACACAGTCTTAAGGCATCTAACAATAGAAAGATTCCTCAATTTTTTTGCACCTCCAAGAATTTCTAGATACTTTTTCATCAAACCTTCCCTTTAAGGGTTTCTAACATAGGGCTTTCTAGAAAAGTCCCTTAACAGACATTCAAAACCATTTTGATGGTTTAGACACTTAAAGATACACACCTCCAATCATTTCCAACACTTACCTATCCATTCCAACTCTCATATTCTTCTATCCACCATATGGTGCCTTTCAAATGCACCCTCACTGTACTGTCCACTAGTCACACTGCTCCTTTCAGTTTATTCTCTATCTTTTTATAAACCTGTACTCATTCCACATTAAAAATACATATCAAATAAATTGGACTCCTCTCCCACAAGTTAGAGTGATAGATAGATAGTGGGAGAGGCTTTATTCCATTTGTTTACAAAATAGCAAGGTGACTGTCACGTGTTTATGTCAGATAGTAATTTATTCAGCACTGTTCCAATAAACTTTTACAATATATTTGACTCCAATGTTAAAGAGACTTTTGATAAATCATTGATGTTCTTCAATCAACCTTAAATCTTACAAAACACCAAATTTACATGCCAAGAAACTTGTAAATACTTTGAAATCAAACAATAATGGACAACACTATTATGACAGTCAAAAAGAAATACTGATATGACAGAGATTTTATTGGATCTTGTCTTTCAAACTGCTTCCTCCTCGACCACCACTATCTCTTACATTCAAAATGCATTCTTTTTAAAGACCTCTTTCCCTCTAACTACCCTCAAACTGACTCCTATCGACCAAACTCCCATATAACTGTCACATGAAAACAAACAAGCATTTTTTATAACTTTTAAATGGCAGTCATTACTTATTTGGTTTCCCTTTGCCACTTTCTTGGCTTAAGATCTTGGAAACATTTATTATTGTACCTAAATGACTTTATGACACCTAAGTGACCTAAAGACTCCACCTTTATCCTTAATTTCCTCTAAGGTGCCGCATTTGGCTTACATTGTCAATGTTAACAATTTTACCACATCTTGCACTTTGAGTGCATTTTACATCATTTAGAGGCTTTAATAGCCTATTACATTATTCATGACCTTGGACACATTTAATAACACCTAAATGACCCTTAATGATTCTTGACTCCTTATTTATGCTAATTTTCCCATTCTTGGCAAGGCATTACATTTTGACAACTTTATTATATTTCTTACATTTAATGGCTTCAATAGCCATGATTCCTCATCAATTGACATGATATGTCTTCATTAGGCATGGGTTTCCCTTGGTACCTTCATGGTCTCCTTCATAGCTCTTGGTGTACCCTGTAGTTTCTTATGTCCATTGGGTGCCCCTGCACCAAAATTCTCAACCCAAACCTCTTGGATGAGCCCAACTAGTCTCAGACATCTGTGGACTTCAAAACATCAATGTGACGTTAGTTAAGAAGAGCCTTATTATGCCCTAAACATAACATAAACATAACAATCAAAACTACAACCAAATTATCATAACTAAGCTTAGGAAGATCAAAGCCATAGTCTAAGTTGTCAATTTATCTATCTTGATGAAACAAAACTTCAAAATGACAAGACATCAGTCTAAGGCTCTAAATGCATTAGAGCCCAGGCACTAACTTGGGTGGGGTATTACATATTTGTAATCAGGCCAATAATGGATTACATTATTTATACCACCATGAATTCAATGCACAACCAATGTGTATGATAATGAGACAGAGGCGAGGAAATATTATCCTAGCTTAAACTTTTAGGATGAAATCTGAGGGAACATGGATGCAAAGAAAGATGACATGCATGCAAAAAGATTTATAGGGAAACAACTAAGACTAAGATGCAGGTTCTAGTTTTTCATTGAATTATTCACAATAAATTTTTATTTGCTCTGAAATAAAGTTTTAATTCAGATTTGTGAAAAAAGTCCCAAGTTTGATGTGCACAAGTCTGAAATACACCAGTGAATAGTTCTCACTTATTTTCCATTCCCTGTGTTATCTCTTCAACCCAGTTGGTACAATATTTAGTCTTTTTCTCATATTTTCAACCTTTAAGGGATATATAAACTACCATGATTACTGTAAATATTTGTGGAATACTTGTAATTAGTTGCTACCTCTTATGTTGTCAGTCTTTTTAATATAAAATTGCATTGATCAGTTGATCAATGGACTTACTTTGATCACCACAACTCTTCATGCAAAATATAAAGTTAGGATCTGATATTTAATTTCAAATATGCATTTAACTATGTATTTTTTGATCTTCAAATGAGATGAACCTGATTGTGTGGATGACTTGATTATTTCTAAATTTGGTAGATTTGATACACACTCTTTGTTGGATTGTAGGAGGAGGCAAAAAGGTTACAAGCAATTTTAGATTGGTCCAATGGAAATTCAATTGAAGAAAGTAAAATAAACTAGAATTCCTTATGCCATGGTGGGATCTACAGCATATTGATTCTCTTGTCAAAAAATTCAGATTTCATGTAGAGAATCTATAATCTCAAACATAAATTTGAGTGTTATAAAAAATAGTTGTACTATGTATGATGATAATTATATTTTCTTATCAAGAATGTATTCATGACACTTAATTGCTTCAACTCAGTGGGGCTGGTTGTATACTAGTTGAAACATTTAGTTGTACTCCAATGTATTCCACTCTAAAATTTAGTCAAATATTCATTGTTCAAAAGCTATTATTATTCTATGTAATATCATCTTTTTTTGAATTCAAGTGCATTTAATATCGACTCAGTCTTCATGCTTATTAGCCAGAAATAATATTAGAAAGAAATTGTGTAAAATATGGTAGCATGGAGTTCCTGACATTTGCTACAATGAATGTTCAAAAGAGAGTAATTCTTATGTAGTAGCTAATTTATTTGATTTTGATCAATTAGGTACGCTTCATGTGTCCAAACTTTGTCTACTTAGAATTTAGCTCTTGTTTATGGCCTATTATTATTATGAGCTTTATAAGTTTATATAGTTCATTTCTCTATTAAAAATTGCTATTACATTTTGGTTATCTCTGTGATGTACATAATCCAAATTAAACCCATTTATTACTTATTACAGGGCCGCATCAGCCTTATGCTTGAAAAAAGAAGAGAAAGCCTCATGTTATAAGCGTAGAACCACAAGAGCCATAGGAGAATGTCGAAGATAGTCATGATGTGCCTATTAGCATCATGACTATCTTTGGCATTCTCCTATCACTCGTAAGGGAGATCAGCTAGCGAAGATGCTCTGTTAGATTTTAATACACTTCATAGATGAGATTGCATTATATGAGATTCATTACTACACTCGGGAATGGGCTCATCTTCAGTCTTCAGAAGATTGAAGATGAGCCCATTTTGAGTGTAGTAATGAATCTCAAAGCTCCTTCAGCCTAAGCATATGATGTCTTTCGGATGATCTTTCTGAAGCTGCATCAACATTGTATCCTTCAGGTGTTTGATTCTTCATCTTTCTTCTTTATTATTCTATAGAACAATTCTTATGGTTTAATTTTTTTAGCATCAATTTGTAATTTCAGTCAAAAATCTCTATATATCTTTTCTTGCCAAACAGGGTTGCTTAGTTTTTATGTAAATGCCTTTGCTTTTGTAGCTTGGACTTGAATTCACCACCAATATTCTTTATACTCAACGAACAATATATTTGTACCAAGTATAGTGCATTGTAATGGTATTGTTCATATAATGTTGATGTTTACTCAAGAAGACTATTTTTATTTAGTTTTATTCTCAAAATTTCCTTTTCAGTTTGATTTTGAGCCAGTGACGCTTGAGACTCAAATGCCTACAAATGCTTCATGCAGTGTCCAGTCTCAAGCCTTGATCACTAGGCAAGCTCCTAGCTCTTATTACAGTTTGCTTACTGCAATGTCACATCCAATTTGCATGTGATTCTACTGACCTAAAGGATTCTTAACCAAAAAAATTAGTAGTCTCCTCTACCCAAGATAATACAACTTTGTTTGGATTTAAATAAGAAAATTGCAGCAGTATTATTAGTGAGGATTTGTGTCTGCTTAGAAACTTCTTATCTAAGAAAGCCTTCCTAAGGGTTGTGAGCTTGTGTACTTCTCCTTTACATCAAAGGTTCAATGCGAGCATGTTGCTAAGACCCTACCCAAGGTTACAAATGCAAAGTGAACTAGTATTTAATGCTTCTCACTAGCAATAAAGCATGTTTTATTAGCCCATTATCTAGTTGGTTCACCTTTATTTCAAATTTAATGTAGGGATGAGGAGCTTCTTAGTTAGGGTCTTGCATTGAATGATGAATTAGATCGTGTGCTAGGGAAACACAACTCCAATACTATAGGGTCTCATGTTACATGAAAAAGAAAAAAAGAGAGTAAACTAGAATAAATTTGGTAACTTTCCACATTTCAAATGTGGATTATACTTCTAAACTATTGCATAGAGAGAGAGAGGGGGGTAGGGTGTTACAGAACTATTGCATAGCCAAGGAGACAACAAAGGAGCCTCCTTGTCTCCCCTACCCCCACATGTGAGAGAGAACACTATTGCATAGAAAGGTATGTAGGCAACAAAGAAAGAACATGCACTAGAGTTTTTCCTAAACTGGGTGTTCCCAAAGGTAAATAACTGAGGTTGTTCCACTTATTTATTTTCATATTTTCCATTTGAATGTATGCATTAGATTCTATTATCAATAACTTGACATAATATCTGTGTTGGTGACTTTGTCCATTGGAATTGGAATGTGGAAGATAGGTATGTGCCAGCATTTTATTCTATTTGAGAGCACATGCTTTTCCCTCTTGTTTTATGGTCTATGGCAATCCAAATGACTGTTAGAAAAACCAATCTCAAAGTTCAGAATGGTAGAATGATAATATCTTCATGAGTTGATTTATAATCTTGTGTCATTTACATTGAAATATAAGTATAATAGGTTAAATTGATTTATAATCTTGTTTCTTGTTATTGAAGAAGATTGTACTAAAATATACTAGTTAGGTTTCTAATACCAAAATGATAATCGCCATGCCAGTCTTTCTAATACCAAAATGATATGTTGTTTAGCTTTCTTCCTCCATTGTCATTTTTCAGTAAGCTGAAGTTATTTCATCTCCAAAACTTTCTAAAATGCAGATAATTTTGATTGATAGAGATGTCATTTAACTGGAAATAGATTATATTTGGAATAATAATATCAGTGTTGTTTTCTTGACAAGTGCATGGTATTTTTGTTCTATACTTCAACAATACAGTAATGTTACTTTCAAGCCTAGTGTGTTTAAGGCTAAGAACTCACTTGGATTTTCTATGCCACCCCACATAGGGACTTCGAGCTGTATGGTTTTGTGCAAACTATATCTGCATGTTGATAGATCTACTTGTGTGTCTCAGAAATATTCTCTTTCTAGATTTTCAATTCCTTTCAATTTCATTGGATTTGATTAAAAATTTGGCTTTGATGCTACTACATGATCTCGTAATGGTCTGAAAAGATTGTGTTACCTATTTATTTTCTTATAGTGCCGAGTCTGCACATGGATGCTACACAGCACCTTCTGAGTGAATATGCTGCATCTTTTGTCTTTCCATGCACCTGTAAACAAAATGGTTTTTTAACTTAAATTCTAGGATTAGATTTCTTAATGAATCTGATGGTTTAAAATATTCCATCAACAATGAAAAAAAGCCAAATTATTGCTAGCAGTATATTGATTTTTATTCAAACCAAGAAAATGCATAGATGTTCTTTATCACTATAGAGTGGCTGAATGCTTTTGTTTTTCCATATTCAGTTTGCTAACAATGTTGTGTAGATTTTTACAGCACAATTCCTAATAATGTGAAAGCAATTTCGAATATCCAAAGAGCATCTTTCCAAAATTACTTGATTTAATTTCCTAAACCTAGATTATTTCCTTTACCATTTTGTGTATAAAGATATCCTAAATTCCTTATCCAAAATGATTCAGTTCTTCAAGCATATTTGAGAAAATTGATTGTTACAATTTTAGTGGGAATGTTACGAGCTTTGGAATTCTTATATTTTGGTTGTTATCTCAAGATATTATGATATTACCAACATTTTGTGACTTATCTTTTTTGCACAATGTTTAGGCATCTTCGAGAACTTTTTAAAATTGATGCAATTGATTATATGCTTTCTATTTGTGGAAATGATGCTCTGTGAGAACTCTCCTCCCCAGGAAAGAGTGGCAGTGTATTTTATCTTTCTCACAATGATCGGTTCATGATAAAGAAAATGTGGAAATCTGAAGTAAAGGTACAATTCAAAAACATAAACTTGTTTCCATTGCTAGTCCACTAATTTCTCTTGCGGTATCTTTTCCATTGTATTTTACTATTTCCTTTTTTTTGAATGTATCAAGACCAACTTAAAGCTCATCGCAAGTCTGATGGAATATCATAATATAACAAGGTATAGGAGTTTTTTTTAGTGCTGGTGATGAATAGATAAAAATTTTGAGCACTTGGGTTCACATTCCCAAGGATTTTGATATTGCATATATTCCAAATTCAAGTCAATTGTCTAGTTTTCCCTTCATTTTATAAGGTATTCCAAAGGAACTCTGCTCTGAACCTAAATTTAACTTTTAGGTAATGAAAAATACATACTTGCATTACTTATTTGCATTTCATTTTTGTGGGCTAGTTCTAGTTCATTTTTACGTTAGATCTGCTTTCTACTTTCCCATAATGAATGGGTTTATACCTGTGTGAATTTGTAAAAAGTGGTCTTTTATTTTTTCAGTAGATTGTCCTTTATCCATAAGAAAATGATATACCTAGATAAGTAGGCATATTGATATATCTTCATGATATTCAGGCATCCAAGTGTTATGTGTTTGCAGAATATTTTGTTGACATATTGAATGGTAAGTGCAGAAGATATTTGTTGGAGAAAGCTGGATGAAAAGTGAAATCCTCAAGGCAGTTGCATCATTAAAAGAACTTACTATAGGAGTGTTATAAACTATAGTATAAATTGCCTGAACCTATTTAGTTATCCTGTTATGAATATGAGTTTTTTTATTGCATTATGATCCAAAGTTGTGTAAAAGTAAACATGTTCTACTGATAAAATGTTTAATTGAGCATCTAATACCATCTTCATCTATAGATATGGGATATCTTGAGTTGGATGTGAAACTGTTTATGGGAGCAATGGGGTAATGTACAAAATGCATTTCAGTATATTTGAGTTTGTGTGTTTGTCACTAGACATATTGGATTCACAAAATTTTGAATTTTCCACACTTGGTTTTGGGTGTACAAGAGATTTACATTTTAAACACCATGCATACTAATTTAGTCTCATCTATGCAAATTTTGCAATTAGTCAAAGAAAGTGGGAGTTTTTGTTCTTAGTTTATTTGGCAATTTTTGGTAGCATCCTTGGAAATTGATGCATCTTTGTATCTTAAGATGCTAGCTGTAACTAAACAATTCCTTTAAGCTATATATTTAGGTGTAGCCAACTAATGCTAGTTGTAAGGTACACAAATTTTTTATACCTTCTTACTCTATTTTCCATTTAATTGTTGACATAATTGTTAGAATTCTTTAGAATAATTGAGGGGGGGTGAATCAGTTATCCAAGGTCCAAAATTCCCTATTAATACCTTTTTACTACTTTTAATGAATCCATAAACTTTTCATCCATCCAATACTTAAATCAATCATATAAGAAAGTTACTGTAAATCAATATGCAATGACAAAACATCCAAAATCAACACATGACACAATGATTTACGTGGAAACCCAATTTGGAAAAACCACTAGTAACATGCTACTTGATTTTCACTCTTCTGAAGTGATGCCCTGTTAAAAGCCTACCCTATTAAAGGCTTACAACATACTGTTAAATGTGACCTTGTTAGAGGATTTCACCAAACTGTTAGGAATGGGCCTGGTTAAAGGTCTTTAGAACATTCACTTGGAATGTCACCCTATTAAAGGATTTATCTAATGGCTATTAAACCAACCTAAGTCCATAGGATTTAAACTTACTGTTAAAATTTCTAGAAAGTAACGATAATGGTCTTTTGATCTGATATAACTTACAACATGCTTTGCAAATTTTAGATCACACTTTCAATTCAATCCTTATGCTTGGCTTTAATCACTTTAGCTCTGACTGCTTGTCTCCCTCTCAAGCTTCATCTCCTTGAGTCTTCTTACTCATTCTGCCAATACAATCATCCTTGTGGTCGTCTATTCAAAATGAGTTCCAGTGCTTTCTTCTCCTTAGCGCATTCTACAACACTTCATGCTTTTATGCTCGACCACCTCTCTCTCACTATCCCCTTTTCTTCATTAACGCATGTCTTCTTAAATAGGAGTCTAATTTTCCTTTGCCGCTCAATTCTCCCTCTCCAATTTTAGGGCTTCAAAATGGGTTAGGTAGGATACAATGTATCTACCCCATATCTTGTTCTCTTCTAGAAACTTCGCCAGTTGTATCCTTAAAAGAAAAACGTTCTACATGGTGTTCTGTGCCACCAACTCATCATTCTTATCTTCCTTTTAATTCACAAATTTCTAGATAACAACCTTGTCGGCTTAGATCTGGCAAATCTTCTATTTCCAAAATAATGTAGCAGCTCGGCATTATTGAGTTACTAGTGCTCAGCACCTTTGTGTTACTCGGCACCTATACCTCCTCAGGACTTGGTTCTGCTCGGTACTTGGTTCTGCTCGGCACTTGATTAACTCTGTGTCACTCGGCATCTAAAGTTTACTCGACATTAAATAGGAATTTGCTCGGTTCTTACTAGCTTGCTCAGCTCCTTCTCTCTAATGAACTTAGTTTGAGCTTTACAAAAGACTTAGCTAAAACCTTAAATCTTTGATATGTTTCAGTGTACCCATTCTTTGTTTCTTATAGTATTCCATCAAATACACTTTTTCATCAATGGCTTAGTTGATCCTTGTACTTCATTACAACATCATAACTTCAACCTTTCTCTAGGTGTTCTAGTTACATCTTATTGATTGCCTCCACCTTGACAATCAACTAATTGATAGTATTTGGATCACTAAAGCAACTATCATTCCTGCAAGTAGCAAGTTTGACATCAATGACAAAACAATGATTGAGGACATTCTTTTACCAATTCCATATATTATTCCAACAACTCTTCTTATGATCATTTCAATCATTTCCAACAATCTCCCTCTTTGGCATTGATGGCAAACCAAACTGATCAAGTAATCAATTCAGTTACCACCAAGATTGTATACGTTTTCTTCCTTCATTTTCACTACTGATCTTATATATCTCCCTCTTTCTTTGTATATATCTCCTTCTTTTCTTTGTATGGATCAGTTTTCTGCATATTTCTCCCTCTTTGACATAAATGCCAAAGATGTAGCATCTTTATCATGCAAAATATAAGCTTTGGCTTCTTGTTGATTTTCTCCCTCTATAACCATGCTTGTGACTGATTTGGAGTTTCTATTCCTACTGTCATCCTTTGCATCAACCTGATAATATTTCAATGATTTATTCATGTTGATGCAAGGCAGCTTTCTTGTTGCCTTAAACAGCTTGAGTTAGGGGTATGACCCCCAACTTGCTTCTAAGATATTCATAGGCATCCTTGGGCAATGGTTTGGTGAAGATATCTGCAGTTTGTTCCTTTGTGTGAATGTATTCCAACTTCACTTGTTTGTCTTCTACCAATTCTCTAACATAATGATACTTGATTGCAATATGCTTGGTTTTTACACGCATCACTGGATTTTTGGATATGTTTATAGCACTTGTATTATCATAATACAATATCACAGGTTTTGTTACTTCTTCTTTCATTCCATTCAGTAGATGTGTGAGCCATAAAATGTTTGTGCAATTGACTGCAGCTGCCACATATTCTGACTCTGCAGTGGACTGTGATGTACATGTTTGTTTCTTGCTAGTCTAGGTAACCAGCCTTTTGCCTAGAAATAACGTACCTCCACTTGTTCTTTTTCTGTCATCAATGTTTCCTCCCCATTCTGCATCTGTATAAGCATTGAGCTCAAATTTCCCATTCTTTTTGTAGTATAGACCAAAGTCATCAATTCCTTTGAGATATCTCATTATTCTTTTTACTGCTATGAGATGATTTTCTTTAGGATTAGCAGAGAACCTAGCCACTATTCCAACTACTAATGCTATGTCTGGTCTACTATGTACAACATATTGTAGTTTTCCAATCATGGATCTATACATTGTTTGATTAACTTCAGCTGACTCATCATTTTTGAACAACTTATTTCATGTGGCCATTGGTGTGCTGACTGGTTTGGATTCCTCCAATCCAAATGTTTTAAGAATTTCTTTGATGTACTTTGATTGTGTAAAAAATATTCCATGTTTGAGTTGATGTACTTGAAATCCAACAAAAAATTTGATTTCTCCAAACATAGACATCTCAAATTCATGTTTCATTTTGTCAACAATGCCTTTGCAAAGTACTTCCTTACCACCAAACACTATGTCATCCACAAAGATTTTAGATACAATAATGTATTTACCTTCTTCTAATTTGATGTACATGTTGTTGTTATCATCAGTTCTTTCAAATCCAATTTGCACTAGATACTTGTGAAGTCTCTCATACCATGCTCTAGGTGCTTGTTTCAAACCATAGAGTGCTTTATGTAACTTACACACCATATCCTTGTTGTTTTCATGAACAAATCTTTTTGGTTGTTCAATGTAGACTTCTTCTTCTAGTATACCATTTAAGAAAGCAGATTTTACATCCATTTGATAGACTTTAAAATCTTTGTAAGCAGCATATGCAAGTAAAGTTCTTACTCCTTCCATTCTAGCAACAGGAGCGAATGTTTCTCCATAGTCTATTTCTTCTTCTTGAGCATAACCCTTACATACCAGTCTAGCTTTATTTCTGGTAATCTCACCATTCTCATCTAGTTTTTTTTTGAATACCCATTTGGTGCCAATCACATTCTTGTTAGTTGGTCTGGGAACCAAACTCCAAGTTTTGTTTTTTCTTATTTGATCAATTTATTCTTCCATAGCTTTATACCAGTCATTATCTTGTAATGCACCATATACTATCTTGGGTTTAGATTTGCTGATCAGACATGATTCATATCTTAGTCTGTTCCTTGTTATTGGTCTTGCATCTTTGTCACCAATTATTTGTTCAGTAGGGTGATGTCTTTTTACATATTTGGATAATCTTGGCTCTGTCCTTGTTTCCATGTTTGATCTTTTGGATTCAGGATCACTATGCACTTCATTGTCAGGTTGTTCTTCATCATGTATGTTGTCTTTAGAATTAGATTGTGCATTTTCTTCATTTTGCAACTCAGCTTCTGAATGCAACTCGGCATTCACTGGTTGTGAATCGACTGAAACTGATACCTGTTGTTGATTTCCAATTTGATTGACATCATTTTCATCAACAATCATTCCTTCATAAGAATACACAAAGGTTATGTACTCTTCCATTTTCTTTTGTTTTTCAACTTGGACTTTTGTGTGCTCATCAAAATTTACATTGGCACTTTCCACAATTTTGTTAGTGTTAATATTCAAACACTTATATGCCTTACTTCTAGTGGAGTAACCAAAAAATATGCCTTCATCACTTTTTGCATCAAATTTTCCATTTCTAACATCTTTAAGGATAAAGCATTTGCAACCAAACACTTTGAAATGTTTTACATTAGGTGAGTGACCATACCATAATTCAAAAGGTGTTGTATTCGTACCTTTCTTGACTTGTACTCGGTTCAGGGTATGAACAGCTACACTTATAGCTTCTCTCTAATATTTTAGAGCAACATTCTTTTCCATCATTAATGTTCTGGCATAGTCAATCACAGATCTATTTCTTCTTTCAACAATTCCATTCTGTGGGGGAGTTCTAGGAGCTGACATTTGTCTTTTGATTCCTTTGTCATTATAGAATATCTCGAATTCCTTTGATGTAAATTCACCACCTCTATCTGATCTTAGGCATTTCAAGCTTTTTCCAGTTTCCTTTTCAACTCTAGCCACATACCACTTAAACATTTGAAAAGCATCAAATTTTTTTTTTAAGAACATAACAGTCATCATCCTGGAATAGTCATCAACAAACAGCATTATGTATTTATCTCCTTTATAGCTTTCTATTTCCATTGGACCACATAAGTCAGTGTGAACTAACTCAAGTATCTCTTTAGATGTATAGTTTTTGCTTTTAAAACTTGATTTTGTCATCTTTCCTAGCTGACATTGTTTGCACATGATATTATCAAGCTTCTTCAATTTTGGTAAACCTCTGACTTTCTTCATTTTACTGATGTTGACTAGATTGTCAAAGCTAACATGACATAATCTTCTATGCCATAAGCATTCATCATCAAATTTTGCAAATAAACAAGAAACATCATCCATATCAAGGTAAAACAAATTACTCTTTGTTTGATCTCCTTTTCCTATCAGTTTACCATCAGTATCATAGATTTTTGTAGTTTTGTTTCCAAATTCCACTTTGCAACCTATATTGCCTAACTGTGAGACACTCAGTAAATTGTAGTTTAATCCTTCAACATAGTATGCATTGTCACATGAAGTTTTTTCTGTGAGCTTAATGAAACCTTTTCCTTTGATTTGACATGGAGCATCATTACCAAATCTAACACTATTTCCATCATACTGAGTAAAGTTAATAAACTTACTTTTGTCTCATGTCATGTGATGTGAGCATCCACTGTCTATGATCCATCTGTCATTCTTGTTTATACATGTTAC
This sequence comes from Cupressus sempervirens, assembly GCA_028749045.1. NCBI lineage: Eukaryota > Viridiplantae > Streptophyta > Pinopsida > Cupressales > Cupressaceae > Cupressus > Cupressus sempervirens. The sequence continues at coordinate 203,134,030 of CM053792.1, forward strand.
TAGTGTTGCGGTCTCTTCTTCATTAGATTGGTCCTTCATGGCTACATAAACAACTTCATCATCATTATCATCAGAATTTTCTTCAACAATATAACACTTCTTACCTTTTTCTTTGTAATCCCTCCTGTCATCATCTCTTCTATTCTTGTATTTGTTGCCTTCCTTGGAATCCTTTTTCTATGGACATCTTGCAGCAATATGACCTACTTCATTGCAATTGAAACAAATGATAGGCATCTTACCTTTGAATTTTCCTTTCCCCCTGTGAAATCTTCTAGTGAGCAATGCTTCCAATTGTTCCACATCTTCCTTATCAGTGCTACTGTCACTAGATACATACTTCATTTTTCTTCCTTTCTTTGATTTCACCTGTTTGGCATCTTTTAGTGATAACTTGGCCTTAAAAGTAGATTCAACATTTTCAGGTTTGTAGTTGTCAAAGTTGGATAACTCAAATGCAGTGAGTCTACCTATTATACCTTCAAAACTTAGATTATTTCATGGTATACATCTTAGCTCATGTATTGTTGATACTCTAATAGCATAGATAGGGAGCAAGGTTCTTAAGAACTTACTATTAACAGTATCTTCATCCAGTTGACCACTCAAGCATCTTATTGCACTTACCACTTCCTTTATTCTTGCACCATACTAAGCAGCATTCTCATTTTCTTCCATTTTCACGTCATCAAACTTTCCTTTGAGACTTTCTCTTTATGCTCTTTGTAAATTTTGATCTCCTCCATAGATGTCTAATAGGGCTTTCCACATTTTGTATGCAGTGCCACATCCTTTGATATCATCAAATTCAACATAGGTTAGTGCAGAGGCAATTTCCAACATTGTCTGGTTGTGTTCTTGCTTATTTTTCATGTCTTTTGCAGTAGGAGCACCTGTTGGATCTACATGTTCAGTAACAATTGAATTTTGGGCATAATCTCCTATGGATCCAAGATGTAGCTTCATCAAACTTTGCCATGCAAAAAAGTTGTCTTTGTTGAGCTTGGGAACTTCTCTCTTTGCCATTTTGATCTTTTCTGCTTGTAGTCCCTTTAAACAGAAGCAGCAGTTAGCTCTGATACCAATTGTTAGAATTCTTTAAAATAACTGAGAGGGTGGGTGAATCAGTTATCCAAGGTCCAAAATTCCCTATTAATACCTTTTTACTACTTTTAATGAATCCATAAACTTTTCATATATCCAATACTTAAATCAATCATATAAGCAAGTTACTGTAAATCAATATGCAATGACAAAACATCCAAAATCAACACATGACACAATGATTTATGTGGAAACCCAATTTGGGAAAAACCACCAGTAACATGCTACTTGATTTTCACTCTTCTGAAGTGATGCCCTATTAAAAGCCTACCCTGTTAAAGGCTTACAACACACTGTTAAATGTGACCTTGTTAGAGGATTTCATCAAACTATTAGGAATGGGCCTGGTTAAAGGTCTTTAGAACATTCACTTGGAATGTCACCCTGTTAAAGGATTTATCTAATGGCTATTAAACCAACCTAAGTCCATAGGATTTAAACTTACTGTTACAATTGCTAGAAAGTAATGATAATGGTCTTTTAATCTGATATAACTTACAACATACTTTGCAGATTTTAGATCACACTTTCAATTCAATCCTTATGCTTGGCTTTAATCACTTTAGCTTTGACTGCTTGTCTCCCTCTCAAGCTTTGTCTCCTTGAGTCTTCTTACTCATTCTACCAATGCAATCATCCTTGTGGTCATCTATTCAAACTGAGTTCCAGTGCTTTCTTCTCCTTAGCACATTCTACAACACTTCATGCTTTTATGCTTGACCACCTCTCTCTCACTATCCCCTTTTCTTCATTAACTTATGTCTTCTTAAATAGGAGTCTAATTTTCCTTTGCCACTCAATTCTCCCTCTCCAATTTTAGGTCTTCAAAATGGGTTAGGTAGGATACAATGTATCTATCCCATATCTTGTTCTCTTCTAGAAACTTTGCCAGTTGTATCCTTAAAAGAAAAATGTTCTACATGGTGTTCTATGCCACCAGTTCATCATTCTTATCTTCCTTTTAATTCACAAATTTATAGATAACAACCTTGTCAACTTAGATCTGGAAAATTTTTGATTTCCAAAATAATGCAGCAGCTCAGCATTATTGAGTTACTGGTGCTCGGCACCTCTGTGTTACTCGGAACCTATACTTTCTCAGCCCTTGGTTTTTCTCGATACTTGGTTCTGCTCGGCACTTGGTTCCACTCGGCACTTAGTTCTGCTCGACACTTGATTTTGATTGGTACTTAGTTCTGCTTGGCACTTGATTAACTTTGTGTCACTTAGCATCTGAAGTTTACTCAACATTAACTAGGAATTTTCTCGGCTCTTACTAGCTTGCTCGGCTCCTTCTCTCTAATGAACTTAGTTAGAGCTTTACAAAAGACTTAGCTAAAACCTTAAATCTTTGATATGTTTCAGTGTTCCCATTCTTTGTTTCTTATAATATTCCATCAAATACACTTTTTCATCAATGGCTTAGTTGATCCTTGTACTTCATTACAACATCATAACTTCAATCTTTCTCTAGGTGTTCTAGTTACATCTTATTGATTTCCTCCACCTTGACAATCAACTGATTGATAGTATTTGGATAACTAAAGCAACTGTCATTCCTGCAAGTAGCAAGTTTGACAGCAATGACAAAACAATGATTGAGGACATTCTTTTACCAGTTCCATATATTATTCCAACAACTCTTCTTATGATCATTTCAATCATTTCCAACAATAATATGTCAATTTTTGGTAACTAGACGTTATTTTCAAAATTAAATATGAGGATCCAAACTTGTATATTTAATATTAATACCATTAATGTATAAGCAGAGGTGATATGATTTATCATGTTGAGATGTTTCTGTTTCTAGACTCTAGATGTTATTTATGGGACTCCTTTGCCATTATGAATCCAAAGTGATTGTGAAGCAAAATTTATCACAGATTCTTAAAAATTGGATTTGGAAATTTTTAACAGGTTCAACTTATACTTATGCTAAATATGTTCTGTTTAGAGCTTCACATACATATGCAGTTCAATCTAAAAGGTTCATCTCAAGGTTGATCAACAAAAAAAGTTGAAATTGATGAGACTTGCTAACTGAAGAACCAATGTCCTCTTGAGAAAATGGGAGCTATTATATAATAGAAAAAAATCATTCTTAGTAATGCAATAAAACAAAGTGGAAAATCAACAAGTATTTTATAAAGATGTCAAAGGACCCAAGAAAGCAATCTCATTTCAACTAAATGACCACATAGAGAAAGCATCTGTAGAGATAATAAATGAAAAGTAGACACAAAAAATAATCCTATACAAGAACAATTAGTTTAACTGACACTCAAAGAAACACCAAAGAACACTTGTACAATATTAAACCATATAAAGACTCTGCACTCCACTTGGCCACATGCCCCTATTATATATTTAGGTGACACTGCAGACCATTTTAAGTACTTGGTCCAACATTTGATGTGAAGCTTAAGTAACACTGAGATCATAGATAGATAAATAGAAGGGCTATATTATTTTTTGCATTGGCAAAGCACATACTTTTGTTGATGTGTCTAAGCCATGTGTAGTAGGCAGTATTCAGGATAGCAGCAGCAAAGTTTTGTAGGTAACTTATGATAGACATGTATCCTAAAAACCATTGAACTATGAACTACTATAATATAAGTAATTACCAAACAGATTAAACATTGGCACCAAACAAATATGCAAAATGTAACAATTATCATCCAAGATCATTGTAGATCAAAGCATGTAAGAAAATCATTCTTTATCCACATTCACAATGGACAGATAGAACTGAGCCCTCATAGGCTAAAATTAGCAAGACATCAATCAATCATTTGATTCTAGAGAATCCACTCTTTTAATTATGTCATATGAGTAGCAGTGCATGTTGATCTTTGTTACTATTATAGTTATTTCTTTATCTAGGGGCAAAGATAAAATGATTGTTTTTTATTTCAAGTTTCAAAATTATTTTTATCAGTCGTTTGTTTCCTAGCTAGATTTTTCTTTGTTTGTTCTTGGTCATTGTTGTCTCCGAACCATTCCATTAATTCTCAAAATACATCTAATCAAATGGCTAATGTAGATAGTGAATGAAGAGGAAGGACTCTATATTGTTGCAAATATTATGAATTTGAGGTATGCTTTGATTGTTATTCAGGCATTTGATGCTGAAGTTAGCTCATTCATAATATTTCTCCATCAAAACTATTCCAATTTTTTCTATGTCATATTTTAGATTCATAAAGATGGATACAATTTCTAGCTCAAGTGATTTATTTTTAATACACATGCTATTCTTATTCATTACTGGCAGAGTGACATTGGATCAAGCATCTAATAGGATGGGGCTAGGCCAAGTTAAAAATATTGTTATTGTTGAAAATAAAAGATATAGCCAAAATAAGCTTGCTAGAGATCAAGTCCACCTACAGCAGGGGATACAAATGACCTGGAGATTTGACCTAGGGAGCAGACTTGGTGAGAAAACTTAAAGAGTCAACTTGGTGAGCATACTTGAATTGTCAGCTTGGCGAGCTCACTTGGGGAGCTGGCCTGGCGATCTGACATGGTGAGTAGGCTTAAAGTGCCGACTTGGTGGGGCAAGTTAGTGAGCTAACTTAGTGAGGCCACTTGGAGAGGTGACTTGGTGAACTAACTTGGTGAGTGGACTCAAAGACTAACCTTGATGAGGTGCTTTGGTGGGGTGACTTGATGAGTGAACTCAAAGTCAACTTGGTGAGCTGACCAAGTGAGCTAACATGGTGAGTGGGCTTAGAGAAGCAACTTAGTGGGGCAACTTGGAAAGCACACATAACAAGCCAACTTGTTGAGGCAAGGTTGTAAAACCACTGGGTGAGCCAACATGGTGAGTTGACTTAAAGAGTTGACTAGTTCAGGTGACTGGGTGGGGGTGACTTAGTGAGCTGACCTAGGGGGCAGACATGGTGAGCAAACATAAAGAGTCAACTTGGTGAGTGTACTTAAATTATTAGCTTGGCAAGCTAACTAGGGGAGTCAACTTGGTGAGCTAACATGGTGAGGTGACTTAAAGCGGCGAGTTGGTGGGGCAAGTGGGGGTGACTTAGTGACCTGACCTATAGAGTTGGCCTAGGGGGCAGACTTGGTGAGTGAACTTAGAGAGTCAACTTGGTGAGTGTACTTCAATTGTCAGCTTGGCAAGCTGACTTGGGGAGCCAGCCTAACGATCTAACATGGTGAGTGGGCTTAAAGTGGCAACTTGGTGGGGCAAGTTGGCAAGCTAACTTAGCAAGGCCACTTAGAGATGCGACATGGTGAGCTGACTTGGTGAGCAAGCTCGATGAGCAGACCTAAAAATTGACCTTGATGAGGCACTTTGGTGGGGTGACTTGATGATTGAACTCAAAGAGTCAACTTGGTGAGCATACTTGAACAGTCGACTTAGTGGGGCAAGTTGGCGGGCCAACATAGCGAGTCTAATCAATCAAGAGGAAACAATTGAGAGCTTAGAGTGACACAATTTTTAGATGATCATATGAAATGAAATGGGCCTATGAGTAAAAAGAAACTAGAAAGACATTGTGGACAGATGAAGGCATGAAATGGATGGTTTTGGAGCACTCAGCACAGACACTCAACATTCAGTACATATAATCATTTGAGATCAAATGGGTGTATGGGATTATATGCATAGTGAATAATAAAGGAGGGAATTGAACCCTCCCTGACGCTCACATGGTTGTTGAGGTCCACTTTAGCAATGGCCCTTCCTGTGAAATTGGCATCTAAAATCTTTCTAATGAGATAATGTGTTATGAGCTCTTCATCAGTGGGATGGAACGTGAATCTAGGAGGTAGTTGTGCATTGCTCATATCAATGATGCACAACTACCTCCTAGATTCACGTTCCATCCCACTAATGAAGAGCTCATAACACATTATCTGATTAGAAATATTTTAGATGGCAATTTCACAGGAAGGGCCATTGCTGAAGTGGACCTCAATAACTATGACCCACAAAACAAATTTGACTAAGAATTGGTCAAAATTTTGACCAATGCCATGTAGTTTTCTACCAAGCATTGGTCAAAATTTTGACCAATGCCTTGTAGTTTTCTACCAAGAATTGGTCAAAATTTTGACCAATGAACTGCTGATTTCCACCAAGCATTGGTCAAAAGTTCAACCAATGAATGGCAGAAAATGTGCTAACAATTCCAACATTTTTCAACCACCAAAAAGTTTTTGACCAATGCCATGTAGTTTTCTTCCATGCATTGGTTGAAATTTTGACCAATGTCCTGCAGATTTCTACCAAGCATTGGTCAAAATTTTGACCAATGAATGGCAGAAAATGTCCTAACAATTTCAACCTTTTTCGACCAATGTATTGGTCAAAATTTAAACCAACCATTATGTTGGTCAAAATTTCGACCAAAAAAATTTTGACATCAAATTTGGTCAAAGTTTGGTTGAAAAATAGGTCAAAATTTTGACTAATAAACGTCGAAAAATGAGCCCAAATGTACTAGTGGGGTATCTCTGATCTTATCTCCAACTAATTATGTACCTACTGGCATGAAATCAAAATCTAGGATGGAGAGAACATCATCACCTAGCTCCCTTTTTTCATTGACCCATCATTGTACTTCATCTTTTGAAGAAGAGAGTTCTACCATTTCAACTTGGGTGGGTGGTGGGGTATTTGTGACACTCTTCCTTCTTTCCAATTCTGTGGCTTTGGCCAGCCAAGTTCTCCTTTGTAGAGGCACTTTCTCCTCCTCTTCATATGACTCTGTTTCCCCCTCATCTAATTCTTCCTCAAGAATGGTTTTAGGAATAGATGGATTAGGCACTAATCTTTTATGAACTCTTTGCCTCTTGTTCATTCTAACCTTGATCCTCTTTTGTTTCTATGGAACCATAGGAGAAGCGGGCTCTTCATGCACCAGATGAATGGATGTCTATGGAATTTCTCCCTCTTCTTGTTTACTTGACACAATAGGAGACAATGGAAATTCAACCTGAATATGAGAAGCTCCACCATCTTAGGGCTCTTGGGGACTAGATTCTTGTCATTGGGAAGGGGCTTGTTCTTCAACATGCTCTTCTTGAAACCTCTAAGGAGAGGCTCTCTTCCTCTTTCCCTTCTTCTCTGGATGGTGATAGTATCCCACTAGACAATCTAGCTAGTAGACTATTTCTAGCTTGATAGGAGATTGGAGTGCAAAGATAGGAACTGTGACTTTCTTTCCCTTTCCCCTTTCTAGGTGAGCATGTGCATGGAATATAATTGTATCTAGAATTGAATCAAGTGGAAAGGGTTTCTTGATCCAACTCTTTGTCATTCTAATGAAATGTCTCGCTCAATGATTAATATCATCTCCTTCCTCTCTATCAATTTCTGCCTTCAAAATGGGCCTCTCACCAACTTTATCTGTATTGAATAAGGGATCTAGTAGCTCCTACGAGTCCTATAGCCTTATCTCATCCAAGATGGTCAAATGGAGAGGCTTCTCTACTAAATACAAAGTCATTCTACAATAATCTCTTATACAAACCTCGTAGTCATTTGTAGCATTCATCCAATAATTTTCAATGGCATCCTCATGGTAGAACTCTTTTCCTGCTAGGTTTTTCACTTTACCAACATTCTCGAAGAATGTTCTAGGAGAGTTATATTCTTCAAGAGGATAATTCTCCCATTCCCACTCGAAAGTCAGGATATCCTACTTTCTCTTTACCTGGTATGCTCCTATTAAAAAAGGCCAATCCCAACAAGGCCTCTGTTGTCTTTTGATCCTTTCATACGTTGACTCAATCTATCAAGATATTTCCATTAGAACCAACTTGTCACTTGGGTACCTTGGGAATTTCTTTGGATTGATGGATGCACCACCAACCCAAATGTATATGAATGTCTGGAGTTAGATGAAATATGCACCGAGAGTTGTGATCTACATCTTGGCTTCATTAGACAACCTCTTCCCATAATCCCCTTCAATGAATCAAATGATGGCAAAGATGAACGCATCATTCAAAATTTTGTACTCCTTGCTCTGTGGTGAGAGCTACTTCTTCACTAGCTGAGGATAAATTATATACGGCCATGCATTAGGGTCCTACATACTGCCCTTCTTGTACAACCTGGGATAGTCAATTGCCCTTGCTGCAAGTAGATACACCACATAAGAAGTCATATAGAACTTCTTCTTGTCCTTTACAATCCGCAACTAGTCACACAAGTTCTCACTAAGTTTGGTGGCCCAATCCAGTGGCATCTTTGTGTGTCTAATGGTCTCAATGAAGTTGACCATGAATGGAGCGAGATGACCCACTACAGGCAATCCCATAACTCTGCTCAGGAGAATGATTGAATATCTAATTTCATCCTTCATGTATCCTTGAGTCATATCTACTTTTCTATTTTTTTTCCCTCGAGGTGGCTTCTCAATGAAGTATAAGGAATATATGATGTCAATGGCCTCCTAGTAATGCTCTTTATGCCACCTCTCAACTACTTCATACGAAAGTTTGATGAATTGATCAGCTCTGGGTAGATGAAAAACCCTCTCAATATTATCAGGTTGTAGATCCAAAACCACTTCCCTAATGATGCTTTTTACCACCCTTTCATCAGGAACAAAATGTTGAGATAGGGTCATAATCAATTCAGCTGACTGCACGGTCCTGGGATGTGATGCTGCATTTACTAATCTAGAATAGATTAGGGGGGATCTCAAGGACTCTCCCAAGTCTATGTGTCCAAGGTCTATGGCTTTGATCTCAGAGTACTCATCATGTAACCGTAATTTTGGGTTTACGCCTTGGAACTTGTAAACAATTGGTTTTGCTGCTGATCCAAATGTGGACGTCATCTAATTATATTACCTACACATCAGAGGAAAAAGAAAACATGATTAATTATTGGATACTGAAAAACATTATAAAGAAAAAAGAAAAAGAATGTCCCCCTTAGGGACTTATTTGTTTTGTTTTGTTTTTTTGTTTTTTTGTTTGTTTTGGGTTTTGAAATTTTCTGACTCTAAGATTCCTAGCTATAATCAGATTTCTTCTCCCGACTCTTGAACTATGAGTTCGGGAGTCAAAAAAAAGTAGGGGGATCCCCATTCCTATTGAGGAATGGGGCATGTGTTGTGGACACCACAACAGGTAACATACTTTTCTCCACTCAAACAATTCATTTTGTCATCTATCCTTGGCATAGGAAACCTATATTTCACAGTGAACTTGTTAATAGATCTATAATCAATACACATTCCCCATTCTCCATTCTTTTGAAGTGCTAATACAGTAGGTACAACACATGGACTCAAACTTTTTCTGATCAAACCTTTTTGTAACAACTCATGGGTAAGTGCAATAAGTTGGGTCTCACTTTTGGGCAAAAAGTGGAAGTGTTTTTCCTACTTTTGAAATTGTTTGTCAATTGATGTCAAAATTTGAGGCATTTAGAGATTGAATATTAAAAATTTTCAAAATTAAAAATTTTAGTGCTCAAAATATAGTTTTTGAATATGTAATTTGTATGTGTACCCATATAATAGATTTTGTTTTTTGTATGGATCTTTAAAAATCACTTTTTCAAAATGCATGTTTTATGATCATACCACACTCATGTACAGACACCATAATTTGACACAAATAAATGAATTTTCATAAATCCTTTTAAAGGGAGTTACCTAATAGACCTAATATTGATGACAATATTTTTCCTTAATTTTTTAATGAATAATTTTTTATTATTAATTATTAATTGGCTATAAAGACAAATTTAAAACCTCTCGTGTATGGACAACATAATTTAATCAAAATTTCACTTTTTTCAAAAAAATATTTTTTAACTTCAAAAGAATTGTATGTAGATTGATGACATATAAATTAATTTAAGAAAAATTATAAAATTTAAAAAGTTATTAAATTTTTAGTGAACTTTACTATTTTACATTTAGGTACCACCTTTCATTAAAAAATAATGCAAAAATAGTAAATAAAATCATAGCACTATAAAATTTATATTTTTGAAATCAAGACAGTGAGAGCTCTAATGGGTTTTTGTTTCATTAAAAAATTTGATTGAGAAGACCTTCTAAAAATTATGGCAAGGTGTGAATTTGTCAGTTCAATGCCTTAGCCAAATCTTGAGAGGTCAAGGCATAGGCTTGGTCTAGCCAAGCCTATCTTGAACCAAAATGCAAGGTGGGAGAAAAAATCTTGCCAAATGTTGTAAGAAACAGGCACTCATTATTTAAAATTCAAAAAATGGGTACCCATTTTGAAAATGTCAAATCGGCATACAAAATCCTGCCAAAAAAAAAATTAAAAATTCCTAGAAATGGGTATCTATTTCTAAAAAATACAAATGTTTTATGTTTTCAAAAATGGGTACCCATTTTTTGAAAATAAAAAGTGGGTACCCAATTTTGTAAAAATGGGTGCCCATTTTTTAAATATAGGATCGAGTGCCCAAGCCTAAAACGGGTACCATTTTTTAAAAATGGGTACTCATTTCTAAAGGAGCATGATCTCAACTATGGACTTCCATGGAATTGAGACCCAACTCCTTGCTTCTACCCTCATGCACTTGTCTATTAAGTTCTTCATTCTCTGTAGGTGTCAATCTATATGGTACTTTATTCGAAAAACTAGCTCCAGGAATCAGGTCCATACAATGACTTATACTTCTTACTATCGATGAACCATTAAGAATATCCTCTACAACAATTTATTTATATTCATTCAACAAATTTTCAATTTATGCTTGTACTCAAACATTACGAGTTTTTGTTGCTCAATCATCACTAGTTGTTACTCAGTCACCATTACTTTCTACCACTCGGGTGCTACTAGTACAACTCAACTTCCTAGAAATTATAGAAAAATAGACTTGATTCTTCTTCATTTATTTTTCAAATTTTTTTCCATTAACCATGCAAATTCTCACAGTAGTACAATTCACATCATATTGATTTTTAGTCAAAGGCAACAATATTTGCTTTCTCCTATTCACCCAAAGATTATATTGATGCAATCTTCCATCATGTATAACATATATATCATATTTGCAAGGTCTACCTAACAAAATATGACAATAATGACAATAATACATAGGCATAATATCACATAGAACTTCATCAAAATAATGTCCAAATTTAAACTTCACAATACATTGTTCACTTACCAATATCTTATGCTCGTCTTTGATCCATGAAACATGATAGGGTTCAGGATGCTTCAGCCCCTACAACTACAACTTTTAATAAATTGCTCTGATGCCAAGTTTGTAGAAATTTAACTATCAATGATCACCTTACAATATTTTCCAGCCAACTTACATCTGGTCTTGAAAAGACTTCTCCTTAGGAGAGGTTCCTTGTCACTTCCCTTATTACTTAAGGTTCTTCTCACCATCATATTTTCTCCAACCTTAGGTCCACTTAGTGAACCCTTAGTGTCTCCTTGAACCAAAACATTTTTGTTTCCTTGTCAATTTTCTAGAGGATCTACACTCAAAGGATCCATGCCCTTCTTTACCACATCTGAAACAATTACCACAAAAACCACCTCTAGAATAAGAATTACCTCTTCCTTGGTAAGAACTAGTACCTCCTCGGTAAGAATCACCACCTTTCACTTAGTCTTGCCTTTTTCATCATTCTTCAATTCAAATTTACCCTAATCTTGCATAGAATTGTTAGATCTACTACCTTGTCCATAAGATCTACCTCAGCATCTCTAAAATCTACCACCTATAGCTCTTTGTCTTTGTTCATGCTTTTTTGTCAAGATCTCTTCAGCTTTAAAGGAATATTGATATGCTTCCTCAACACTTTCCAATTTCACAAAACTTATCTCATCTTAATCCTTTTATGTACCATCATCCACATATCTAGATCTGATGTCCAATCTATAGAATTCCTCAGTATACGCCTTCATAGTCATGCCCCTTTGTCTCAAATTTTGCATCTTTCTCAACAAGATAACCTTGTAATCAGCAAGGAGGAATTTTTTCTTCACCTTGTTCACCATTTTTAACCAAGTCTTAATCTTCTCCTTTCCTCTCCTTTGTCTATCAGTTTGCAAATGCTCCCACCATAGTGAGGCATGACCCTTCAACCTAGTAACTACAATTTTCACCTTTCTATTTTCAAGAGTTTTTTCATACTCAAAGAACTTTTTTATATCAGAGATTCAATCCAACATTGCATTGGTTTCCAATTTTCCATCATAAGAAATAACTTCTATAGTAGGCTTTGAATTTTTCTTAGACAATACTCTCAACAATGTTGTCTCATATTGATCTTCTTTAGGTTATAGATTAGGGTTTGGTGCTACTATTTCATCATCACTCACATCATCAAGATGTGCTCCTCTCCTCTTGGTCATCTCTGCAGCATCTAATCTAGCTACAACTTGTCTCAATGTATCTAATACAATTTTCAACATTTTCTCTACCTCAAACCTTCTTTACAATCAAGTTCCTACAAGATGGTAACCCTCTAGAAGTTGTAGGTCAAAATCCTTAGATTTTCTACCCTACAACCAATTCAACTTACGGTTCTACATGATCCAATCTACATAAGGAAAAACCTTGGGCTATGATACCACCTAATGTAATGAATAATGATGGAAACTAGTGCCAAAGGCACCCTAAGATACCAAATCCACCTACAAGAGTAAAAATAATGGAAACACAACATGAAGAACAAAAACCAAAGGAGATAGAAGAGAAAAATACTTTATTTATTCACCAATTCATCAACATACATGCTCGGTTGTGAGGCCTTCTAGGTTACAACCAACATTATAATTCAAAATTTGATCTTCAATGATGCTCTTCACATTCTAACACTCCTTACTCTTCCTGATTGAAAAATCATGCCTAAGACTCTACCCAAGACCCTTTTAAATACATGCACAACCACAAGTTGGCCTATTACAAATTACCAACTAAATAAACCCTTACATTAAATGCATAACCAAGCCACAAGTCAACTCTCAAAAAATATTAAATGTAAATATGAAATTAAATACATGCAAGGTCGGCTCAAACTAGAACCAAACACAAACAGTTCAGTCAAACAAGGACCAAGGAAAACACTAGCACTCGGAAATGCTTGACACATACACAAACTCAACACCAACAAGCAATCACCATCAACCATGAACTTGACATCAACCACAAACTTGACATCAACCATGAACTCAACATCAACTATGAACTTAGGAGTAACATAGAACTCAACAACAATTAAGAGCTTGGTAGTAACAGAGAACTTGGCAACAAGGAAAAAAATAAAACATGCTAGATAGCAATGCAACCCAAGATGCTCCTGCATCAATTTTCTTCAAAAAAATTTGAAATATTTCATATTAGGTTCATAACCATACCATAACTCAAAATTTATAATACTTGAACCTTTCTTGGCCTATACTTTGTTCAAGGTATAAACTAATATACTTACATCTTCTCTCCAATACATAGGTGTAACATTATTATATATCATCAACATCCTAACCTAGTCCATGATTGATCTATTCCCCCTTTTAGTTATACAATTTTTTGGAGGGGTCCTTAGTGTAGACATATGTCTATTGATTCCTCTATCATTGTAGAATGTGTTGAATTCCTCAGATATGAATTTACGTCCTCAAAAAGATCTCAAACACTTCAATCTTTTACCTATCTTCTTTTCAACTCTAGCCAAATACCACTTAAACATTTGAAATGCATCATTTTTTTTTTTCAGAAACATCACAGACATCATTATAGGATAGTCATCAACAAATATAATAAAGCATTTGTCACCATAATAGCTTTGCAATTCAATAGGTCCAAAAGGTTAGCATGAACCAATTCTAAAATAACATCATAAGTATAGGTCTTTCTCTTGAAACAAGAGTTTCTCTTTTTCCCCATTAACATTGTTTACACATCACATTATCAAGTTTCTTCAATCTTGGTAGCCCTCATACTTTAATCATATTACTAATTCTTACCAAATAATCAAATTTTACATGACATAGCCTATTACACCATAACCATATATCATTACATTGTGCAAACAAACATGTATCTTTAGATAGGTCTAGATAGAAAAAGTTACCTCTTGTTCAATCTCCACTTCCAATAAATTCACAAGAACCATTGTAATTTTTTTCCTTCTTTTTCTCAAATTCAACTTTGTAGCTTGAACTATTTAGTTGTACCACACTCAACAAATTCTAGTTAATACCTTCAACCCAATAAGCATTATTACATATGATCTTATCAATCAATTTTGTCAATCCTTTACCTTTCACAAGACATGGTGCATCATTACCAAACTTAACACTACCTCCTTTATATTTTTATAAGGTTTCAAACTTACTTCTATCACCAGTCATGTGATGTGAGAAACTACTATCAATAATCCGTATATCACCTTTATTCACATATGAAATAAGTGTAGTTTTCTAGTCTTCATCAAAATCATCTTTTATAGCAACATAGACAACTTCTTTTTCATTACTATCAAAATCATCACCAGTCTCTTCTTTAACAATGTAACAAGAATTTTTACCTTTGCCTTTTTATTTTGTGTATCCTTTTTTTTCTCTTCCATCTCCTCTTCCTTTGAAATTTTTTCCTTCCCTTTCATCCTTTTCATTCTTGTCAGTAGATCTTATAGTAATATAACCAAGTTTATTGCATGAAAAATAGATTATAGGAAATTTACCTTTGAAATTTTATTTACCTCTAAGTAGTCTCCTAGTCATTAATACTTCAAGATCTTTGATATCATCATCTAAAAATTCACTCTCACTATCCTCATACTTTCCTTTCTTCTTCTAAGACTTATGCAAAACCAATTGTGACTTGAAAGCATATTCAATAGCAGGGGCAATAAAATTATCAAAATTTGACAATTAAAAAGTAGTGATTCTACCAGTTAGACTATCCAAGGTTAAGAAATTATTAGGAGTACATCTTAGTTCTTATATTACAGAGACTCTAATAGCATAAATAGGAAGGTTCTCAATACATTTCTAATCATAGTCTCATCACTAATCTTTCCTTCAGCTCCTCTGATAGCATTCACAACTTCTTTAACTCCTCCAACATATTGAACAATGTTCTCATTTTCTACCATCTTCATGTCATAAAAATTTTTTCTCAATCTTTCCAATTTGTCTCTTAGTACATTCTTATCTCCTCCATGGATCTTTGAAAAAATTTCCCACATCTTTACAGTATTCCAATCTTTTATGTCATCAAACTCTAAGTAACTTTGGGAAAATTAAATCTCCAACATTGCATGATTGTGTTATTGTTTCTCCTATATCTAGTGGGCTATCAAAGGTGATGGTACAATTACATATTCATTTTCCAAGTAGAATATTGTTGAATCTCCAATTCTAGCAATGTGTAGCTTTATCAAAATTTTCCATGTAGGGAAGTTCTCCTTATTCAACTTGGGTACCTCCTTTCTATACATCTTGATCTTTAGCTTCAAGTACCTTCAAAATTTTCTCTACAAGTACCACAAATTTGATACCAATTTTTAGAATAATTTAGAATAATTGGAAGGGAGGGGTGAATCAGTTATCCTTAGGTCTAGATGTACAAATTGGTCTTTTGAACTCTTCAAGAAACTTAGATCTATTCATGAAGTATCTTGGTCTCTATAAAGTAATTTGAAATTCAGTAACATGTAGTAAGAAAATTGCAAAATGATACACATTAAATAGTAAAACATTCCAAAACAATAATTACACAAGTATAACACTAGAATTTAATGTGGAAACCTAATTTGGGAAAAACCACCAGTAACATGTCACCAAATTTTCACTCTTCTATAGTGGGCTCTATCAGGAGCCAACTATGTTAAAGGTTACAATACACATTTTTAGGTGTTACCCCATTAAAGGATTTAATCACCCTATTAGGAGTGGCCCTATTAGAGGACTTATGAACATTCCATTATAATATCACCTTGATTAAATGATTTGCAAATGACTATTAGGTCAACCTTAATTAAAGTATTGTAACTGATTCAATGTTTAGAAAGTAACAATAGGTTGATATGATAAATACAACTCACTTTTCAAATACATATCACAATATAACTCATCAGCTAACTCATTGACTAGACTCCATTGATGTCTCCATTACTGTCTTTGATCTTCTTTGGAAATCCTTCAAGAAGTCACTCTTTAACCCAAATTTTCTCCTTCTTCAAATCCTTTTTGCTCAATTTTACCAATCAACAAAATTAGCAACAGTTAACCTCTCTTAGGTTAATCCTTATGCCTCCTTAAATAGGTAGCTATGATCTCTTTCAGCTTAAACATCACCATTGATCTTAGCTTTAGGTCAGATTCATCAAATCATTCCATCATTTCATTTCTTTCTTCTCCTTCTAAATACTTCTCAAAAATTCTCTTTGAATCCATGCATATAATGCAAACACTATTTCTCTTGCATTAAATGATCCATCTCATCAATCCTTATCTTCAACATGCTTTTCATATTTCAATAATTCAAACTACGTTGGTTGGAAATCTTAATTCCTGCATAAACTATAAAATGTTGTCACTCAATCAATACTCCTTGGCCTTGGTCATCACTAGATAACTTAGTATTTTCTAACTATCTTTCTTAACCTACACTAACTTTTCTTGGTCCAACTTTTTTGATACTCTATCTTTACTGGTGCTCATTCGACACTATATTTTCTTGACTTCTATTATTCATTCAGTTGATACTAGCACAACTTGGCTTCAACTAGAAGTTCCTTAATCTTCTTCTTTGAAGATCAATTTAGCCTATATATTTGGTCCTTCATTGATCATCTCTTATAGGCTTTGACACAACTATATTTTCCACTTAGTATTATGATTAAACAACACATTATCTTATCAAATTTGAATTGATCAAGTGCCCCTTATAATTCCATATAACTCAACCTTTCCACTAGGTTCTCTTGTTATCTCTTCTTCTCAAACCCTCTTCTTAAATCATCTTGATATGGAACTCTATTCAGGTAGAAATTGTCTCACCAATAAGGTTTGACATCAATGACAACATAAAAATTGTTCCAATTATATTTTCCAACATTTTTCTTGAAAATGGAAGAAACGATACATTGAATAAAGTTGTGCCAAAAGTATAGGGTCAGTTGTTTCAAATATAGTAAGATACATGCCTAGATGAAGGTGTGGAACATTCTATCTAGAGAAGCTAAATAATTTCATTATTGGAAGGGAATTTATTTTCAAGGTGTTGTGTATTATATGATTATAAAGTGTTTTAGTATTATTAACTGAAGAAAAAAATTTAAAATAAGGATAATTTATTTAAGATCGGGGATGGAAAAAAATGAGGTTTTATCCTCGTTAAAGTGTATATCTAAATAAAGGAAATTTTGATAATTTAGACTGACTAAATAATTCAAATCTAAAACTAATAAAAATGTATAGGAGTTAAGATATACTAAATATTAGAAGAATGAAATGAAAGAATTAAAGAAAAATAAAGAGAATGAATTTTAAAAGGGATTACCATTATCCTCTACTAAGGCAGATAAAGCTCGAAATATTACTAAGTAATGTGAATAGTAGTGTGAGAGCACCTACTCATTTGAGTGCCTCATGAACGCTTTTAAATTATTTATGTTTCCAATATTGTTTCAAGTTTTAGTAAGGTCCAAATTACCATTTGAAGTCAATTCAAATCTTTTAGTTAGGTTTCTAAATTCATTAAGCTTGTAGAGACCTATAAGGTCCTAATTGGTCAAACATGGTCAAGACCCTCAAATGTATCCAAATAGATTGGAAATGAGATAATTTAATTAATAAATTAATTTTTAGCATGTTTAGAAGGCTTTATGAATGGTTTGAGTCAATTGATCAAGTTTTACAAGTGTTGTCAAAAGCTACACATTGACTTTTGCAATTTTTAATGCAAACATGCAAAACATGTACAACCAATGGTAAAGTAAGTTTAAAATTTAGCTACAATTAGTTGGGAGGCATGAGAAGAGTTAAATATATTTTTTTGGTTCATTTTTAAGAATAGAAATAATGTATGGATAGAAGAATGTATAGAGGTATGGATAAAATTAATAGAAATCAATACTATTTATGTTTTTTTCATGTTTCAGTGAAAAAATAATGGTCTGTATGAGAAGATAGTGAGTCATTTTTGGTCCATAACCAATAGGAGACATTGAAAAATGTTTTAAGGTTCCAATCAAATCAATTCTTGCTATATTTCATGATATTTTCTAAAAGTTATAACGATTTTTCTATAAACAGTCCAAACCCTCTTAGAGGGTAAATAATGAATATTAGAAATTGCAGAAATTTTATTTCATCCATTAGAAAATGATAGGAATTGGTGATACATTTTATTTTGATATTATTTTTAAGTTCCTAATGTTTTGGACCCGAATTATTAAGTTTGGCCATGTTTATTTGATGCCCTAGGGTATGATTTATTTTCTTAGGCTGACAATGATAGGAACGATAATATTGCAAAGAATTGTATGAACATGTATAACCTTGGAATTGCATGAAACATATTGGATTTTATTTTTACATGAATTATTTTTTATTTAGTTCAATTATCATCCATTTTTAATGTATAATTCAATAAGCTCTGATCATTTTTGTGAAGGCATTCTATTTAGAAAATATTCTTCCTAAAGTTGCACTCAGGAATGTGTTGGTATTGTTGAGATAATGGGTGTTGCACACAATGCATAATATTGTTATATTGTATTATTTTATTTTATTATGTAATTTTGTATCTAGGAGCACCTATATGGAAGAACAACATGCAAAGATTCTCATGGGATATACTCGATGACTTGTATTGTAACATTGCAATAATATTTCCTGTAATTATTTAATATTGGGGAAAAGAATTAAATTTTCAACATTAAATGTGGGGTCATTGGGTTAGGCAGCACATTGTTTATTTAATACCACTTGGTGGTTTTGTGGGACTTTCTACTATATAAGCAGCCACAAGGGTAGTTGGTGAGTGAGAAGATAGGAGGACAAAAAGGGAAAGAGTCAAGTGGGACAAGGCTTGATAGGTTAGCCAAGGGAGCATTTGTGAAGGTTGGAAGCATGGCATGGGATGTGTGGATTCATGCTTGTTCACATGGATTTCTTGGTTGTGGCTATGGCTTTGAAGGCTTTCATGGTTGTATCGCAATGGTTATTTTGTTGAATAATACATGGTGATGGATGCTTTTGGAGGTTGGGCTTTTCCCTTAATGAGGGTTTCCCAGGGTATATCTTGTGTCACGTTTTTGTGGGTATGTTGTCTATTTTCTTGCATGTTGATTTTAAGTACATATTTATTTCAGATCTATTATGGGTTATGTGGAAATGATTATATTCTTTGTTG
Source organism: Cupressus sempervirens (assembly GCA_028749045.1). NCBI lineage: Eukaryota > Viridiplantae > Streptophyta > Pinopsida > Cupressales > Cupressaceae > Cupressus > Cupressus sempervirens. Next base: position 203,153,501 of record CM053792.1, read on the forward strand.
CAAGTTTCCTTACAAGTGGTATCAGAGCTATGGTTGTGTTGTTGTAACCCTAGATTGAATCCATGAGAATGCATGAGAGGATAAAAGAAATGGCAAGATATATGAGTTTATTGTAGATCTGATGGTTTCGGGTTTTCCATTATGATGGGATGTTGGTAGATTTTTGGGCATGTAAAATTATTTGACAAAAGAGTTTTTTGGATGTTTCATTTCAATGAGGGTTTTAGGGGGAGCTTGCAGAAATGACCTCCTAGGTAAAAATTGACCTTAGCATTGGATCAGGGTTGATGTTTCCATAAATTTTCATATATAATATACCCTAGTTTGGCCATGTTTAGAGAAAATGAAAGATTTTTTTAGTTTTAGTCCATGATGGTCATTAAATTTAATCTCGTCAGAATTTTTGTCACAAAAAAAAAAAAAAAAAAAACAATCGTAGTGGAAATGGTAGAAAGACTATCTTAGTAAAATAATCATAACTTTCTCTCAAGATATCAAATTTTAGACTTCTTATAGGTGTTGTAAAGCTAATTCAGAGCACTACAACTTGGTGTAGGTTTGGTTTTGTGATTTTGAGAGTTTTTTTAGGTTTTAAGAGACCAAAAGTCAAATGTTGTTTATTTTGAGCATAGATTAGGGCATAACTTGGGCATATGAAGTTGAATTTTAGACTTTGAGTAGTGAACAGAAAGCTCTTGGAAAGTTCTAAACATTGGTTCAAATTTAGTGCAGGTTTGGCATGGTTTATTTGGTGATATATTAATCCAAACAATTTATGGTATTTATTGACTATGGTAACATTGTGAGTTTATGACATTGTATATGTTTCGATATTTAAGATTTGATGTCATTGTATGCTTAGTTTATTTTTCAAATTGGTCCCATGATGATATGGTTATTATTGTTTGGTTTGGATATGTATGATGACTTGTTGGGTCTACAAGTTGTGCAATGTTGTAAGTGGTCTATACTTGAAAGTTGTATTTATGGCATGGATATGGGTTGCCTTTTCCCATTGATCTTTCATTATTGATGCATATTTAGATTAGTGGGTTGTATTTGGGTTGTCTATGCCCTAAGTCACATGATTCACTAATTTTTCTTCATGTAGAAGAGATGAGATGTTACCAAGTACAGTCATGGTGGAGGATTGTGGTTGACTATTTTATGCTAATGGGTTGGACACTTTGAGTGTCAGATGCTTAGTTCATTGATGTGATCATGGTGCCATAGATTTTGGCATGACATGATTAGATATACAGGTACATCCTTGATGATTGGTTTGGATTTCTGATTTGGTAATGGTGGTATATCTTCTTGGTTGAGGATCATGGTTATTTGGTTTCTCTTGAGGAGCTCATGATGTGCACTTTGAGTTCTTTGATAGTTTGATGCTTTGGTTGACTCTTATGGTTAGAGGAATTTTTTTCATCATAATGTCATGGATAGCTCAGATACACAATTTAGTGGGATCTTGTGAAAGTGATGAGGTGATATTGCAGGATTAGTTCCTAGTTTGGTTTGTATCTTCTTAGTTTAGAGATCTTGGTTTCACTTGGTATTGATACTTTGGTTGTGTGTAGACCTTGAGGATCTTCATACAGGAGATGGATTTTATGATGTCATAGGTGACTTGGTAACACATTGAGTGGGAGTTATTGGCATTGATATATTTATTGAGTGTTTGTAGATATTGGAGATTTGTCTTAGATTCTATTGTTGTAGAAGCATCTTTAATATTTGCATGGTGCCCTTGGTTATCTTCATGGTGTGTGAAGATGGTTAGATCTTGAGGACTCATGGGGTTCTTGGTTATCTTCATATTGTGTGGAGATGGTTCTTCATGGTATGTGGAGATGGTTTTCTTCATGGTTTGTGAAGATGGTTGCATCTTGAGGACTCACAAGGTTCTCGGTAAGGTGTGGTTTATGCTTTCATTTGGCTTGTTATCCTTGGTGTGAGGATGGTTTCATTATTATGTCATGATATACACTTGATATGCATTTAGATTTGTGACATGTTACAGTACATTCATATGGAGCATGTAAACTCTTTAGTTGAGATGGTTAGATCACGTTGTCGTGTTTATGCTCCTAAGGCCATGGTTAGAACTTTGACATTGATCTTGGTTTAGTTTCTTGGTATTGAGTACATTGATCATAAGATGGATACTTCATGATATTGCTATGATGCATTTGGAGTTGGCATGGATTGATTATTTACAAGTTCTCATGGATACTTAGAGATGTTGGTGATGCTGATTTCTCTTGGATTAGAGAGTTATTTTTTGTGAAAGTTGTTTGGTTTCAGCAAGAAGTCTGAGGGGCATTCACTTGATATGGACTTGAGAGGAGATTGTTCTTAGATGAGTCTTGATTGAAGACTTGGACATCTTGATGAATATTCTCATTCTCCACTCTTTGTCTACTCAGTGGTTTGCTACATGAGAGGTATAGCCCATTATTTCTCTTAGGTGCATTTTATTTATGCTTGTCTTTCATGGATATGGATCTTGAGCTATGGTGCATGAGTTAATTCTAAAGGGTTCATTTGAGAGATGGTCTAGAATTAGTTATCTCCATTTGCATATGTTGTTATGCTAGTTGAGTTTGTGAGATGGTTTTATATTGGGCACATTCCTTGGATTAGGAATGGTTTATGAGTTTGATCTTCCTATGAGAGGCTTACATCCATGATTAGTTATATGGTATGGCTTGGATGCTGTTGAGGATTCTTGTTGAGGTTTTATGGAGGAGATCATACTTGCACAGTTTACATCTAGAAGTGTGTGTAGAAGGACATGACATAGGTTATGATTTGCATGCTTTTTCTTTGGTCTTGGTTATCTTACTAGATGTTCAATTTTTGCTTGCATTGGTTTGTGCTCATGTATGTCATGCGAGAGATGACATGGTTATTCCTTTATCACTTTTCTCTATTGGTTGTGGAGAACTTGGGAGAGCATTGGAGATTGGTTATGAGAATTGTTCTTGCAAGTTATCGGTTTATGTATTGTGGATGTCTTTGAGATTACATGGATTCACTTCTTTGAGATATTGTTAGTGGATTGGTTATACATTTGACATTATCTTTTGTAGTGGGCGCTTCTTAGTATATATGTGGTAGGTATTTCTCTTGAGACTTGTGATTGCAGGTTATAGATTGGATATGTTGATGATGTGAGATTCACTTGGTACACCCTTGGAGGTATGGATAGTTGGATGAGATTGGCACTTGTTGTGGGTGCTATTTCAACTATGGATATTTTGACAACTACGGATACATGTGATTACCTTTGGATCAAATTTTTTGTGCTTGGAATTTCAGTTGACACAGGATTTTATGATCTTCTAATGCAATGGGTTGGGTGGCTTTCTCTTTGGATGGATTCTATATATATCCAATGGCAGTGGCATAATAGGAGGTGAGATCATTCATGTTTGAAGTGTTGGATACTTTGATTTTGTTGCAGGTAATAAGATGGAGAACTTAGTGTACTTTGATCCATGATGGTGGATGTGCTAGGAGGGCTTGTTCTCTTATTCATTTATGTGGCTACAGATTAACCCTATTCAATGTATACAACAAGTAGGAGATTATTGAGATAATGGGTGTTGTGCACATTGCATAATATTGTTATATTGTATTATTTTATTTTATTATGTAATGTTGTATCTAAGAGAATCTAGACGGACATGTAACATGTAAAGATTCCCATGGGATATACTCGATGATTTGTATTGTAACACTGTGATCATATTTCATGTAATTATTTAATATTGATAAAAAGAATTAAGTTTCAAATATTAAATGTGAGGTTGGTGGGTTAGGTAGCACATGGTTTATGTAATACCACTTGGTGGTTTTGTGGGACTTGCTACTATATAAGCAACCACAAAGGTAGTTTTTGGTGAGTGAGAAGGTAGGAGGCAAAAAAGGGAAAGAGTCAAGCAAAACAAGGCTTGACAGGTTAGCCAAGGGAGCATTTGTGAAGATTGGAAGCACGGCATGGGATGTGTGGATTCATGCTTGTTCACATGGATTGCTTGGTTGTGGCTATGTCTTTGAAGGCTTTCATGGTTGTATTTCAATGGTATTTTTGTTGAATAAATACATGGTGATGGATGCTTTTGGAGGCTGGGTTTTTCCCTCAATGAGAGTTTCTCAGGGTATATCTTGTGTCACATTTTTGTGGGTATGTTGTCTATTCTCTTGCATGTGAATTTTAAGTACATATTTATTTTAGATCTATTATGGGTTATGTGGAAACAGTTATATTCTTTGTTGCAAGTTTCCTTACAGGTATATTTATTCATGGGCTATTGAAAAGATATAACTTAGTGAGTAGAAATATAATGATGGTAGAAAAAACTTTCTTATTTAAAGTAAATGGTTATGAGGGTAAGTGCACAAAGTTGTGGTACCCAAAGCGGGGTATAAGATGCCACTTGTATGATGAAATCAAAAAAAAAATTAACTTAAAACAAGAATTTTAAGATAGTTGCACTAAATATCTCAAGAAATGGCTAAAATAAAGTTGCATTCCTCTTAATCCAATTTCTAAAATAGTTTTCTTGAGTCAACATATTTAGTTTGATGAATTTATTTGTTAAGTCTAGCCAACTTAAGGGATGCATATTGATTATTTGAAAGTGTATTAAAGTCACATTGACAAGGTAAATGATATAAGTATAAGGTCAAGTTGTGGGATCAAATGTATAAAAGCATGGGATTGAAAAGATAAATCAAGGAAGCAAATTGGAAGGATATCAAACTATCCTGAGTTGATTGAGTTGCAAAGATTTATCTGATCAAGGAGGATCAAGTATTCAAGCTAGAATAGAGATTTGAAATTATAAAATATAGTTGCAAGAGTAATTAAGTTGTATCATTGTTACTCTCTAATAATTTTAGCAGCAAATAATTTTAGTAGCGAATCAAATCTCTTAATTGATTTATCTTAACAGCTATTTGCCAAATCCTCTAACTAGGTGGCATTTCTAGATTGAAGTGTCTAAAGGACTCTAACAAGGCCACTCCTAATAGGGTGATTTAAATTATTTAATAGGTTCACACCTAACCATGTGTTTTCTAGCCTTTAATAGGGTTGGCTCCTGATAGGGTTCACTTCAGAAGAGTGAAAAATAATAACTAATTGCAATTGGTAGTTTTTCCCAAATTAAGTCTCCACATTAAATCCTAATGTCACATGTGTTCATGTTATTTGCTTCATTTTTTTGCAACTAAGCTAATTAAGGTTAATAACATTTAATATCATAAGATCTGCATGTTCAGTGTTAACCAAGTAATAGTGCATATATTTAGTATTAACTAAGTTACTGTGTTGACCAAGTGATTCAGTGCTAATCGAGTTACAACATTATTTCAATTTCAATAGAGTTTGGTTTTGAATTATATTGACATATTAAGGGATCTATGATTTTTTTTTTTGGTAACTAATTCACCCCTCCCCTCTCAGTTACTCATCTTATATTTCCAACAATTGGTATCAAAGCTTTTGGTGCTTGCAAAGAAGGTTTCAAGGACCTAAGCTAAAGATCAATATGTCTTATAGAAGGGAGATCTCTAAGCTGAATAGAGATTACATCAAGGCATGGAAGGAACTTTTGAGACTATATTTGGCAACCATTGGAGACTTGGGACAAAATTACCTAGACACCAAGTATGTGGCACCTACTAGAACTATGACTATTGAAGAAATTATAGAAAAAAAGAATCATAACATTATGATAATTGATATTTCCTCAACTCTCAATTATGCTGAATTTTATGAAGTCAAAGAATGTGGTACATTTTATGAGATGTGGATCAAATTGAAAGCTTTCTATGGAGGAAATGACAATGTGAGGAGAGCAGTCTCAAAGGTCAATTTGATCAAATGAATATGAGAGAAGATGAAAACATTTCAAAATATAGCGAAAGAATCAAAGCCAATGTGTGTGAAATTAGAGCCTCAAGAGGAAAGATAGATGATGAGATAGGGGTAAGCAAGGTACTCAAAATAATTCTTCCTATTTATATAATTAAAGTTTCAAAAATTCAAGACATGAGATGTAATCTCAAGAATGATATAACTTTGGATGCACTAGTGAGAAGGTTGACAACCATTGAGTTAGATAGCTATGATAACTATGTTCTTAACTATAGCAACATTGAGTCTACATTTCAAGCCAAGCTATTACTCAAGAATAAAGCTACAAAATCTAAAAGGCAATCTAACATTGACAATGAAGATGGTTTTGATGATGATCTTGAAGTCATTGAAGCATTACTTGCAAGAAGATTTCCCAAGGGAAAAGGAAAGTACAAAGAAAAAATTCCTTTGATATTCTTTTCTCGTGAAGAAGTTGGTCACATTGTGGCAAGGTGTCCAAACAAAGAAGACAAATAAAAAATGAAACATGACAAGTACAAAGGAAAGAAGGATTTCAAAAGCTACATAGACTAAAAGGAAAAAGGTAAGAAATCTTGTCACATGGAAAAATATTCTGATAGTAGTGAAGAAGATAAAATGGTCTACATTATTGTTAAGGATGAATCAAATGATGAGAATGATAAGATGGCCCTCATTTCACAAGTTAGTAAGAATGACACATGGATCATATATAGTGGTTTTTCTCGCCATATGACTAGTGATAAATCTAAATTTGAGAACTTGGTACACTATGATGGTGGAAGTATTAGATTTGACAATCATGAACCATGTTATATGAAAGGAAAAGGTTGTATTGCACTAACCAATGATCTCAGATGTGATAATTCTTATTGGGTTGAAGGGCTGAAGCATAATCTACTTAGTGTGGCTCAATTGAACAACATTGGATTCAAGCTAGAAGTCATGAATGGAAAGGTGAATCTACTAGATGGGAAAGGATATGGTTGGGAATGGCAATCAAACAAAAGGTAATATATTCTACCTAGATCTAACTAAAATTTCATGTTTCATAGCTCAAGTAGAAGAAAGTTGGCTATGGTATAAAAGGTTATGTCATGTGAATTTTGGTAACCTGGTCAACATAAAAAAAAAACATAAGAGTGAGAGGCATTCCAAGCCTCAAGAAACCTGACATGGGCATGTGCAAGAATTGTCAAGTTGGTAAGATGGGAAAGACAATTTTTAAAAGCTAAAACTATCATTATGAAGAAGTGTTGGAGTTGGTTCATACAAATTTTTATGGACCTATTGGCATAGATAGATACTATGAAAATAAGTACTTTTTTAAAAATGTGATGATTATTCTAGAATCATGATAGTTATGCATTTAAAGGATAAATTAGAAGCTTTTCAAAAGTTCACAGTGGTATGTAGCTAGAGTGGAGAAAGAAACAAGAAAGAAACTAAAATGTTTAAAATCAGATGGAGAAGGAGAATTCATTTCTAATGAATTTTACAATGAAAAAGGAATATAAAGGCAAGTGTCTACACCTGGTACACCTCAACAAAATGATGATACAGACCTTTATGGACCTATTGGAATAGAAAGATACTATGGAGATAAGTACTTTACTTTTTTTTTTTATGATTATTCTTGAATGATGATAGTTATTTATTTAAAGGATAAATCAGAAGCTTTTCAAAAGTTCAAAATGGTATCTCGCTAGAGTGCAGAAAGAAACTAAAATGTTTAAGATCAGAAAGAGGAGGAGAATTCATTTCTAATGAATTTTGCAATGAGCGAGGAATCTAAAGGCAAGTGTCTGCACTTGGTACACCTTGAAATAGAATGACATAGATAAGAGAAGGAATAGATCAATCATGGAATGTGCAAGGACCCTAATGATAGAGAAGAACGTTGTTATCAAATACTAGAAGGAAGTAATCAACACTGTAGTTCATACCTTGAATCAAGTAGAGTTAAAGAAAGATTTAGAACAAACACCTTATGAATTATGGTATGCCTATAAACCTAATGTTTATCAATTCAAAGTATTTGGAAGAAAATATTATATTCTAAAGGAGTCAAGAAAAGGAAAATTTGATTGAAAAGTGATGAAGGCATATTTTTGGGATACTCTAATAAGAGAAAAGCATACAAATGTCTAAATCTATCTACTCATAAAATTATAGAGAGTGCATATGTAGAGATTGATGAGTTTGCAGAAAAGAGTGAAGAACAAAGCAGTAAGGAACCTGAAAACTACAAAAACTTTGTTTACTATGAGCCTAACACTTTACCTAATGCAATTGGGAATCAATAGTCTTCACCATTCAAATCCCCAAAATCCCTAGTTCAACTTGTATTGCAGCCAGTACAACCTATGTCATGGTCTGAAGAACTTGAGTCATAGTCAAAAGGACCTAAGTTTTAGCTAGTAGAAACTAAGTCACAATCTAAAGAACCTGATTCATAGTCAGTGGGACTCAAGCATGATTCAAAAGATCATGGTGATCCTAGTGATTTCATAAAGAAGGATCACAGAGTTTTTGGATATGTCAGAAGGCATCATGTGCTTGAGAAAATCATTGGAGATCAGTCAAAGGGCACAATGACAAGGAACAAATTAAAAGGTAAATGTTGTTGGTCATAGAATGGTATTGACATTTGAGGGTCAACACACTTGACCACTTTCTACATTGAAGTCGAGTACACTATGTATGTCGAGCCACAGTGTGTGTCAAGTCAGATTTCCAACAGGTGTTGAGCATTACATAAGTGTCGAGTGACTTCAAGTGTTGAGTAAGAAATAGATGTTGAGTGATACATAGGTGTTGAGTCATAGTTCATGCCAAGCAAGTCAGAACATTACATATGTCGAGTGAGCCAAATTCATGCATCTGTCAAGCAAGACAGAATGCAATAGGTGCCAAGCAAAGCAAGATAGTATATGTGTCGAGCACCAATAGTCCAATATGTGTTGAGTAACACAGAATCATCATATGAGTTTGTGCCATCACAAACTCAAATGTAAACCATTTTTGAAGTCGACATAGAAGGACTTCAAAGGATGATAAGGATAAGAATGAATCTTTTACATTTCATATGAAATAAACATGCAACCAATCAAAAAAATGGAGAAGGTATGCAACCAGTGAAAAAAATGCAAGGAATGAGCGAGAATCCAAAGATTCAATATGGATCGTAGATCAATACCTAACCCTAAGTCTTCACAATCTTTAAAAGGAGGATGGAAACTCCATTGTATGTGTTGAAGAGAATAGAGTATGGGAGAACTATAGCAAAATTCAGTGTGAAGTATGAAAGACTTAGAGGAATAGAGCAGCAATTACATATCTAGTTGATCAAAATAGCACAGGGGACACGATCAGATATCAAATCTCAAAGGATCAAGATTAGAATGTGCAAATCAAGTGCCTAAAATCAGCAATTGAATATTGTAAGCAATTGGGTCAAAGGTTTCTAATACTTTCTACCCATTGTATTAGATAGTGAAAACCCTATGTTGATAGGTTAGCTTAATAGCTATTTTGTAGATCCTTTGAAGAGGTGATTAAATCCTTTAACAAGGTGACACTTCATGTAAAAATTTTGTAAATCCTCTAACCAGGTCACTATTGACATAGTGTAAAGCCTTTAACAAGGTAGGCCTTTCACAGGGCAGGCCATCAAAAGTGGTCAAACAATTATTGTTGCAGTGATTTTTGTGGGTATCATCCCCACCCTAGTTTTACCTTCTTATTCCTGGAGGGTTTTGGGTTACCAAATATGGCATTATGTGTTTACTTCATGTTCATTTAATATGTTTACATGCATGTAGTTCATTTTTAGTTATATGTTTTAAAGGATTTTAAAAAGGTTAAAAGTGTGGCACTTCTTATTCACCCCCCCCCCCCCCCCTCTCAGAAGTACTCTTCCCATTTTGAAAATTCCAACAATTGGTATCAGAGCATTCTAGTTCTCACAAGGAGAAGCCTAACAACTTAAAGAAAAGATCTAAAGATGGAAGTCTTCAAACTTGGGAAGAACATAGAAAATTAGGTGATTGATGTACACCTCACTCTACACAAATTGGAAAAAGCCAGAGAAGAATTGAGAAAGTCCTTAAAAAGAAGGAAGGATATAGCCATAGCTGAAAATGACATACACTACAAGGAGATTGATACCACACAAGTTTTTTTCAGTGGAGATTTCAAGGAATTTGATGCAACAATAGCTGAATTGATAGAGAAAAATAGAGCACAAGATGAAGAAATCAAATTACTCAAGCTTGAACAAGAGTCACAAGCCATAATACTTTGTGAAGTGAATGAATAAAAGAAGAAATTAATTGAAGACAAGCTCATGATAGAAGATGACAAGAGAAATCTTACCAATAGACTGGAGGAGAAGACTACTGAGTTTGAAAGAATCTCAAAATAGCACCTTGACACCTTAAGCCAAATGATGAATGCTCATCATGAACTTAATATGAAGGACATTGAGATTTCCACCTTGAAAATACAAAATGAGAAATTGTAGAATGAATTGAAAAGAGAAAAGGAGATAGTAGAAAGCTTCAACAGACCCAATGAGGCTATCAAGTACTTTGAGAAACTACTAAAATCACCAAATGCTACTAATGATACATCAGGACTTGGTTACACTAACACTGAGCAAGGAGAATCATCTAAGACTATATAAGAAAGGAGAAACAAAGATAAGAACATTAAACCTACTTGTCATTTCTATGGTAAAAAGGGACATACCTCTAATGTATGTAGGAGCAAGAATAGTCATCAACATGTTAAGCCTACAACTGTAAGCTTTTGTCACAAGTGCAAAAAGCAAGGACATCAAGCACATGAGTGTAGAACCAAGATCATGAGGACACCAAGATTTGAAAGTCACTACTACAACTACATCAAGTATGGGCATAGTGCATTTGAATGCAGATCAAAGCCTATGTGGACACCTAATTAGCCTGCAAAGGGAAACAACCATGGTCATCACTACAACTAGGATTACAACACTAGGTATAGCTATCACTATTGTCAAGAGTATGGACACATTCCTAAAAATTTCATAAAGACACATTTTAGAGGGAATTACAGTAGATGGTTAAGTCACACTACATGTTTCAGTTTCTTGAAAACTAGTCATATCACCAGGAATTTCCCAACAAAGTCAAAAGCATCCAAAATAGAAGTCAACAAATGAAAAGAGAATATTGATGTTGAACAAATAAGAGGACAAATGAACAAGACTTGGAAAAAGAAAGATGAGTGCAGCACATCAAATGGAGAGATCACTTCACCCAAGAGGTCAAGTGATCACATCTCATCCAACTAAGCAAGAATAGATGTATGGGACTAATATAAAAATATATATCATACATTAGTTCAAAGACAAAGAAGTACTGCAAGGAAGAAATCTACATGAGCAAAGATGCCAAGATAAAACTTAAAGTTTTTGCAAATACTGTCAAACTATCCTCAAATGCCAAGTAAAGCTCCAATGGATGTCAAGTTTCTAATAGTGACCGAGTTGATAGTTGAAGTTGAGTGAAGTGGAGAATTAGTGGAAGCTGAGTAAACAAAATACAATGGGAGCCGAGTCACGGTGAAGCCTTCAAGTGTTGAGTTTACAACTGTATGCACTAAGCATTTAATGCAAGGTTTTTATAGGTATAAGGTCAAATTTTAATCATTTTCATGCCATTCAAACATAGAGAAAAGATAAGAAAAGAGTAGGACTGATCATACAACAACTTTGAAGCTATTTACATCAATCTCAACAGCGATTAAGCATACATTTCAATGATCTAAAGTATTTATCAAGTGTCGAGCTATGCAAAGTTAAAGTCTTTAATACATTTAAACCCTAGTTTAGTAAAATGGCTTCTAGTTCAAGAAACCCCAAAGGAAAGGAAGGTCATGAGGTTCAATTAGTTATTAATGAGGTAAAACAACACGAGTTTAGGCCAATCCCTGAAGTTGCCTACAAAAATGACCCAGTTGGTATATTGTCCATCATTCCACCTAAAGTTGTCATGGTTCAAGATGTGAGAAAGTGTTATAACTTCAATATAGGTGTAGTAAGTGATCTAGAGATATTCCAAGCCTATGACAAACTGTGTGAGAACAAGATTCTGAAGGACAAGTTCCAAATAGTCAAGAAAAAGGGTTTGACCAATGCCCTAGTTTACCCTACAGGATTCAAAACTTAATGGATACAGATTATTTTAAGCACAATTCACAATGGAAGTTTGTGGCTAGAAATAGGACCAATGAAGACAACAAAGAGGATAGTGCATAGGGTTATAGGTTTCCCAACCCTAGATTAGCCTAAGACCCTACGCAGTGATTCCAAAGAGATCATTGAAAAGAATACAGGTGCCAAATGGAATAAGAGGGGTATGACCATTGATATTGTAACTGATCCTCTTCTAGATTTTGTTGTGAGAGTGATATCTCACAAATTTTACCAATCCAGTAGATTGAATAGTGTGCCATGTATAGTTGTTGATGTAGCCTAAAAATTGGTAAAGAAAGATCACACGTATGATCTGTCAGAACTTATGTTGTAGCAAATAAATGAAAATCTAGGAGCAATAAGGAGATCAAAAGGTGCTCAATGCAAATTTGGTTCAGTTCTTATATGTATATTCTTTTATGTTATGGAAGAGTTTCCTTCTACTGGAAAGGTGAACTGGAACCCTAATAAAACTGTAATTACACAAATCAATGAGTTCAATGATTAGATGGGTGACAATTTTTAGGCCCAAATGACCAGCTATTTTGAAGATTTTAAGAAATCCATGAAGCAAAGGGTTAGAATACTAGTTGCCCTAGTTGAAAAACACATCAATGACATATGCTTTTTGGTTGACATTGATTATACCTATATCTAGGCAGCAAGACCAAGAGTGACAGCTTGATATAGATGAAGCCTTAGCAGCAATCACAGCATTGCTTGCAGAAGAGATGAATAAGGAAGCTCCTCACTTTGGCACATATTATACTGTCAAATCAAAAGTTGAAACTGAATTGAAGATAGCCTCTATTATTAAGAAAAAAGACAAACTAGTAAAGAAAATAAAGATGAAATTTGGAGAAAATATTGAAGGAGAAGTAGATAGTGAAGAAGAAGAAGAAAAAGTAGAAGTATAAGGAGAAAGTGAAGAAGAAGAAGAGCAAGGGCAAGGCCCAATGGAGTTGACCCAAGGCTTAGGAGAAGACAAGGAGGAAGGTGTCAAGGAAGAAGAAGCCAAGGAAGCACCCACAATAGCCGAAAAAAAGAAAAGAAAGGCTAAAACTCAACCTCTAGCTCAACCCAAGCCCAAGAAGGTCACTAAACATGCACAAGCTAAGCTAGCTCTAGCAACAAGGGCTACTACAAGGGAATCTGCAAAAAAGGCCAAGGAACAATCAAAATAGAAGAAGAAGGCTAGTGAATAGACTGATGAAGGGAAAAAGAAGAGAAGAAAGTTTGTGGCACAACCAAATACTAATGATGAAGAAAGAATAGAGTCAGAGTATATAAGCCAATTCAGAGTGGTAAGTCATCCTCCCAAATCTGCTATAGACAAAATTTGTGAAAATGTTAGGAATGTAGATTTGAATGACTTGAGAAACATTGATTTCAATAAGCTTAGTAGAGAAGAACAAAATAAAACACAGGAATCTATGTATGCCATGATGGCATAATTCAAAAACACGCCTCTGGAACTTGACAATACCATGCCCAAGGAACTGTATGAAATAGTTGAAAATAAATGGCATTATTGTTTTAAAATGGAAAAGGAGATCAAAGAATCTACCTTAGCTCAAGTAAAGCCTGACATGATGAAAGGTCAAATAACAAAGGCTAATAAGAAACATGGTGGAAAATTTGCACCTAAGTATAGAGCCTTTAGCATCCTACAAAATAAGATTGAGGATATAGTGAATAAATCCACACAATTGTGGAAAATAATTTATAAGCTAATTGATGACAATGAAGAGGAAACTAATAAGGTAGAGATCAATGCCAAGGAAAATAAAATAGAAGAGAAGGAAGCAATAGCAAGAGTAGATGAAGAAGAGAAGAAAGGAGAAGAAGAGAAGTAAGAGGAAGCAACAAAAAAAGAAGATGAGGAAAATAAAAGAGAAGACGAGAAAGATGAAGGAGATAAAGAAAAAGGTAAGGAGGAAGAAACACAAAAAGAAGAAATGGCAACAGCTGATCAGCAGCAAGAAGAGGAACAGAGTGTGCAAGACACACAAAGTCCACCTCATATAACCATCACACTTGCAGACACAATAGTCATTAAGGATGTTCCTAACAATTCAGCTCAAAACATTAATCCCCTAACTATAGAGGATCTCTCCAAGATCCTTCACCAATCCACTCTATAGGCACAGTTATGCACAAGTCCTATATTGGTGAGTGTAGATGAACTACAAAAGGCAGTAGTAAAACCACAAAGAGAAAAGGTGAAAACAAAGGAACCACCTTTCACCTATATAGCTACTTGCACTAAAATTTTGATTCTTCCACCAGCACCTCCACCAAGTGCAACAAGTGATACTTTATAGAAGCCAAGCACAGAAAAAGGGAAGTTTGATGAGAAGGAAGATACATCAAAGGAAAAGGAGCAAGCCACCATACAAATATTGGTAGAACTACCAAAGATAGGCACTCATACAAAGACCCTACAGAAGCTAAGCACTAAAGCCATTCCCTTGAAAATCTCAACTCCAAGCTCAAGCTCAACTAGAGTGGCTAGGGTACTTCACTATGGAGACCTTGAATTAGATTAAGACATAGTAATACCTACCTATGACTCCAAGACTATCACAATGGAAAAAATCAATGAAATGCAAGATGCATTAGATAGAAGGAAGAGGTAGGAAATACTCAGAAAAGAGTATAAACACAAGCAAGCACTACATGAGATTAAGGACATCTTTATGGATGCCTTCATCTTGTATTCACTAGAAGAATAAAAGCCCATAATGGAACAACTATTTGATATAGTTGACCAGTGACTAGTGAAGACCAAGATACAAATGCTAAACTTATGGAATGGTTTGAGAGGAAATTTCAAGGGAAAGCGAATGAGAAGATATCAATTGGTATAGCACTTGAACAAGTTGAGTTGGCCAAGAAAATTGACAAGGTCAAATTTGTACTTGAGAACATTTTCTCATTATACAAGAAGCTATGTGATTTTTCCAACTTCACACAAGAAACAAATCAAAGAATATTGAGCTTGGAAAGAAATTTGAAGATTTCTAGCATGCAACTGTAGAACAAGAATTAGTATGCAAAGAACATTAACAATAAGAGAAACATTCACAAACTAAAACTATATTCACATATAAGATTAGACAAAGGAAACAATTAAGGAATGCAAACCCAAAAAAAAAGGAAACACTCCATGCTTCCTTGATTTTGTAGATGTGTCCTCTGATGTGGATGTATGCTCAAATGCTCAAAGTTACTTCAATGGTGGAGATGGATAATAGAAAATTGGTAGCTTTGTGAGCTCTCAATTTGGCATTATAAGGGTATGGGTATGGCTTTTGGCTCTCAAAAGGGCATGGTAACTTTAGCTCAAAGATTGTTGATGAAATGGCTTGGGATGGGATTCAATTTATAGGCTAAGGGGTAGAGGGATGGAGGGCTTAGATGCAAGGATGGATGAAGGCTTAAGAAGGGCTAGGATGCACTCAAAGGAGAGCACATGGATTGTGCTTGTTTAGCACTAATGGGAAGGTGACACTTGTCACAAGGAGGATGAGTGTGAGAGGGTAGGGTAAAGGGTTAGTTAAAGGCATGATGAGTGGGGTTGAGTATGTAAGAGAGATGTAAGAGGAATGAGTGTGGAAGATGGATGTAAGAGTCATGAGTGGGCTTGTAAGAGTATTTTATGGTTTGTAAGAGCACTCATGACTTGGTGGTTGGAATTTTTGAGGGGAGACCTTGATTTGGATTAGGAAAGTCTTAAACTTGTTTAGGGAATGTGACAACATTAGGGGGTGGATTAGGATTGGGTTTAGGATTAGATTAGGGATGTTAGAGATGTGCAAGTGGATGGCATTAATGAGGTTGGGTGAGTTTGTGGCTAAGCTTGGTTAGTATGGGTGGATGGGGTGGATTAGGCTAAATGGAGGATTAGAGATAGGTTAGGGGTTTTTGAATTTGAGGATTTCATTTATCAAATAGATTTATTTAATAAATGGGGATTTTTGGAATTAGATAGAAGAATAGGATTTAATTGATAAATAATAGGTTATTTGATTTATCAATTAGGACTATAGATGATTAATTAAATTAATCAACTAGGGATGGCAAAGGATTAATTAAATAAGAATTTAATTAATGATGCCTTTAGAGATGGCTAAATTAGATTGCCAAAGCAGTGTAATCAAATTTAGGTGTCTACAGCAACTGCCAAGAGATCTAGCTCAAAGTGAGAAGTATTTTTCCCAATCACTTCACACTCAAAGGGAGTTAGTTGTACTCATAGCAAAGGAAGCCAATATAAAGGCTAAATTGATGCAAATTCAATCCTCCATAACCCCACATTTGGAGGTCCTCCACAAAGAACAAGTCTATGCTGACAATATTTTAAAGAAAGATCTCAATCTTTCTACATTAGATGGACTTGTACATCTTGCTGTAGAGACTGCCATCCAGCACAAGTCACTTGATATTTCTTTGGAGAATTAGGATGCAACTCCAAAAATAATAATGGAGGTAAACAACACATTTTTGGAGAAATATGGTATTACTCCTTATAACCTTTTGACATAAGTGTCAAAAAGGGGGAGAAATAATAGTAAGGAAGATAGGGGGAGAATACTAAGTTTTGATTACATTCTTTTATGGGGAGAAATAATTTTTTGAGGGAGATATGAATAAAATAGCACATAGGTACAGATTACAGATATAGGGCAAAGGAAAAAGAGTATCAGATACATCAACACAAGAATTTTGGTTGCAAGAATGTAAAGGCACAATCAACTCAAGGGGAGTTATAAAGTATTTTAACAAATTTTGAAATTTTTGTACATATGTAGAATAGATTGGATTGGCTACTCATATGGACAAATGAATAATGATTAGTTAACTATTTTTGACACTCATGTCAAAGGGGGAGGTTGTTGGTCTTAGAATGGTATTTACATTTGAGTGTCAACACACTTAACCACTTTCTACATTGAAGCTGAGTACACAATGTATGCCAAGCCACAGTGTGTATCAAGTCATATTTTCAATAGGTGTCGAGCATTATATAAGTGTTGAGTAACCTCAAGTGCTGAGTAAGCATTAGATGTCGAGTGATACATGTAGACACCTAAAAATCCTTTAGAAAATAATATTTTTATTTTCTGAAAAAAGTCCTTGATGACATCATCATTTATTAATTAATTAATTATTTTATTTATTTATTTATTTTTATGCCATTAAATCCCTTTATCTTAATTAAAAATATTTAATTAAGGAATCCCTCTCAAAAATGTTTAAATCTTATTTAAACATTATTTCCTTATTTATTAATTATTTAATTAATAAATTGACCAAAAATCCCAAAATAAATAAACAATTTATTTTTTGCCCAAAACTTGGCCAATTTCCTTAAGACCACTAACCTCTTCCAAAATCTTCTAATCCTTCTTTAATTTCGATTAAAGGCTAATCCCATCATTTCCTACCCCTAATCCCAACTCAAAATATTTAATTAAGATTAAATATTAATTCTCATGTTTATTAAAAAAAATTTTAATAAATATCTCCTCAACCCAAACCCTTGAAATAAATAAAACTTCATTTATTTTCTAAAAACCTTATTTATCCTCATCCTAGGAAGTTCTAAACTCTTCTAGAAAGTCTTCATCCTCATCCAAAGCCTAGACTCTTCTAGAAGATGTCAATCCTTATCTTTAATCCTAATCCTAATCCCCTCCTAACCTTGTCACATTTCCTAAACATGGGTTAAGACTTACTAACCCAAGCCAAAGTTAACAAATATCTCCTCCTTCACCCACCCTCATTAAATGCCATCCACTTGCCTATCCCTAAGCTAATCCTAAACCATCCTAATCAATCCTCTAATCATTTGCACAATCCTAAGCAAGCTTAAAACCTTCCTAATCAAGCCCAAGTCAAAATTCCTCTCATCTCCCTCAAAATATTCCAACCATAAAACTTTTTGAAGCCCACTAGGCCATAAATGACTCTTCCAAAGCCTTTTCATTGCTCTTACAAGCCATTATGAGGGTCTTTATGAAGATTTTATCCCTTGAGCCTCCTTTGTTGACTCATCCTTCCCCTTTCCTCCATCCTCTAACCTTGTCCCTGATTGGCTATAAAGAAGCACAATCCATGTGCTCTCCTCTCATGCAATTTAAGCCTTGCATAAGCTTTTTCACATCCTTGCATCCTAGCCCTTGATCCCTCAAGCCCTTTGCCTATTTAAAGAATCCTCTCCCAACCCATTTTAACACAATCCATGAAGTAAAGTCATAATGCCATTTTAAGAAGCCATTTTACATCAAAACCATACACTCACACCCAAATTCCAACTCCATTTGAAGCCCTTTTTGAAGCATAAGCTTGAGCATACATCCTATCTATTTAGACAAAGCCACTCAACAAGAGAGCTTCTCATTGAGAGAGCCCATTAATGGCTCATATTCTCAATTGAGAGTTCATCTTAGTCTATCTTGAAGTTTATGAATTTTGTTTAGTTTGTAGAAGCTTTATTTAAATTTGGTTTCTATTAGCATACTAACATTGCTCATATACATTTTGGCACACCCGGTGGTACCCCGCATGGGTCATCTTCATTAGCTTTTTTAGTCAAGTTTTGTATGTCATTTGCTAATTTTGGCTAATTTTGCTTTTTTTTGTGATTGGTAGGATTGTATAAATTAGTTTTGTAGGTCCACATGAGCATGAAGAAGATAAAAGAACTCATAGTCTATCTCATAGTGTTTGCAAATTTTTCAAGCATGTAGGTGGACAAAGCACTTGGAATTCTTCTTCCCCTTCTTGTCTATATTCTTCTTATTCCATCTACTTCTTCTTCTTCTTCTTATGGGAGATCTTGGCCTTTTTTTTTTAAGGAAGAAAAATTATACACACTTCTTTTTAGTGCTTAAAATGAACCCCCAAATCATACTTAAATCCATTAAAAAACTAAAAATTTGCACAAAAAAAAAATTTCTTTTAACAAGTGAAACTAAACCAATCCAATCATTTGCATCCTTGCAACATCAAGGTTTTAGATGCATTCATGCAAACTTAGGAACCCTTCATTTTTGAGAATTTAAAAAGAACTTCAAGTTTCCATTTCAAAAGGTTCAAAATCAACACTAAGTGCACACTAAAATCTAAATCAAACTCAAAGCATCAATCAAGGATAAAATGAACATCATTTGCAAATATTTTAAAGTTCTTTTAAAAATCTCATGAAAACTAAGAGTCCTAAATGGTTGCCAAAAATTGTCCTAAAAGCTTTGTTATTTGTTCCAAACAAATGTCTTGTTGCAAAATCTTGAATGTTTTTTAGGTTTTTCATGCATTAAAACAACCTAAGAATATCATTTTTGGGCTTAAAATATGCAAACTACAACACAAAATCTTGAATGAAAACCAAAGTCCAAAGATTCATTTTCACTTTTGAGTCCAAAACAATCTTGAATGATCTAAGGTTAAAACAAAGCACTTCAAAGTTCTTAAAACAACACACAAAATCTCAATCTTGAATGCTCAAAGGAAAAAACTTGAATGTTTAATCACTTGTCTTTGAATGCATGTTGCTAAAATCACTCTTGAGTGCCATGGACTAAAATCAAGTTTGTTTTTTTTATGAATGCATGATTAAAACAAAAAATCCAATCTTGAATGCCATAGATCAAATAATCATCTTTTGGGGCATAAAAAGAATCTACATCCTAGAAACTTCCTAAATTATAAAAACCAAATAAAGATGCTTTAAGTGAGTTTGTAGTTGGACTCACCCTCTTTAATCACCCATCAATTTAACCATTGGTTGCAATCTCAGCGCCATCTATGGGGATGGGTCCACCTAAGAGGGTGTTAAGTGCTCCACAAAGATCAAACTTCACTTGTATTTTTATTAGTTTTTCTAACTTAAAAAATTTCTTGAATGCACATTAGGCTCGCTAACACTTCATTTGGGCTTTAAAATTTGAACAAATCTTGATGTGGAGGGCCTTTGAGCGCGTGCTTGAAATCAAATTTTACACATCTTTGTTTTTGGCTTAAAACAAAATCACACCAACTCTTGAATGTCTTAAAAGAAATTAATCAATACTTGACGTGGAGGGCCTCCGAGCACGTAGGTTTACTTTTTTGTTGACCCTAACTCTTTTTTTTGTATTCTTTCTTCAATCGATTTTAATTTTGTCAAACGCTTCAAAATTGGAATAAACATTGCATCCTAAACATGTGTGTTTTCAAAGTATAGATCAACAAACTTAAGCGTCAGTTGGAAAAAGAACAAATGTGTTTTTTAGCCCAAGGTCATCCAAGTCTTCTCTCCCCTTGTCGTCTTTCGAGGCCATCTTGGGTGCATAAGATTAGGATCCAAAACCTTGTTTTCCTTTTTAGGAGGCCTGCTTGGGGATTTCATCGCCCCTTGGACGACCTCAACTCCAGCATTCTAGTGGAGTATAAAAATTGGGAGGTGAATCGAAAGACACCTCTCTTGAAATCAAGATTTTGTCACTCGGGCTAAGCCTCAAGGAACTTTATACCCTTGAGAAGTTAAAGAGGAGAACTGGGTTACTGCTCCTCTTGACTGTGTGACATCTTTTTTTTTTCATCTATAGACTTGGGTCTCTTGTACCTTGGGTATATCGAGGACTCCCTAGCTAAACCAACTGTCAGCCTTGTAGACAACCATCTAGGGTGTTAATGTGTTTGAAGTGACTGATCGAAAAATTTGTAAAACATACACACTCCTTGGCGCAAGTATCACATTCTGAGAATCAAAAACTTCTATCTGGTTGTTCCTATCTATTGCTTGATTTTTATTTGTTGAATGAATGTTTGCCAAACTTGATCAATCCTAGCTTAGGGCATACTTAGTGTAATCACTGCCTATTCCAGAAGTTGAACAAGTTGAAGAAAAACAATCGAGATCTCTCAAAGCCAAGCAGATTCAAGAATTTATGTCAGAACAATCCAAACCCAAACAAAAGTTTTAGAAATCCAAACTCAAGCCATCTCAGGCATACCAAGAACTTTTAGCCAAGAGAAAGGAAATAACACCAAGCCCTCGAATTGCCAAACTCCACAAAGAAGAGGACAAAGCTACTGACGAAGCCCTTCAAGATGCTTGGTTAGATTGCACTATCCAACTTAACCAACATCTAGGAGTTAACCTTGCTTATGCATTACCAACTAGGCATGATTTCTATGATTAGACCCCTTGTTTCTCTACATCTTCTTTCATAAGCTTCACTTTAGAGTCATCTTTGTAGGAAAGCTAGCCATCTTTAGTCCTCCCCTTAAGAATTTTAGCTCATCCATCTCATTTAGAACCAAACCATCTAGCCAGCAATCCAAAACTTCACATCCAAGCTTTCAAAATTGTGGTCACCTTGCCAAAAGTTTTCCATTCCTAACATCCTCCAAATCCACCAATCTCACCAAGGTTATCCCTTTGACAGAGCTTTGTCTAGGGTAATCTAGCTTTGTCACTTGTTATCCCTCATCACCTTGAGCTAAAGTTTGGGATCCACAAGTGGTCAATCTCATGTTCTTCCTAAAGGATCATCAGTCTATCCTTAAGTTGACACAATCACCACCAAGCTTGCACATAGGAAAGCAGACCTTTCCTTCTTTGGCAACATATCTTTGAAGTTAGAGTCGCCAAACCGATCCTCCTTAGGTTTTGTCATATATCTTTGCCTCAACCTAGGAAATCATTTGCGTAGAAAGCCTTCCCCTTTTTGCATCCATCAACATTGTTACATCTCATCCCTAGGAAACATTCTTCATTTTCATGCCACCCTTCACTCACTTAGCCAAGAAGAAGAAGGTAACAATGGAGCCCTATCATTTGGATCAAATAGCATTGCTCCCCTTGAGCAGTCAACCATCCTTCAGCCCAGAGAACACTATACTATCACATACTGACATTGAAGCTTTCATGAACCAACTAGGAAATACAGTATTGGTGAACGCCATTATAGACAAGAACAAAGAAACAATCATGGCTAACTTTTGAAGGGACAACATTGGAGCCTTCGACTTTGGAATACCTCCTCCCTTATCAGATCCATCTCACCCCTTGTTTGAGAAACTCCCACCACCCATAGGCTCTTATGATTCGAATTGTCCTCAATATGTGCCAAAAGAAGAGCCTCAACCCACCCCATATGATCCAATAGACCCAAACATACCAGCCCCCACTCAAGTTGAAATCTCCCTTCTGCAAACCAATCCAGCCATCACCACTCCACCATTGGTCCATACCACTCCATCCCAAACCCCTTTCACCCAAAACACATCACCATTCACTCCCTTCACTATTGCTTCTATTGCCCTCCAACCCAACCTTCCAAATCCACCCATCTCCCAAATCAGTGCTAGCATCTATGGCCAACCTTAGCAATATACAACCAGGATGCCACCCATGGGGCCAAGTAATCAACCTTTCATCACCCCCAGCTTGTTTACCACAACCCAAAGCATAATTCCATCATTTCCACTAGGTCCTTGGAGCTCAGTGCCATCACCCACAAATCCACAAGCTACTACCCTCACTCCACAAAGCTATCCAACCCCACAAGCTACTACCAATGTTCTGCCAAGCTCTCAAGTGACCCAAACTCCTACCACCACTCTACCAAGCTTTCAAATCTAGCCACCAAGCTATCAAACACCATCAATTCCATTCCCAAGCTTTCAATTCCCACCACCTCCACCACCAACTAATCCATTACCTCCTATTACCAACTATTTTTCTATGCCACTTCTAAGAGGAAATCCACCACCACCAACCACCAATTACTTGGCCTCTTTTTCCATGCAGACACCTTCCCAAATGGGGGCACAACCCACATATATTGGTCAAACTCCTCAAATCCAAAGTCAAGTTCCACAAGCTCCCTGATCCTTTCCCCAAGCTTCACACCCATCTTATAGCTTACCTCCACAAAGCAATCCATTTATCCCATAGCCAACTCATGTTCCTCAATCCCAACCTCAAATCCAATATCAGCAGTAAGCCACACAACACATGCAGTAATATGTGCCCCCTCCACCTCAGCAACCCATCATCCACCATTCAGTTGCCCAAGCCATGTACAATCCCTACCAGCCCATACCTCAAAGCCATCCATATTCCATTGCCCCATCTAGCACATACCTACCTCAGGGCACTCCTACATTGGGGGCACCCCAGCTATCAGCCGTTAATGCAAAATGGGAAGCCATGAAGATAGCTTTGAAGAACATCCAAGAGGGAAATGATCCAAAAACCTTCAAGTTTGGGAATGTGTGGCGTTACCCATTTGACAGAGCCATTACTATGACTCCATTCCCCAAGCATTTTGAGACACCCAAGTTTGACAAATTCAGAGGAAAAGGAGACCCTGTCACACATATCAAAGAATATTACATGCACTACCAAGAAGTGGCATACGATGATGTCTTCCTCTTGCATCTCTTTCCTAAAAGCTTGGCCGGACCAGCTCTTGAATGGTTTTATAGAATACCATATGGCACAATTAAAAACTTTGCTGAATTGTCTGAGGCATTTGTAGCCCAATATGCCCATCTTGTTGAAATAGAGCTATCAGTAGTTGATCTTGTCCACACTAAGCAAAAAGGTGGAGAAAGCCTTCTCGAATATCTACAAAGATGGAAAACCCTTACCACCTGCATATCTTGCACCTTGCTAGAGAGCCATTTGGTGAAAATGTTTATTGATAATGCCCATCCTAGCTTGGCTCACCACATGACCATGAACTATTTGCAGACCTACAAAGATATCAAAGAGAAAGGAATGATTCTTGAGAAAGGACTCATTAAAGATGGTGTGGTCAAGATTTACAAAGAGGCCAACCAAAATCAAACACATTCTAATGACAAGTATAGGTATTGGAACAAAAACAAGCATGTTGCAACAGATGGTGTCACTGACACCAGACATGTGAATATTGTTGGTCCTTCTCAAAACCATTCCAACCCACCATATCAACCAAACAATCAAAAATCTATCAACTACCAACAATAGAATCACCAAAGCTATCAAAGCCACAATCCAAGACCCAACTTTCAAGGGTCTAGCAATCAAGCTAATGTCATTAATGTAGCTACAGGGCAAAAGCCCAGATTCCAACCTGCACCTAGAAACTATACACCCCTTGGTGAACCATTGGATGTCATTTTTGAGAAATTAGTCAAGGAAAACCTCATCAAATTTCCTCCTACCCAGAAAATCAACCCAAGCCAATCCAAAGCTGCATGGTACAAAGACAATGAGTATTGCAAATTTCATAGGGTAAAAGGTCACACTACCCTTGGATGCATGAAACTGAAAGATTATGTGCAGGACCTCATTGATCGAAAAGAAATCACCGTTGGTGCCCAAACCTCTCCAATGTAGGCTTACAGATCTATCGAAATGCTTTTCCTCCTCACAACAATCAAAATCCTAGAAAAGCACCTATCCAAAACAATAACAACAACACCAACAACCGCCAGCCAAACCAACAGCATGGGAAGAACAATGACCACACTTCATCCTATATAGACTATGGTAGCCTCATAGGTTGTATATCTAAGAAAGAGCCTTCTGTCAATGTTATCAATATCCAAGGCCCAAACAATGAGTGTGCAATCACCACCAGAAGAGCGTGATTTAACATCACAGGCCCACCCATTTCACTAGCACCATCAGC
This sequence comes from Cupressus sempervirens, assembly GCA_028749045.1. NCBI lineage: Eukaryota > Viridiplantae > Streptophyta > Pinopsida > Cupressales > Cupressaceae > Cupressus > Cupressus sempervirens. The sequence goes on from CM053792.1 coordinate 203,178,330, forward strand.
TCCATCACAAAGTCAGTACAATATCTTGGAACACCTTGGGAACATGCCAACCTAAATCTCCATTTTAGACCTTCTCTACACTAGTCCTATGTACAAGAACATCCTTGACAGTGCTCTCATAGAATCTTGTGTCCCTTTAGATATCAACACTACTAATTTTCATAATCTTTTTGGACACCTTTCATCCTCATGTGCCTTATCTTTCAAACCCACCGACATACCCATGGTCGAGCCAAATCACACCCTTCCACTTCGCATAGCCATCATGGTATCCAATTTTGTCGTGAAAAGAGTAATGATAGATAATGGATTAGCCTTGAATATTTGCACCCTAAAATTCATAAAACAAGCTGGGTATACTGAAGTAGATATCATCAGTGAGGTTATCACCATCAAAGCTTATGACAACTTGGAAAGAACCACAGAAGGAACTATTTTGCTGCTAATCAAGGTTGGGCTAGTCATCCAAGAAACACTCTACCATGTTATTGATCTAAACCTACCATTTAACATCCTCCTCGGTCGCCCATGGATTCATGCCATGAAAGCCATTCCATCCACTTACCATCAATGCGTCAATTTTTTGCATCAGGGCACTGAGGTAACCATCCATACTGATCCAGAACCCTTTGCTTACTGCAATGCGGTTGAAGCTTCATATGAAAACTATTGCCCTAGAATTGATATTGGCATAGCCATCGCCAATTCATCCCATACTTATAATGACCCAGAAACCATCCTTACCTCCACCCTATCTACCATGAAGATCAATAACAAAGGCTGTGGAGAGTATACTCTGTCAGATGCATTTGCTATCGGGGCACTCCCACTTTATCCACACGCCCATGGACGACCGACATATCACAAAGCTAAGGAGACTCCACCTCCTTGATACAAATAGTTTGGCCCAACAACCTTTGTATCCTCAAAAATCCCTCTTCATGAGGAGCTCACTCCAGATATCAACAATTGGTTATATAAGGATGCACCTCCAAGAAATCAAGCACGCCTTGATCACTTTAGCAAGAAGTATCCTCAAGAACATAGGCTCATCACTAAAAAATGGAACTATCAAAGTGGTGGTTTAGGACCAAAAGAAAGAGGCATGCAGTTCCCCATCAAAGCACACCAATGGGAAATGAATTCAGGTCTTGGCTTTGGCATACCCACAACTGGGGGCACCAATGATAACGGTCATGCTTTTTTGAACATTCACCATGACCTTGTCAAAATCAAAGACATTCCTGAGGAATTTGAAAAGAGAGCCTACGACAATATCCCAGACTAAATCTCCCTGGGAGACTCTGTTCTCGAAGATCTATCCATCCATTTCATCAACCTACCACTCGCCCATCCACAACTCATAGATTGGGACTAACCAAGCATCATACACATTAATGGGTTCACATCAGAGGAAGCACTTCTGAGATTCATGGGAGCCGAAACTCCTCAAAAGAAAAGAAAGCCAGATTCTGTCTATATCTATAAGCTAGATCCTAAGGGGTATTTTGGACAAAATCCCCAACCTAGTTCTAATACACCCAAAACTGGAACTAAGGTGAATCTGGGACTAGCTAAGACAGCGAAGAGAACCCCTTAGCAAGAAAGTCCAGAGTCACAAGTAGAACATGAGGATTTAGCATTGCCCCTTCAAGATAATCGACCAGAGGTGTCTTCTATTCTAATTGAGGATACTAGAGAAGTCAACATCAGTTCTTCAGAGATCCCTAGACTTGTTCACATTATTGCATCCCTATCACAAGACCAAGTTGATCTCCTCTTTAAGGTCTTAAGAGAGAACATTGGCCAACTTGCATGGTCATATCAAGACATGCCAGTACTTGATCCAAAGCTTGTAGTTCATCATCTTGCAGTCGATCCAAAGATCAAGCCTGTCAGACAAAAGCTTAGAAAAATGCACCCCAAGGTGGCATTACTGGTCAAAGCTGAATTAGAAAGAATGTTAGCTGCTAAGTTTATTTGACCTATCGACTACTCAGAGTGGATCTCCAACATGGTCCCTGTCACTAAACCTTCAAGTGACATCAGAATCTGCACTGATTTTAGAGATCTTAACAAAGCTTGTCCAAAAGATGATTTTCCCTTGCCCAACATAGATATGATTGTAGATCTTACAACTGGACATGAAATTTTGTCCCTCATGGATGGATTTTCTAGGTATAATCAAATCAAAATTGTAGAAGAGGATCAGCATAAGACAGCATTCACTACCCCTTGGGGAACCTTTTGCTACAACATGATGCCTTTTGGCCTAAAGAATGCAGGGGCTACCTATCAAAGAGCTATGAAAGCCATTTTTCATGATCTCATCCATAGCATTTTGGAGGATAATGTGGATGATATCTTGGTCAAATCTCATACATTCATGGATCATCTTACTGACCTAGAGAAAGTCTTTGATAGGTTAGCCAAATATCATCTCATGCTAAATCCCAAGAAGTGTGTCTTTGGGGTCACATCTGGTAAGCTTCTAGGCTTTATAGTTTCTAAATGAGGTATAGAGATCGACCCCAAGAAGGTCAAGGCTATCTTAGACATGCCTCCTCCCCAGACACTGTGACAACTTCGCTCTCTTCAGGGAAAGCTCCAATTCATTTGGCACTTCATCTCCCAGCTTGTAGATAAGTGTACGCCATTTACACATTTACTGAAGAAGGATGAAAACTTCAAGTGGGATCCTTTATGTCAATGTGGCTTCGATCAAATCAAGCAGTATCTTGCCAATCCCCCTATCTTGGTTCCACCAGTTCTTGGTTATTCCTTGATTTTGTACATATCAGCAACACCTACTGCTCTACGGGCACTTCATAGCTCGATGACTACGGCAGAGAAAGAGCCATCTACTACATCAGTAGAACAATAGTTGGTTATGAACTCAATCATACTCCTATGGAAAAAGATTTTTTGGTAGTTATTTTCTCAACTCAAAAGCTTCGCCACTACATGCTAAGTCATACCATCCAACTAGTCTCCAAGATCGACCCTCTCAAGTATATGCTCTCTAGAACAGCACTTATAGGTCGTTTGGCCAAATGGGTTATGCTGCTTAGCAAATTTGACATCTAGTATGTGGACAGAAAGGCAATCAAAGGGAAAACTATAGCAGATCACCTCGTTGATGCACCTCTAATAGATGCATATCCTTTGATCACAGAATTTCTAGATGAGCATATCTGTCTAATTGAAGAACAACCCCCATGGAAACTTTATTTTGATGGCTCATACACATCTCATGGATCAGGGGTAGGAATATTGTTGGTCACACCTCAAGGAGATTACATTCCAAAAGTATTCAAGCTACAATTCCCTAGCACCAACAATATAGCAGAATATGAGGCTCTCATAGTAGGATTAAAGATAGCAATAGAATGGAACATCACTGAGTTACAAATCTTTGGTGATTCTCAGCTCATCATCAAGAAAGCCCTAAATGAATATCAAACCAAAGATTAAAATCTATTACCCTACAAAGAGCTAGTTGATCAGCTAACCCAGCATTTTACAAAGCTTCAATTTACACAAGTACCTCGAATATAGAACAAGGCAGCAGACACTATGGCTACTATCAGCTCACTCTTGGAAATTCCCCAAGCAGCTACATAGTATGAGTTTTTAGTCAAGTAGCTCCTCACACCCGCCTATGCGAATGAGGATTCAAACCATGTTTGTATCTTGGTTGGTCCCGAATCCCCTTGGTACCATGAGATTCATGCTTACCTTAAAGATGGTATCATTTCTCCTCACCTCACACATACCCAATGCCAAAACCTCATCTGAAAATCATCCCGCTATGTTATCATAGCCAATACCCTATATCGTTGGGGTTATCACGATACTCTCTCTAGGTGTTTAGACCAAAATGAGGCCGTGATGGCATTAAAAGAAGTACACTACAGACTTTGCGATGCCCACATGAGTGGTATTGTCCTAGCACGACAAATCCTTAGAGAAGGCTACTATTGGCCTAACATTGAAGAAGACTCATGTGACTTTGTTAGAAAGTGTCTCCCATGTCAGTAGCATGCAAATCTTGTGCACGCTCTAGCACAAGATCTACAGCCTATTGTACCACCTTGGCCTTTCGCTTGTTGGGGCCTTGATCTAGTTGGAACTATCACACCTCTCTCATCTGATGGACATAAATGGATAATAATAGCTATAAACTATTTCACTAAGTGGGAAAAAGCAGTCCCCCTAGTCTCAGCTACAGGAGTTCAAGTCTCCAAGTTCATCTTGTACCACATTGTTTTCCACTTTGGTATCCCATCCACCATCTTCACCGACCACGGAGGTAACTTTAAAAATCTCAACATGGAAGAACTATGCACTTCCCTCCCCATCCATCACTACTTTTCTAGCCCATATTTCGCACAAGGTAACGGCCAGGCAGAGGCAACTAACAAAACCCTCCTCAAAATCCTAAAGACAGTTGTCAATGATTCCAGCCTCGATTGGCACCTACAAATAAATCTAGCCCTATGGGCCTATCAAACTTCCTTCTGTACATCCATAGGCACAATTCCATACTCCCTAGTCTATGGTGTTAAAGCGGTACTACCCATCGAGGTTGAACTTCCCTCTTTGCACATATCTTTGCAAGGGCAAATATCAGATGAAGAATACAGAGTAGCTCAGCTCACCTAGCTAGATCTCTTATACGAGAAGTGACAACAAGCCTATGATCATCTCACAGTCTATCAAAATTGTCTCAAAAGGAATTTCAACAAGAAGGTGCTTCCATGACACTTTCAGCCAGGTGACATGGTCCTCAAAGAAAACATGAAAGTCCAAGCAGATCGAGAAAAGAAAGGCAAGTTTGAACCTACCTGGCTTGGTCCTTATGTTGTCACTGCATCCTTTGGCTTCGGAGCCTATCAGCTATCTACACCAGAAGGAGAACTCTTGAATGATCCTACTAACATCATTCATCTCAAGAAGTTCTATGCTTGAAGATCCTTGGTATAGCTAGCTTTTGAAAAATAAAAATAAAAAAATAGTAAAGAGAAATAAGCATCCAATGGTGAAAACTTGGCAATTCAAGCGCCTTGGATAGGTACCTTGGTGAGAACTTGGTAATTCATGCACCTTGTGTACTAAGACTAATCCATTATCTATCACTGTCCTATTCCTCATCCATCCACTCACCATCCCATAAAACACCTACTTGTTCCCTTGGTGTTCCAACCAAATATCCAACATCTAATGAAGCTTGTAAATACCTCCTTGTATAGCTTGTAAATCGTGTACCTCAGCTTGTAAATCTTGTACCAGAGCTTGTATTATACCTTGTAAATCTTGTATCATCCCTTGTATCATACCTTGTATATCCAAATCTTGTCCAAAGCTTGTACCATATTCTAGCTTGTATCCTATCACATGCACACAAAGAACCCCATTTTTGCTTAAGCTTTTCACAAACCATCTACCTATCCGCATATCAACTATTACTGACATCCCACCCTTCACAAACATTTCCATCTCAAAAAATCAAAACATGAACAACCTTGTACATTTGTAAAATATCTTGGTCTGTCAGCTTGTACATCCTCTTTAGCTTAGTACCATTGTATCTATCCAGCTTTCGTGTTAGTTCCTCCTTGATCGGCATCTTGCACACATTGCACAACCCTTGATTAGCTATTCCAATGCCTCCTTTACCTAGATCTCTTGTCCCCAAAGTGTTATCCTTCTTAGTTCAGCTTGCCAAATGCATTACTCATCCAAATCCATCAGCTTAGGTGATCTCCGATAGATCTTTGTAGGAAATAGCTTTCCTAATGTCTGATCTTGGTCCGTTAGTACCTCATCCTACCCATCTCGTTGGCAAATGGTCCTCTTTTGGATTTTCACTTTCTTTTGATTTGGAATGTTCCCTTTTGGGTCTTGAAATATCTTTTCCAAGCAATCTTTTTGTTCCCTCCTCAAGGTTGCCACGATCTTCCATATCATGGTATACTATGAATGGGGCAATCTGAGTGTAAGGTCTTGATCAGTTCTTTGGTTTTTTTTTCTTTTTTGCTTGTGGGTTACCTAGTGACAGTTCCACGATGCTTCCTCTGGGACTCATGTGTGATGCTGGGACAATCCTTGCATGTTTTTTTTGAGTCAGTTCGTCAGTCCTTTGGACAGTTGGTGAAAAGGCCTTGATGTTCTTGGTAACCTTGGCAATTAACCAACAATCCTATAGCAAATCTAGTGCTCAACTACATGGTGGTACTTCTCTTTGAAGTATCCCCCTGCTCATAAAAGCTTCAATGGATTCTCGTCATCTCCATTATCCCCCATCCATATCCGGCATCTATATCTCCTACCCCAGCTTATGCATTAGTATCTCTTTGAATCAATCTTCACTTTTAGCCTTAGGGATCCACAATCCTAGTCTTAGGGATCCACCAAGCCTCATCTTTCGAGATCCACAATCCTAGTCCTAGGGATCTCTGAAAACCATCTTCCACCAATCTGACTCTTTGAAATTCTATTGAATCAGCTTTATAATCCCCTCATCCTTCTCCCTATCTTGGATTCCTTTTTATAGCACTTTGCTCCTTCATCCTCCACCTTCCCTAAAGTCTTAAGCTTGCTTCCTCTTGTGCATATTATTCTCCTTTATCATTTTCCCACAGTGAGAGTTTGAGCTAACTAAACCTCTTCTCTTAAACCACTCTTCGTCCTCCCACCTGCCAAGATTCTTGTACTTTTCAAGAAGCCATCGAGCCTCGCTTTCTCTCTCTGCCACCTTCTTGAGGGGGCATCTCGTAGTCCATTCTCTCCTCTTCTGCTCTAGCCTTGAGCATCTTATTTTCTTATCTTTGATGCCATGCCACTTGCGAAATCACATCAAAGAGGCGCAAAATGTAGACACCTAAAAATATTTTAGAAAATAATATTTTTATTTTTTGAAAAAAGTCCCTGATGACATCATCATTTATTAATTAATTAATTATTTTATTTATTTATTTATTTTTATGCCATTAAATCCCTTTATCTTAATTAAAAATATTTAATTAAGGAATCCCTCCCAAAAATGTTTAAATCTTATTTAAACATTATTTCCTTATTTATTAATTATTTAATTAATAAATTGACCAAAAATCCCAAAATAAATTTTAAAAAAAATTTTGCCCAAAACTTGGCCAATTTCCTTAAGACCACTAACCTCTTCCAAAATCTTCTAATCCTTCTTTAATTTTGATTAAAGGCTAATCCCGTCATTTCCTACCCTAATCCCAACTCAAAATATTTAATTAAGATTAAATATTAATCCTCATGTTTATTAAAAAAGTTTTAATAAATATCTCCTCAACCCAAACCCTTGAAATAAATAAAACTTTATTTATTTCCTAAAAACCTTATTTATCCTCATCCTAGGAAGTTCTAGACTCTTCTAGAAAGTCTTCATCCTCATCCAAAGCCTAGACTCTTCTAGAAGATGTCAATCCTTATCTTTAATCATAATCCTAATCCCCTCCTAACCTTGTCACATTCCCTAAACATGGGTTAAGACTTACTAACCCAAGCCAAAGTTAACAAATATCTCCTCCTTCACCCACCCTCATTAAATGCCATCCACTTGCCTATCCCTAAGCTAATCCTAAACCATCCTAATCTATCCTCTAATCATTTGCACAATCTTAAGCAAGCTTAAAACCTTCCTAATCAAGCCCAAGTCAAAATTCCTCTCATCTCCCTCAAAATATCCCAACCATAAAACTTTATGAAGCCCACTAGGCCATAAATGACTCTTCCAAAGCCCTTTCATTGCTCTTACAAGCCATTATGAGGGTCTTTATGAAGATTTTATCCCTTGAGCCTCCTTTTTTGACTCATCCTTTCCTTTTCCTCCATCCTCTCACCTTGTGACATGTGTCACTCCCTGATTGGTTGTAAGGAAGCACAATCCATGTGCTCTCCTCTCATGCAATCTGAGCCTTCCATAAGCTTTTTCCCATCCTTGTATCCTAGCCCTTGATTCCTCAAGCCCTTTTCCTATTTAAGGGATCCTCTCCTAACCCATTTTAACACAATCCATGAAGTAAAGTCATAATGCCATTTTAAGAAGCCATTTTACATCAAAACCATACACTCACACCCAAATTCCAACTCCATTTGAAGCCCTTTTTGAAGCATAAGCTTGAGCATACATCCTATCTATTTAGACAAAGCCACTCAACAAGAGAGCTTCTCGTTGAGAGAGCCCATTAATGGCTCATATTCTCAATTGAGAGTTCATTTTAGTCTAACTTGAAGTTTATGAATTTTGTTTAGTTTGTAGAAGCTTTATTTAAATTTGGTTTCTATTAGCATACTAACATTGCTCATATACAATACATAGGTGTCAACTCACAGTTGATGTCAAGCAAGTTAGAATGTTACATATGTCGAGTGAGCCAGAGTGATACATGTGCTGAGCAAGATAGAATGCAATACGTGCCAAGAAAAGTAGGATAGTATATGTGTCGAGCACCAGTAGTCTAGTATGTGTCAAGTAACATAGAATCAGCATATGAGTCTGTGCCCTCACAAACTTAGATGTAAACAATTCTTGGAGCCAACATAGAAGGATGATAAGGATGATAAGGATAGGAATGAATCTTTTACATTTCCTATGCAATAAGCATGCAACCAATCAGAAAAATGGAGAAGGCATGCAACCAATGAGAAAAATGCAAGGAATAAATGGGAATCCAAAGATTCAATATGGATCATAGATCCATACCTAACCCTAAGTCTTCACAATCTTTAAAAGGAAGATGAAAACTCCATTGTATGTGTTGAAGAGAATAGTGTATGGGAGAACTATAGCAAAATTCAGTGTGAAGTATAAAACACTTAGAGGAACAGAGTAGCAATTACATATCTAGCCGATCAGAATAGCACAAGGGACACGATCAGATATCAGATCTCACAGGATCAAGATCAGAATGTCCAGATCAAGTGCCTTAAATGAGCAATTAAAGATTGTAAGCAATCAGGTCAAAGGTTTCTAATACTTTCTAGCTATTATATTAGATAGTGAAAACTCTATGTTGATAGGTTAGCTTAAAAACTATTTTGTAGATCCTTTGAAGAGGTGATTAAATCCTTTAACAGGGTGACACTTCATGTAAATTTTTTGTAAGTCCTCTAACTAGGTCACTATTGACACAATGTAAAGCCTTTAAGAGGATAGGCCTTTTACAAGGCAGACCATCAAAAATGGTCAAACAATTTTTGCTACAGTGATTTTTGTGGGTATCATCCCCACCCCAATTTTACTTTCTTATTCCTGGAGGGTTTCTGGGTTACCAAATTTGGTGTTAAGTGTTTACTTTATGTTCATTTAAAATGTTTAGATGCATGTAGTTCATTTTCGGTTATATCTTTTAAAGGATTTGAAAAAGGTTAAAAGTGTGGTACTTCTAATTCACCAACCCCCCCCCCCCCAACATCTCAAAAGTACTCTTCCCATTTTGAACATTCCAACAAATGTTTGCTTACTAAATTTAAACCTAGAACTACAAAAGATGCATTAGAAAATGAATGTTGGATTGAAGAAATGAATAAAGAGATTGATCAGATTGAAAGGAACAAAACTTGGACTCTTATTTGTAGACCCAAGGATAAAAATAGAATTGACACAAAATGGGTATTCAAAAATAAGTTGAATGAGAATGGAGAATTTTCAAGAAACAAGGCAAGGCTAGTTTGCAAGTATTATGCTCAAGAGGAAGGTATTGAATATGGAGAAACTTTTGCTCATGTTTCTAGACTAGAAGGTGTTAGAATACTCCTTGCATATGGAACACACAAAGGATTCAAGTATATCACATGGATGTGAAATCAACATTCTTGAATGGAATCTTAGAAGAGGAATTCTACATTGAGAAACCAGAAGGTTTCATTGATCCTAGAAAAAGGGACATCATTTATAGATTACACAAAGCTTTGTATGGTCTCAAATAAGCCCCCAGAGCCTGGTATGAAAGGTTACATAATTATCTCATAAAGATTGGTTTCCAAATAACTAATGATAACAATAGCCTATACATCAAAGAAAGACCAAATAAGAAGTTTGTGTTGGTAGAAATATTTGTGGATGATACATTATTTACTTGAAATTATGATTTGTGAAAATCTTTTTCTAATGAAATGGGTAAGGAATTTGAAATGTCAATGTTTGGATAGATAAAATTCTTTGTTGGCTTGCAGATTCAAGAGAAGAAGGATGGTATCTACTTTACTCAATCAAAGTACATCAATGAGATACTGAAGAATTTTGGGATGGAGGATTCTAGACCAGTTGGAACACCTATGTCTATTGGACATAAGCTTTTCAAAGATGATGATTCAAAAGAGGTATATCAGACTACATATAGATCAATGATTAGAAAACTTCAATATGTAGTGCACACAAGACCTGATATAGTATTAGCAATTGGTATGGTGGCTATGATGGAAATAAAAATAATCATGAGGTATGTAAAGGGTAGTAAATATTATGGTTTATGCTATAAGAAAGGAGGGAACTTTGAATTGAAAGCATTCATTGATGTTGATTGGGTAGCAAGTATTGATTATAGAAAGAACACTAGTGGTGGAGCATTCTTTCTTGGAAAGAGGATAGTATCTTGGACAAGCAAGAAGTAGAACTATATCTCTCAGTCTACAGCAAGGGAAAAATATGTTGTTGCAGTAGTCAATTATTCAAATATTGTTCGATTCAAATAACTATTGATAGGTATGAAGGAAGAAATCAAGGATCTAGTTGTTGTTTTCTATGATTTAAATAGTGCAATTAACATTGTTAAACATCCTATGATGCATACCAAAACCAAGCACATTACAAAAAAGTATTATTTCTTCAGAGAATTAGTGGAAGACAACGAGTTAAGATTGGAATATATGAATACAAAAAGAATAGATTGCAGACATATTCACCAAGCCATTACCTAAGGGTGCATTTTTGTATCTAAGAGGTAAGCTAAGGGTCATTCCCCTATCTTAAGCTCACTAAACCATGTTTATTGATGCATCAACTGAGTATATGAAGATCAATCAAGTTGATGTAGTATTTTAAAGAGCATATTGCATATGAATCAGTATATTAGGTACATGAAAAGTTCATTGAGTGTTATCTTTGGCATAAGATGTCAAAGAGGGAGATTTTGTTGTCAATATCAAGAAATTATGTTATTGTTTGTTCTTTTTGCATGAGTTGTCAAAGAGGGAGAGTTTGTTTCAAGTCAAATGAAGAATAAAGAAGGAAACTTTTGTGACAGAGGGAGAACTATAATCAAAGTAATCAAAGAATCATTCCAAAGGGGGAGATTGATCTCAAAAGAAATTCATATTGAGAGAGGGAGTTCTCATAGATGAGAATCAAAATGAAACTAAGAATATTATCCTTACTTTTATTTTTCTCTAAAATTTCATTGTTTTATGACATGTTGTGTTTCAATCAATGCCAACAAGGGATATTATTGAAAACAATTGTTCAATTGCATATTGTCTTTGATGTTACACAAAATGTCAAGTCTTTACCAATCACTATCTATTGAGCTCACTCAAGCGATGAAGATAGTTTCTAGTGTCTATCAAGTATTCTAGAGATAATCAATTTTAGAGTCAATGTCTTCCAAGTTCACTTGGGCACCAAAGGGAGTTTGTAGGAAGATGGTGTCTACCAAGTTTAGTCAGGCACCAAAGAGAAGTTGGCAAGAAACCAGTGTTAGTTGAGCTCACTTGATTACTAAAGGGAATCTAATTTAGGATGTAGTGTTAACTGAGTTCACTCAGTTACCAGAGGAAGTCTAAAGAAAGTCTTTTCTAAGTTAGTGTTGACCAAGCTAGGTTGGCTAATGAAGGATTTTCTTAAGTTAGTATATTTAGTTTGATGAATTTATTTTTTAACTCTAGCCAACTTAGGAAATGAATATTGATTATTTAAAATTGTATTCAAGCTGACTTGAAAAGGTAAAATGATATAAGTATAAGTTCAAGCTGTGGGATTGAATGTGAAAAGCATGGGATTGAAAAGATAAATCAAGGAAGCAAATTAGGAGGATATGAAAGTATCCTAAGTTGACTGAGTTGAAAAGTTTTATCTGATCAAGGAAGATCAAGTATTCAAGCTAGAACAGAGATCTAAAATAAGAAAATATAGTTGCATCAACAATGAGGTTTTATCATTGTTACTCTCTAATAATTTTAGTAGTGCATCAAATCTCTTAACAGAGTTAGCTTAACAGTTATTTTCCAAATCCTCTAACAAGATGGCATTTCTAGATTGAAGTGTCTAAAGACCTCTAACAAGGTCACTTCTAATAGGGTGATTTAAATCCTTTAATAGGGTCATACATAATATTATGTTTTGTAACCTTTAACAGGGTTGGCTCTTAATAAAGCTCACTTCAAAAGAGTGAGAAATAGTAACTAGTTGCAATTGGTGGTTTTTCCAAATTAGGTTTCCATACTGAATCCTAGTGTCACATGTGTTCATGTAATTTTCTTTATGTTTTTTTAACTAAGTTAATTAAGGTTAATCACATTTAATATCATAAGATCTACACGTTCAGTGTTAACCAAGTAACAATGCATATATTTAGTATTAACTGTGTTGTTGTGTTAACTGAGTGATTCAGTGCCAACCAAGTTACAACATTATTTCAATTTCAGTAGAGTTTGATTTTTGAATTGTATTGACATCTTAAGGGATCTTGGATTTTTTTTTTTGGTAACTGATTCACCCCTCTCCTCTTAGTTACTCATCTTATATTTCAAACAAGCACATCCCAAAAATGTGAAATATATGTGTGCTCCCCTTAAAAATCATTGTGAACTAATCAAAAATCAAAACTTCTTATTTTTATAGTGTGTATAATGGAGTGTATTTTCTAAAAAACTATTTTTTTGTAAAATCAAATGAAAGAGCTAAAATTTAACCCCCAAATACTACACATTGGTTTTAGAGAGAAAATAGACATAGATTGAAAAGAAACTATAGCTAAAAGGCTTAAAATAGTCTAAATTCAAAATAAATTATATGGTTATATAGCTAAAATAGAGATCTACAATATCATATAACCAAATTTTATTGATATACAAGCATGGTGAAACCTGATGGAGATCACACAAGGAAAATTATGCATTTTTGATATGCTTGCTAAAAATCACATCTGAGACCAGTTTGAAACAACCAAATCTTTGATCTCCAATGAAAATCCAAGCCTTAGGCTTGGGGAATTTTAATTCATTATGAAGCACATAAGTTTTATAGTGTGTATGTTCTATTGCATGTTTGTGCTATATAAACAATAGTGTGATCACACTATAGGGCATATATGCTACTCAGGACATTTACATAGCCAAAAGAGAGGCATGGAGGTAAAGAAGGTGATAGGAAGAGAGGTAGAAAATTAATAGTATAAAGAGATGTAGATAGAGGATTGGAGAGGAAAAAATAGAGAGGGGGCAAGAGAGGGGTAAAGATAATGGAGATAGGATGTCAAAATAAGAAGATAAAGAGTGACTAATAGATAAAGAGATAGAGCATAGGATGGATATAGGAAGACAAAGAGATATGAGGATGGATGGAGAGTGATCTAGAAGGGGGTAGGAATATAAAGAGGGTATGTGTGTGTGTGTGTGTGTGTGTGTGTGTGTGTGTGTGTGTGTGTGTGTGTGTGTGTGTGTGTGTGTGTGTGTGTGTGTGTGTGAGAGAGAGAGAGAGAGAGAGATTGGATACTCCATGTAGATAGGAAGAGGGAGTGGATAACATAGACATATTAAGGGGATAGGATGGAGAGAGAGTGAGAGGGAATGATATTGGATGGAAAGAGATCAAAGGGTAAGAAGAGAGAGGGGATATGATTGTGAGAGAGAGAGAGAGAGTAGGGGGGATTGGTGATATGGAAAAGGAGAGAGGATATGATGGAGAGAGTGAGAGAGAGCACAATTAATGTCAATAAAGGGATATATCAATTGAGAGAGAGAGAGAGAGAGAGAGAGCTAGATAGGATAGAGAGAGAAGGGGGTAGGAAGAGAGATGGGATATAATGGAGAGAAATAGAGTAGAGGATATTAAGAGAGATAAAGAGAGAGGATAGGATGGAGAGAGAGTGATAAAAGGGGGTAGGAAGAGAGATGAGCTATAATGGAGAGAAAGAAAGTCAAGGATAGGAAGAAATATGATAGGATGGAGGGAGTAGGAGAGAGTTATTGATGGAGAGAGAGAGAGAGATAGAGAGAGAGTAGAGGATAGGAAGGAGAAGGGATAGTATGGAGAGAGAGATAGAGAGACAGAGACAGAGAGAGAGAGATGAGAATTGATGGAAAGAAAGGGAGTAGGGGATATTGAGAGAGAGAGAGAGGATGGTATGGAGAGAATGTGAGAGAATGGTATAGGATGGGGAAAGAAAGGGTTAGGAAGAGAGAATATGGGATGGATGGATGGAATGGGAGAGAGTTATTGAGAGAGAGAGAGAGAGAGAGAGATTAGGGGATAGGAAGAAGGATAAGGGATAGTTATGGAGAGAGAGGGAGGGGTAGGAAGAGAGAGAGGATATGAAGAGGGAGAGAGGATAGGATGGAGAGAAAAGCAGATAGGAAGAGAGAGGGGATATGATGGAGAGAGAGTAGGGGATAGGAAGAAGGAGAGGGGATATTATGGTGTGGGGGGGGGGGGTTGAGAGAGAGTAAGGGATAGTATGGAGAGAGAGAGAGGGGGGGAGAGAGGTGGGGGGACTGAATGGAGATAGGAAGAGAGATTTCAAATAGTATTTCCAAATAAGAGATAGAGAATGTATAGGATGTAAAGAGAGTGACTAATTTAGAAAGAGATGGAGCATAGGATGGATATAGGAAGATAAAGAGAGACAAGGATGGGATGGAGAGTGATCTAGTAGGGGATAGGAATATTGAGAGGGTGTGTGTGTGTGTGTGTGTGTGTGTGTGTGTGTGTGTGAGAGAGAGAGAGAGTGGATAGCATGGACAGCTTAAGGGGATAGGATGGAGAGAGAGTGAAAAATAATGATATAGAATGGAGAGAGAAGGGGGTAGGAATAGAGAGGGTATATTATGGAGAGAAAGAGAGTTAGAGAGAGAGGGGGGAGGGGGAGAGAGAGAGAGAGAGAGAGGGAGAGAGAGAGAGAGAGAGAGAGAGAGAGAGAGAGAGAGAGAGAGAGAGAGAGAGAGAGAGAGAGAGAGAGAGAGAGATTATGGGATGGGAAGAAGGATAGGGGATACTATGAAGAGAGTGAGATAGAGTGACTAATTGATTGATGGAGACAAAGGGAGTTAGCAATATGAAAGGGAGAGAGGATAGGATGGAAAGAGTGAGAGAGATCAGATTTGATGTCTAGAAAGGAAGATATCAATTAATGGAGAGAGAGAGAGAGAGAGAGAGAGAGAGAGAGAGAGAGAGTGTGTGTGTGTGTGTCTGGCTTTGTGTGTGTGTTAGTGATGATGAAGAGGCAACACCAAATCCTAATCTTGAACTTGAGGTTGAAAAAGATGAAGAAATGCTCCTAAGAATACTATCTAGGAAAAATTCTAGACTTGTTTTTGAAGTTTCTTGCTATGATGGAAGACTTGTAAGATTGACACTATGGAAGAAGCATATTAGTATACTTTGAATTCCAAATAAAGATTGGAAAAGAAATATGATCAAAGACAGAGGGGAAGAGATGGCAGATTTCATAGAATTAGAGGTAGAACATATGGAGAAGGAAGCAAATCTGACAATGCAATGCAAGATAAAGGAAAATAAGAATGGAAGGAAGGACTTGCTAGCAAAAGAAGTAACTACATTGGAGGTACCTATATTGGTTACACTAGGAATAATAACGGTGGAAAAAGAGAAGAAAGATCTTAGTTTAAAGTTACTTGTTATAAATGTGGAGAAGAAGGACATAGGGCCTTTGTATGTATTAATTCTAGAAAGAATATTGGAGGTAATAGCAAAAGCACTCTGGCTTCTGAAGAGGTTGTTGAAACACCTAATGAACCTAAAAATGTTGAGAATTTTATGCTATGAAGAATCTTGTGGAGTGAATACATTAATGGAGAACCTATTTAAGAAGAATTTTGTTCAAAATCGGGTGTAAGGTAGCCAAAAAATGTTGCAAGGTAATCATTGATATTGGAAGTTATGAAAATATAGAATCTAAGGAGCTAGTAAAAAGGTGCAGTTACAAAGATTGAAACATTCTAAGCCTTAGCATTTTCCTTGGATCTAGAAGAAGCATAAGTTACTAGTAAGTGAACAATGCCTTGTTAGATTCAAATTTAGGAATTATCATGATGAAGTCTTGTGTGATATTATGCCTATGGAATGTTGTCATATTCTTTTGGGTAAACCTTGGTAGTTTTGGCTTGTATTTTCACCATGATAAAAATGCTAGAAACCTATTATGAAAATATAGTTTTGAAATTGTGCACTTAGGGTTTTGATATTTGTTGTTGTAGATTTTTTCCTAGAAAATCCCTAGTTTCAGATTTGTATGCTTGTTTTCATGTTTTACCCTTTTAAATTTTTTAAATCAATGTTCTAAAAGTGTTTCACTCTAAAAGAAATTTTAAATTCTAAGTGGTGACCTAACAACAAAGGCTTATCTCTCTATCAGTACCTTGTTAAGTTGATAGCCTATTTTTGGTGTGATGGTGCAACTTAGTCAATATGGCAGTGTTCGCAAGGTCTCTATGGTTATTGTTTGGTGTAGGAGCATCCTAACCATATCCATGGAATTTTGAATCAGATTTACTAAGTTTTTGAGTCTTGATAGATTAAGGAATTAAGTGTTTCAATTCATGTTTTTAGATGTTCAATTGAGGTCATGTTGACCAAGTTCTTGTTTTAAGCAATATGAGTCAAAGTGAGTCAAAAGTGGGAAAATTCCATACAAGGGAATCAATGGAATATAATGTAGTTTTATGGTTCCTAGGAAAGTATATTAGAGCATAAAATGCAAAATATGCAAAAAAATATAAAATTGACAAAAAGTTGCTATCAACAATTTTTGCAAAATGACAAGTTTTGTGTAAGGTGAACAATCATCCACCTTGGATGAGCCACTAGGGGAGGTGAAAGGTCATGTCATTATATAAACATGACATCCTCATGTAAACTTAGAGAGGAGAATGTGTGGAGAAGAAAAGGGTTTCATGTATGAGTTTGTATAACAAATTATTCAATTTGTGCAATATTGTTGATAAATTGGTATTTGGAAGATAGTCTAATTATCTTCTCCTTTTTTTTGAGGGTATGGTGATTCTTAAGTTTCTTTAGGTGGAATTGGATCTTAGAACTAATACAGAGGTGTATAATACCATTAAGTTGATACCAAATTCTTACTCCTTTGTATTTTGATAGTAAATATTGTGTAGATCATATTGGAGTGTTATTTTGATAGCAAGTTTTCATTGTGGGAAACCATGGATGACATGAGTGTCTCCTTTATTTTTTTTTAAAAATCATTGTGCTACCTCACCCCTTAACCTTATTCAATATCTTTGAATTAATCAAGAATCGGCATGTGACCTATTGTTGTATACAAAAAATGTGATTCAACATTATGTAAAACTATGATAGTGGCTTGGTTGGAGTTGCATGTATGTTGGAAGATTTTTTTCACTCATAGGAGGTTGAAAAATATTTGTAATAATAGAAAAAGTGAAGAGTTTGAGTTTGAAGGCTAGTTAACCTATTCAACAATGAAACCCTCATCAATACAAGGGTTTGAGGGTTTTGGTCTCTACTCAAGGACTTGGAGCCCGAAAATTAGATATTTGAGAGCTCTTGGTAAGGTAATTATGGATTTGATTTCATCTAGTGGCACTAATTGAAATTTTAGTGAGCTTGTAGTTTTGGGATTATTTTAGGCCTATTAGGAAAATTAGGGCCTACAAGTTGAGTGTCTTAATGATCACTTGGAACCTTAAGATTTTGGAGGCAAGTCAATCTCAATAATCGGTGTCTAAATATGCCTTTATTTTTTGTAGATGTTTGAGAGATTTTAGTTTCTTTCCTTAACTCCCAAGAAAGGGCTACTAGGGAGAGACCCCATTAGGCCAATTTGTGGAAATTGGTGTTTGGAGTCCACTAAAGTGTTTAGAATCTTATGATAGTTGGAAACCACTTAATTTGTGATTAATTAAGTCTTTGGCATCAATTTGGGGTATGGTGTTGTGGAAGATCCTAGAGGATGTAAGCTGATGGAGGTGTTGGGTATTGTGAGGGATAGTTAGTTGAGTTTGTGAAGGGTAGCTAGAGACATTTGGAATGGGTGAGGCGGCATAAGGAATAGGTCAATCACCTAGTTTCTAACCTTGGAAGAGTCTTAAGGGACTAAAATTAATTTTCTTGTAAGGCTTGGAAGTAGCCTTGTGATAGATTATTGGTTATAATAAAAAGTATATCACCTCTTCCTTGCATCATATTTGGTATGAGAGCACAGTTGTGTTGGTTGCAGAAGTTTGATAGAAGTGGGAAAGAGGTTTTTTTGGTTTTTTGTTGAAGTGGTATTCATTTTGTGTTTTGAGAGGTACCAAGGATGACATCACAATAGGAAGAAGTATGGAAGGCATGGGTATGTTACAAAGATTCCTTGAAAAGACAAAAGGGAAGATGAAAAGATAAGGAGAAAATAGAGAGAAGAGGAGGAAAGAATGTTAGAAGAGATTCAAAGTTTGAAGGAGGCACTAGAAAAGAATGAAGAAATTGGGAGGAAATTGGAGATATTACTGAGGCAATAGGTAGAGGATGAAGCTAAGCATAAATGTGATAGTGCAAAGGTTAAACATATTGTGGAGAAACATATTAAGATGGAGGATTAGGCAGATAGAGAAGAAATGGTCACTGAATTAGACCAAATGATAAAGCCAAAGGAAGAAAAAGTGTCCAAAATAGAAGACAATAATGGTGAAGAGAAAATAAAAGAATTTTTTGAACATGATGTGGAAATGAAGTCTGTGTGGCATGAAGGAAAAATGGGGCAGACAATCAACACTAGGACTGAAAATGCTGATGACAGTAATAAAGATGAAGATCATTTGAAGATTGGATTAGTGAATGAGTTAAGGAAGACATCAATTTATATAGAAGATAGGGACATAGCCCATGTAGAGGATTTTTTTTTTTTTATATAGGAAAACAAGATTGGAATAAGATAAGAGGCAATCAAAGGAAGGAAGTTGTGAAAATAGTAAGGTTGTTAATGAAGCCATTATTCTTTGCAAGTGGTAGGTTATATAGTCAGAATATTGTATTTGTGTCATGAAGGCAAGGAAAACCTTGGGTGAAGATTAAAACTATTGGTACATATGGAGCCAAGGTACCTTAGATAATGAAGCCACCAAAGATTGGTACAATGTTGATCATTCTTTTAGTCCAAGACAGAGTTGAAGAATTGAATATCACAATTAGGCTTCCAAGAAGGATAGTAGAGTTTAGAATCATTTACAACTTGTAGATGAAGGAGATAAAGAACAATGGATGGACAAGGTACAAACAAGTGAAAAAGGAGGTAGCATCAACACTAGACAAAGTCCTAGCAGTAAACTCAAGGGACTTGAGTTTTTTCAACAAGGGGAGTATGGTGCAAGAGCACCCTGACCATATCCATGGAATTTTGTCAGAGTTACTATGTTTTTTGAGTCTTGATAGATTATGGAATTAAGTGTTTCAATTCATGTTTTTAATTATTCAATTAAGGTCATGTTGGCCAAGTTCTTGTTTGAAGCAATATGGGTCAAACCGAGTCAAAAGTGGGAAAATGTCATACAAGGGTATAAATGGAATATAATTTAGTGTTAAGATTTCATGATGTGATGTTGGACCTATTTAGGGTGCTGAAGAAAGTATAGTAGAGCATAAAATACAAAATATGCAAAAAAATGTAAAATTGACAAAAATTTGCTATTAGCAATTTCTACAAAATGACAAGTTTTGTAGAAGGTGAATAGTCATCCACCTTTGATGAACCATTAGGGGAGGTAAAATTTCATGCCATTATATTAACATGAAATTCTCATGTAAACTTGGAGAGGAGAATAGGTGGAGAAGAGAAGTGAAGGGTTTTGTGTATGAGTTTGTATAACAACTCATTCAATTCGTGCAATAGTACTGATAAATTGGTATTTAGATTACAGTCTAATTATCTTCTCCTTTTTTTCAAGGTTATGGTGATTCTTAAGTTTCTCTAGGGTGGAGTGGATCTTATAACTAATACATAGCTGTCTAATACCATTAATTTGTTACCAAATTTTGATTCCATTGTAATTTGACAGTAAATAGTGTGTAGATCATATTGCAGTGTTACTTTGATAGAAAATTTTCATTGTGGGAAGCCAGGAAGGATGTGAGGGTCTCCTTTATTTCTTTTAAACATCATTGTGTTGGCTCAACCCTAACCCTATTCAATATCTTTTCAAATTAATTGAGAATCAACATGTGACCTATTGTTGTATGCAAAAACTTTGATTCAACATTCTATAAAATTGTGATAGTGGCTTGGTTGGAGTTGCATGCATGTTGGAAGATTTTTCACTCATAGGAGCTTGAAGAACTATTTGGAAGAATAGAGCAAGAAAAGAATCTGAGTTTGAAGGCTAGTTAACCTATTTAGCAATGAAACTCCCATCAATAAAAGGGTTTAAGGGTCTGGGCCTCTACTCAAGGACTTGGAGCCCAAAAGTCAGAGATTTGAGAGCTCTTGGTAAGGAAATTATGAATTAGAGTTAATTTGGTGGTGTTTTTTGAAACTTTAGTGATTTTGTAGTTTGGGGAGGGTTTTAAGCCTATTAACCAAATTTGGGCCTACAAGTTGAGTGTCCTAATGATCACTTAAAACTTTAAGATTTTGGATGTAAGTCAATCTCAGTAATGGGTGCCTAAATCTGCCTTTATTTTTGGTAGATTTTTTAGAGACTTTACTTTCTTTCCTTAAATCTCAAGGAAGGGCTACTTGGGAGAGCCCCCATTAGGCCAGTTTGTGGAAATTGGTGTTTGGAGCCCACTAAAGTGTTTAGAATCTTATGAAAATTGGAAACCACTTTATTTGTGATGAATTAAGTCTTTGGCATCAGTTTGGGGTATGGTTTTGTGGAAAATCCTAGAGGATGTAAGGTGGTGGAGGTGTTGGGTATTGTGAGGGATAGTTGGTTGAGTTTGTGAAGGGTAGCTAGAGACATTTGGAATGGGTGAGGTGGCATAAGGAATAGGTCAATCACCTAGTCTCTAACATTGGAAGATTCCTAAGGGACTGAAAGTAATTTTCTTGGAAGGCTTGGATGTAGCCTTGTGATAGAGTATTGGTTATAACAATAAGTATATCACCTCTTCCTCAAAGTAGATAGTAAGAAGGCAAGATCTATAACTTGCATTATCTTGCAAGCCTGTAAGCTTTTCTTTGTGATACAACACAATGGAATCATGTGTCCCAATTAGTCTTAGAGGGTTTTAAGTGATGGATTACACACAAGGATTTTCTACAACCAAGATTTAACCTTGAATGAATCATGGCCACAACTCATCAAAAGATTAGAAAATCAATGGCTCCAAATGAATTTTGGGCCAATTTCAACAATAGTCAACTTGTATTTATATATTCCCTAGAAAGAGGACATGTGGCATAATTGATGTAACATCTATTGTAGCATCAACATCCTTTATAGTATTACACACCATTTAATCAACAAAGATCGAATGGCCCTAATTCTACTTTAGGCCTATATGTTCAAGGACAACAAGTTTTAGAGAAAGTGTCTAAAATGATGACACCTATCCATAGTCAAATCCATTTTGGAGTAAATCTTAAAAGGATAAAAACTTGTATGGAAATTCTACAGAAAGAAGACACGTGCCATACATGAAACGAATGAGAAACTGCATGTGGCATCCTTTAAGAACCAAAGTTGGTAGTGGGACCTAATGATTCAGTAGGACTAACTAATGATTGGTTGATCTTTATAAGGTGTCAGAAGGGGCCCATGAATGAGAGAAAAGTGGAATATGATGTAAGAAAGATCTACGATTGTGCTCTCTTGCAATTCTATAGGCTTTTTTTTGAGATAGAGTGTGATGACATGCAGGGGATTATGACTCTCATTCTGTGCACGAGGAAATTTCCCATAGTCAAGATTTAATCTTGAATGAATTGTAGTCATCCATTGGCTCAACAGAAGATTAGAAGATCAATGATCTGTGTATCATCTCAAGGAAAGTACATTAGTCTAGTGATTGAGTGAGATAATGACACATGTATGGCTCATCCCCACTTCTAAGACTTTTCAATAGTTGCTCGCATGATTGATTCTTGCAATTCTATTGGTTGAAAACTGGGCCCAAGGTGATACATGGAATATCAAGAAAATTCAAAGGGAGATCAAGATTATTTAAAAGGCCTATTGGATTTTATCTATGGTCAAAATTCAAAATGAGAATAAATACATGGAGAATCTTGCATTTTCAAATTTTGCAGACATTGTATCACACAAATTCATGGTGTAATTGTTGTAATAAATAATGCTCCCCTTCATAAATGAATAAAAATTTTGAGTTAAGGCATCAAACATGAAAGTTTCAATTTACAAAGTGATCAAATTGGTTGGAGTTATCAATTGTGAAGAATTTGAAGCAAACACAAGTGAGGAAGTTTCTGCCTAGAGTTGGATTGTAGAGGAGAGCAATAACTGAGAATCAAGAAGAAATATGATCATGAAGTGCAATCTATTTTTGGAAGTGATGGGAAGAGACCAAAACAAGTGCACCCAATTGCAAGAGATCAAATCCTTGAGCATGCATGGCTAGCAGATGAAGAGTATCAGGGATGAATAAAGAAATATGATCTTGATGATGACTTGAATCATAAGGACCCACTAGAGTAATGAATTAACTGGATAATTTTTGTGATTTTGTTTCACCAGTCACATCAAGATAGTTAGTTATCTTGAAGATGCTAATATATTGATGTAAGTCAAATGTTGTTACCAAAAAAACTATCAAATCAAAAGGTGGCAGGTGTCTTCCCATCTAAAGTTTATTGCAGTCCTTGTTCCTATAAAAGGATTTCCAAGATGAGGGAAAAGTGTCCAAGATTCATTTGGCTAAACTAAGTTGTGTTCATGTTTTGAGTCAGTCCATGCATAATGTGTAAGTTTTTTTCAAAGTTTGAATGGAAAAAGTTAATAGTTGTTGGCCTAATTGAGTTGTTTTCTGATAGGGATTGTCACTGAATTGTATGCATTTCAAAGAAGTTAATAAAAAATGTACAAAGTAGATTGTTTGTCCTAGATCTTGTCTCTTCTTTTATCTCCATTATGTTTTCTAAGATTTAATGGAAAAGTTCATTAAATTTCAATTGTATTTCATTTTGAATTATATTTCAATTTAATTTTGCTAATAGTCTAATGGGTTATGTAAATGTTTAATGTAAATTGGAAGAACTTTATGGTTTTCATTGAAAATTTTGATAAGTATGAGATCTGGAAATGAATATTGATAATCTTCTCACAAAGTGTTAAGATAGATCCAGAAGTAAATGTCTAATCCCTATGATTTTATAGCCCAATAGATAAGGCATTGGTCATCCTTTGAAGTTGATCTAGTTTGGAATATCTTATATGGTGCAAAAATTCATATAAATCAATCATTTTACTATTCTGTTGTTGAAGACCTAAAATGTTAGCCTAAACTTGATTCATGGAGTTCAAGGGTTTGATAAAATAGTCATTTATCATCTCTTTTTTAGTCATAGAATTAGAAGAATTAGGGCTAAATCATCTATTATATTGGAATTCATGTTGAGAGTTTGAGTTTATAAGAAATAAAGATTGAATTCTTAGGTATACCAACTTGAATTTTGCAAAGTTCAAAGTTGAGAAGGCATTAGAGTATTGTTAGTTGGTCCTCTTATTTTGCTTCTCAAAATTCCCACTATGGTCTATAGCTAATTCCTAGGTATTTTGATCTTGTAAGAGGTTATTAAAATTCTATCAAATCAGAAGCCAACAAAATGGTGACTCTATTGGGGACTGCTCGTATTGGTTTATTATAATAGAAAAACCTTGAGAATCTCAAAAATTCTAATGCAACAAGAAATACATGATGTGGGTCCTATCCAAATAGTGCCTTGTGTTGGTCTGACTTTTTGTTTGATAGAAATCCTTTGTCCAGTTGTAGAAAAGTCAAATTTTTCATTTAGTGGTGAATAGGGTTTTTAGGTAAGTCATCTGTTTGCTCCCCTTTTTGAAAATTTTATGAAAACCCTACGTTTCTTTCCATTCATAAATTGTCAGGCGTGAAATGTTTAAATTTTAAATCAAGCGAATATTCTTTTTCCTTTTATACCTTTTGCGCCCTGAGCTACTTTCCCTCTCAGATTTCTCGACCATCCGATCTAAGTAGATCCACCATTGTCATTTCCTCGCTATGAAAACATGGGCATTCTTTATGTATAGCAAGGTAGCAAGTGTCAGAAAATTTTGAGATGAGACCACAAAATGAAGACACAATAGTCAAAAAATTGTCTTCTAACTGATCATTCAGTCATGAACACCTAGAAAATGTTGTTAGAACTGGAGGAAGGACCTAATTAGAAAAGTTTAGAGGTCAGCGCTGGAAATGAGTATCTTTCCGATGCTTTTCTACCTTGCTATCAAAAATCTTGAGCATCTCGTCATTAGTGCCATAAAATTGAAGAGTCAGTGGCCTTGAAATTTATCGGTACCATGATTAGTCCAGGTGGCATGATCGATAATGACTATTTTTGTCAGAAGCAGTTGATAGGAGCAATAATGATCTGATGGGTCCTTGTATTTTATGGTGCCAAGATTTATTAAAGTTGTCAGACAGCTAGTGGAACCTCTAGTAGCATGGGATGATGACTAGAACTAAAGTAAAGTCTTATGGGGTACCAACAATGCAGAATTTCATACTTCATCAATGCTTTGGACCCATGCCCCATTGATCAAGTGTGTGAGAGATCCTAAGCATCAGATTAAAGTAGAATCAATAGTCCTCACTATCTCGCATTGGAAAGTTGCATGTTTTTTAAGCTATGCGACATATCGAGTATGGGGCCCACCACTTTTCAAGAAACTTCGTGCAACTTCTCCACCTTTGGTTCGATCTCAGATCAACGGCCATCATCTTCTCACCATGAAGAGTTGCTAGGGAGATACGTATAGTGAGGTAATGAATAAGGGCCCACCGCCATCTTTCTAAGCAAGTACAGTAACATATCATCTGCAAGATCAAGATGAGATCGATGGCTGTCACTACTTCGCTATGGCAAGGTGCTCATTCTTGATGTATAGGGAAGTAGCGACCTACTGACACGTGTCCTTAGTTGCCAGTGGGTCCAGATAGAAGCACCATCAAGGAAAGAGTTGTGTACGTGTGCAATTTTCATTGGATCAATTGACCAACTTGTCAAGTGCAATGCCTAGTTGTTTTTCTCCATATCCCATGATCGTAGGATTTTTGAAGATTGACGATGTAGCTTTAAACGTAGAATATGGTGCTACTCTGTGTATTAATTAGACATGAAAGCTTTGCATGTGACAAAAAATAGAGTATAAGACAGAAGATTTCATCAGTTTCACCTTACGTGAGCAAAGATTCTGAGCTATTCCTAAGTAGAAGCACTTATTGAAGGAAATCATGCTAAAGTTTGGTAGAATTTGTGAAGTAGTCTGTTCGCAGAAAGTTTGCAGAAATACAGAGGAAAAAAAGATAGAATTCAAGTAAGTAGTACTACTATAATCTCTGTAGGTTTTTCAGTTCTATAAAATATAATCCAAGATGCCTTCGAAGAAGGGATTTTCAGGTCAAATAAACTATTTGGATAGAAATGTGCATGATGACTTGCTTGAGTTGCTGCCAAAGTCTACTATAGAGACAGTGCAAGTTAAAAGGTTAACCTCATTAAACCCTAGGTTGAGGATAGCTGATGGATTATATGATAAGGGTAATTGGGTCTAGGATGCTCAAACCTCACAAATTGGTTTGAATTTGTTCAAGAAATGGTTTGCAGAAAAAAAATTGTATGCCCCACATGCCAATATATGGAATTTTGACCTGGGAAAGCTAGTTGTTCCCAATGTATTCATGGATTATGACCTCCTCGAGGCCATGGAAAAGAATTATGATCAAGCCACAAGGGTAGTGAGAAGAGTAGATGGTGAAATTTTAATCACCATCAGCCTAGAAGAGATTAGGGAAGTTTTCCGCTTGGGACCTCTCACTAGGTATCATGTGCCCATTGATTTGACAGAGTTAGAAAAAGAGTATATGTCAAAAAAGGATGTAGTTAGACAAGGTGCACTAAAGGCCTACATAGGCAGAATTGGAAACCTACAAGAAATAACATCATCCTCTAAAGAACCTTTCAAGAAATCATGTTTCAATGCCAGGGCAGTAGATATATATAGAACCCTGTGCAGAGTTTTTGGAGAGGATGAAGAAGATTTTATCCTTGTGAGCTTCATGTATATGATCACTCAAATCTCCTCTTTTGGTGTAGAAATAATTTTTTATTTTGTTTCATACCTGGTTGATGAAATTCACATTGGATTGGTGGGGATTGCAAAGGGAAAAGTGGAGAAGGTTTGGGGCCAATATTCCCTATTGATGCACATGTTTTTGTTTAAAGGGGATACATACTTTGGTAAGGAAATGGTTCTAAACAGAAAGCAGGAGGGGGAAGCACTGCTAGTTCAATTATGGAGTGCAAATATGGCTTGGGAAGCAGAAAATGCTAGTTTTGTTAGATTTGACAATCACTTTGCTTCCAAGTTAAGATTCCTCATATTGAGTGACAAGCCCAAAATTCCTAAGGCACTAATGCATCTTGTTAGACCTATGGATGAACCCCACAATCTGAAAGTTTCACATAATTGGGGAGATATCATCCCATATCCAATCTCAACTATCATTAGAGTTTATGGATTTAAAGGGACACCCCATGTACTACCTTATCAAGTTCCTTTAAAGGTAGGAGTAGCTGAATTTTTGTGGCAGTTGGGAGGAGTGGAGGAGACCTTTTTGCACAAAAAGGGAATAGGATCAATTTTTCCTACTTGCACTATAGCTCACCAGTTTGTAATAACTAAGGAAGGGTTGGTCTTTCTCTACAAATTTTTGGAGCAGTATAAAATGGTGGTATCTCACCCTCGTTTTTGTGATGCTGAAGGTTTCTTTAATTCAGCTCTTAGACATAGGATCAAGCTTCATCCAGTTAAGCATGAATTTTATTTCTCTGAAGATGTAATAAGGAATGAGTACTCTCTATAGGAGCAAGAAACAAAGAAAGAAAAGTGGAGGGTTTTTTTCAAAAGTTTTGGATTTTATTAATTGTTTTGACAAAGATTACAACCCTCTTGATAATGTTGTAACTACTGCAGATATGATAAATAAACTTATGAATACATTCCCTGAAATAATGGAGGTAATGAATTAGAAGAAGCAACATTTTGTTGATTCTTTTCTAGATAAAGTTGGGGAAGTAATGAGGAAATTGGGTTTCACTCCCAGCGTAGGGGCAGGCCCACTAGTTGTGCAAAAGAGGATAGGATATATTGTCATTCAGGATCAAAGGCCCACTATAAATAAAGAAAAGTAGATAATTGAATCTACTAGTGTTGCTTCTAAAGAAAGGCCCCCTGAACCCTCTCCCAAGAGAAGAAAAATAATAAGGGAAGAGGAATCACATAATGAACGTTACTCACCTTCCCAAACTCCTATGAGAATTGAGGAGGAGCAGCTCACTAATGAGCAAATTGAACAAATTGGATCACAAGGAGGAGTTTTTCTTACCCAGGCAAAAATTGATGAAGGGAACCCCCAGGAGCCTCCTGTGCTGAGTTTTGAATTAACTATAGAAAATTTTAGGGGAAGGGAATTAGACCCTGTTTTGGAACAAGCCAGTCAGCAATTTTTGTCTAATGATAGTTTTGTAAAATCTAGGGCTTTCCATCAGTTTGCATGGAGGGAAAACATTCACATTTTTGAAGAAAGATGTAGGAATATGAAAGTAGAGCATCCATAAATGGATGAAGCCTCCATTCAGAATCAAATAAAGGAACAAATGATATAAGAGTTCTAGAATATAACCCCTAAAGAGCGGAGACAAATGGTAAAAGCTGCAAATATTTTATTATTGCCCAATTGGGACATTACTGATGCCTTAATTTTTAATTGTGTGTCAAATAATTTGGGATTACAAGATTCAGATAAAAAGGAATTCTTGGGAACAGCATTCAGTAATGACCAAGCTGCTCTTGTTATGTGGTCATTAAGAAGAGGATCCAGGACTACTCCATCATAGCCCAATGATTCAGGACTAACAGGGAGTATCATTGTGAGGAGAGTTGATGATACTTCACATGTATAGGTAGCCCACGTGAATGTGGATTATTCTCAATTTGCCTTGTCTACTGTAGAAAAGGAAGAAAAGGAAATGACTAAGTTGCAGAGCAAGTATGAAATAGTGGTGGATGCCTACAATAAAGAGTTAAAAAAGAGAATTGAGCTTGAGAACAAGCTATTGGGAAGGACCACTAGGCCAAGAATAACATACCCTCGCCCCCAGTTGAACCTTTCAAATCCGCCCTCCTCATAGAAACACCAGATACACCCCAAAAGCTACAATACTACATTGTTGAGGATTTTGAAGAAGAAAAAGGCAAATTGTGGGCCATACATGTAGAATTGGAATCCAAATATGAAAATAAACTAAGAAAAGCTCTCACATATTTGGGGGACAAAGTTGAATGGCCACTAATTTATGATCAGTTGGCCAGGGTGATCAGTATTTGGGAGGATTTGAAAGCTAATGATGAGGCTCTAATGCCTATTGTGAATAAATGGCTAAGAAGGGAGAAAGAAATAACATTTTTGTGTTTCTCTATTATAGATGATTCTTTTGATCAAATTGAAAAAGCATTTGATATTGTTTCTAATCTTTCTAACTTTGATAATAAAAGGATTCATTTACAAAAGTAGTAGTAGGCTACTTGAAAAAGTACAAGAGCCAAAAATTCAATTTGTTTCCTCATGCCCTGGATAAAAAGAATAATTTGAAAAGCAAAGATGAATGGGAAAAGGAACTTGATGATTTGTTCTATTTAAGAATGAATCAAGTCATTAATGAATCAGGGCATGCATGGTGGGCCACCACAATAGAAGAAATGGTGAAGGCCCAAATATTATTTGATTCTTTAAAACAAGAATTTGCTACCATTAATAATGATGTTGAATATGTGCTGAAAAGATAGAGGGATATTTTGTAGTTCAATTGGCCATATGACACATTATTTGACAAGTGGATGGCAGACATGGCTCCTGGTGAAGAGTTTGATGAAGATGAAAATGACAGTGATGAAGTGCAAGGTGAGGAGATCAAAATCATTGACCTTGTCACTACTAAGACCCAACCAAAAGAAGAAGACAAGGATAATTTGTTACCTTCAGTTGTACACCCAGGACCACAGGATGTCGATACAACTAAAGAAAGGGAAAAGGCAAAAGTTACTCCCACCATACAAGATAAATATGGTGAAAGCCCATAGGTGGAGGTTGACGTGCCATCATCAGAACAAACTTCATCGTTGGTTAATTTGGTTGTTGTAAATGAGGAAGGATTAGAATAGCAACCAACTCAGCAACATTAGAGCATGTAACAGAAGCTAACCCACCTAAAAGAATGTTTTGATTTAGATATCTGCTGTTACCCACATTTTTTTCATTTTGTGACAGGTGTATGTAAATATTCCTTGTAAAGGACACCTATCATTTTCTCTTAGTCTGAAGCTTGTTGCATCTCACACTATATAAGTGAGATTCCAGGGCTAGAGAAAGGGTCTGAATTCTATTCTTTCTAAGTGATATGCTTAGTCTATCTTTGGTCCAATGTTTTGAAAGCAAGTTTGTGATGTATTTTCTCTGTCATTTCTCTAAGAATACATGAATATAGAATGAGTTGTGTTTCTTTCTGAAGGTCATTCTAAGTTTATTGTAAATTGTATACAATTTTCAAAGAAAATGAATACAAATTATGAATTGTCCCTATATCAATTGTTTCTGAACTTTGTCTCCTTCTGATTACTTGGTTATCTTGATGTTGTATAAGTAAAGGCTTGTGCAATTGAATGCAATCCAGTTAGATTGTATATCTATTTATCACTACTGTTAATTCAATGGATTAAGTAAAAGCTCTGATAAATTTGATAAGGTTACTGTAGTAGTGAAAAGGATTTTGAATGATGAATTCTAAAAAGAATTGCTAATAATATTTTTTGTAAGGAAAAAAATTAGATCTAAGGATTTGCTATAGACTCTAAACCCCAATGGATTAGGCACTGATCAAATTGATTCGGCTGAAGGAGAAATATGTCACAAATGGTTGTCAAAAATGCAAAATTAAATCAATTTTACTTTTGTTTCCTGTAGATCTTAAAAGTTGGCCAGTACTTGTCTACATGGAATATTTTAGCTTCAGTTAGCCACTTTTGCTGAGAGCACTTGCAGATCTATAGAAGAATTTTTGGCCATATCTGTTATATGGGATGTGTTTATCAAGTTATCAAGAATTGTGTATGTATTTGAGGATTTGAGATGAGAATCAAAATGAAATTAAAAATAATCCTCATACAGTTTTCCCAATCTTGAATCATCCCTGGGTATACCCACCCTAGTTTTGCAGAGCCAGAAGAGTAGAAAACCACCCTTGGTTTTGTTGAAGTTGGGCCCAAATGCTTTGCCCATGCAATTGTTAACAAGAATTGGCTAGTCTTTAGATTGTATGAGTATTGTCATCTTGGTATTAAGCATTTTGATGCTTGGTAGTTTTAGTTCATTTTAAAACACCAACACCTTGTCTGTGTGAGAGTTTTCTTTTCCCAAAGTGCATCATGAAAAAACTTCCTATGTCAAGTCCATGGTCAAGTATTTTATTCTCATGTTATTTTCTATCTTCTAGCCATATTAAAAGTTTTTCCCATCAATGGGTGGCAACTCGGTCAAAGGTTTAGTAGCTATTGATATATATTTTAAGTGTTGTTTAAAATGGGAGAAAGAAGGAAAAATGCAAAAGCATACATGAAGGCAAATTCAAAAATCCCTTTGTATACAAAATTACCACAAGGTGCTAAAAGAACTAACCCAAGAAAAAGGAAAATTCTAACCATATATGGAAACGACGTGATAACACCTCAACCCATTCCCAATATCATCATGTGGTAGATAGAGAACTTCATCCTTAAATTTTTCATCTAAGAATATGAGGCTTTTAGATTAAATGTTCAATACCCCATTACCAGAAGAAAGAATCTTCTAGGATAAAATTGTCTCTTCTATACGAGATACCACTTTCAGACCCAATGTGTCTAAAGAAGTAAACCATAAGTGGGGGTACAAGTAAACTTTGAATGTTATTCCAAGAATATGGAAAGCTCCATATATTGAGAGGAATATTATAGATCTAGATGATCTTGTAGATTCAGAGAGCACCTTTGTAGACCCTGCTGAATTGTTGTCAGAAATTGAAACACTTAGGAAGAAAGTTGTTGAGGAAGATGACAAATGCGTTCATTTTTAAAAATAAAAGGAATTCATCACCATGAATTCTCTCATAGAGAGAGAAATATTTCTTAGAATAATGAAAGCTCTAGAAGAGCATAATATAAAGTTAGAAGATAGATATTCTACTCTACATTTAGATGTATTTGGAGATGTGGGAGAGATAAGGCCAAAAATCCAAGACCAAGAATACCTTCTAAGAGAGAAGGAAGGACCTATCATTTCCCAAATCCAACCCCATAAACCTATTGAAGAAAATTTCATACATCTTAACATTAAAAATCCTAATAAATGAAACCAAAAGGTTGTAGGAATGCAAATTAATGAGTGTCTTGTTTCTCCAAGAAATATTGTTATGTCTAAAATTAATTTAGAATTGGAGAGAGAGAAAAAAAGAAGAGGGAAGATCTTGCAAAAGATCTAGAGAAAGTTGAAAATGAGGTTGAGGCCATAGAAACAAGGAGGAAAATTCATTTCCTTAAATCCACCTCTAGCTTAGCATCTTAGCCAAATTGGACTTCATAGGATGTACCTTTTGTTCCAACTTGTGAACCTATAGTAAATAACCAAGGTTATTCCCAATACATTCTAGACTCCTCTTCTACCACTATTGCTCAATTAACTACAACTCAGAAAGTCAAGATTCCCATGCAGACCCAAGGGGTCGGACCTAGTACTTGAAATATCTTAGGTTTCTAGAAGATCCCCATTTATATGGAAAGATATAAACAAATGTCCTTTGTAGGAATTCCTAGCTTTCCTCACCCTATCTCCAATGACCTAAGAGACAAAGTCACTGAGTCCTCAGGAAACAATGTCAAAACTAGTGAAGAACATCTTAGGAAATTCATTGATATGCTTAGTGATTATGAAATGGAGCATGAGGATGTTTTCGTGAAGTTGTTTGTGCATTCACTCACTGAAGTTGCAAGAGATTGCTTTAGAAGATTGTTTGATGATAGAATTGGTTCTTGGAATAATCTAGAAAATATTTTCAAGGAGTAATATGGTGATAACACTAATTCAAGGTTAATGTTGAATGAGTTCAACAATATTAAGAAAAATCAAAATGAGTCCACATTTGATTTTAATGTGAGATTCCAAAAAGGAATGTACATGTTATTTCAATTTATGAGACTAGGTGAGAATGTGTGTCATGATGCCTATTTCAATGCCTTTGATAGAAAAATGGCTTAAATTTCAAGAGATAAATATCCTAGGACACTAAGGGATACTTTCAGGTTAGCCATCAACATTGAAAGCAATAGAAAAAGCCTCTAGTAAACTAGGAAGAAGAGACGATCCTAAGTTGGTCAATCCTAGGGGATATAGGAAAGAAGGTGATAAGCCTATTACAACTAAGAAGCTTAAGGATGAAAAAATGGATCAAGTCTTAAATCTACTTAAGAATTTGAATGCTCCATTAAACCATGCCAGTAAGCCTAATACTGGTGAAAATCCATAGTTCAACAATAACTATAACAGGCAAACTAGATTCCAGAACTATCCATATAATACACAATGGAAGGATGGAAAGCATATTCCTAACCCTGCACAAAGCCCAAAGGACAAGAACACACTAGATCCATTGCAAAGGAATTATATACATATGATGGAAGAAATGTCTTGGTGCATAATTTTCCAATCTCCTCATTCTTTGAACTACTATATTATTGCTCAATCATTTTCTACACATCAGCAAACACAACCTGAGGAAGAGGAGGAAGAAAAGAGCCATGATGATGTGGCATGTAACATGGTCAATTTGTGTGAAAATTGTGAAGAATCAGATCAAGAAGAATATGAAGTTGATGTCAATAATCAAAGAAGGATGTATTAGCTATACCATCAACATGTTTCTTCAAATGATGAAGATCAAGATGATAATAAGATGTGCAAAATGATTTTAGGTGTTGAACATATGAACCTAAGAAATCCATCCAAACAAGAAATTGATAGAATAATTGCTGAAATGGTGGCTCAAGTTCACAACATATATAATCTAAGAAATAGAAAATTGAGCAATGTTGTTAGAAAGGTATCTGGTACTTTTATTAAGGACATAACCCATAAGATGAATGATAGCCATAAAGAAGAGAATCAAGTGATTGTCAAAGTCAAGGATAGTAAGGCTAAGAAATGGGATCCTAAGAAGAAGGTACAAACTCAAAAATGTAGAGGTAGTCAAGGTAAACACAGAAAAACCAAAAAACAAAAAGCAAAATCTTGAGGTTGTCAAATAAGTGGAGAAGCCTGTTATTTGTGTATAAGAAATTAAAGGTAATCTATACAAAACTCTTGTTTATGATCCTATTGACATGATTTCCATGTTATCATAGATTACTATTAAGGTCCCTTTATCTAAAAAATTGAGGATAGAGGAACATAAGAGTAAAGCCATTTCTTGGTTAGGAGGGATTGGGATTAGTAATGTTGTCAAAGGAGAGTTGTCATTAGGGAAGGAGGTACCACTTGTAGTAAAATAAAAGAAATACAAAGGATTCATATCTTAGATACCTCAAATTTATTTCAATAATTCATCTATAGCTTTTATAGAAAATATTGACCCTTTCTTCCTTAGCTTGATCATAAATGACAAGACCTTAAAGAACTGCATAATTGATTCAGGAGCCTCTAACATTGTCATGCCCTTTATAATCATGGTAGCTCTTGGTCTAAAATTAGACACAAAGTAAGCTGGATGTAGAGCTATGGATGCTAAAGACTTCCCTATTATAGGTTAAATTAATGCATTATCATTTAGGTTAGTTGCTTATCCTAATGTTGGCATGACCATGACTATCCTAGTAGTTGATATTCCTCCCCAATATGGAATGATACTCTCAATAAAATGGGGTTTTGAAATGGGAGGTATCCTAAAATGTGATTTATCTTTTGCCACATTTTACATAGGGGAAAAAGCTATCAAGGTTGATAGAGAGCCCAGGGTAATTCATAGGATTGAGGATAACATTGATACAGATTATGCTTTTTTTCTAGATATAGAGGTAAATACTTTTAGAGATGAGAGTGCCATCCTAGAAAGTGAAATAACAACCCCATTGATTTCACAAGAGGCAAAAAAATACATAGACTCACACAATGTCTAGACTATGTATTTGATGGGGCTAGTTTCAAAGAAAGGTTAGAGGCTGGAGTAGTTTTTATTTCTCTGGAGAAGAACAAATTTAAATATTCATTTACCCTAAATTTTTCTTGTACAAATAACATAGCAGAATATGAAGCACTTTTACTTGGCTTAAAAGTAGTTGCAAATCATGATATTAAAAATTTCCATGTTATTGGTGATTCTAAATTAGTTGTGTCTCAGATTAAGGTGACATATGTATCTAAGAATAAGAGGTTGAAACAATACAAAAATAATGTATGGGATCAAATTGAAGTTTTAGATGCTTTTGGAATCTCTTGGATGGATAAAAGTAATGACAAAATGGCAGACTTGCTAGGTAATGTAACCATTAAACCTGATGATAGATCATGTGTTGGTGTTTCAGAGATTGAAATGCAAAATAGACCATCAATCCCTAACAATATATAGAACTAGAAATTATTTGAGGATGATAAAGATATTTTGAATTTCCTATTGAATGAAGACAAATACTATGGCTAGAAGTTGGACTGTAGTGACCTGATTGAGAACATAGATGGGAAGGATACTATCTTTGGATAAGAGATCTTGCAGTTAAAGACAAATAAAGTGCCCAAAGGGTTGGTGGTATTGGAGAGTTTTTTTGATTATCAAGATAGAGTCCACCTAGAGGCCAAAGACACAAAACCACGTGATCTTAAAGAAGTGAACTAATGAGCCTCTAAAAGACCATTGTTTTAAGATCATTTTATCTTGTTTTTAAGCATTTATCTTGTAGAAATAGTCATGACTTTATGGTTTTAAGTAGATGAACTTTATTTTATGTATATGTTATATATATATGTTAAGACATGAAGTAGAAGTATGGGTAGTTTAAATATGATTTATTTTCTTGAACCTATGGATAAAAATGGTATAATGAAGCAATATTACATGTTGATAAATATTTCCCCATTTATGATATGTCTTGGGTAGTTTTCCTCTTGTAGCCATAGGATTTGCAAGAGTGGTAATTTGAACTTTACACCTTCTCTAATATTGATAATGAAATAAATATATGTATGTGGAAGTTGTGTGCACATTGAATTTTTTACAGGTACTAGTCATGGATATTCAAGGGTCAACACCTTAGCCTACATTTCCTTTTCCTATCTCTCCTTAGCAAGGTAATCAAAACTTGAAGAACATACCTTCTACTGCACTCCCCAAGTTTTATGGCCTAATTACTAAAGACCCTAAAACCTTCATCTTTGAGTTTGATATCCTTTGCAGAATTTATGACTATACAAGTGATTCTCACAAGATGAAGCTATTTCCATCTACTCTAAAGGAAGCTACTCTAAGATGGTTCATGGGGTTGGGTGCTAACATTGTAGCATATTTTCCTGCAATGAGAAACTTATTTCTTATGAAGTATAAAGAATACTATAGGGGTCAAGATTCGAAAGGGGGTGACATTTTCAAAATGTCCTAAAAGGATGATGAAACCTTAGGAGACTATGTTTCATGGTTCATGTTCAACCTACAGTGTAATGCATAGCATCAACTAAATGAGGAATCAAAGAAACATCTTTTAATGAGAGGTGTAAATGATGGAAGTATTGAGTCTCTAGATCTTATGGCAGGAGGATATATCACTCAGAAACATTGAACTGATATACATAGCATATTTTTGCACTAGTCCATGGACACTGTGAAGAAAGGTAGGGGACTTATAGACCTACCACATAAGTCTAATTGCATTTTAGGACTATCAAAGATGGAACTATCCAATTTTTTGTTAGATTTCAAACAATACATCATTAATGATGTAGCCACTCAGTTGGATACCATGTAGGTGAGAAGAAGGATGAAGTTGATGCCATGTTAGTTGAATATTGTCCACATTGTAGGGAAAGAAAAGGCATTGTAGTTGCAAGTTTGTTGTAATCTTAGAGACACAACTAATTCCTACTAAGTTTAAATCCATTGATGAAAATGGAGAAGTTCTCTACATTGCTCAACAAAGGCCATGGGCACAAAGACAAGGTATGCCACAAGATCCTCTTTAAAGTTATAATAGTAAAAATCAATGGAAAAACATTGGTTTTAGTAGAAATAATAATTGGCAACAACCTCAGCAAGGTTGGCAACAAACTCAGCAAGGTTGGCAACAACCTCAATAGAGTTGGCAGCAACCCCAACAAGGTTGGTAGCAAAACCAAAATTGGAATACCTAACCTAGTTAGCAAGTCTTAATGCCACCACCTCAGGAACAGGCTCTAATGCCTCCTCCTATAGCCACTAATGCTCCTACTAAGTAGACTCAACTACTAATTCAACCTAATCCTAATCCCAACAATACCAAATAGTCATCACAACAACAAAGCTATGTTATTTCCTTGAATGATATCCACTTAAGGCCAAGCACTACTCTTCCTTCACCCCAAAATCCTATAATAACTGAAGTTGAAGATTGCCTAGTTGAACAAGTAGGTGTGTCAAATTAGCAGACCTCTCTTATAGCCAAAGAACCTCTATTTCCTCATAGGTTGATGGAACAAGGCCAACCTACAAAAAACTATGTAGTAATTGATTTACTCAATCAGCTGAAGCAAATGATAGTACAAATACCATTACTTGATGATATCAAGGAAGTCTCTACCTCTACTAAAGATATCAAGGAAGCATGTATCAAATAGATAGGAAGAAAGAAGAAAGATCCAAAAACTATTCATGTCTTAGGACAATTATTTGATTTATTATTGGAGAAATTAGTTGTCCCTACATATTTCAACCCTAGAAGTCTTCTGGTTACTGTCACCATTTATGGGATGCAATTTCAAAATGCTTTAATTGACTTAGGAGCATCTATAAACATCATGAAAAGGGAGGTATTATCTCAATTACATATCATTGGACTCATAGAAAAACCAACCATACTTCAGCTTGTTGATTGTTCTATTATCAAGTCGGATGGGATGATAAAAGATGTCATAGTCACCTTAAACTCTTGGGAGTATCTAGATATCCTTTAATTTTAGGGTGACCATAGTTAGCCATTGTAGATGCCTATATAGCTTGTCAGTCTGAAAAGATGATAATATCAAATGATATCCATACTAAGAACCTAGCCTTATACTCCCCTGCTCATCCATTATTACTAGATGACCAAGTGGTCCAGTCAGACTTTGGTAATGATGATCTAGAGGTCAATTAAATCCATTAGCTAATGATGATAGATCAAGATTCATTTGTGGCCTCTCGAGAAGAAGATGAGATAATTTCATCCATTATCATGAATGAATATGGAGTAGAAGCTCAAGTGTGTCCTCAAGTTGACTACATCCTAGAAACCATGTTACCACCTTTGAACACACCTCATAATTCAGAAGCTTCCCAATTCCTTCACTCATTATTATCTCATGAGATGGATTCTTCTCATGTTGCCTAGTTATTCATGACAAATAAGGTTATCAAGATGGAAGTTGGCCCAAAAAGGGAGTTGAATGTAAATAATGCCTTATCACCTTCACATCACAAAATTATGTTATAGTTACTATAGGAGAATTTAAAAGTATTTGCTTGGGACTACATGGACATGAAAAGACTAGACCCTATGCTTTGCACTCACAAGATTTACATCAATACTGATTTCAAACCTATTCAATAATATCAAAGGAGAGTTAACCTTATTTTGAAGGATATAGTTAAGAATGAACTATAGAAACTATTAAGTGTCGGTTTTATCTACCCCATCTCTGATAGCTAGTGGGTTTCACACCTGGTTATAGTACCAAACAAGGGAGGAAAATTGAGAGTTTTTGTAGATTATAGGGAGCTCAATTCATCCACTAAGAAAGACCACTTTCCCATACCATTTATAGATCAAGTTCTTGACAACCTAGCTAGCAAGAAATATTTCTCTTTTTTGGATGTTTTTAGTGGTTACAATCAGTTACAAATAGCTCTTAAGGATCAAGAAAAAACAACTTTCAAATGCCCATGGGGAATGTTTGCCCACTCAGTTTTTCCTTTTGGCTTGTGCAACACCCCAATCACATTCCAACAAGATGTCATAAGTATATTTTCAAATATATCTACTAACTGTATGGAGATCTACATGGATGATTTTACTATTTATAGCACTACTTTTGAGAAAGCAAAAACCAACTTGCAGACAATACTCAAAAGATGCCAAGACTATAACCTTTCCCTAAATAGTGAAAAATGTTTTATGATGATGCAAGAAGGAGTAGTACTAGGTCATTTCATCTCATCCAAAGGCATCCAAGTAGATCCTACAAATATTGAAGTCATTATTACCTTGCCTATGCCAAAGAACTAGAAGGATGTACGATGTTTTCTAGGACATGTTGGATATTATAGAATATTCATCAAGAATTTTAATAAACTCGTAGCGCCCCTTTATAACTTGTTAAAAAAGGATTATGAATTTTCCTAGGACTCTAAGTGTGCTACATCTTTCTTGCAGCTTAAAGAAGTTCTCACTACAGCACTAGTTTTGAGAGAGTCCAATTGGGGATTGCCATTCCACATCCATACAAATGCCTCAAACTATGCTATAAGTGTAGTGCTAGGCCAAAAGGTGGACTCATTTGAACATGATATTTATTTCATCAGTAAAAATTTGCAAGGTGTAGAGTTTAACCTCATAGTCACTAAAAAGAGCTACTTGTAGTTATTTATGCACTGAATAAATTTAGGCACTATATTACTGGATATGAAATATTTGTTCATACTGACCACTCTGCTATAAATTATTTGATGAAAAATCCTACAATATCAGGAAGATTGGCTCTCTAGTTGTTACTTATATAGGAATTTGATATCACCATAATAGATAAACTCAGTAAGGCCAATGTGGTAGCTAACTTTCTCTCTCGATTGCATGTCCCTGACGATCCTACAACCATTGACAATAGTTTTCCAGATGAACACCTTTTCCTGTTGTCACCACAAAATCCATGGTATGCAGATATTAAAAATTACCTAACCACAGGAAAGATGTCAGTTCACTTCTCTACTAAAGAAAGGAAGTTACTCTCTGAAAGGACCTTTAACTATTCTTGCATTACTATATTTATGTTTTATACTGGGCCTAACCAAGTAATGAATTGGTGTATAAAGGAAGATTATACATATGATATCTTGAGGGCATGCCATGATGAGCCCTGTAGAGGTCATTTTGCAGCCAAACAAACAAATTTTTAAATATTGACAACCAGGTACTATTGGCCAAGTTTACACAAGGATGCAGCTAGATACACAAAGAAATGTGATGTGCCAACATATGGGAAGACCCACTAAATTAGATGAAATGCCCCTGCAGCCTCAAGTAGTTGTTGCACCCTTTGACAAATGGGGGATTGACTTTGTAGGTCCTATTGAACCTTCTTCACAAGGTAAATCCTATATAGTAGTTTGCACTGATTGGGGTGTTTTTAGTGGTGAATATTCATAATTTTGCAAATTTTAGAATTATTTTTCTAGTAATTTTGCTAGTAATGTAAGATTTAATGCAACCTTAATCACCACATTTTTATTAAATTTAGTTCTAAAATATTTAAAATCGCTCAATGATTTATTTTGTTAAAAAAATTAAACTCAAAGATTTGCCACAATATTCGATACATGATTAGATTTGATTCACCTAAATATTATATATTATTGAAGAAATTAAAATTAATTCACCAATAATTCTCCCAATTATTAGTTACTTTAGGGATATATTACCAATATTTAGTTTCTACTATTGATTGAAAATATAATGTAATTATCCCCATAATTTTCATGAGATAAAACATGTTCAATTTTGATTTGTGATATTCCAAGACAATCAACAAACTTCCTATTATTATTGAGATTCGCCAATATTTTCTACTCAAAAATCATAATTCAAAAATAATTGCAATGTAAATAATATTTCAAATAAAAAAATTGAGAGATTCACTGATAAAAATAATTTAATTTTTCAAAATAATGAAAGATTTTCCAATAATTTATATCTTTTTCTAGAGGGGGGTTTCTTAAAGTTTACCCTGGCACTAATTATGTAACTAAATGGACAAAGGCCAAACCCATGAAACACCCAAGTGTTAACAATATTGCCAAGTTCTTGTATGAATCCATCTTTACATGGTTTGGAGTCCCTACAGAGTTTACATCTAATCAAGGAGCTCAATTTACATCTAATCTGATAGCTGCTCTCATGAAGGAAAATACTATTTGGCATGGTAAATCATCACCTTACCATCTAAAAGGTAATGGGCAAGTATAAGTTACCAATAGAGTGTTGGAATCTATTCTCACCAAAATAGTAGCACTTCATAGGAAGGATTGGGCCATATGCATCCCTGAAGCTCTTTGGGCTTATAGAACCACCTAGAAATCTAGAATAGGTTTCACTCCTTTTGAGTGCAATTCCTTTGGAGTTTTAATATAAAACATTAAGGACTACTTTGGAGCTCGGTATGGAACTTACTATTACACAGAAAGATCAAATTCTGAGTTTAAATAGCCTTGGTGAATGGTGCAAATCTACATTAAACAACACCAAACTCATCCATCACCTATGAAAGCTATGGGATGATAAGTTTATCAAAGATATAAAAAAATTTGTAGGAGATTAGGCACTTCTCTATGATTCCAAGTATCAACACAACCTAGACAAGTTTCAAACTCACTAGTTAGGACCATATGAAATTGTTGTTGTCTTTCCAAATGGAGCAATCCATTTGTCTACTATTGATCATGTTTTATTCAGGTTACTTTTCAATGGGAATTGCCTTAAGCTTTATAATAAACTAGTTAGTCACAAGGAGTTCTTACAACAATTTCAGCACAGTGAAGATATACTCATTCTTGTAACCAAGTAGTCTGGGTCTTCTACCCTGACTGTTGTTAAATCTTAATTCCTTTCAAGATTTTCATAATGGGCACTTTATTCTTGAAAGTAATTTCTCCACCATACACTTCATTTCACCCTCTCTCTTCCCCATCTTACCATCCCATCCCATCACTCCATCACTTTAGATGATCTTTTGTCAAACATATTTCCTACAACACTTACCAAGTACATACCACATAACCTTGCATGTATTTTAGTTTATTCATTCTTTGTTAGGAATTTGTTTTGTTTGAATTTATTACTCTTGTATATCCTACCCAAGTGGGACCGATGCCTTTACTTAGCTGGGGGGGTGGGGGGGGTGAATATTCATTTGTCAAACTTTCAAATAACATGTAAATTTTAAAATTTATTATCTTATGAGATGACTATCATCACATGTTGATGACCTATCCTTCTGTGATTGTGTCATTAAAGAAATTAAGGACATTAAAAGTTGAGCTTAACTTTTAATGATAATTAGCAACATGTTTGGGGTGGAAAATCTGTACATGAGCAAAAAAAATGAGACTTTATGTAAGGAAGGATATCATGAGATTTCATGCAATAAGTATTTTCAAACAAGCACATAGTAATAGTACGTCATTTTCTCTATATGGTTCCATAACATTGCAAATTTTGTTAATTCATCATCATTGAGCTTTGTAAACACCACAATTTTTCCAAAGTTCTATTGTATGTAATAATGGGTGGAGGTCTTTAGAGATATGAGCTAATTGATCATAGGGTTTTTTTGGGTGACACGGCCAGTTGTGAGATGTTTAGGAGAAGAGGATGGTTAGATTACTACCTTAGATTAAAGGGATTTGATGAAGAGGTTGCTCTTCAATTTTTTAGTACCTTGAAGGATGGCTTTGCAATGGTTAAGGGCCTTATAATTGAATTTATATAATTTTTGGTGGTCAAAGTCACTACATTACCCAGGAAGGAGAAAATTGGGTAAAGGATTTTGACCTACGTGTGGCTAGGATACAGTTCAATGTGCATCACGAGCCTCCACTGGACATTGACAAGAAGCAGGGCACCTCCAGACTATCTTTTCCCTTGGAGTTGATCCAACTAGTAGCATTTATCATTCAAAACTTCACTTGTGAAGGTTGTTACAAATATGTGCATGTGCTACATTGCAAGATTCTAGCTCATCTACGGCATGATTATAGATAGGTAAATCTTCCCAATTTCATACATTGTTAAGAAGCAAGCTTCTTTAGTAAAATTAGGAAAGGATCAGTCTATCTCCCATCATTGTTTGATAAAATTAGTTGTGGAAAGGAAGTTAAAAAAATAGTCAATTGGGACAAGGGAAGAGTTTTTGTAGTGAAATATGGCAGAGCCTAGATTGGTCGGCCCTAGAGGCCAAGGTGTTAGATGAAGGGAAAGGATGTCTATTGTCTTTTCTAAGGTTATTCCCAAGACTGAAAATGTTCCTAAAACCTCCAGTTCTAGACCAACTAAGAAGAGGATTTATAAAGCTAATACCTTTGTTTCTAGAAAAAAGAGAAATTATAACAACAACATGATGATGAAAGTAATGTTAATGAAACCCTATACTCGTAAGAGAAGGAAGCTTTAGAAAAACTTCTTGAAGCACCTATGGTAGAAATGTCTGCAAGCAAGAGGAAATGAGAGAATCCTCCATGCCTATCTACACCTCTTACAAGGCAAAGTGTGAGGATTTCTGAAGGAAATAAGGTTACTAAAACCCATGTTCCAATGGTTAAACTTGAGTCTTCTGAGTTTGAGAAGGAGTCCTCTTCAGAGGAAAAATTGCAACAAAACATAGCCACCGATAATGAGTGTAGTAACCAAAGTCCACAACCTAAAGTTGACCTTAGTGTTAACTATGTACTTGTTAATAGTGACAAGGAGTCTAATGAGCATAAAGCATCTGAGGAGTTCGAAGAAAGTCCTATTATGCAAGATGCTGGTGAGAATTCAAAAGACCTTTTTCCTAAGGACTATCAAGAATTCAGGCAAGAAATTGTTGAAGAAGTAATAAAAATTCTTAATAAGGATGGATTTGATGCACTGGATGAAGTAGCCACTAAATCTAGTAAGGAAGAGAATATGGTGACAATAATTGTTATAAGGAAAGGAGAATGCTCCACACCACAAAGTGCCAAAAAAATTCCTCATTTGACATATGAATGGATAGATATTTTTAACCAAGAACCATTTCCACCACCCAATTTTTCTACACCTTTGTCCGTAGAGATTAATTTGTTCCAACAATTGTTATGGGAAAGAGCTTAACGGAAGTTAGATAGGGAAAATTTGAAAAATATCATTAATGAACAAAGTTATTAGTTGAATCAGAGTTCAAACTAGAATGAATTTTTAAAAAGGAGGATTGAGAAAGTCACAGGATTGATTCCTAAACTGATGGAATGTAGATCACCATCACCAGTGTATACATTGTTTCTCAAAGAACAACTTGTAAACTTCAAATTCACTAGAATTATGGAAGGTTTTATTCCCTCTATTTCAACTCCACATGAGTTTTATGATGTATTCCAATCTATTCCAATTCTTTTAAAGAATTTAATATATGAATTGTATCTCCATAATTTGGTAGTACCTAATGACACAGAGTGGAACTCACTCCTTTATATAGGGGATGTGCAGTTAAGAGAAAGAACTAAAATCTTCAAAACTTATTACTTCACTAATCTTCATGATTAGAAACCATATTTGGCTCACTAAGACCATTTGGAATGTTGGTATTTCCATTCCAAGGTTAGACCCGATACATTATAACTAAGCTTTCTTCACATCAAGTTTCTTACATATGAAACCACATATATCCAAAGCTCATAAAGATAATAAATAGAAAGACCAAAGGGTCTGATAGGAGACTCACAAGTGCTCCCTTTAATCCTTGAACGTGGTTGAGAGACAGGTGGAGTAGGAAATGCTGAATAAAATCTGTCAAAGCATTCCTTGGATGACTTGCCTGGAACCAATTTTGCAATCTGCTTCCAGAAGTTGGAAAGAGGCTTGATTTTGTAATAAGCATTTTGAAGAGCACTATCCTACTCCTTGCTCCATCCCTCGCAGCTCAATCCTCCCAAAAGTGGCCTGCATTCCTTCTTCTTCTTCACATATGCCCTTTATTTTTTCAAACACTCATCATTGTTTTCCTTCCCAAAGACTCTGTCTTTAGTGAGGCATCTACATTTTCCACTTGCAGTGGCACCCTTCTCTTATCAAGATGATACATGAAAGCCACCAACTTTTCATTCTAAACACTAACGGCTTGAAACAAAGATAATATTATCGGACTCCTTCTTTGTAAATCAAACTA
Organism: Cupressus sempervirens; assembly: GCA_028749045.1. Classification (NCBI taxonomy): domain Eukaryota; kingdom Viridiplantae; phylum Streptophyta; class Pinopsida; order Cupressales; family Cupressaceae; genus Cupressus; species Cupressus sempervirens. The sequence goes on from CM053792.1 coordinate 203,223,226, forward strand.
CTTCCATCGCTACCAGCCCGAGCTTTGTTGATGGACGCACACCATAGTCATCTGATAAATCTCAATACTGCCACCTTCCACTATTATCACAAACTGATAATGATCGAGGCACAAAGAGTCACCTTCTTTAACCACTGTCACCTCCCTCGCTTATTGACTTTGGGTCTCTCCATTTACAAACACAAAACCTCACCATTTATGAACAAGAATCGGGTTCACCACCGAATAGTTGAGAAACTCCATTTTCTTCACCAATCTTTAACATCACACTTGACTCCTCCTTCGATTAACCAATTTCACCATCACCATGCAATTATAGAAATTGTACTTCCTCCTCTCACAATCTTCAATATTGAATTGAATGCTCACACAGAGAAATAACAGAAATAACGAAGGCAAGACTAACAAAAAAAAACTGTACATACTAAATGCCACTACTTCATTAATGCTCACCAAGCTTTTTACAATGCTGGGCTCTCCGGCTGCCGCCAAAGAGCCCTTGAAAAATTTCTTTCAAGACTCTCAAAACTTTTAAAATTCCTTGCCTCTCGATTTCCTTCTTTTCCTCTCTTGACTTCAACTATGCCATTCAATTCCCACTCTTTCTTTTTAAAGAGTTGCTGGTGGTTATTCAATGATGGTTATTAAAACTGTATTTCCACTTTTAATGCCTCATTGTCTCCTCATGGAGATCGCTTCCCTATTATAGAGGAAATGCATTAATAATACATTTTGATGTCACATTTTACTATTAAAACATAATATTTTAAATTCTAAACCATGTCTACCCCATGTTTCCTCGAACTTCAATATTTATTCGTTATTACAAAATTGAAAACTTTTTCCATGATTAGCCATGTTCGAGGGGTCTCCCATCAAATGATGTCTTGGATGTAGAATGAGAGAAGTAGAGAACATCAATTTGCTCCTTACAGGGACAATGAAATGATAGTTCCTCTAATCATGAGACCAAAAGTTCAACACACTAGATGGACATTTCTGGGTTGGATTTCTCTCCTAGGAAACCCTACTAGAGATAGTAAAATATGTTCAGTCAAAGAACAAGCATTTGCAAACTAGTAACAACGCTGCTCTTGAGATGTTGAGACAGTAATTTTTTCTTCTAAACAAAGGTGGACACGGATGTCACATGACTTGAAGATAAGAGAACCCCACTCTCCTAAAAATTTAACTCTTTCTACTATTAAAATTCCATGATATATCAATTTGGGAAGGAATCAGTACAAACATTGGCTTCCATTAAGGTATCAACCTCCTATTCTCTTGTAGTCATTACTGACAGTGAATGACAACATAGAGGATCATGATATGACAGCAAAAATTTGGCGATGGAGAAGGCTTAAGGAAAATTATGGGTATTTTGACTATGTTAAGAATGAGCCAAGGGAGAGGACATCCAGTAATTGGAGGGTTCAGGCCAGAATCATAAATTTCATGGTTGTGAGGGACCAGCAATAGCTCAATTGGGGAGAATGATGGGTCTCTAAAAGGCCATTGTTTTAAAATATTTTTATCTTGTTTTTAAGTAGTTATCTTGTAGAAACAATCATGACTTTATAGTTTTAAGCAGATTAACTTGTCTTTATATGTATATGTTATATATATATATATATATATATATATATATATATATATATATATATATATATATATATATATATATATATATATATATATATATATATATATATATATATATATATATATATATGTTAAGACATGAAGTAGAAGTATGGGTAGTTCAAATATGCTTTATTTTTTTGAATCTATGGACAAAAATGGTATAATGAAGTAATATTATTGTTGGAAATATAGGACAAGCTAGTTTACTGAGAGGGAGAGGGGTGAATTAGGAACCAATAAAACTTACTCTTATTTCACCAATCAATTCTTCATATATATTTTTATCTAATTGCATGCATGAAAGACTAAAAGCAATAAAACGTGTATAACACTTTGAAACAAGATATGGTGACCTAGAAACCTTCCAAATAGAAAGTAAAACTAGGATGGGGATGATACTTATTGTCACAAAAGTTTGCACCCTGGTCCAAATTTTTTACCTAAGGACAACCTTGTGAAACATGGAAACAACCTCCAAGTTGTGGGACTTGAACAATGAGGTTAAGTCTCCAGAGAAGATCGGCTTCCTCTACTATCAGGATGCACTTAAACTACACTTGAAGAGAAAAGGGAGAAGGAACACATAAAAGTAACTACCTAATCTATTATAAGGAGGTGATGCACCAAAATAGGGTGTTCAGACCAATCTCTGCCCATACATGCATACTACAATTATCATGACAATCCAAAGATATACAGATCTAGACTTGCTTTAATCTATTAGCCACATACAAATTAGACAATCAAATGAGTGACATAAGGAAAAATAGCTTCACTTCTTATCATTTATAGGCTAAAGAGATATAGAAATGTAAGTTATAGATATCCATAGTACATCAAAGACAGGAAGACAAATCTTGCACAATACATCAGTAGTTGAAGGAGATAAGATAGGATGTCATATAATTTAGAGGCAAGAGAGGGAATTTATAGTAGTATGCCAGAGCAATACCAGAGAAATAGAGAAGATCTAACCTTAAGAAAGATTATAAAATCTACTTTTATAGTGCAAGTATAACTTAGATAACTTCTACCCTAAGATAGAACTCAACAATTGCATTCAAAATTGTAAACAATAATTACTGCAAAACTAAAAAAGATCTAATCACAGGACAAATCTAGATGCAATAATATCACTTATCCACCAAATGATCTCTAAGAGGACATGAACCATAGCCATTAACCTTCTAACTAAGTAGATGGATCAATAGGCAGTGATGGATTATTCTTTTTCATTTATCAGGCCTAGGAAATGATGAAGTGGTTGCTGAAGATCAAAAATATTAGATCTATCATCAAAGAGATGCTTCCTCTATCATCAACTTGCTAAATCGGATAGAAGAGCATAGGTCAACTATATTCAACTATTGCTCTGTACCCTTCCTGCTACCTAATTGGTTGGGAGTTCCCTTTTTGTCTAACTTGGAAAGTGAAGCTCCTTATATATTTTCATCAACATTGGAACTCACAATTCTATGAGCATCAACTTTGGTCAAAACCCTTCATGTCACCTTTTCTTCATATCCCTGACTTCTACGATCTTACGATCATCTATACCTCATAGCATCGATCCCATCCTTTATTCTCTTTATGATCCTTTGATAGCAACAAGTCCCGTGATCTCATGACAAAACAATGGCACGACAACATCCTTGGCATAAGGTCATGGTATCATTATTTTATCCTTGCAATTTCATGGGCACGATTGAATTGATCTTTGCGATATTACAATCACATTCCATCATGATATTTGCATTCTTAGTAATGACCCTTGCAATCCTATGATCATGGTTTAATTATCTTTCATCATGACCTCAAGAGACATCCTTTCTTGTGCTTGTGACCCAATGTCTCTATGATCATACGACCAACCTTCTCCTTCATATCTTTGGCAACTTGGGAAGCTAACCCTGTGATCCTAAGATCATTGACCCTCGTGGCATTGGAACACATCTTTGTGGCACCTAAAATCACTTCCTATCATAACATCAGGCAAGATATTTCTTTGGCTTACAATCTCTTGACTATCTGTGATGTCATGACAACTCGACTACTTGACCAATAGGAGCCATGTATCATCTTATCATTGCTTGATTCACTCAATGATCCTCTGATACATGAGCTATCATAAGATCGAGACCCTATCATTTTTGTAGCCCTAAGAATTAAAATATAATATGAAAGTAATTGTTGGGAGGGTTTTAAATATTTTGAATTCAATCCTTGGCAGGAGGGCACCTTTGGCCAACATTTTTGGTGACTCAAGGGGGATGCAAGCCTACTTGGCATATGACTAGTGACCATTAAAACATCCATTGGGATATGGAGTCTTTGAAACCATGAAAACTCATCAAATTAATCATTTATGCCACATTATGATCCATAAAACATGCCCTTCTACCTCTGCAACTCTACAAAACTGGAACTAGAACTCTCTACAACAAAACACATGCTTGACACTTCTTGGAAAATAGGAACAATAGAAAGAAACTATTCTAACTATGTATAGGAAACATCATCTTTTCTCAAAATCAAGGTTTAAGGTATATTCCATTTACTATAATAGAAAGAATTTCACCATCAAGTTTGCTTAACTGGAAAGCATTTGCTTGTTTACAACTGATAATTACATAGGGACCACTCCATAAGGCATCAAACTTTGAGTGTTTCCCTACTTTTTCTCTGTCTACATCCCACTTTAGCCCAAGATCACCCTCTTTGAAAATTTTGACCTTATCCTTCTTATCAAATTTCTTCTTCATCGATTGTTGATGTGTCTCCAAGGTCTGCCCGACCTAATTTCTTCTCTCCTCTAGCTCCATCATTTCTATCATTCTTATAGACATAGCATTATTTTCAATTAGTTCCAAGAGATGAGCTAGCTCTAGGAATCGAAACTCTAGTGAAATAGGAAGTCTAGCTTCCCTACCATACACTAACATGAATGGACAATTCCCAATAGCCCTCTTAGGCATTATCCTATCAGCCCACAAGGCTTTCTTCAATTTTTTCTACCAACACCTTTGATTATCTTCAATAGTCCTCTTGATGATTCTGATCAAATTTTTATTGGATGACTTAGTCAAACCATTACCTTAAGGGTAGTAATTAGAAGATGTGCTCAAGTAAATACCATGATCTATTGCCCATGCACAAATCTGATCTCCTACAAATGATTTTTCATTGTCTAAAATTATGGTGGAAGGAGCACCAAACCTAGTAATAATTCCATTAAGGAATTCCACTACTAAAGCCTTTGTAGAATCTTTCAAGGCTACTACCTATTTCCACCTTGTGAAGTAATATATTGTAGCCAAAATTCACCTATGATCGGAGCTAGAAGGTGGATCAATAGGACCAATAAAATCTAATCCCCATTGAGCAAAGCGTTGATTGACCTGGATGGGATGAAGTGGAAGGCTGCAAGTCTCTGTTTACTTGAGAAGAAAGTGCACTTTTACCATTTCCTTACATGTTTATGGTAATCATGGAACAAGGATGGCCAGTAGTAACCTACTCTCATCATCTTCATTATGGTGATTCTTGCTAAAAAGTGGCCACCATTAGGACCATCATGAAACTCCCTAATCATTATTCTTGCCTAATTTTCACCAATACATCTTAACAAGGCTCCATTGAATTCTTCCCTAAACAAGATACCATCGACCATGGCATAAGGAATGGACTACAATTTGAATTACCTTCTTTTTGCCTTATCCAATCCCTAAGGATATCCATTTCTTGATAAGAAGGTCATCATACCATATATCCAACTCCTTGGACTATCATCTCTCACCTCATATTGTTTTGTTAACACTAAGGTAACTTCTTCATCTATTGCTTCTTGAGAGGAGATCATCTTCTTGCACAATCCTTTCCCTCTTACCAACCTAGTGATCTAGATGTCCACATCATACTCTATCACCTTATTGATCCAACCTACTCTTTTCTCACTAATATCCCTTCTCAATAGGAAATCTTTGACACTCACATGAGGCACCAATAAGTGGGTCTTATTGTGGGAGAAAATATGTCTAAATTTCTTCAAAGATCTTATGACTACAAGGGCTTGCTTCTCCATATAGCTATATTTTTCATCATACTCCTTCAGTCCTTCACTAAAGAAAGTAATAGGTTGTTCTTCATTCTTATCATTTTATTGAGTCAAAATAGTAGAGATACTTTATTCACCTCCTAAGGTGTAAAGAATGAAATCCTTATCAAAATTTGGATTGATAAGAGTAGGGATTGAGGCTATGACTGCTTTGATCTCTTTAAAAAATGCTTTCCCTTCATTGGTCCATGATAAGACAATATTCTTTAAAAAAATAGATGTAAGAGGTTTCACCATGATAGCTAAATTAGGAATAAATCTCCTCACAAAATTTATTCTACCAAGAAATTTTCCAACCTCTCTTGTGACTGGGGACAGAAAGTGAGTTGTTCCTGTAGCATAGGTGCATAGATAGGTTTACTATTGCAGCATCACTCTAAGCTTTGGGTTATGTTATTTTTTTAGTTTCTAGCATAGGTTTCCTTTAGCATTTGTTTCACTTTATTAGTAATGACTTAAATAAGAATTAGAGCATATGCTTTGCAGTCATCCTCTCAAGTTTACACTCTTGGGTTGATAAATTAAATGAAGCCAGTGTACTATTTTAAGTACAACACATGATGGTGTATGACCAAAGAATCACTATGAAAGGATGTCCAATCCTTTGTTATTAAGGTATTAATCTAATTGAACATGAACCTTGGAACAACTGAGTCTTCCAAAAAAGTATATATAGGTAAGACTTTGTGTCCTGAAATAAGAAAGTCCCTAGTTGACTTGTTAAGGAAATTAAGGCATGTTTTTGCATGTTCATATGATGACCGTAAGGCCTATAGGGAAGATCTATTTCAGCATGTCATCCCATTGAAAGAAAATGTTAATCTTTTTAGACAAAAACATAGACAAATCAACCCCACACCAGCCCCCAAAATGCAAGAAGAGTTGATGAAGCTTAGGAATGGGGGAATTATTAAACCTATCAGACATTTCTCATGGCTATCAAACTTAGTGTCTATTAGTAAGAAGAACGGTGATATTAGGATGTGTGTAGACTTTAGAAACTTGAATATTGCTTCCCTAAAAGATAATTATGGTCTACTAAACATGGAAGCTATGCTATAGCAAGTCACTAGTTTTGAATTGATGTCCATGATGGATGAATTTTCTGCATACAAGATGAAAAAGAATAGTTCAAGATAGCCTTTACAACTCCATAGGGAAAATATGTATATGTTTGGATGTCTCTTGGCTTAATCAATGCAGGAGCTACATTCTAGAGATTCATGGATGTTGCATTTAAAGAGTATATAGATAAATTCATGGTTGTCTACTAAGATAACTTGATAGCTTATTCCAAAAGAGATGAATACCACTATAGACATCTAGAAATAATATTTTTAAAGGCTTTGGAATATGGATTTTCATTAAACCTAAAGAAGTGTACGTTTGGAGTTACAGAGGGAAAATTTCTAGGTCATATAGTTTCTAAAAGAGTCAAAATTGATCCAGAGAGAGTGGTAGAATTAGATAAGGTTCTTTAGTGAAAAATGTAAAAGGTATACAATATTTTTTTGGCCAAGTAAACTTCTTGAGGAGATTTGTGACCAATTTTGTTGAGATCAGTACAACTATCTCTAAAATTATTAAGAAAGGGGCAGTGATCAATTGGAAAGGTGAACCATCAATGGGCTTTCAAGAAATTTATGATACAATAAAGAATGCTTCAGTATTAAGAACACCAAATTATGCAAATCCAATGCATATATTTTCTTTCACTTCCTTCCACACTATTACAATAGTTTTACTCCAAAAGAATGAGGAGAGTTTTGCATAGCCCATTGCCTTTTTTCGTAAGTCACTCCAACCTGCAGAGCTAAAATATGAAATCAATGAAAAACAAGCATATGCTCTTATGAAAGTTGTTAAAGATTTTAGTTGTTATTTGGTGGGTGCTATTATCATAACATTTGTTCCTAGTGTTGTTGTAAAGGATGTATTTTCTCAACAAGAAGTGTTTGGTAGGAGATGCAAATGGATCAACAAAATCCAGGACTTAAACATTGAAATCCAGATAACAAAACTAGTAAGAGGCTAAGCATTGGCAAAATTGATGGCTCAATCCAACTTGGACGCCAATCAGATAAATTTTGTAGATGAGGAGCATGGGTCATATGGTTGTGATGTGGATGACTATGATGTTGATACAATTGTTCAATTGAGTTTTGTCTTTGATGTTACACAAATGTCATATCCGTCATTAGACAGAGTCTACTGAGCTCAGTTGGTCAGCAAGACAAAAGACAGAGTCTATCAAGCTCAAAAGGTTAGCAAAGAAGGTTTATAGTTTCTACCAAGTATTCTCAGGCTTCACCTTGTGCAGTAGTTGTCACTGAACTTTCAAGGTTAGCAAAGAAAATTTAGTTGTTACCGAGCTCACTTGTTCATCAAAGGGAAATAATGCAGGAAACAATTCTTACCGAGCTCTTATGGACAATGAAGGAAATTTAGTTCTTATCGAGTTAACTCAGAAGCCAAAGGATTTTGCAGATTTTGCAGTGTTAACTGAGTTAAGATGGTTAACTCAGGAAATTGTTTCTGGAAGTAGTGCTTACCGAGCAAGGTCGGTCAATGTTGGATTTCATTGTTTTGTGAAATAAAGTTTATTTGTTTAATGTAATATGTGTAGCTGATTGATGTATGGTTTATTGGTAAATGTAACATGTGAATGAGCCGACTTGATAATCTGAATGGTATATATAAGAGGTCAAGTTGTGAATTCCAAGCATGATGGATTTGATGTAATATGAATGTGAAGGAGGACTAATTATTGTGGAAGCAAATTTTGGAGAATGATCAGAGATCATTGAGGAGATTGAGGAGGATCTAATGGTGTAGAATAGAGATCTGTAATCAAAAAATTCAATTGCATCTTATTCAGGTCAATTCATTGTTACTTTCTAATCATTGTGGTAGTGATTTCAAATCTCTTAACAGAGTTGGTTTAACAGCCATTTTGTAAATCCTCTAACAAGGTGAGAGTTCGTTGAATTATTCTAAAGACCTCTAACAAGGTCACTCCTAATAGGGTGATTAAATCCTCTAACAAGGTCACACCTAATAGTGTGTATTTTAACCTTTAACAGGGTTGGCTATTAACAGGGCTCACTTCATAAGAGTGAAAATTGGTAACTAGTTACTTGATGATTTTTCCCATATTGGGTTTCCACGTTGAAACTGGTGTCTCTTGTGCTCATGTTATTTACTTTTGCATGCATGCTAATAATTATGAATTCTAAAATTTAGTAACAAGTTAATCTACCGAGTTACAGCATTTTTGTGATGTGTTTACTGAGTGACAGCAACAACTAGTTATTTAAGACATCTAAGGGACCAAGATTTATTTTTGTAGTAATTGATTCACCCCTCCCTCTTAGTTACTTCACTCATAATTCCAACAATTGGTTTAGAGATTTTGGTGCTTACAGGAAAAGATTTTAAGGATCTAAGCTAAAGATTAGGATGTCTTACAAGAGGAAAATCCCAAGACTTAATAGGGACAACTTCTCAGCATGGCAGGGATTGATGAGACTTCATCTGGCTTCTATTGGTGATTCAGGGCTGAAGTACCTTGATGAAAAATATGTAGAACCTACTGGTACATTATTTTTCAATGATATTGCTGAAAAGAAGACTCACAACAACATGGTGATAGATATTGCATATGCTCTAAGTTATGAAGAATTTGATGACATCAAAGATTGCAAAACTCATTTTGAAATGTGGAACAAACTAAAAGAAATCTATGGAGGTGATGATAATGTAAGAAGAGCCAAGGAAGAAATTTTGAGAGGACAATTTGACCAGATGAGGATGAGAGAGGATGAAAACATAGCAAAATATGTTGAAAGAGTTAAAGCAAGCGTTAGTGCAATCAAAGCATCTAGAGGAGATATCAAGGAAGAGATAGTTATAAGTAAAGTTCTTAGAACTCTACTTCTTATTTATGCAATCAGAGTCTCTACAATTCAAGAAAGAAGATGTGAAGAAAATCATAAGATAAATCTAGAGGCCATAATTGGAAGATTGAATGCATTCGAGCTAGACAACTATGATAATTATGTTCCAGCTGCCAAGAACATTGAATCAGCATTTGAAGCCAAGCTTTCACTCAAAAAAAAAGGTAAGAAGATAAAGGATCCTCAATTAGATAGTGATGAAGAATCAGAACAGAATTCAGACAGTGATCTTGAGGTAGTTGAAGCTCTGCTAGCAAGAAAATATTCAAGAGGCAAAGGGAAATACAAAGGTAAGGTTCCTCTAATCTATTTTTCTTGTGAAGAAATTGGACATATTGTTGCTAGGTGCCCAAATAAGCAGAACAAGGATGAGAAGAAAGGTCACAAGTGCAATAGCAAGAAAGACTTCAAATCATTCAAGGATAAAAGTAAGAAAACATGTTTCATGGCTAAAGATTGTAACGATTCTAATGATGAAGAAGAAGATGAAATTGTTTACATTGTTGTAAAAGATGAGTCTGATAATGATGAAGAAATGGCACTCATTTCTCATGTGAGAAAAAATGATACATGGATTATAGATAGTGGTTGTTCTCATCACATGACTGGTGATAAAACTAAGTTTGAACATTTTGAAGACTATGATGGTGGTAGTGTAAGGTTTGGTAACAATGAACTTTGTATAAAAGGAAAAGGAAGAATCTCACTGACCAAGGAACTTGTATGTGATAATGCATATTGGGTAGAAGGACTAAAGCACAATCTATTAAGTGTGGCATAACTACTCAATAATGGATTCAAAGTGGAATTCGTGCATGGAAAAGCAAGACTGCTAGATGGCAAACGTAAGCTGATTGGATTAGGCATTCAAACAAAAGGTAACTTGTTTGATTTTGAACTTGGTGAATGTTCATGTTTTATTGCTCAAGTTGAAGAAAGTTGGTTATGGCATAGGAGGTTATGTCGTGAACTTTGATAACTTGGTAAAAATAAGCAAATTCAGGAAAGTAAGAGGCATTCCTAACATAAAGAAACCTAATGTTGGTAAGAATTATCAAATTGGCAAGATGGGAAAGACTAGCTTTAAAAGAAAGAACTATTAGTCTAAATAAATTTTAGAAATTGTGCATACTAATTTGTAGGGACCTATTGGCATTGAAAGTTATACTGGTGAAAAATTCTTCATTCTTTTTGTTGATGATTACTCAAGAATGATAACTGTCATGTACCTAAGAGAGAAATCAAAAGCATTTGAAAAGTTCAAATGATATTTGGCTAGAGTAGAAAAAGAAACAAGCAAAAGACTAAAATGTTTAAGGTCAGACAGAGCAGGTAAATTCATTTCACATGAGTTCAACAACTTTTGCATTGAAAGGGGAATCAAAAGACAAGTTTCAACACTTGGAACTCTTGAGCAAAATGGAATAGCTGAAAGAAGGAACAAATCTATCATGGGTTGTGCAAAAACCTTAATGATTGAAAAGAGCATTACTATCAAATACTGGAAGGAAGCTATCAGCACTGCAATTCATACCTTGAATTGAGTACATCTATAAAAAGACTCATTCAAAAATCTCTATGAGTTATGGTATGGCTACAAACCCAACGTAAGTTACCTAAAAGTATTTGGAAGAAAATGTTACATTTTGAAAGAATCTAGAAAAGGTAAATTTGATGTGAAGGGTGATGAAAGAATATTTTTGGGATATTCTTGCAAAATTAAAGCATATAGATGTTTGAATTTGTCTACTCACAAAGTCATAGAAAGTGCACATGTAAAAGTTGATGAGTTTGCAGAAAGAACTGAAAAAGAAAGAAAAAAGGAACTTGAAGACTATAGGAGATTTTTTTTCATTGAACCTAATACAATGCCAGGCACACCAATACATCAAAAATCTTATACTCCAAAATCTTTTGTAACCGAGTTGCAAGAAGTTCAAATCGAGCTAATGCCTACCAAGTTACAAGGACCCCGAGTTCCAAGGACCCAAGTTGCAAATAGAAGCTACCAAATCAACAGCTATCGAGCCCGAGCAACCAAAACCAAAAGTTGAAACACAAAATACAAGTCATTCAAAAGGAAAGGAGCCTATGCTAGCCAAGTATTTCAGGAAGCATCATACACCAGATCAGATCATTGGAGATAAATATGAAGAAACAATGACAAGAAGTAAGTTGAAAGGCACTTGTTTACTTGCTGATTTTGAACCTAGAAATGTCAAAGATGCATTAGAAAATGAAATTTGGATTGAAGCCATGAATGAAGAGATAGAACGGATAGAGGAAAACAAAACATGGACTCTTGTATCTAGGCCTAAAGACAAAAATGTGATTGGAACTAAGTGGGTATTCAGAAACAAGTTAGATGAAGATGGTAAGGTGTCAATGAATAAAGCTAGACTGGTATGCAAAGGATACTCTCAAGAAGAAGGTGTAGACTATGGAGAGAATTCTACTCCTATTACAAGATTGGAAGGTGTCAGAACCTTACTTGCATATGTTGTATACAAAGGATTCAAAGTTTATCAAATAGATGTCAAGTTAGCATTTCTCAATGGCATATTGGATGAAGACATTTGCATTGAATAGCCTGAAGGTTTTGTTGATCCAGACAAGAAGGACATGGTTTACAAATTGCATAAATCATTGTATGGTCTAAAACAAGCCCCTAGAGCATGGTATGAAAGATTGCATAACTATCTTATTCAGATTGATTTTCAAAGAACTAATGATAACAGTAGCTTGTACATAAAGGAAGGACCAGATGATAAGATTGTTTTGGTAGAAATATTTGTAGAGGATACTTTGTTCATAGGAAATGATGATCTTTGCAAGGAATTTTCAGAACAAATGAACAAGGAATTTGAAATGTCAATGTTTGGAGAGATCAAATTCTTTATTGATCTTCAAATTCATTAGAGTAAGAATGGCATCTACATCACTCAATCTAAATACATCAAGGAGATACTAAAAAAATTTGGTATGGAAGACTACAAATCGGTTGGGACTCCTATGTGTACTGGATTGAAACTTACCAAGGATGATGAATCAAAGGAAGCGGATCAGACATTGTATAGATCTATGATTGGAAAGTTGCAATGTGTAGTACACACAAGACTAGACATTTCCCTTGCAATAGGGATTGTAGCAAGATTCTCAGCAAAACCAAAAGAAAATCACATGATGCCAATCAAAATAATCATGAGATACTTGAAAGGAATTGAAGATTACGAATTGTGGTATAAACTTGGAGGAAATCTGGATTTAAAAGTATTCACTGATGCAGATTGGGCAGGAAATATTGATGAAAGAAAAAGTACAAGTGGAAGAGCTTTCTTTCTTCGAAAGAGGTTGGTTTCTTGGACAAGTTAAAAGCAAAACTATACATCTTAGTCCATAGCAGAGGCTGAATATGTTGCAACAGTAGTAAACTGCTCAAACATTGTTTGGTTCAAAAAATTATTGGAAGGTATGAAGCAAGAAATCAAATAACCTGTTGTTATGTTTTATGACAATACAAGTGCAATTAACATATCCAAGAATCTAGTGATGCATTCAAAAACCAAGCATATTGCTATAAAGTATCACTTTGTTAGAGAATTGGTACAGGATAAGGAAATCAAATTGGAATATGTCCATACAAAGGAACAAATTGTTGACATATTCACAAAGCCTTTACTTAAGGATGCATTCTTTTATCTAAGAGGTAAGCTAGGGGTCATTCCCCTATCTGAAGCTCACTAAAATACAGTTTTAGTGATGCATCAACAGAAATAGAATTGAAGATCTATCAGTTGATGCAGCAAAGTAGTGAAGATATTGCATATGAATCAGCACATAAGGTGCATTGCTATTCATTTGGTTTATGTTGTCTTTGGCATGTGTTGTCAAAGAGGGAGAGTTTATTGTCATATCTTTTTGAAATTTGCAAGAAAATGAGAGTTTGTGTAAGAGGGATAAATTAGTATGAAAGAAGGAGATTATTGTATTTGAGGAGTTTTGTATAAGAGGGAGAAGTATTCTATCAAAAAAGACTTGTTTTCAAATTTCATTCTGCTATGACATGGTGTGTTGCCATCAATGCCAAAGAGGGAGATTTTTGATACAATTGTTCAATTGAGTGTTGTCTTTGATGTTACACAAATGTCATATTAGTCATCAGACAGAGTCTACTAAGCTCAGTTGGTTGGCAAGACAAAAGACAAAGTCTAACAAGCTTAGAAGGGTAGCAAAGAAGGTTTACAGTGTCTACTAAGCATTCTTAGGCTTTGCCTTATGCAACAATTGTCACCGAGCTTTCAAGGTTAGTAAAAGAAATTTAGTTGTTACCGAGCTCACTCGATCATCAAAGGGAAATAATGCAAGAAATAGTTCTTACCGAGCTCTTATGGACAATGAAGGAAATTTAGTTCTTACCTAGTTAACTCAGCAGCCAAAGGATTTTGCAAATTTTTTTGAGTTAGGATGGTTAACTCAGGAAATTATTTCTGGAAGTAGTGCTTACTGAGCAGGGTCGGCCAATGTTAAATTTCATTGTTTTGTGAAATGAAGTTTATTTGTTTAATGTAATATTTGTAGCTGATTGATGTATGGTTTATTGGTAAATGTAACATGTGAATGATCCAACTTGATAGTCTAAATGGTATATATAAGAGGTCAAATTGAAAATTCCAAGCATGATGGATTTGATGTAATATGAATGTGAAGGAGGACTGATTATTGTGGAAGCAAATTTTGGAGAATTATCAGAGATCATTGAGGAGATCGAGGAGGATCTAATGGTAAAGAATAGAGACCTGTAATCAGAAAATTCAGTTACATCTTAATCAAGTCAATTTATTATTACTTTCTAATCATTGTGGTAGTGATTTCAAATCTCTTAACAGAGTTGGTTTAATAGTCATTTTGTAAATCCTTTAACAAGGTGATAGTTCAGTTGAATTGTTCTAAAGACCTCTACCAAGGCCACTCCTAATAGGGTGATTAAATCCTCTAACAAGGTCACGCCTAACAGTGTGTAATGTAGCCTTTAATAGGGTTGTCTTAACAAGGCTCACTTCAAAAGAGTGAAAATTGGTAACTAGTTACTTGGTGGCTTTTCCCATATTGGGTTTCCACATTAAAATTGGTGTCTCTTTTGCTCATGTTATTTAATTTTGCATGCATGCTAATAATTATGAATGCTAAAATTTAGTAACAAGTTAATCTATCAAGTTATAGCATTTTTGTGATGTGTTTATCGAGTGATAGCAGGAACTAGTTATTTAAGACATCTAAGGGATCAGGATTTATTTTTGTAGTAACTGATTCACCCCTCCCTCTCAATTACTTCACTCATAATTCCAACATGTGACTAATACAAAAATATTATTTATTACTTGCAACATATGGAAGCTTCATTTCATTTGACTTATAATGAAAGAAGGTCTATGAAACTACAAGCAATCAAGTATATAATCATTGATGGAAAGCTTTGGTGGAGGAACTTTGAAGGAGTACTTCTGAAATGTATTGATAATGAAGAATTGGAAAAAGTACTCACTAATATGCATTCAAGAGTGTATGGAGCTCATTATATGGCCAAGACTATTGCCCATTAGGTGATGAGAGCTGGATTTTGGTGGTCAAGCTTATTTAAGAATGCTCCTTTTATGGTCAAAAAATGTGACCCCTACGAAAGATTTGCTAATAAGTTAAAATTCTCTTGAAATACCCCATTAAGGTTAGTAGTAGTACAAGCACTATTCTAACAGTGGGGAATGGACTTCATAGAGAAAATAGCAAATGATTCTAGTACTAGTTATTCATAGATTATAGTAGCAAAAGATTATTTCACAAAATGGATAGAAGTCATTAGTAGAAGAAAAGCTACTAGCAAATTTGTGAATATTTTTTTGTTGAACAATATGATCACCAAATTTGGATGTCCTAAAAGGATTGTGACTAATAATGTTATGTGCTTCAGGTTAGAAGAGTTTATAAAATTTTGTGACAAGTATGGTATCACCAAGTCAACATCATCTTCCTATCATCCACAAGGGAATGGGCAAGAAAAATCTACAAATAAGAGTTTGTTAAAGATTATCAAAAGAACACTATATGATAACGTGAATACATGGGATTCCAAGCTAGATCTAGAAATTTGGGCTGACAAAGTGACAGTTAAGAAAGTAATAGGTGTTTCACCTTTTGATTTGGTGTATGGAATTCAAGAAAGAATTCCTTAGAACAACTTGATAGGTCTATAAAATTACATCGAGATATTGTACATATATTTGTTATACAAATTTTTCTAATGATTTCAACTAAACTTATACAATATTCAAAAATAATAATGATACATTTTATCATCTTCTACATAATTAAAATCATGCATATAAAAGATATATATTTAAGCTAATAGGCTTCTTGTTCTGGAGATACTTCGGCCAAATTGTTTTGACAATCTGGCAATCTTATGTCATTAAACAAAAAATTGGTGTCATGGAAAAATGTTCCTGATGTAAGTTGTTAGTTGTGTGTCATTGAGAATAACTTAAATAACTTATGCTAGAAAAGAGAGAATAATGTCAAAAAATGTTATATGAATTTTAACTTTGTAGCGCATGATAAGAATGAATGATAGACAATAATACATCTCCCATAGAAGATTTAGAGTGTGAATTACCAAAGATGAGTGTGTTTGGAACTGTAGGAATGTTGCTGGAACAAGTATGAAGATGTCCATAAAAAAATTGGGTTTGGGGAGTCATTTGGTAGCAGTGAGCACCACAAATATAGATCATTATTTTGTAAATATTTTATTTTGCATTGATGCAGGGACACACATATAATGCAAAATGTGAGATTGTTTAGAATTTTTTAACTATATGTTGATTTTGTTTCAGCGTTGAACAATAGCATAGGTGTAATGTATATCACTAGTATTGTGGGGACATGTTGGGAATATGTTGCATAGATTATGCACTCTATAAGACATGTGCTAACATATAGAAACACAGTGGAGTGATTCTATTAATGTTTGTTTAACAAAGAAAATTATTTTTATTAAGAGAAATAAATGATATACAAATTTCATCATGCATTTTTAGACAGAGATGAACTAATGAGCATTAACAAAAACGTATTTAAGAAGAGGGAATCAACAGAAATATTGTGTGTGTTTATTTTATCTCAACACAAGAAGGACATGTCTATAATATAAATAGTGATTAATTACAAAAGTTGACACTTTATTCACTACAAGTGATGGAACAAACACATTAAGAATAGTAGAAACTAAAAATTGTATGGTATGGAGCAATTATCTTTACATTGGTATTTTGTATTGGTACAAAGTTGTCTGGCATGTCTCTCTATTTTTACTTAAAAAAACTTTGAAATATTCCACCATTGAATCAAATAAATAAAAACTAATTTGACATTTTTTAGTTTAATACACTTTTAAAAATATCTCAATTAGAACAAAATATTAAATATTAATTTACTATTATGGCCTTGTTGCAGCTATTTTATTTAACCTATGTAGAAAAGATTGCAAGTGTTTTATATATGTTTGTTTTAACATATTTTGGCCTTGTATTTAGGTAGTTTTTCAATGGCAATACATTACTAAAAACCACTCTCCTTAATTCACTATGAATGTTAAAATTGTTTATATATAGTTAAATTTTGATTACATGAATGATTAAATTTTATCTTTAAAAATAACATGAATGATTAAATTTTATATTTAAAAATAACATGAATGGTTAAATTTTATCTTTAAAATTGTCATATTTGTTAAGGCCACGATTACTCATTACCTAAACTCAACACTATTCTCTACTACTTGATATCCACCACTGGTTTTAAATGAAAATGATCATTTCCTTTCAAGGGAGAAGATATTGTAATTTGTAAGGTTAATCAAGGGTTGCTTTTCTATTTCTTTTCCTTAGTGGTTTGGTTGATATGAAAAAGGTGTAGTAAAAAAATTAATCATCTATAAAATCAAACATTTGGAAGCTACCTTTTTTTAGGTAGATACAAGATTTTTTTGATCTTTTGAAAGGAAATATTAAAATTACCAGAAGACTATTATGCATTAAAAAAAGTTGAGCCTGATCAATACTACATCTTCACTAAAGACCAATTAGTCATTTGTTACACAATGGAATGAATATCTTTTTCTTTATGTGCAATATCTCATGGCAGGTAAAATGAGATACATATCTCATCTTACTTGTGAGAATAATGAAACTAACCACATGGTGAAACTTGAGGAAAAAAGCAGTTTCACAAATAAACATGTTATTAATCCACAAAATTGGCACTTGTACAATAACATGATGAGCACCAGGATCAAGGACGTAACCTTATATATATCCAACAATGGTTATTCCATCCCACCACACTTTCCTACTTTCACTACAAGAAACATCTGCTCTTTGCAAGTCTGCTTTGTCTCGCCAATTATATTGCCCACACTGGTAAGTACCATTTTTTTTTACCATGTATCTTTTCATGATAGTTTTTTTATGGTATTTCTTAGTTTCATCATTTATTAAGCAATCTTGGCATTCAAGAAATGTGTAATATTTGGTAGTGGTTTGAACTTAGATATATTTTGGCTGATTCCAAATTATTCTAAATGTTCAATACCGAACCATCTTCTATCCCTTTGGCATAAATGCAGAAATAGCATGGATATTATACTTCTTTTGTAGCCATTAAAAATATTAGAGCTTAATGGTTAAGCATGGATATTATATATCGAGTAAGACTTACATATTCTTCTTAAATGTTGTTGCCATTAAATTTATGAGTTTATTTCCTCTTAAATGTGTCTTATGGCATTCAAATAGATTGATTGGATGTGGTTGTGGCCTTGATATTAAATCCTATAGTAGGGAAAAGCTTGAATGATGTTATTATATTCAATATAATTTATATAGTTCTTCCAAAAAAATCTTTAAACATGTGTGGGAATAGATTAGTTAAATAAATGGTGTTTTGGTAACGTTTTTCCAAATCTCATGATGATTTCATATTGGTTTTAACTGTATGGCTTGCTCAACTCTCGTGCAAAAAAGCAATGTCCTACCATTAAATTTTCAACACATGTTGGAACTATTTTGTAAAAATGTGTTTAAAGCTCAAATTAAATTTCAATGTAACATGAATCTACAAAAAACTTGAAATTAACCACCTATCAAATCATGCTTCATTTGTGTTCAAGTTTAGAATGAATGGATTTAAATATACATCATGCAAGAGAAAAAAATTATTATGTATCTTAGAGATTGCACTTTTCCCAAATCCTCTCCTTCACTTGTTATGTTTTTTTTTTTTTTATCAAAAATTTTTCCCTTTCAAGAGGATTATCTATTCCTCGCATCTACATTCAAGTTTTGTCTTATTTATCATCTTCTTTGTATTGATCAATTTCCAATACATTTATAGAAATTTATCTTGGCTCCTTACATTTCCCTATTCTTTTGAGATGGGTTCTTACTAAAAAATTGTTCAGTTAGTATGCTAATGTTTGTGAGTTAGTAGTATTTTAGTTTTTAGTTAGTATTTGGTTAATTTTTGTTAGCAATAGTAAGTAGTTTACATCACTAATTCATGTTAGCTAAACTTATTTTTACTAAGTCTGAATTTAATTAGATTTAGTTTTACTTTAAATTAGTTTTATAATTATTCATTATATTCTAGATTTTTCTACTTTAATCAATTTAGTTTTTTTCTTAGATTTTGTTAGCTTTTTAATTAGTTTTTTATTTTGTTTCTATTCATTTTTAAGATTAGATTTAGTAAACTTAGATTTTAGTCATCTAAATAGAATGTTAATTTTCTTAAATTAGATTAAATTTCTTAGTAATTAGAATCATTAATTTTTAATTAGATTCTCCATAATTTACAAAATCTATTTATAAATTATTCTTAGTATTTTTTCTAAAAATTATATGTTTTCTATTAAAAATAAAACCTTATATCTTGAATGTTTTAAGATGATAACTATTTTGATCTATTTTCTAGTAAAAAAATCTTAATTTCAAAGTTTTATTTTAATGTTGTTGAATTAAATTGCCTTAAAATTTAAAGAGTTTCCTTCAAATAATTTATTATATAAGTTATATTATATATGTTAATAAATAAGTTAAAATTGTATTATTTGTTACACTTGTATCTAAGGTATAAAAAGATGGATGTCCAAGTGGGGAATGAAGGTAGAAGTCAGATGTGATGAAGAAGGATTCAAAGGTGGTTGGTTTTCTAGAATTATCATAAGAATAGCTAATAATATTTAAAGGAAAAAATATCAAGAATGTTATGATCACCTTATCACAAATGAGGTACATTGTCAACCCCTTGTTGAGGAGGTGTTTTAGAGCACATGAGACCTTATTCTCCTATAATTATGTTCCAAAAGAAATACTTGTTATGTTGTTGTTGAAGCATTTGATTGTAACTATTGTTGGAGAGGTGTAATATATGATAGATTTGTTTCACCTCTAAGTCATGAAGAGTTTGTTGGAATATTCAAATAGGAATAATGCTTCTGAGAGGGGGGGTGAATCAGAATTACTGTACTTTGTCCTTTAAAACCCTTTTTTTTTAAACTGAAAGTAGATTGCATGCATATAAACATATCAAACAATTACGAAAAACACACAATCATCACCACATAACACTTGAGATTTTGGTAACCCAGAAACCCTCCAGGAATAAGAAGGTAAAACTGGGGTGGGGGTGATACCCACAAAATTTACTACAGCAATAAGGTTTAATCACTTCTGATGGTCTGCCCTATTAAAAGCTTTACACTGTATCAATAGTGACCTGGTTAAAGGATTTCAAACACTTTACAAGAAGTGTTACCCTGCTAAAGGATTTCATCACCTATTTATAGGATTTACAAAATAGCTGCTAAGCTAACCTATTACCATAGGATTTTCTTTCTAATATAATTTTTGGAGAGTATTAGGTATATTAAACCTGATAGATTACAATCCTTCGATTGCTGAATACAGGAACTTGATCTGCTTTTTCTAATCTTGATCCTCTGTGATTTGATACTCTTTACTCTAAGAATTAATTTTCCTTGAACACCCTCATCCATCCACCATAGGGTTTAATGTAATTTCATCTTCCTTATAAAGACATTCAAAGACTTAGGGTTAGGTATGGATCTGTGATCCATATTGAATCTCTATTTCCCACTCATTCCTTGCATATTAACAATTGGTTGCATACCTTCTCCATTTTTCTTATTGGTTGCATGTTGATTGCATGGGAAAAACAAAAGATTCAATCTTATCTTTTAATCCTTCGAGATTCATCATATGTCGGCCATAAAATGGTTTACATCTAAATTTGTAATGTTACAAACTCATATGTGCATTCTGTGTTGCTTGACACTTACTAATCTCTGATGCTCGACACTTATATTAAATTGGCTTACTCGATACTTGCATCATGCTCGGCACCTAAAGTCATTCAGTACTTAATCTTCACTCGGCACCTAATCTTCACTAGGCACCTAAAGGCTGCTTGGCACCAATTGGGTTTCCTGACTTGGCTCATGTTGTGGCTCAGCATATGTAGTGTACTCGACTCCAATGTAGAAAGTGATTAAGTGTGTTGGCACTCAAGTGTCAAAAACCATTTTGAGACTAATAATCTCCCCCTTTGACATGCGTGACAAAAACACTTAACTAACCTTATGAGTACATCTACTAATCTGCTTGGTATATACAGAGGTTTTTAAAACCTTAATCAAAATTTGTAATGTACATTATATATACCTCAAAAGTATTGTAACTCCCCCTGAGTTGATTGTACCATTATCAGTGCTATCTTGGTAACCAAAATTTGATGTTGTATATCATGCTCCGCCTTTGTTGTCTTATTTCCCCCATTATCTTGTCTCCCCTTGTTTTTATTATCTCCCCCTTTTTATTATTTGTCTCCCCCTATTGTTATTATCTCCCCCTTTTTGACACTTATGTCAAAGGGTTTTAAGGGTTAAGACCATATTTTGCCAAAAATGTGTTGTTTACCTCCATAATCATCCTAAGAGCTGCATCCCAATTATGCAAAGCAATCTCCAATGATTTATGCTGGAGGGCAATCTCTACAGCAAGATGAATAAGTCCTTCTGAAGTAGAAAGATTAAGGTCTTTCTTGAGAACAGTTTCAGCATAGACTTGTTCTTTATGGAGGATTTCCAAATGTGGAGTTATAGAAGATTGGAGCTATAATAGTTTGGCCTTGATGGTGGCCTCTTCTATTGTTAATACAACTATTTCTTTTTGAGTGTGAAGCATTTGAGCAAAATGCTTCTCACTTTGAGCTAGATCTCTAGGTAGCTGCATGCTAGAAATATTCAAGTTTCTTTCCAGACTCTTTATCTTTTGGCTGGTCTCTTGTGTGAAATATGAAAAGTCACATAACTTTTTGTATAATGAGAATATATTCTCAAGTACCTTTTTGACATTGTCTATGACCTTTGCCAATTCTATCTAAGAAAGTGTTATTTCACTGGATATTTTCTCATTAACTTTTCCTTGAAATTTTCTTTCAGACCATTCCATGAGTTTTGCATTTGTTTTTAGGTCTGCATTTGTCACCTATTCAACAATGTCTAATAATTGTTCCATGATATGCTTTGACTCATCTAGTGACTGAATACTAAAAGCATCCATAAATATATCTTTAATTTCATGCATTGTTTGCTTTTGTTGATACTCCTTTCTGAGTATTTCTTGCCTCTTTCTTCTATTTAGTGCTTCCTACACCTTATTGATTTGATCAATGTTAATTTTTTTTGAGTCATAATTCAGTATGACTATCTCCTCATCTAGTTTAGGTTCTCCATAGTGAAGTAGCCTTGCAATATTATAGAGCTTGATCCAGGTGTAGATATTTGTAAAGGCTTTTTTCTAGGAGTCCCTGAGGTATGCAAGTTTATTAATGTTTGTATTGCCTCCTGCTCTTTAGGGGTTTCTTCTATTTTCTCCTCTTGCTGTCTTCCTTGATCAATTATTGTAATTGTAGGAAGTGCACCTTGTGTTTGTGTTGTAGGATCAAATGTGATAGTCTATCCTATTTTTTCTGGTTCTTTGTCTGCTACTGCACTTGCCTTCTAAATTGTGGTGTCAATTGTGCCTATTGAAACAACTGTTGGCATTTGAAGTTGACCACTAGTAGCTGTAGAGATGTTGGAAGGTGGTTCTTGTGGTTTCACCTTATCTCTAATTGTGTTTTCTACTAGTTTTTGTAGTTCATCCATACTGACCAATACTGGATCTGAACATAATCTTACTTGTTGCGTAGATTGGTCAAGAATTCTTTTGAGATCTTCTGCAGTTAATGAATTGATGTCCTGACTAGAAGTGTCAGGAACATCCTGTACTGTTACAATTTTTGTAGGTGTTATGGGTACATGAGGAGGGCTAGAAGGCATCATTTGTGTGTCTTGCACACTCTGATCTTGTTGTTGCTCTTGCTCAGATGTTGTTGTTATATCTTGCTTTTGTGTCTCCTCCTCTGTTTCTCTCTTTTTTTCTTCCTTCTTCTCTTCTTCTTGTTTCTTTTCTTCTTCCTTCTTCTCTTCTCTACTTTGCTCTACTTATGTCTTCTCTTCTCTCCTTTTTCTTCTTTCTTCTGATGGAGAAAAAGCTTCTTCCTTGTATTCTTCTTCAAGAAAATCTTCAATCTTTTTGTACAAGTTCTTCCATGATTTGGTTGTTCTTTGTACAATATCTTCCATTTTGTTTTGGAGAATGAAGAATGCCCTGTATTTAGGTGTAAACCTAGCATTGTGCCTTTTGACTGCTTTTTCTACTCGCTCCTTAGTCAAATCAGGCAATATGCTTGCTAGAGTTGTTTCTCTCATCTCCTTTTCCATTCTTAAACAAAAATGCCATCTATCTTCTACAATTTTTGACAGTTCATCTAGCAATTGTCCATCTAGTTCAAGAGGGGTGTACTTGAACTGTGCCATCATTCCATAAATTGATTCCTCTATTCTATTATGTTCTTCTTTAGTGAACTTATTAAAATCAACTTTATTTAAATTGCTTAAATCTCCATTTCCAATCTTTTTACATAATATATCAACTGAAGAATGACTTACCTTTTTAGATTGATCTTCTTCATCTATATCAGGTTGAGCTACATATCTTCTTCTTTTCCTAGGCTCATCGTGTGTCTTCTTGATTGGTTTCTTCTTTGTTTCTTTCTCTTTGGCTTTTTGAGTTGAGGCCCTTGTTGCAGCTCTGGTTGTTGGCTTTTGGGTGATGGCATAGTAGCTTTCTTTGGTTTGGGATGAGCTGAAAGCTGATCTTTTTTCTTTCTTTTCTTTGGCTCAGCCTGGGTTGGTGCTTCCTTGGTTTCTTCTTCCTCAGCACCTTCCTCCTTGTCTTCACCAAGGCCTTGAGTTAATTCCATTGGCCCTTGCTCTTGTTCATCCTCTTCATCATCATTGTCATCATCATCATTTTCAGCTTCAGCCTCTACCCCTTCACCAAATTGCTTCTTAATTTTCTTCATCAATTTATCTTTCTTTTTCAATGTGGAGGCAGTTTTTAATTCCATATTTATTTTTGATCTTACCACATCATAAGTTCCAAAATGTGGGGCACTCTTATCTATTTCTTCTGCCAACAATACAGTTATTGTTGCAGATGCTTCATCAACATTGATTTCATAACCAAATGGCCTTAGCCATCTCACCCTTGGAATTGCAACTTGAATGTAGGTGAAGTCAATATCAACTAAGAAACATATATCATTAATATTTTTTTCTACTAAAGAAACTGGTATTCTCACCCTTTGCTTCATGGATTTCTTGAAACCCTCAAAATAGCTTGTCATCAAAGTATCAAAATTTTCTCCAATTTGTTCTATATACTCATTTATTTGGGATATGATAGTCTTATCACTCCTCCATGTCACTTTTTCGAAAGAAGAAAATTCATTCTAAACATAAAAGAATATACAAACCAAAATTGCTCCAAATTTACATTGAGCACCCTTTGTCCTTCTTATGGTAGTTAGGGTTTCATTTATCTATTATAGTTGTAGTTCAGCAAGATCATAAGTATGATCCTTTTTCACTAGTTTATAACCTACATCTACTACTATGCATGGCACACTATTGGATCTACTGGATTGGTAGAATTTGTGGGCAATAACTATAACAGCAAACTCAACTAGAGGATCCTAAATGGTATGAATAGTCATTCCTCTCTTGTTCCACTGAGAACCTGTATTCTTTTCAATGACCTCCTTGGATTCACTTCTCAAGGTCTTGTGCCAATCTAGGGTAGGATATCCATTTACCCTATGAATTATTCTTTTTGTTAGTTTGATAGGGATATCTTCTAACCACAGACTACCATCATGAGTTATGCTCAATACAAGTCTGATCCACTCTATCTTGAATATGGTGGGAAAACTTAAAACTTGTGTCAAACCCTTCCTTTCAACAATTTTGTATTCATCTTTTAATATTCCATTGACACACAACTTTGCAAAGGATTCTCTAATTTCCATGTCTCCTAGGGCTCCTATCTTGCAATTGTAACATCTTCTTACATCTTGAAACATGACAACATTTGCGGGTATGCAAGAAAGGGCTTTGGCTGGGTCATTTTTGTATGCCACTTTAGGAATAGGGCAAAAATTAGGCTGCCTAACTTCATTAGACACTAGCTATACTTCAAACGACTCTTTTTCTAGGGTTTTCTTGGAACTCGAAGCCATTTATGTAAACTAGGGTTTCTTTTATAGAAATATGAAACTGCGTAGCTCGGCACAAATGAAAATACCTTAAGATCAATGAAAACTCATTGTAGGAGTTTGCAATTCACTTGGAATACTGGATTCTTTGTTGTGAAGTCACTCTGTGCTCTTTATGTCCTCTGCTTCTTGATCGCGATGTGGAAAAATGATTGAAATCGTGATAATATACCCTATTTCCATCACATTAAATGCTCAACTACAAACTTGGCTTATGAAGGATTTTTAACACTACTCGGCTTGCACTACATCCTTATTTTACTCGATTTCCATAGGAGTTTCTTAACTCAGCATCAATCATTAACTTGGTCGTTGTTAGGAACTCGGCTTCCACTAGGATTTTACTCAGCATCCAAAGACTGTCTCGGCATCATTTTGTCTTGGTATCTTGTTTCATGCAAATTTGTACTTTGCATTGCTTCTTCATGATTTAGGGCTGATGTATGATACTTTTTTGTATGTATCAACCCCATAGACTCATCTTGAGATTAATTGGATGAGAAATGATCACTTGACCTTGTGGGTGAAGTGACCCTTTCATTGGATGTACTTGATTCATTCTTTTTTTGCCATGTCTTCTTCATGTTTGTTTTAATGTATTCCTCATCAATCTTTTCTTTGCCCTTGTTTGATTCAATTTTTGGTGCTTTTGACCTTGTAGGATAGTTTCTGCTGATGTGACCAGTTTTCAGGCAACTGAAACATGTGGTTTGGCTTAGCCACTTGCTATAATTGCCTCTAAAATGTGTTCTTATGCAATTTTGGGGTATATGTCCATATTCCTAACAATAATGGCAGCTATGCCTGGTGTTGTAATCCCAATGGTACTGACTTCCATTTCTTTTTGTTTTTGTTTGATGATTTGATGTCCACATAGGCTTTGATCTGCATTCAAATGGTTTGTGTCCATACTTCTTACAATTACAACAATGTCCATCAAATATTTATGTTCTTGTAACTCTAGATCTGCAATCTTGTGTCATATGTCCTTGCATGTTGCACTTGTGACAGTAACTTTTATTTTTGGGTGTGTTTTTCTGATTGATTCTTCTACTCCTGCAAACATTAGCAGTATGCCTCCTTTTATTACAATAATGACAAGTAGGTTTAGAGTCCTTACCTTTGTCACTTCTTTGTTTAACACTCTTTGATGATTCTCAAATTTCATTTTTGTTGTATCCAAGTACTGATGTATCATGGGTTGATCTTGGAAATTTCATCAATTGTTCAAAGTACTTGATGGCTTCACTTGATTTGTTGAGATTCTCTACTACCTCTTTTTCTCTATTCAATTCATTCTGCAGTTGTTCATTCTACATCTTCAAAGTGGAGATCTCAATATCTTTTATGTTGATTTCATGATGAAGATTCATTATTTGGGCAAGTGTATCCATCTACATGTTTGAGATCCTTGATAATTCAGTACATTTTTTTTTCAAGTCTGTTTGCAAGATTTCTTTTGTCATTTTCCATTATGACTTTTTCCTCAACTGCTCTTTTCTTTTGTTCAGTGATTTCACATAACATTATGGCCTGTGATTCATGTTCCATCTTGAGACATCTTATCTCTTTTGCTTGAACTTTGTTTTTCTCCATCAGTTCTACTATTGTTGCATCAAACTCTTTAGTGACTCCATTAGCACATAGTTTTGTGGTATCAATCTCCTTGTAGTTTATATCATTTTCAGCTATGGCTATATCCTTCCTTCTCTTCAAATATTTTCTCAATTCCTCCCTTGCTTCCTCTACTTTGTGTAGAGCCAGTTGCACATCAATCACTTGATTGTCAATAATCTTCCCAAGTTTGAAGACTTCCATCTTTAGATCTTTTCCTCCAAGTTGTTAGACTTCTTCTTGTGAGAACCTTACAGCTCTGATACCACTTGTTGGAATATTCAAATAGGAATAATGCTTCTGAGAGGGGGGGTGAATCAGAATTATTGTACTTTATCCTTTAAAACCCTTTTTTTGTATATTGCATGCATATAAACATATCAAACAATTATGAAAAACACATAATCATCACCACATAACACTTGAAATTTTGGTAACCCAGAAACCCTCTAGGAATAAGAAGGTAAAACTAGGGTGGGGATGATACCCACAAAATTTAGTGCAGCAATAAGGTTTAACCACTTCAGATGGTCTACCCTATTAAAGGCTTTACACTGTATCAATAGTGACTTGGTTAAAGGATTTCAAACACTTTACAAGAAGTGTTACCCTACTAAAGGATTTCATCACCTATTTATAAGATTTACAAAATAGCTGCTAAGCTAACCTATTACCATAGAATTTTCTTTCTAATACAATTGTTGGTGTAGTGCCTACCCCTAGTTCACATTTTGTTATCGTTGTTGAACTCTTTTAGAACTAGTTTTATGTTGTTGGTTAGTAGCATTCTTTTGAGATTATCAGATATTGTGCTATGGATTCAGTTTATTATGTGATGAGATTACTTAGACTCTACATATGATGATTATTTTTAGTGTTCACAATTATTGATGATGATTATTACATTGCTTTCAATTATTAATGATGATTAGAAAGATGATTTATTATCATATGTGTTTTTTTATGGATACTTACCCCATACTTGCATGTGTATGGTGTGTGTGTTTGCCTTGCGTGTTTGCTTTTGTATGGCGTGTCTGATGTGGTTAAGGAAGGGAGTCGTAGTCACTTGCTAGTCGAGATCTACACGATGCACCACTTCCAACTATTGTCTGTTTAGTTTAGTATATATTGTGTTTGTACATGCATGATTTTTATGCAGGTTGCAGATACCAAGTATCGACTTCTCTGAATTGCCAGGATGAGCGTACCCTATCACATTATCTCAATGATAAGAGAGGGGAGATAAATTCTCAAGTCCAAATCCCAACCCTTTGAGCCATTTGTCCTAATTGGAAAATTAGGACAAGTATCTGAGTTGAATACCCACCGAATGTGTCGGATGACATATTTCATGATTTTTAACCCTTTAGATTTATTTTGTATGATTTGTTCTATGATGAGTTTTCATATTTTATCTTGGAGGTCTATGGTGAATTTTCCATTAATTAAGTCTTAATAAATAGATTTAATTAATAAATTATTTATTTGAGAAAATTAATAAAATACCATGATCTTTGATATTTTGATTGTAATTAATTAAATGTGAATTATTGGAGAAAAAGAATTAAATAAAAGAAAACTAGAAATTAAAATTAATAATAATTATAAAATAATAATAAAGTAATAAATAAAATAATAATAATAAAAGTTATAAAAATTAAAATGAAAGTTATAAAATTTAAATAGAGATTATTTAAAAAGTAAATTGAAGTTATAAGCTTGCATGGGAATTAACATGTGTCAACAACGGGGGTTAGTGTATCAATTAAGCACAAGGTGTCTACAACTCTATGACTCATCAAAAAGGTTGGAAAAGACCCATGCTTAGTTGGTGACACCTTTCAGCAGTTTCAAGAAGCAATCCAAAAGTTTCTTGAGAGCTCTTTATATTCAGGCATTCATAGAAGCTTAGAGAGGGGGTGGAAAGCAATTGGAACATTGGAGGACTCAAGAACTCTGAAGAAGGGAGCTTGCTCTGCGGGTTTTCTGAAGAAGAGCGAATTAGCATCAGAATCCGGGTAAATTCTTGTGATTTTTCTTATGCTATTTTCGCATCATGCATTCCTATCTTTTTCGTGTCTTCCATATGTCTTCTGAGAAATTTCATATTTTTATTGTATGCATTTTCAATTTGGGCAATTAAATTTATTTGAGAATTTTATATGCATGGATTTAAAGAAATTAGATCTAAACGGGTTTGGGTTCGAATTAGAATCAAATTTAAATAGATTTGAAAATGGTTTCAAGATTTATGGCTAAATCCATTAGTGAAATTTTCGGATAAATTTAGAGAACAATTACCTTTTAAGAAGAAATTTTTAATTGTCCTGTCGTTGCCCCTTAGATAGACCCGAACTCAGTCATTCATAACTTTTTATCGTGATCGAATTTATTCGATCGCTTCTGTCAGAATTGGTGCAACTTGGCCCTCTCCAACATATTTCAATTTCAGCCCGATCCAACAGTTCATTAGGGAGATATGGCTATCGTACTGAGACTATTTTATTCAAGGATAGATATTTCTCCATTTCCCATAACCAAGAGTTCTTTATGCTTAAACTTCACAAAAATAATATATCAAAGCATGGAATGAATTAAAGATATTATTGAAATCTTCCCTTATTAGAATCTTATTAATATGCATTAGTTTTATATGGTTTATTATCTAATCTAATTAAATCAAATTTAATTAAGATTAGTTAATAGTAGAAGAAGTGTAATTAATTATTAGTCAATCTAAGTAAATGGATGAGAGAAAATTAAAAGAAAAGAGATTTTAATATAGTTTATATAGTGGACTTTTTATAATGTATATTGAATACTATTTAATATATATTAAACAATCTTAGAGTTGTTTAATGAAGATGATAATGTTAAGAATTTGGAGATTATTCATGTTAAAATCTACAATGAGTCTTATTGGTTTGTGATAGGGATCTCTTTCAAACAACATTTATATAGACAAAATATTATTAGAACAGTTAGAAAATGGAGTCTAATGGTTGATTTTAATATTGATTAAATAATTGTAAGATGATAATTTATATTATGTTGATTTAAATTTAAAAAACTCTGAATGATATTGGATTAAGACTGAATTATTATGTTATTGGTTAATACGTTTGAATACCTTAATGGAGTATAGAGTTAGCCAAATATTAACTAATGAGTTTATGGAAGGATTTTATAGATCGAGTATGTATAGTTTGAGGAGTTTATTATTTATTAATGTTTGTAAGGACTAGAAAACTATTAATAAATAATGGTTTAAATAGATATCAACAAATTTGATTAGAGTTAATTTAGTGGAGATTATTTATTAATTGAAGTTTGTTAAAAGATAATAATTTTTGGAGTTGGATTATAATTGATTTTTAATCGATTGATATTCATTGAGTTGATATTATAACTATGAATTAATAATTAAGTTGTGTGATAGAGTCTTATTTAAAAAGATTGATGATAATACGAATTTGTTAAGGGAATGTTGGTATTCTTTGAAAGATGACGAATATGGTCATTTAAGATTTTCAATAATTATTATTGAATTATTAATATGATCTTTTGAGTATTGAATTATAGTTGACTTTTATCATACAGAATTATAGTTAGTTATTAGTCAACTAATATTAATTGGAACGTTGCTATGATTATGTAATTATTAATTAAATCAATCAATGAGAGTTGATTAGATTTAATTAACAATTAAGTTAAGTAATGAAGATTTAATTGATATATTTCTTTTAATAAGATTGTAGAAATATTGATATCAAGTTGATAGGTCTTATTCTTATGACTTGAATGATGACCTTAGATATTTATTGGTGAAGACTTAGTAATATTTAATTGAGGACTATTAGAATATGGACCTATGTTAATTGATTGATGTAATTGATCATTTTAATAAAGTTATAATCTCTTATTCGAAGAATGATAATTGGTCCTCTTATAATATAATGAATAATGTTCCTAAAAAAGTTGAAGGGTTAATCAATTAGAATATGGATCATGGTTAAATATAAAGGACAATTTAATTAAGGTCAATGATGATCAGTTTAGTGAATATTTATCCTTAAGTTATTCTTAGAATGTAATTCTTAATAATGGAAGGGTAATGCTATCGGGAAACAATTGGGTTGACTTCTAGGTCAAATGATGAAACTTAAAACACTTGAAGTATACTTGCAAATAAAAAACTGAAAACCCCTACACATTATTCAACTATGTGAATTTAGTAAACCAAAACATGTGTTTGCATCGTGTATTCTATATGCTTCTTGTTTTGGGTTTTAGGTTGACTAGTGTTGACCAGTCCTAGGTTGTTACCAGAGGCTCAGGGGTTATGAGATGTGATGACATGTTGATCTTATTTGGTCTTGATCTTTATAAGCCCAACCATGGTTATGTGATCGTATGCTCTATGAAATGTTTGTATTTGTTCTTCAGCCTTCATGTGTGAAGCTGAGATGTATAAATATCTGAGATGCTTGAGCTAATCATTTTTGAGTCATCGATCAGTTATCCTTGGATTACTTTCTAGTCGCCATGATGGGACTGAAATGTGGATTTATTTCTTGATGATATCATGTTGTGACATGTTTGACTCAACCATTTTGGAGTCTTCGATCAGTATGATTTTGATATATTCTTGGTTGCTTGTTGAGAACCATTTACAGATATATTTTGGTTATTGAGAACAAATGGATACTTATGATTATCAGTGATGCCTTCAGTTGCCAATAGAGAACTGTTGTGGTCATGATTTTCTATGGATGCTTTTCAGATGCTCGTGGAGATTTGATGATTCTTATCTTGGAGATTTAATGATTCTTATTGTTGATATTTGATGCTTTTATCATGAATATTTGATGATTTTATTATGGATTATCTTTTATGATTTTGAGATTTATGATTCCATGAACTTAGGGTATGTAATCTACTTGTAGTGTCGGGAAGTGGCTTGCAATGGGGGTCGGGGCCCTAAGTGGCTACCAGGGTAACTCATTGTAAGTTTGGTTAATAAGTGATAACATTTACACACTAAATGGGGATTAAATGAACCTAAAAAGATAATTTTTTTGATGTTCTCGCCCATGCCTTGAGTGCTTGTACAGGCTAGGATGGGAGTAGTGAGAATGCATGGTTGCGACCGTGCATTCCGTAGTATGCCTTATCAGTATGAGAGGATACTAGTGGCCGCATGAGATCAATATGGACCCGTGGAGTTTAGCTAACTGCCAAGGTAACTTGTACGTGATAAATGCGATGACACTTTCCTGCTTGCAGAGTAGGTTTCCTACACGTTTTTGTGTGCCTCTGGAAATTAGATGTCGGTTTCGTGTGATGGAACCTTTGAGTTAGTATAATTTTAGGATTCTTGTACTTATAGAGATTTGTGCTTCGTGAATTGATATCCTATTTGGGACTTGAGATTATCTCCTCAGCATGGTGGGAGTGGACCACTTAGGTTCCACGCGATCGGGTAGTAGTTTATTTTCACTCTTATCATTTGAGATCCGTCTGAGACACCGTGGCTAGAGTATCCTTGGTTGGTATTTATTCTTCATTCTATTCTTGGAGCATTATGATAGATAATATACCTTATGATGGATGTATTTACTGGCATGTTTCTTATATTGATGATTTTCTTTACTTTGCATATGTTAGTTGATGATTTATTATGCTTTAATTTGCATGTTAGTAGGATGTTTTAGGAGTGACATTCCTACTATGTTAATACCGATGATCTCTTCGGTACTTTGGAATGTTATGCACGGAGGGATGGCTAGGATCCACGATAGTCTAATGATGCTATTTACGGTTGGGAGGAACCATGCACTTAGTTATTTATGTTTGTGATATATGGTTATCTTTTGTGATGGATGTTTATATCTTTTGTGATGATGTATCATGTATGATATGTGATTTCATTTATGTTATTGCATCATAGATTAATATTAGATGATGATGATGTACTTTATTTACTTGGATGTTTATTCTTTTAAGCTTTTCATACCTTGTGATATGTACAGTGGATGATTGAGCTAAACTAAAATATAATTACAAAAGGACACTTGTATATTGTTTAAGTACATTGGATGTATCATTGTTATTTTATAAAGATGGGATGTTAGATGAATAGTTAATTTAGATGTGATACAACGTTAAGGGATCTTTAAAGAATGTAGCCTGTTATGTATATATGTTATGTTTATTTTCATTTGAATTGTTGCTATTGCTTCCGCAAATATTATGAATGTTTTTATCTTTCATGTTTAAAAAAAAATTGTTTGGCAAATTTAGTAAAATTCTTTGGATCCCTTGGTGGGGCATTACAGTGAAGAGTATTAGGTATATTAAACCTGATAGATTACAATCCTTTGATTGCTGAATACAGGAACTTGATCTTCTTTTTCTAATCTTGATCCTCTGTGATCTGATACTCTTTACTCTGAGAATTAATTTTTCTTGAACACCCTCATCCATCCACCATAGGGTTTAATGTAATTTTGTCTTCCTTATAAAGACATTCAAAGACTTAGGGTTAGGTATGGATCTACGATCCATATTGAATCTCTATTTCCTGCTCATTCCTTGTATATTAACAATTGGTTGGATGCCTTCTCCATTTTTCTTATTGGCTGCATGTTGATTGCATGGGAAAAACAAAAGATTCGATCTTATCTTTTAATCCTTCAAGATTCATCATATGTTAGCCATAAAAATGGTTTACATCTAAATTTGTAATGTTACAAACTCATATGTGCATTCTGTGTTGCTCAGCACTTACTGATCTCTAATGCTTGGCACTTGCATCATGCTCGGCACCTAAAGTCATTCGGCACTTAATCTTTACTTGACACTTGATCTTCACTCGGCACCTGTTGGGTTTCCTAAGTCGGCTCATGTTGTGGCTCGGCATATGTAGTGTACTCAGCTCCAATATAGAAAGTGATTAAGTGTGTTGGCACTCAAGTGTCAAAAAACATTTTGAGACTAATAGAGTTCTATGAAGTGTATTTCCCTAATAGTTGTACTCTATATCCATTTATGTATGTCCAACTATGTCAATTGCAGGACCTAATTAGAGGAGAATGGATAGTTGCAGAGTAGAATTGAAGTGTTTGTTAGTACTTGTTGACTTCAGATCTATGTATTATTTTGTTTCTCATAAAATATAATTTTAGACCATTCCTTATCGTGATGTACCTATGTTTCCATATAGTGATACTTGTAGTAAATATTGCAATATTTAGTTGTCATTTGAATCTACATCAAATATTACTTATCTTTTAAAATAAAGAAAATCGTGAAAACATAAGGATTATAGTTTTAATAAATGGATCAAGGCACTCATTGGATCTCGGTAATGCTCATAGAGGTGAAGCATTAGGACTTTTTGGGAGGTCACCCATCCTAGTACTACTCTAGCTCAAGTGTGTTTAACCACAAACTTTCCTCCATGGTTAAACTCACTCTATTTTCAACCTCATTTGAAAAACCTTCACCAAGGTTTGTTCCTTATGAACCATTCCTCAGAAAGCCCCTTAAGCTCATCAATTGATAGGTAGGAGGTATTTTTCCATAGCAAGTCAAATAGTGATATTGCTATCAAGATTTAATTATGAAGTTTTTGAGTCAAATTCATTGCCTCATGTTTCATGAGTAGTTATTGATAAGAATCCATCTCTCATGAGAATAAATGGAACACTTAGCATTCATTGGATCTAGGTGATGCAGGTGAGGCACCAAGACTTCCCAAGTGGTCACCCATTCTAGTACTACTCCAGCTTGAGTGCGCTTAACTAAAGAGTTTCCTCCATGGTTAAACCCACTCTACTTACAATCTCATTTACAAAACTATCACCAAGTATTTTTCCTTATGAACCATTCATTATAAATCCCTTTAACCTCATTGATTTAAAAGTAGTATATATTTTTCATAGCAAGTCAAATTGTGATATTGCTATTAGGATTTAGCTGTCTATTTTTTCAGTCAAACTCATTGACTCATGTTTCATGAGTAGTGATTCACAAGAATCCATCTCTCATGAGAATAAATATAACACTTAGTACTTGTTGGATATAGGTGATGCTCACAAAGGTGAAGCATCAAGACTTCTCGAGAGGTCACCCATCCTAGTACTACTCTAACTCAAGCATGCTTAAATATGGAGTTTCCTCCATGGTTAAACCCACTCTACTTGAAACTCAATTTGAAAAACCTTAACAAAGTGTTGTGCCTTATGAAAAAATCATTATAAATCCCCTTAATCTCGTCAATTGATAAGTAGGAGATATTTTTCTATTGCAAGTCAAATTGTGATATTGCTATTAGGATTTAACTATGTAGTTTTTGAGTCAAACTCATTGACTCATGTTTCATGAGTAGTGATTCACAAGAATCAATCTCTTATGAGAATAAATAAAACACTTAGGACTCATTCGATCTAGGTGATGCTCACAAAGGTGAAGCATCGGGACTTCCTAAGAGGTCACCCATCCCAATACCACTCCGGCTCAAGCATGCTTAACTATGGAGTTTCCTCCATGGTTAAACTGACTCTTCTTTCAACCCCATTTGGAAAACCTTCACCAAGTGTTGTGCCTTATGAACCATTCACTAGAAGGCCCCTTAAGACCATCAATTGATAAGTAGAAATTGTGATACTGCTATCAAGATTTGACTATGTAGTTTTTTAGTCAAACTCATTGACCCACGTTTCATTAGTAGTGATTCACAAGAATCCATATCTCATGAGAATAAATGGAACACTTATCACCCATTAAATGGTTCATAAGGCACAACACTTGGTGAAGGTTTTACAAATGGGATTGCAAGTAGAGTGGGTTTAACCAAGGAGGAAACTCCATAGTTAAGCATGCTTGAGTTGGAGTAGTATTTGGATGGGTGACCTCTCGACAAGTCTCGGTGCTTCACCTCTATGAGCATCACATATATCCAATGAGTGCTAAGTTTTCCATTTATTCACATAAGAGATGGCTTCTTGTGAATCATTACTCATGAAACATGAATCAATGAGTTTGACTCAAAAACTACATAGTTAAATCATGATAGCAATATCCCAATTTGACTTGCTATGGAAAAATATCTCCTACTTATCAATTGATGAGCTTAAGGGTATTTCTAATGAATGGTTCATAAGGCACAACACTTGGTGATGGGTTTGAAAATGGGGTTTCAAGAAGATTTCATTTAAACATGGAGGAAACATTGTAGTTAAGCGCACTTGAGATGGAGTAGTACTGGGATGGGTGACCTCTCAAGAAGTCTCGATGCTTCACCTCTATGAGCATCACATAAGTATGGATGAGTGCTAAGTTTTCCATTTACTCTCATGAGAGATGGATTATTTTGAATCACAACTCATGAAACATGGTTCAATGAGTTTGACTCAAAACCTACATAGTTAAATCATGATAGCAATATCACAATTTGAATTTTTGTGGAAAAATATCTCCTACTTATAAATTCATGAAATTAAGGGGATTTCTAATGAATGGTTCATAAGGAAAAACACTTGGTGAAGGTTTTGAAAATGGGATTGCAATCAGAGTGGGTTTAACCATGGAGGAAACTTTGTAGTTAAGTGCACTCAAGCTAGAGAAATACTAGGATGGGTGACCTCCTGGGAAGTCCTGGTGCTTCACCTATGTAAGCATCAGCTAGATCCAATGAGTTCTAAGTGTTCCATTTATTCTCATGAGAGATGGATTTTCATGAATCACTAATCATGAAACATGAGTCAATGAGTTTGACTCAAAAATTGCACAATTAAATCTTTATAGCAATATCACAATTTGAGTTGTGGAAAAATATATCCTACTTATAAATTGATTATTTTAAGGGGATTTCTAATGAATTTTTCATAAGAAACAACACTTGGTGAAGGTTCTACAAATGGGGTTGCAAATAGAATGGGTTTAACCATGGAGGAAACTTTGTAGTTAAGCGCGCTTGAGCTGGAGTATTACTAGGATGGGTGACCTCCCATGGAATCCAGTGCTTCACCTGTATGAGCATCACCCAAATATAATGAGTGATAATTATTTCATTCAATCTTAGGATAAATGGATTCTTGTGAATCACTCCTCATGAAACTTGATTACATGATTTTGACTCAAAAACTACATAGTTAAATCATCATAGCAATATCCCAATTTGACTTGTTGTGGAAAAATATTTCCTACTTATCAATTGATGAGATTAAGGGACTTTCTAATGAATTTTTCATAAGGCACAACACTTGGTGAAGATTTTGCAAATGGGGTTGCAAGCAGAGTGGGTTGACCATGGAGGAAACTATGTAGTTAAGCACACTCAAGCTGGAGTATTACTAGGACCAGTGACCTCCTAGGAAGTCCCACGGGAAGTTCCATTATTCTCATGAGATATGGATTCTTGTGAATCACTACTCATGAAACATGACTCAATGAGTTTGACTCAAAAATTGCACAATTAAATCTTGATATCGATATCACAATTTGAGTTATTGTCAAAAAATATCTCCTACTTATCAGGTAGTATGAAATTGAAAAAATGTTTCAATAATATGATATTTTCATGTTTAGTAAATAGGTTAATATGGCATCCTTTGAAGACTTTATTGAAATTTGTTGTGTATCTGCAAGTACAACTTTGAAAACACATCGACTCCCAATAATTCTAGCTCGCGAAGTTCATCAAAAGGATCAACATCTATAATTTCACCTGATGACACCAATGCTAGTTTTGATTTTTTATGAACAAAATGTTAGCTAGATGTGATGATAGTGTACAATAGGTTTAAGTTGAAAGAAAAATGCTTCAAAGTATAGAAATGCACCAACTGGAAAAAATCCTATATGTTAAGAAGAGGTTTGCTATGGAAAATTTTGTAGTTTAATCATATTATGATACACTTAAAGAATATCTATATGTAAAGTATTATGGATTTGAAAATAGTGTAAACCTTAATATTTCTTTTGCCAAATATGTAGAATGAGTTTGGGACCCTTAAGAAATATAGAGAGTCTTTTAATAATTTAGTAGTACCTTATATGGTTTTTTCCTAGGTCTCATATGTAAAGAAAATAATTTAGACTTGATTATGTTAATCTGATATTAATCTATTGCATTGTACATGTTCTTCATGACTAAATATTAGGCACAATTAGAATTTTCTATCAATGACATCATTGGTACATTGAAAAATATATTGTACTAAGCTAATATGTGTTTTCATTGAAATAATTCTAAATGTGAAATATGTTTTTGCCACCTACTTCTCAAAGTCCCAACATTGAAATAATTCTAAATGTGAGTTGTGCTTTTCCACCTACTTCTTGAAGTGCTAAAATGCTAGGCTCCAACTTGTGTTCCTTAGAAAGTAATAATAGGTTTCACACATTTTGCAAAAATCTTTACAAACATCTCTTCATGGAAGCGTTGACAATAAATGCAGTGAAACTTCTATATTAGGGTAATGTATGATTGGCTTCTCAAGTACAAGTGTTCTCCATAGAATACTTTGGAGGTGGGAGTGACCAAAGTCGATGATATAAATTGGAGATATTTGATGTTATACTTTGATTTCAGTACCATAGATGCTTTATTGCTATGATGTTTAGTTTATCACATTTGTATGTTGATGCCATTTTGAGATGACAATAGGTCTATGATGATATCTGAATATCTAGTATTTTGGACATATCTCTGTTTCAGTTATGTGATGGATTTTATGCTATGGATATTTACTTCAGTCCAGTTTCATTATGCTTTATGCAAACACGAGTGATGTAAATGGATTATTTAGGTATAACTGAATAAATGGTTAAATTAGCTATTAATACATTATTGCTTTGGCTATGTTATTATATGAAATTGCACTTCATCATATGTTTCAGTGTGCAAGAATTATATCCCTGGCAATAGCACATGGAGTTAGTGATTCAATTGTTCATATTTTACCAATGTCGTCCCTATATGGTCAACGTGTCCTTATTTTATTGTTTAATGAAACCTTTTGGTGATTATTAAATCTAAACTCATTTTCATTATGTGGTTATACTAGTGTGTCTATGCATTTAGAGGTTCACATTGTTGTGAAAGTTGTTAAGTTAATTTCAGTGATTTTTGGGTTTTTGTGCTTCAAATTTTATTGAATTTAATTTCTAGCAACATTGCCTTAGGTGAATTCTTGTTACGAGGAATAACTTTTTTTGTTTGGGTTGATTTAGAGTTTAGCTAGATAACTGGCTATTTGCCCTAATTGATTGTCCACTCAAAAAGTGAATAAGTATTGAAAAAGGGATTTGTTTTCTCACTTCTCATTTTTGAAAATACAAATTTGAGAAGTTTTTTGACAATCCTCTTCTGGAGGATCACGTTTCTATTCATTTTGAGAGCTATGAGCATGGGATCTTTGCGAGGTTAGTCTCATTGGATCCAGCTTGGGGAGACGTTTCTTTGTCTTCACTTTTGGCAATATCGGCGAGGTATTTATTTTATCAAGCTAATTTCAATTTTTGCCCCTTTTACTATCAAGTAGGGCTTTCATATTTTCTTGTTTCTACTTCATTTTAGCTTCTTTTTATGGTATTAGTTTGTTAGGAGGCTGAGAACTAATGTTCCCCTCCATTTTTATTTGTTAGTTATGCCCGGTTAGTTAGGTATGAACATTTTCCCTATTTTTAGGATAGGGGTTTGGGGTTTTGTGTCGTTATGCTGGCCATTTTTGCATACAGTGTATGAACCCAAATTTTTATAGGGTTTGTACCCAAAGACCAAATGGATTTTAATTTTGAAGTTTTCCAATTTTGGGGTTTTTACCTCATTTTACGTGTTGTCCTATTTTCTTAGGTTTTCTTGGCATGAGTTTGGTTGTGAACCTGAATAATCTGTTTGGATGTTAGTCAGACCTTTATTTCTCTTTTATGTTGCATTAGGATGTGTGTTCTATCTGTCCTCCTAAGTCTATTTTTGGTTTAGTGACTTTCTACTTTATGTTCTCAACTAGTCCTTGTGTTATGATCTGCATGATGGTGGTGCGCCACACACAAGTACATGCATGTATAATTATTAGGTAATTTGTGGGGCCTAATCTTTTTTGGTACTTCCAGAAGTTATGATCATTGGGTTTGGGTTGGGAATTTGCATGTCTACGGGCACTCATCATTGGATGAGCATGGGTAGGGTAGGGTAGCATATGGAGGAGGCTTCTATCTTGGAGCTTGGTGATCATTGTGCCTAGAGGGTTGGCAGAGGAAGTTTAACTAAGTGATAACTAAATGAAAATATTGGGTGGTAATAAATTTAAGATAATTAAAAATAGATTGTGTGCCTTTCATTGGGAAGAGCAACTGCCAATACTAGCTTGGGCTTTTTGATTCCAAGCGACTCTCCATGATGTCAGCTCCTACTTAGTATCCCATTAAGTGTCTAACTAGGACCTATAATTTATGCATTTTATGTTCTTGGTTTCAGTCATCATACTATTTGGCGTGAGTGTTAGCCATTGAAGTTGTGATTTATGAGTGTTTGTGGCTGGATCATTATCTCCATCAGCACATCAGGAGTGGGCCTACAGGTTCCATGTGGTTGGGAGGCATAGCTACCTATACCACTACTAGGGACCAGTGTATAGAGATAGCCTATTGTCCTAGTGCAACTGTTGCTGGATGTTTTCACTTGGTACTTTAAGTTCTAGAGTATGTTTTCTTGTGATTTATGCTTTCATTGGAATGCTTGTTTATCATGTTTAGATGAGGTTAGTTATTGACACATTTTCTTATTATGATGATTAGCATATGATAGGTGGTGTTCTCTATTTTGTAGGATTATCTTATGCTTTACTTCTAGCATGTTAGATTTTCTTATGCTTATGTTGTAGCATGTTTTAGTAGTGATGTCCTCATATGTTAGCACTGACGATCTGGTTGATAGTTTTGCATGTTATGCATGGGTAATGACTAGGGCCCACAATGGTCTTATGATGCTACTATGGTTGGGAGGAACTGTGTACTTAGTTTGGTTGTTCTGTCCACTGTGATGTTTCCTTTTGTAATTTCCCTTCACTTGTATGGATACATGTTTAGATTCAAATTTTGGCTTTCCATCTTTTAGTTATTATTTGAGTGTCCTTTCCTTGAGATGTGGATCTGGTACTCCCCAATGTGGAGAAACTTTATTCCTTATCTTTTTTATCTTTTTGTTTTCTGGCGTTTGTGTTCGATTCTCACATGAAATTATATTTTCTTACGCAAGAATGCAAGATCTCACATGGTGTGTTCGGTTTTCTCATGTGGCCTTTGGCACCTTCCCATGTGAAACCCAACAACCATTTTGGGTGTCTTGGTTCTTTTTCCAAGTACATTCTAGTATCGTTTGGTGCACATCCTCATGTAGAAGATATTTCCTCACGTAGTGTGCTGCACATCCTCATGCGAGAATCTATCTAACTATGGTCCTCAGGAAAAAATAGGGGGCATCTCATTTTTTGGTGATTCTAGTACCCTTTGGGTTTACTTAATTTTCCATGCTTTGACAGATCTTTGATTCTTTGAGTTGTTGTCATTTTGGGTTTCTATTTTTAGCTCTCTCTGTGTCAGTTCAGGTAGTGGCATTTGGAGATTCGTTGGTTGTCAGGATGGTGATTAATTCTTCTGTTGCGATCTTTGTGATCTGTGTATGATGTTGTCTTGTGCACTCATACTTGTTCAAAAAAAAATTGTTTGGCTTTTATCTATCCTTGTTCCAAGGATCTTCGAGTGGGGCATTACAATCTCAGCAATAGCATCTAGCTGTTGGATCTCAATGGTATAACAAAATGTACTACCACCCAACCTCATGGAACCTAAATGGTTCACTCCCCTGAAAGAAAACTATCTCAAAGGTATCAAGACAAAAATCATATATAAACCCAAAGGCAACAATGAAACATAGAAAATCTACTATTCAAGTGGGCAAGTGTCATTACATGAGCCAACTCTGAGGTTACATTGACTAGAAGCAGTTTGGAAGCAGTGAAGCAGCACCCCTCTACGATACGAATTGTTCACGCGGCACCAGTATCCTTTTGTACAAAAAAAGAATACTAACAAAGAAAGGTTGCAATCAAGGATCCTCTGTACTCCCATCCTAGCCTATACTAGCACTCAAGGCATGGGTGAGGAAAAATATTCACTCTTATTAGTTCATTTTAAACTCATTTAATGAAATGTTATCACTTATCCAAACAACTTACAATGGATTACCCAAGCAACCACTTAGGGCTTCGGCCTCCATTGTAATCCACTTCCCAACATATATATAGATTACCTACCATAGGATCATAAAATTACAACTCAAAAAATCAAAATTTTTACCTTAGTCCTTTACAAGAAATTGGAAAGCACCTATAGATAAAATGTAGTATTCACCTCAGTTCTTTACAAGCAACTAGAAAGCACCCAAAAAATCAATCATAATAATCACCTCAGTCCTATACAAGCAACTACAAAGCATCACAAGATAAAACACAATAATCACCTCAGTCTTATACAAGCAACTGGAAAACATCAAAAGATAATTGATCGAAGACTCAAATGTTACAACAAGAAAGTCACCATAATCACCTCAGTTCTATACAAGAAACTAGAAAGCATCAAAAGATAATTGATCGAAGACTGAAAGGTTACTCCAAAAAAATCACACCATTCACCTCAGTCTTATGCAAGCAACTAGAAAGCACCACAAGACAAATCACAATAATCACCTTAGTTCTATACAAGCAACTAGAAAGCACAAAAAAACATTGATCATAACTCATCATAGAAACGCTTGACACATCACCATGGTCAGGTATAAAAGATCATGACCAAAATATAGCCATAACTTCATCATAGAACAAAACCCCCAAGCCTATAGTAAACATCTTGATTAGTCAAAGTACGAAGTCAGCTCCAAACCCAACACAAAAGAAATCATACAATTGATAGTGTAGTTTCATAGATTTTGTTTAGTTTTGAAAACACATAATTTTTTACTAAACAATAGGTTCAAGTTTACATACTTCATTTAAAATTGTATCCTAAAATTTCATAAGGATCAAATTTAACAATA
Organism: Cupressus sempervirens; assembly: GCA_028749045.1. Taxonomy (NCBI): domain Eukaryota; kingdom Viridiplantae; phylum Streptophyta; class Pinopsida; order Cupressales; family Cupressaceae; genus Cupressus; species Cupressus sempervirens. The sequence goes on from CM053792.1 coordinate 203,266,451, forward strand.
AATAATCCAATTAAAGCCTATGGTTTAAAACAGATAACCATATCCAAAACTCGCAATTTAATAACTAAAATATAATCTTAAATCCATCTTAACCAAATTAAACAATTAATATTAACTATTAGAATAATAATTATCAACTATTAATAAATAATTTTAATTTATTAATTATCACCATTACTATAATAATAGAATAATACTAACTAATTTAATATTAACATACCTTATTAATTTAATTAATTAAAATTTGAATTGATTTAATATAATTAAAAATAAAAAATTACATTTAACAAAATTTATTAAATTTACAAATTTATAAATTTACAAATTAATTTTAAAAAATACGAATTTAAAAAAAATGTTTTATGCTCATCTACCGAGGGCATTATTGTTGTAGCAGTGTCGCTATTGTAATAGTAGCAACGTATTACCACTAGTACATTTGAGGTCATTTTTCGATCAAAATTTGCGACCATCCATTAAAATGTTTTAGAATGGTCGGAATATGGAAGGAAAAATCTCTTTTTTTTTAAATCGATGCCCGTGTTGGTCAAAATTTTGACCAATACTTAGTTGAACATTTCAAAATGAAAAAGGGTTGTGCCTGCCCATTTCATTGTTTTGTTAAATAAGGGTTTCGCCCATCCATTTCATTTTTTTGTTAAATTGAGAGGTCGTAGATTAGCACAGAGGGTGGGAGCTATATCGCTTGTAGGGCATGTGCATCTCGATTTGGAGGTGAATACGCTTGGGCAACGAGGTCAACAGAATCTTTCTCATCTCTGTTGGTTTCAAAGATTCTACAAAGTGCGCGCAGGGGAGTTGTACAAGCAATTTAGGAGAAGAGGCAGAAATTGAGGAAGAGGCAAGGAACCAAGGTGCTTATCACATTTTTCTACCATTTTTTGCTCAGTCTTAGCCATGGCACCCATTAGGTCATTTTGAACAAAGTTTTTCTCTAAAATCTCTTTAGCAATTTCTGCCACATGTATATCACGCTTCATTGCCAATGGATGCTTTCCTATGTATGAGCACCCAATTCGCTTAATCAACCTACTACATAAACTTTGCTAACTCTTCCAGGCTCATGTATGGTTGAGAAGAACAAAAATATCTCCTATATCATTTTGGACATTTATGGAGTCTTGGAGTCGTGACTACAGTATCAACAAAATTCTTCATAAAACACATAAATCCTTTGGTTTCCTAGATATTTCTATGAATGGGCACTGATTCTAGCTAAAAAGGAAAGGTTTGAAACCCACTGAGTCACTTTTTCAATCATCTGGGTTTCTGGCCTGAACAATTGAGACACCCACTGGGCATTAATGTTTTGATAGTTGATATATGGAACAAAAGATAGTAGTTATATTTGAAGGTTATGTTTTCAGTATTTAATTGTTAGATCAGTTAAACTATTCAAGTGAAGGGATGAGTTTCCCTATACAACTAAATCCAAAAACTCTTGTATCAAATCTTTTAGGTATGTTTTCCTTTAGCGCCACATAGGCCACATACCATCAACTCAATGAATATGAAATATTATGAGAAATTTTTAAAATAGAAAATTTGGTACATGAAAAATGAAATGGCATTTCAAACACCTAAACAGTTGATGGCAAGGAGTCTATTCCATGCAACAACGAGCCTCCTTGGCATCAATGCTTTGATTGTTGATGCATTGCATCAATGGAAATAGCTAGATTTGATGATTATGTTTGCAGTGTTCAATTCTTAGGTGGGTACACTATTCAATTGTAAAGATTAATTTTAGTATACTATTAAATCCAAAAACTCAAATTTCAAAAGTTGAATCTCTTTGCTATGTTTTGCTTTAGCACTACTTAGGCTCCATAGCATCAACTCAATGCATATGAAGTTTTTAAAGAAATAATGAAATTTAAAAATTGGGTACATGAAAGATGAATTAGCATTTCAAACACATGAAGTATTGATAGTAGGGAGTCCATTTCATCCAGTGATGAACCTTTAACTGGGACACCAACAACAGTAAGTGTAGTCATCGAAGCTATCATACTTGTGTTATAACTTAATTGTTTCATTAATAAAGATTCAAGAACCTATCAAACATTTTGTTTCTTTTTAGAGATGTGAACCACAAATGACTTTATACATTATTATTTCATTCATTAGAGGTTCACTCACCAGGCAGGGGTGCTGCTTCACCTGCACTTGCTTTTATGACTTTGATTCCTTTTCCATGGGCCTCTTTAGCATATTCTTCCATTTCATCAGGTGTTCAATGAGCAGATTCAATGGTTATTTGCAACACAACCAAAATTCAAATATCTTATCAAAATGTGTGGTACCAAATATTGTTGCATTCCATTCACTTAAGCATTTCTTAAAATTATTCTTCAGTAAATTGGGTGCAATTCAAATAGGCTTCACAAACCAACCTCATATGAGACACTAAATGATTTGAGAATTTTTGTAGCAGCTATCATGACTGGTAAATTAGAATCTGAGCCCATTATAATACCCACTTCTGGGCTACCTGTAAGAAATAGACAAAAGAAAGAAATCTCAAGACAATAGTCTATGTATGTATTGAAACAAATCATAGAATGAAAAATAAGACAGAAAATAGTAATGAAGAAGAATAGAGATATTGGAACTACAAAATCAATTGGGACAGACACCTAAAAATATTGAATAAATAATAAATAGTCAATTCGCAAAATTGCAAGCATATGTCATGATCAATGAGTTGATATTGTTGTACATCAAGGGTCTAATACACCAAGATGATGGAATGAACTTAAACTTATTCATTTGTCAATTGGAATTGCTCCATTTTGTTGATCTATGTGCTGCTAATCCTATGTATTCAAAGTATGATACATTGAGATGTTAGAAGGGAACTCAAGCTTGATGGACTGTGAAGTCTGATTTGTAGTCTCTGTGAGCTATTATCATCCAAAAAATATACCCCCTTTCATTCATCTATCCATGAGCTATTTCTTGTGATTTTGATTGTGATTGAGCTTGTAACTCAATGACCTACTTTGGTTGCTAGTGTAGTTTTAGTCTTTTGTTACTTAGATTCACTCCTCTTTCACAATGTAATGTCCCCAAATCTTATTTGATATACTAACAGATTAGATCTAATAGATTAAATATTATTCTAAATAGAATATGAAAAGGTGGATTATAATTAACGAGGACTATCATCAACATTTATTTTCCAAATATAATTTGCAAACCTCTTGGAGCATGCAGGGGAAGAAGCTGGCATAGCTTATGAAATTATGCTATGCTCTTATTCTACAGAACCAATTTTTGTTGAGGTTGGACACCAAACATATTACCTCACAACCACGTTCATGGTTGATAAGGCATTGTTAGAAAAGATTTCTCAACATATTTATTTTGTTAGAAAAGAGTCAATGCACACAAAAATTCATCAATGCACATAAAAATTCAAAAATCATTCCTAATGGATATAGAAAATTAATTAAATAAGGGGGATATGATCATATTGTGTGAATTATGAAGATAGATATTGGAACCCTTAATATGAACTAATACACTACTATAACCTTGTTAACATGTTTTTTTTCTACAGCAGATGATCTGTGATGCAGCCACATTGTTCTTCGGCATTGAGATCCCGATCATGTTTGGAGGCTTCATAGATCAAAATTTACAATTATTTTTGATAGATCTTCGAAGGATTCATAGATTAATTTACAATATTTTTAGTAATCTTCAAGGGCTTCAAAAAAAAATTCACTTTGTGTGATCTGTGAAGGCATCAAAGATAAAGTCATGATATTTTCAGTTATCTTTGAAGACTTCATAGATAGATATGTCAAACTTTGCTAAGTTCAAAGATTTCAGAATTTATGTATTTCATAGAAGGATAAATCCCACGGCGTAATTATATTGTTAGTATCTATTTTCTCATAAACTAATTAGAGAGGAGTATATCATTGAATATATAGATTTTAGTGGCTTAAAATGAAATTCCATGTGGATGCATGGCCAGGATTGATATAATGCTTGGATATCCAAAACATCTTGGGGACAGGGGTATTGCAAAATGTAATGACACACAAAATGATTACCTAGAGATTCAATATTAATAAAGGAGTGAAAGTCTCAATTAACAAGAGTAACAAACCATGTCTAATAAGGATAATATTGAAAACTAAGAAAAGATGACAACTAAAAGAATAAAATAATTTTCCAATCAACTACAATGTTAAAAACTTTTAGAAAATCCAATCTAATTGGATAGAATGACTCACCTCTGGATTTTTGAAGCAATGTTGGAATAGAGCAATGCCACCACCACCCATGACACCCATTCAAAATGCAATTTGAACCTACCAAAACTGTAAACCTTATAGAAAATTCAATGCAAATGGATATTGGGTCCACCCCTGAACCTCATTTGAAGCTCAATTTTACAAGGAACAAAAGAAATTATACATACCCCAATTCTCTCCCATTATACCTACATAATCAAAATACAAATTAAAACAAAAAATTAAGATCAAGATTCAAGGATATGGAAGTCAAATCAAAAAAAAACATTTATAATAAAACCTGACACTATAATCTTCTCCAATTTGGATATGTATCTACCAAAGGATTCAGTCCACAACATAGCTTTTTTGCTTTATAAACTATTATCCAAACCAAAACTACTCTCATAAGGAAGATAGGGCTCAACCTTTTAGACCAATAATTACATCGAAATGTATGTGAAATGTCTGATCCTATAACCCACTTCAATTTCCTAATCATTTTTTTTTTGTTCTCTCATAAGATTTGGCAGATATTTGTTGGTTTTGTGTCTGGATGAACTAATTTTAGAAGTTTACATTACAATATTTGTGAAATTATCCTTCCAAAATTGAGAAGGAATTCCATTTATAGGAGAGATTCTTGGGTGAATCTATCCACTTATTTACAGTAGCTATCTTTATCCAAAGGAATTTGGCAAGAAACGAAACTTGAGAACCCTTGTACAAATGGCTCTATGTCTTTAATATGTTGATTTGATTGTACAAAAAGCTAAGTTATCAGTTTGGCACTCATAGTCCCTGGATCTGGGTTTGATATAAAGGTTATTTGAGATCCAGTTTGGTGTAGTAATGCCTATGGGTTAAACCCAGCAAACTCAAAATGAATCGAGTTGGCCCCTCTCTGGAAGAATGCCTTTATATATCATCTTAAAATGAAAGGATGTTGTTCTATTTTCCTAGAAAATATTCTTTAACTCTCTACTCATGCTTTTGTATAGATTGTTTATAAGGCATTCTTCCTTGGCCAGGCAAGAGTTAATAAAGCCCTACTGTATTCAGTTGTCTACTGTCAAAGAGTCTTCCCCAAATCATGCCTTTTTGTGCTGTGTGTCATCCAATTATTTTCATTGTCATTGTTTTTGTTTTTATATTTCAATATGTGCAGATGGAATATATATAGACATGATGCAACATAAAGTACTGCAAGCAAGATCTTGGTGGGCATCAGTATAGTAGGGTGTCAAATAGTGCCTGACAGGTTGTGATGTGTGTTGGAGAGTTAGAAAGTGCTTTAAACACTTTATGCCCTCTTGAACTTCTCAATCGAACCAAGAGCAACTTTTTCAAAATTGGACCATTGAAAATAGGTAAATACAATGGAAGTTTGTATGAAACAATTTTAATTATATTTAGGATTATGAAACAGACAACAAATGGTTATGAGCGTCATTTCTTAACCTTGTTATTAAAGTAGCAATAGCAGAGTTTTGTATCTTCCACTCACCATCAGGCTTTTAACTATCCAAGGGCAAATAGGCAAGAGAAGCCATTGATAAGGCATTGAAAGAAATCATTCAAAAGCCTTGTAGCATGGAAGGAGTAGATTGTGAAGACTTCTAGCAATTCTATTGGCTTACCAAATGACATATGTTGTTATTATCAGACATACTTTTCTTCAGTGGATGAGAAGTAGAAATCCTTAGGACATATCCTAAAGTTGGATCCCATCCACTAAATCCAATATGGATGAGAAAAAAGAGTCGGCTTCCCTTAGTAATGGCAATCCTCTCATCACTTTCCCATATGCCCCTTGAGTTTTATTTTCAAAGTCTTGCTTCTTAATAATTAGTAGGTAATCTTTCATGTTTTGATGGGAATTGTGTCATTTAACTAACAGTTCCCACATGGAGTGCCTGCCAAACTGCATGCAGGTTTTTTATTTTCATCTTTTGAATTTTTACCCATATGGGTGCATGTGTAGTTTTTAATGTGCATGAGATTCCCTCATACAAGACCTCAAGGGGATCATTTTTAAGTTTTTCAAGTTAGTAACTCTGAACTTTTGATCCTCTTTCTTCTCCTTATTATGTGACCATCTTATTCCATCAACTTGTGTGTTGGTCTAGGTCACAAAAGCCTCAGGCTTATCATCAAAGTAGTATTATAAATCTCAAATGAGGATTCTTTGTATTATAATCTAGTATTATAGACTAGTGTAGGAGTAGTTATGCATATAATTTCATACATCTGCACTGTAATTTTATTTTTATGCATGGTTAGAACGCTAGCTATAGTTTCTTAGTTTAGGAATTGAAGAATTATATAAACAAGTATGTACAATGTAAATAATATTGACAATTTTTTTGCAATAAAGCTTTATGCAATTTTTGCTTCACTCATGGTGTGAGAATGCTTATATCTATGTCATTTTATTTTTTTCCACATCTTGTTCAAAACATATAAGGCAATCTCATCTATGAAGCGTATTAAAAGCTAAGGATTTGGAGTGACTCGTATACAATTCATTTTTTGTCATTTCATTATATGGTTTGAAAAAGTGTGGAAAAAAATCAGATTTTTATTATGAATTCTCTGTTCACCAATCTATGTTAAACTAATCAGCAAGGTCACTTTCCTAATACTTTATGAACTGGATGCTATTCGCAAGGTCAGTTTCCTAATACTCACTATAGTACTTGCTATTCAATTTAGATAGACATGGCTCATTAGTTTGTTTGTATTCTCTTTGGATTTTGTTAAAAAAGACAATTGAATGCTATATGAACTAAAATTTATGTGGTGTCAATGGGCTTGTACATCTCTTGTGCCAAATTACCAGCCACAGTGACATTTGTTGTTGTTCAAAAGCGGCACCATACTAGACTATTTTCAAACAACCATGTAGATAGGCATTCTATAGATAAACTTGGGAACATCTTGTCAAGTCTTCAGTACATAATAAAGCAACTGAATTTCATAAATTATTTTTTTGATAGTTGATTTGTTTAAATATTGCCCATCAAAAATTACTTAGTACATCTCATCTTTTTCTGCACAGGTGCTTGCAGTTCTGAAGAATCTGTACTTGTAGTTCTGAAGAATCTGATAGCGAAGAATTTGAAGAAGATATTGTAGCAAAGGTATATTTGGTGTTCTTTTTTAAGGGAAAATGTGATTGGAAATTTTTTATATTGTCATATTTCACTTGCAAAAAGGTCAAATTTCAAATAGAGGTGAAGTTGTATGGATTTAAGTTTCTTCTTCATTATTTATAATGCTCTTGATTCCTCCTTTGTAGCTGTAAGAAAACTTGTTTATTTTCACCTTTCTAGATACCCTTTACTAGGTTCTTCAAGATTCCAAAATATCTTGGGCTGACCCCACTCCAGCATGTCTTAACTCCTTTTTATATGTATCTTCCTCTTACTACTCCATCTGCAGGTTGCAAACAAATCATCCTTCTCCCACCAACGAGTCATTCCATTCAAGAAAGACCATGTCCGACGATATCAATGCACAAAGAAATAGGGAGACAATTGCTAGACTATGGTCTAACTTAAAAAGAAAAGGTGATGGAAAATATTATTGTCCTTGCAAAATGTGTAAGGTCTTAAAGACTCGAAGATATCTAATCACAACAGCTAAGCAACACTATAGGAAACATGGTCACATTGAAGGGGGAAACGAGTATCACCCATTGGTATGTATTTTAATAGTTTATAAATTACATAAGACATGATTTGATGATGACATCATGGTCATGGTTAATATAAGGTCATCATTTTCATATAGGTCAACATCCCTAAGTTTCATGTTATGGACCACAACAATTTGGAGAATGCGGATTTCCAAACAAGGGAACATGGAGGTGTGAATATTGAAGTAGAAGGTAATGATACCATGGAAGAAGACTAGGATGATGAAGATCACGATGATCAAGATGATGATGATGATGATGATGTAGAGCTTGATGTACCTTTACTTGAGAAGGCACACCAGTCCCTATATGAAGGCTCCAAAATAACTCTTATTGTTGTTGTATTGCTATTGGTGAACTTGAAGGTTATGAATGGTTTATCCAACCTAGCAATGACACGTATGTTAAGGTATGCCATCTTCTTTCATTATTTTACTCGTAGTTCCCTTACAATTAACATTGGGTTCATGTAGCAATTAATATTCTTTAAATTAAGAAATTATATTTTTGGTCATAGGTTGATAGGTGAGTGTTTGTTACCACCATCAAACATTCTACCTCGCTCGTACCGAGAATTATCTACCATTATGAAAGATATTGGAATGGAGTATCAAACAATACATGCATGTCTGAACAATCATATTATATATCATAAATAGCATGAATTTTCAACACAATGCCCTACTTGTCATATTAGTAGATATCAATCAGATCGATTAACAAAAAAGGTGCCTCGCAAGGTTCTTTGGCATATTCCCATTATTCCACGTTTGCAATGATTATTCAAGTGCAATAGCTTGGCACAATTTATGAATTACCATGCACACAATAGAAGTCAAGATGACATTATGTGAATGCCTACAGATGGTTTGGCATTTAAGAAAATAGAGGGAAAATGGCCACACTTTAAAGAAGAACTTCATAATCTCAAGCTTTAATTGGCAGCAAACGGTGTCAATCCTTATGGAGAGATGAGATCTACTTACTCAGTGTGGCCTGGTTTTGTTATCAACAATAACATACCTCCTTGGTTGTCCATAAAGAGAGAGCACATAATGCTGACACTGATTGTTCCAGGTATTTTTTTATTTAGTGGTCATCTAAATTAATTTATTATTACTAATCCATCAAATGGTCAAAATAATTATGTAATGTTTTTTCTCATTCAACTAAGTAAGTACCAAGTTAAAGATATCAACATATATATTGAACCCCTTATCGACGAGTTGGTGGTGCTATGGAATGGGGTTACTATGTATGACATTTGTAGACCAATAGGACAAAGACAATTTCAATTTCATGCAATGCTTGTATGGACAATACACGATGCCCCTGGGCTAACACATTTTTGTGGTATGTTCTCTTCTTGACACCTCTTTTTTGGTATGTCAAAGTTAACACATTTAATCCAATTATACATGATCTTGTAGGTCTTCAGACAAAGGGTAAATTTGCATGTCCATTTTGTGGTCCAAAGATGAAATCTCATCATTCAAAAAGTTTAAGAAAGTAGGTGTTTGATGAGAATAGACACTTTTTACACAAAAATCATAAGTACCGAATTATCGAAAAACATATTTTCACTGGTCTAGAAGAGACTACGTCAAATCCACAGAGAATGACACCTCACCTATGGAAGTTGGCATATAATAAAATAAATCATTGAGGTAATGTCAGTCCATTTGATGGTTTTTGTTTCAAATTTATATTTCAATATTGTGTTTTTTTTATTGATGATGTGATTGATGCTTGTGAAGATCGTCAAGACATCAATGACCAACTTCCAAAAGGACTAAAAACTTATCCTACACAATTTACTAAGTTGACGTTCTATGAGAAACTCCCAATTGTGCATTTGTTTGATCCTATGCATATTGGAAAGAATGTAGCAGAGACATTATGGAAAATCTTGGATGGAAGGCGTGACAAAGATCAAATTGTCAAAACTTGTAGTGACATTGAAGAATCCAACCATGCAATGAAAAATGGCATTCGATCAAATAACAATGGAGACCAGATTGATACAAGTGCCTTTAGTTGGTTATTGTCAGAGCAGCAGAGCAATGCTATAAAAGAAGTCATAAATAAAAAAATGATTTCCCACAGGATTTGTTGCGAACATAAACAATGTCATATCAAATAAAAGTGAATTTGGGCCAGGGTTGAAAACATACGATTGGTATACATTTATTAAGGTAATTCATGTTATTTTGTAATCACTATATATTTATATACTACATGTAGCTTCAATTGCATTCTTTTATAAAATATTGACAAGATCATTTTACAAATATTGCAGTATGTTCTACCTCTATCTCTCCCACACCACTTCGCCAACAATGTCAAACAGGTTATATATGATATTGGAAAATACATGAGGTGGTTGTCATCTAAAGAAATCAATAAAGAAGATATAAAATATTGGAAGAGAAAAATTCCTCTTCTAATGTGTGAAATGCAAAAGTGTCTACCTCCAAGTTTTTTCAATGTACAAGAGCACTACCTCATACATCAAGTTGAGGAGATTGAATTGTGTGGACCTATACCAACCAGGTCAATGTGGATGGTTGAGAGGCACTTGAAATTTTTGAAAGGCTTGGTTTGACAGAGAGCACATCTCGAGGGTTCTATGGTGGAGGGATATATGGTATACTAGACCATGGTGTACATTAGTGAATATTTTCCTAAGTTTTTAGCAAAGATCCATGTAGATAGTATTTGGGATCCCAACACAATTAACAAATTTGAAGGGGAGTACTTGATGGGAAAAGGTAGATCGAGGAAAGTGAGAGGTAAATCTAAGATGTTATTGTAGTTAATTAATTCTTATAAATCTTCAATATAAGTTATTTTTAATTGGTGTATTTTTTTGAAACAGGTGGTCGAGAGTGGGATGCAATACATTTGTATATTGCGAACAATCTTTGATTGGATGATAGAATGGATTGAACGATGTCAACAAAATGGTTGCTCATTAACATGGGAAGGTGTTGCTTCATTGGTTACAGAAGCTCATTGTAATGGAGATTCCAATGTTATGCCAATGGTAGTTGATCTAGTAAAGGGTTTAAGAGGTGGAGAGGTACGTAGAAATTTATTAATGATCATAACTCAATGTATGTTTTGTATCAACTCATGATGCAAATAATTTACACACACTTCAAAAATTGTAGGTCAAGCACCACAAAGCTGTGTACTATCATGGCCACAAATTTTTCATAAAAAGGTTGGATGACACAAAGAAAACTTGTGATTCTGGGATAACTGCAGTTTTCGAGGTCACCAATATATCATCTAGAAACAACATGCATCCTCAACAATCTCAAAATCAATACTATGGCATCTTGGATGATATAATTGAGTGTGAATTTAACACCTTCAAAGTAGTTATATATGTCGTCAAATGGTACAGGTTACGACTAAATCAAAATGATCTAGATAGAATGGTTATTCAACATGACAATGGATTTACAATGATCAATACAAGGTCGTTTGAGTCAGTTGGAGATGAGCCCTATGTTCTTCCAAGCCAATGTGAGCAAGTTTTTTACTCAGAGGTTCCACATAAATAGGGTTGGTCATTTTTTGTTTGACGTGATCCAAGAGGAAGGTCGATAAAGTATAATGTTATGGAAGAAGAAGATATTGAAGATGATGAAGCAGATGATGAAGATCAAGATGATGATGATGATGATGATGGTGATGGTGATGATGATGATGATGATGATGATGATGGTGATGATGATGATGATGATGGCGATGGTGATGATGGTGATGATGATGGTGATGATGGTGATGATGATGGCAATGATGATGGTGATGATGGCGATGATGATGATGATGAAGAAGAAGATAATCAATGACTACAAACCTCGTCACCCCTTCTATTGATCATCTTGCATTCCATATATATGGTATTGTTGCATACAATTGTTAATTGTGTATTGTCTTTGATGTTACACAAATGTTATATCAGTCATCAGACAGAATCTACCGAGCTTAGATGGTTAGCAAAGCAATTTATAGTGACTACCGAGCATTCCTGAACATTACACAATAAGTTAGCTCTTACCGAGCTCACTCGGGCATCAAAGAATTTTGTAGCAAAAATTTAATGTTAACTGAGCTCCAAAGATTAACAAAGAGAAAGTTATCTTTTACCGAGCTCACTCGGTAAGCAAAGGAAAGTTATCTTTTACAGAGCTCACTCGGTAAGCGAAGGAAAGTTAGCTTTTATCGAGTTCACTCGGTAAACGAAGGAAGGACAGTATTTACCAAGTTAACTCGGTCTCCAAAGGAAGTTGCAAGGTTTGCAGTGTTCACCGAGCTTCACTTGGCTAACACTAGGGAAACCATTCTGGAGTAGTGGTCACCGAGCTGGGTCGGGCAGCGAAGGGATTTTCTGAAGAATTAAGTTTAATTGTTTTGGGCAGTCGACTGATTTATGTTTTTTTAGTTGTTGTAACTTGTAATTGAGCTAACTTGACAATCTGTAAGGTATATATGAAAGGTCAAGTTGTGAATTCAAAAAAAAGAAGAGTGTGTATGCATAAGTGTGCGAATGTATGGATATGGAATGAGCGAATGTTAAAGAAGGATTAAATATGCTTATGAAGCTGAAAAGTTGTATTCAATCAGTGAGGATCTAGTGAAGCAGAATAGAGATCTGTATTCAGCAAAGATAAGTTCCATATATTTTAGATCACTTCATTATTGCTTTCTATTCATTGTAACAATGATTCAAAATTTCTTAACAGAGTTGGTTTGACAGCCATTTTGTAAATCCTCTAACAAGGTGACAATTTAGTTGAATTGTTTTAAAGACCTCTAACAAGGCCACTTCTAACAAGGTCACACCTAACAATGTGTTTTGTAACCCTTAACAGGGTTCGCTCCTAACAGGGCTCACTTCTGAAGAGTGAAAATTGGTAACTAGTTACTTGGTAGTTTTTCCCAAATTGGGTTTCCACGTTAAATCTGGTGTCTCCTGTGTTCATCTTACTTCCTTTATGCATGCATGTTAATCACCTTAAATTCTTAATAAGTTAACAGAACATCTATCAAGTTTCAGCATTTATTTGTGTGGTTACCGAGTGCCGACAGCAATTTTATTTTAAGACATCTAAATATCTGTGGATATATTTTTGTGGTAACTGATTCACCCCTCCCCTCTCAGTTACTCCATCTCTATTTCCAACAATTGGTATCAGAGCTTTTGGTGCTTGTAGGATAAGATTTCAAGGATCTAAGCCAAAGATCAGGATGTCTTACAAAAGGGAAATCTCAAGACTTAACAGAAATAACTTCTTAGCATGGCAGGGACTGATGAGACTTCACTTAGCATCCATTGGTGATACAGGACTGAAGTACCTTGATGAAAAATATGCAAAACCAGCTGGTACATTATCTATCAATGATATTGCTAAAAAGAAGACTCACAACATTATGATGATAGATATAGCATCTGCTCTGAGTTATGAAGAATTTGATGATATCAAGGACTGCAAATCTGCCTTTGAAATGTGGGAAAAACTGAAAGAGATCTATGGAGGAGATGATAATGTTAGAAGAGCCAAAGCAAAAAGTCTAAGAGGACAATTTGATCAAATGAGAATGAGAGAGGATGAAAATATTGTCAAATATGTTGAAAGAGTTAAAGCATGTGTCAATGCAATCAAAGCTTCTAGAGGAGATATCAGTGAAGAAATAGTTATAAGTAAAGTTCTCAGAACTCTACTTCCCATTTATGCAATCAAAGTTTCTGCAATTCAGGAAAGAAGATGTGAAGCAAATCATAAGATAAATCTAGAGGCTATAGTTGGAAGATTGACTGCATTTGAACTGGACAACTTTGATAACTATGTTCCAGCTTCCAAGAACATTGAATCAGCATTTGAAGCCAAACTTTCACTCAAGGAGAAAGGAAAAAAGAAATCTCAGTCAGAAATTGAAGATGAATCAAACCAAAGTTCAAATAGTAATTTTGAAGTAATTGAAGCCCTTCTATCAAGGAAATATTCTAGAGGCAAAGGAAAATACAAAGGTAAAGTACCCCTAATCTATTTTTCATGTGAAGAAGTTGGTCATATTGTTGCTAGATGTCCAAACAAGCAGAATAAAGATGAGAAGAGAGATCACAAATGGAATGGCAAGAAAGACTTCAGATCATTCAAAGACAAAGGTAAGAAAACATGTTTTATGGCTAAAAATTCTAATGATTCTAATGATGAAGAAGAAGATGAGATTGTCTACATAGCTGTGAAAAATGAATCTGATAACGATGAGGAAATGGCACTCTTTTCTCATATGAGCAAAAATGATACATGGATCATAGATAGTGGTTGTTCTCATCACATGACTAGTGAAAAAACTAAGTTTGAATACTTTGAAGACTATGATGGTGGTAGTGTAAGATTTGGTAACAATGAACCTTGTTGTATAAAAGGAAGAGGAAGAATCTTTCTAACCAAAGAACTTATATGTGATAATGCTTATTGGGTAGAAGGACTAAAGCATAATCTGTTAAGTGTGGCATAGCTACTCAACAATGGAATCAAAGTAGAATTCATGCATGGTAAAGCAAGACTGTTGGATGGGAAAGGAAAGTTGATTGGATCAGGTACTCAAACTAAAGGTAACTTGTTCTATCTTGAACTAGGTGAATGTTCATGTTGCATTGCTCAAATTGAAGAAAGTTGGTTATGGCATAAAAGGTTGTGTCATGTAAACTTTGATAATCTGGTAAAGATAAGAAAATTTAGGAAAGTAAGAGGCATTCCCAACATAAAGAAACCGAAGGTTGGTCTATGCAAAAATTGTCAGATTGGAAAGATGGGAAAGACTAGTTTTAAAAGTAAGAACTATCAGTCTGAAGATATATTTGAAATTGTGCATACTGATTTATGTGGACCCATTGGAATTGAAAGCTATACTGGAGAAAAGTTCTTCATTCTTTTTGTTGATGATTACTCAAGAATGATGACAGTCATGTATCTAAGAAATAAATCAAAAGCATTTGAAAAGTTCAAATGGTATTTGGCTAGAGTAGAAAAGGAAACAGGGAAAAGATTAAAATGCTTGAAGTTTGACAGAGGTGGAAAATTCATCTCACATGAATTCAATAACTTTTGCATTGAAAGAGGAATCAAAAGACAGGTATCAGCCCCTGGAACACCCCAGCAAAATGGAATAGCTGAAAGAAGAAACAGATCCATCATGGATTGTGCAAGAACTTTAATGATTGAAAAGAACATTGCTATCAAATACTGGAAGGAAGCTATCAGCATTGCAGTCTATACCTTGAACTGAGTACAGCTGAAGAAAGACTCATTCAAAACCCCCTATGAGTTATGGTATGGCTATAAACCTAATGTAAGTTACCTTAAAGTATTTGGAAGTAAATGTTACATTTTGAAAGAATCTAGAAAAGGAAAATTTGATGTAAAAGGTGATGAAGGTATATTCTTTGGATACTCATGCAAAAGTAAGGCATATAGATGTTTGAACTTGTCTATTCACAAAGTCATAGAAAGTGCACATGTGAAAGTTAATGAGTTTGCAGAAAGGACTGAAGAAGAAAGCAAAAGGGAACTAGAAGTTTATAAAAGGTTTGTCTTCAGTGAACTTGATACAATACCAATTACATCAGAGAATTAGGAAACTTCTACTCCCGAGTCATCTGTAACTGAGTTACAGGAAGTTCAAATCGAGCCACAGCAAACCGAGTTAAATTCAATGTCTACCGAGCAAGTTTTTACTGAGCAAGTGTCTACCGAGCAAATATCTACCGAGCAAGTGTCTACCGAGCAAATATCTACTGAGCCAGAATAGACAGAGCCTGAAGTTGAAATGCAAGAAGATAATAATGAAATCCATTCAAAAGGCAAGGAACCTGTATTAGCTAAGTATGTCAGGAGACATCATTTAGCAGATCAGATCATTGGAGATAAATCTGAAGGAACCATGATAAGAAATAAGCTGAAAGGTACTTGTTTACTTGCTGATTTTGAACCTAGAAATATCAAAGATGCATTGGAAAATGATAGTTGGATTGAAGCTATGAATGAAGAAATAAAGCAAATAGAGAAAAACAAGACATGGACTCTTGTACCCAGACCTAAAGACAAAAATATGATTAGAACTAAGTGGGTATTCAGAAATAAGTTGGATGAAGATGGTAAGGTATCAAGAAACAAAGCTAGACTAGTATGCAAAGGATATGCTCAAGAAGAAGGAATAGACTATGGAGAAACTTTTGCTCCTATTGCAAGATTGGAAGGAGTCAGAACCTTACTAGCATATGCTGCTCACAAGGGATTCAAAGTTTATCAGATGGATGTCAAATCAACATTCCTCAATGGTATACTAGATGAAGAAGTTTACATTGAACAATCTGAAGGTTTTGTTGACCCAGAAAAGAAGAACATGGTCTGCAAATTACATAAGGCATTATACGGTCTGAAACAAGCCCCTAGAGCATGGTATGAAAGATTGCATAACTATTTTATTCAGATTGGTTTCAAAGAACTAATGATAACAGTAGCTTGTATATTAAAGAAGGATAAGATAATAAGATTGTCTTGGTAGAAATATTTGTAGATGATACTGTTTTCATAGGGAATGATGATCTGTGCAAAGAATTCTTAGAACAAATGAATAAGGAATTTGAAATGTCTATGTTTGGTGAGATCAAATTCTTTGTTGGTCTTCAAATTCAATAGAATAAAAATGGTATCTACATCACTCAATCAAAGTACATCAAGGAGATATTGAAAAAGTTTGGAATGGAAGATTGTAAACCAATTGGGACTCCTATGTGTACTGGATTAAAACTTACCAAGGAAGATGAATCAAAAGAAGTAGATCAAACATTGTATAGATCTATGATTGGAAAGTTGCAGTATTTTGTTCATACTAGACCAGATATTGCCCTTACAGTTGGTATTGTAGCAAGATTTTCAGCAAAACCAAGAGAAAATCACATGATGGCAATCAAAAGAATAATGAGATATTTGAAAGGAACTGAAGAGTATGGTTTATGGTATAAGTTTGGAGGAAATTTAGATTTGAAAGTGTTTATTGATGCTAATTGGGCAGGAAACCTTGATGACAGAAAAAGTATAAGTGGAGGTGCATTTTTTCTTGGAAAAAGGTTGGTTTCTTGGACAAGCAAAAAGTAGAACTGTACATCTCAATCAACAGCAGAGGCAGAGTATGTTGCTGCAACAGTACACTGTTCTAATATTGTTTGGTTTAAATAGTTGTTGGAAGGCATGAAGATGGAAATCAAAGAACCAGTTGTTATGCTATGTGATAATACAAGTGCAATCAACATATCTAATAATCCAGTGATGCATTCCAAAACCAAGCACATTGCAATAAAATATTATTTTGTCAGAGAATTGGTGCAAGATAAGGAGATTAGATTGGAATATGTTCATACAAAAGACCAAATTGCTGACATATTCACAAAACCATTACCTAAGGATGCATTCTTGTATCTAAGAGGTAAGTTAGGGGTCACTCCCCTATCTGAAGTTCACTAAAATAAAGTTTTAGTGATGCATCAACTCATACCAGATTGAAGATCTATCAATGGATGCAGCATAACCAGGAAATATTGCATATGAATTAGTACTAAAGGTACATAGAAATTCATTTGAGTTTGAGTTGTCTTTGGCATGTGTTGTCAAAGAGGGAGAGTTTTACTGTCATATCTCTCTTAAATTTGTTCAAAATATAAAGAGTTTTCTATACTTCAAAATATAAAGAGTTTTCTATACAATTTCTTCACAGAAGAAGATTACTGTAAGAGGGAGAGTTTTCTATCTTAGAGGGAGAATTGTTATATTGACATATTGTGTTGCCATATAAGTGAAAGACTTGTTTTCAAATTTCATCTCTGCTATGACATGTTGTGTTGCCATCAATGCCAAAGAGGGAGATTGTTGGATACAATTGTTAATTGTGTATTGTCCTTGATGTTACAAAAATGTCATATCAGTCATCAGACAAAGTCTACCGAGCTCAGATGATCAGCAAAGCAATTTATAGTGACTACCGAGCATTCCTGAACATTACACAATAAGTTAGCTCTTACTGAGCTCACTCAGGCATCAAAGAATTTTGTAGCAGAAAGTTAATATTAATTGAGCTCCCAAGATTAACAAAGAGAAAGTTAGCTTTTACCGAGCTCACTCGGTAAGCAAAAGAAAGTTAGCTTTTACCGAGCTCACTCAGTAAGCAAAGGAAAGTTAGCTTTTACCAAGCTCACTCTGTAAGCGAAGGAAAGTTAGCTTTTATCGAGTTCACTCGGTAAATGAAAGAAGGACAGTATTTACCGAGTTAACTCAGTATCCGAAGGAAGTTGCAAGGTTTGCAGTGTTCACTGAGCTTCACTTGGCTAACACTGGGGAAACCATTCTGGAGTAGTGGTTACCGAGTTGGGTCAGGCAGCGAAGGGATTGTCTGAAGAATTAAGTTTAATTGTTTTGTGCAGCTGACTGATTTATGTTTTTTCAGTTGTTGTAACTTGTAATTGAGCTGACTTGACAATCTGTAAGGTATATATGAAAGGTCAAGTTGTGAATTCAAAAAAAAGAAGAGTGTGTGTGCATAAGTGTGCGAATGTATGGATATGGAATGAGTGAATGTTGAAGAAGGATTAAATATGCTTATGAAGCTAAAAAGTTGTATTCGATCAATGAGGATCTAGTGAAGCAGAACAGAGATCTGTATTCAGCAAAGATAAGTTGCATATATTTCAGATCACTTCATTGTTATTTTCTAATCATTGTAAGAATGATTCAAAATCTCTTAACAGAGTTGGTTTGACAGCCATTTTGTAAATCCTCTAACAAGGTGACAATTCAGTTGAATTGTTTTAAAGACCTCTGACAAGGCCACTTCTAACAAGGTGATTAAATCCTTTAACAAGGTCA
The DNA here is from genome assembly GCA_028749045.1 of Cupressus sempervirens. Taxonomy (NCBI): domain Eukaryota; kingdom Viridiplantae; phylum Streptophyta; class Pinopsida; order Cupressales; family Cupressaceae; genus Cupressus; species Cupressus sempervirens. Next base: position 203,285,362 of record CM053792.1, read on the forward strand.
CACCTAACAGTGTATTTTGTAACCTTTAACAGGGTTGGCTCCTAACAAGGCTCACTTCAGAAGAGTGAAAATTGATAACTAGTTACTTGGTGATTTTTCCCAAATTAAGTTTCCATGTTAAATCTGGTGTCTCCTGTGTTCATGTTACTTCCTTTATGCATGCATGTTAATCACCTTAAATTCTTAATAAGTTAACAGAACATCTATCAAGTTTCAGCATTTATTTGTGTGGTTACCGAGTGCCAGCAGCAATTTTATTTTAAGACATCTAAGGATCTGTGGATATATTTTTGTGGTAACTGATTCAGCCCTCCCCTCTTAGTTACTCCATCTCTATTTCCAACACATCTTGCATTCCATATATACGGTAAATTTGTTCATGTTTATGATGTTGCATATTGTTCATGTTGTCTTCTAAGTTATTTGTAGCATACACGTATCATGTAATTTTTAGCTAACTTAAGATAAATGATTAACATATGCAAGAAATTTGATTATATATTTATTGTGTTCATTTCTAATGATTACAACATATGTTATTTATAGTTACCAATGTTTATGTTGTGTCTGATTATGACCCTTTTTGCAAATAGTCAATTGACTACAAGTACATCGTCACCCCTTCTGTTGACAATCTTGCATTCCATATATAAGGGAAATTTGTTCATGTTTGCGATGTTTCCTATTGTTCATGTTGTCTTCTAAGTTATTTGTAGCAAACATGTATCATGTAATTTTTGGCTAACTTAAAGTAAATGATTAACATATTCAAGAAATTTGATTACATATTTATTGTGTTCATTTCTAATGATTACAACATATGTTATTTATAATTACCAATGTTTATATTGTGTCTGATTGTCACCCTTTTTGCAAACAGTCAATTGACTATAGGAAATTTGACCCGTTTGGCATGGATTGTGCACAGTGACATGGATCAGCAGGTATAAGTCAATAAATAGACATAATTTTCTTATATTCTTCTTGTTTATCATTGAGCACGTATGTTATAAATAGACACATTATATAATTATATAATGTATATATAGACAAAGAAGGTCTGTATAGAAATATAATTGTATAATCACTTTCAACTTACTACATTTTATATTTGTCACTTTCACTTTCCATTTGATGGATTGCAAGACCCACCAAATAGGTACTTGTCAGATCTATCTACATCGAATGAGCGAAATGAGGAACTCGTAGATGAAAGCTCTACATGTAGTACGGCTAAAATAGGGAGATCAACTAGAGGTCAAAAGAATAGAAAAAATTTGATTAACGCATGCAATTTTTCCTTGCTAATGGAGGGTCATGTTCTTATGATGATGAGACCAAAAGAGACATCAAGGTGTCCTTTCAGTACTCACACATTGAGAAAGAATGAGTACCCAATGAGCTACCTCCAATTAACACATATTTTTGTGTTAATGAGAGGATATATCACATTGCTCCATCCTCATTACATAGTTTGGGCCTATTTTCCATGGATGGGATAAAGGTATGTTACAACAAAGTTGTCGAATTGTTCAAGTATGTCAGTCCATGTTACAATTACAATGATTGGATGCAAATTGTTCGATATAAAAAAAGTATGCGTAGGTATGGGGTATCAACTAATTATATACAACGAAAAGAAAATGATCAAAGTAAAAGATTTGCTATGTACATTGATGGGAGACCAAAAGCAATAGGTAATATTGTAGGTTTTATAAATAGTGCGCAACATTCTTCAACTAGTAAGCAACCCAATTGCATATTTGAGGCACGTGAGGGGAATGAAGTTTTTTTTTTGTGCAATGAAATCAATAAGTGCAGGGGAAGAACTGCTAATCAATTACCATTTAAATCGCATAGATACAAACAAAGTTACTATCATGAGGGTTGTAAGTACTATTTACCATTTTGTTAATATTTTTTTTTTGTTATCTATTGCTTTCAGTTAACTGAATTTTTTATGTTTAATCTTTGTGACAGGATGATATGGATCCGACAGATGATAAAGGTCACCAAGATGCTACTCCCACCCCTTCTTCAGTGAGGGTAAACCTTTTTGAAATTGTACAAATTAGATAATTGAAAAATGTTATATTATTACATTATTTTATTTACGGTGTAAGTACTATTTACCATTTTCTTAATAAGTTTTTTTTTTGTTGTCTATTGCTTTCAGTTAGCTAATTTTTTTATGTTTAATCTTTGTGACAGGATGATATGGATCCGACAGATGATAGAAGTCACTAGGATGCTACTCCCACCCCTTCTTTAGCGAGGGTAAACCTTTTTGAAATTGTACAAATTAGATAGTTGAAAAATGTTATATTATTACGTTATTTTATTTACAATTTTTTAGTTTTTATGATAGTTTTACTAATATTCCTCTCACAATTTAATGTTCAGGATAAGGGTAAAGCAGCATCAGTAAGTGTCGAGCCACTATTTATGCCTTCTAATGAGGATATTGTTGAAACTCCCAATTTCATAAAAATGTTGAAGAAAAAAATTTTAAAAATTAATTTAGAAGCAATGAAAATTTTGGATGAGGAAAATATAGAATCCGAGGAGATGATGAAGAGGCTATTAGATTTGAGAGTGCAAGCTCGTCGTTATGAAGTAAGCTCCAATGAATATTTAGTTATAAGAAAAGTTCAATAAAGATTTATATTTTATAATCTTTTATGTTGTGAAGTAAAATATGTAATATGTGCAAAAATACTTTATTGATGCAATTTTTTTAAAGAGTTGTAAGAAACTTTAACTACAAAATTCTTGTTATATAGGAATTTTTGGCAACTGATCCACAACTTGGTCAAGGACAACGCGGTGAGGCCAGTAGTAGCAGAGCTCTGACTGCCACTGGTAAAATAATCTTTTAGTTGACAAGTTAGAAGGAATTTTTTATTTTGAACATTCAAAACTTCTTAACTATTACTTTTATTATTTCAAAATATCTTTGCTAACAATGTATTGTTCAAGTCATCTAGTGCAGGAGACTCCTAAGAGGTTGACGGATGCCTGTACGAGATTATTGACTGCAATATCGGCAATAAGGGGACGTCTAGCTAGCAAATCCTTGTTTTGCTATATTTGGTTTTGTGTTAATTATGAGTTGATAATATGTACTTTGATCTTGGGTGCATCACATAGTGTATTGTTTTTTTTGTGGTAGGAGATGCACCGTATGGTACGCTACCAAATGTGGATCATAGTGCATGTATTGGTGATAATTCACCATCATTTCCTAGAGCTACCCATATTTCTAGCACGGGAGCTATGTAGACATCGTTGTTGATTGACAATAATGAATCAATGCCTTTGAAATGTCCTAAGATTCTAGGTACTTTAAATAATATTATTTTATATTGTAATAAGGATTTTCTTGCCAGACATAAACATGATAGGAAGTGGTGAATGCAAGGGCTTTTGATGTGGAGTGATGCCTCATGACCTTCTTTAGTATGTTGTATTGTGCAAGTTGTTTAATTATTCTGGAATTCCTTTTTATTAGGGGTTTGGTAGGATCATCTAAATTATCAATGACCTTTTGTCTATACCCGTAATTCTCTAGTTTAGTAATTCGGTACATTGCAATTTCATGCTTTCAATAGAAGATACTAACCAATTTTTCTATAGAGAACCAAAAGTGGGAGTCTTCTTTCATATTCAATGTTCAATTTTCAATGATTTCCCACATCATTGCTATTGCCTGTTAGAGTTTTAGAGTGCTCACTTTCAGCTTCACTATCTATTTTAGCAATATTTGTTTTCCATAATATCCTAGGTATGATCAGTGACAACATCAATTAAGAATGACAAAAAATGAAGGTCATGGAAAGTTATATGTATTATGCACTATATTTTTTTCAAGGTATACTGATTAATATAGTCACAGTACAATTTTTAGTTTCAGAACATCAGCAACAGAACCCTGGTAGAGTTTGACTAGTTTTAGACATTTTAAAATTTTTTCCAAACTTCTTTTTTGGTCAATTTTGGTCAAGTTGATCCTCCAACCCTAAAATAGATCACTAAAAAGATGAAATGTATCTCATTTTATGTATTTGTTATTCACTATGAAAATTATTCTTTGCATGATTCATTTTAATGGTTCTTACTATTAATTATCCCATGACATTTTTTGCAGGAAATGATGCATTTTATTGGAGGCTTTATGACCTCATGTTGCGAATATTTGGGCCCACCATACGTAAGGTGCAACATCATAACTGAACTAATTTTATTCCATGGTTTTTTTTCATATCATTAATTGGTGCAACATTTTTCCTTTCATTTGGGTCTTTTCTTATACTAGCTATATCTAACAATTTTGTGTTTTTTCTTAAAAGGTGGAACTACCAAGATCAAAAATTAAAAGATGAGCTCATCAAAGATATAGAGCATGAGTTTGGTAGTAATATTTTTTATCATAAGAAATTGTTGCAAAAAGCTTCCAGACATCTTAAGGTTGCGAGGGACACATATAGAAAGAGCCTTGTCCTAAACCCAAAGTACAAGTGTCCTCCCTTTGTTTCAGTGAGGGATTGGAATGAGTTCATTTTGGATGCAAAGGAGAAAAGGGAATGTCCAAAAGAAATTACACCAGAAAATCCAAAAAGGTATGCAATAGTATTAACTACTAGTACATTAATGAGAAAATTTAGGGTTCAATTTCAGTATCAACAATTTCAACTAGCTCAATTTAATCTATCTATTGATGAAAGGTATGTAATTCATGTGCTAACACAATTGCTTATAAATCTCAATCTCAATCTAGGCATAAATCCTACATAAGATATAACTAACACAACTGCTTATAAATCCTAAATTCATATGCTGAAACAATTGCTTATAAATCTCAATCTCAATGCTGACACAACTGTATATATCTCAATCTGGGCATAAATTCTACATAAGATATAAATAGTGCGCTTATAACTTCACATATAGCTATATTATGTCTTGAAAATATAGTAATGCTCAACTAAATGTACCATAGTTGTATGTGTTAGCAGTATAGGTGATAAATGATATTAAGTAATTGTAATGACAAGTACAATTTTTTTGAAAAACTTTGCAAGAATTTTACTAATGGTCAGTCTCCTAAAAGTAATAAGTATCACGTTCAATGCCAGAAACACAAGTTAATGACAACAATCATGTTCCTATCTTTGAGGACTGGCAACAACCCTTGTAGCTTTATATTTATTGGTATTGTGGAGAGATGATCCAGCCTACACTAGGTAAGACAAACTATTTCAGACTTCATTTGGATGACATGATGTATGTTACCTATAGACCATGGCTAGGCATAGAGCCATAAGATAATGTCTTCTCCTAGCTAGGATTCATGTTGGTATCTTAGCCACTAAATGGCCATTCTTCATTGAAGATAGAGAGATTTTTGCTAACCCATGTCTAGAGACAGTTCGACTATCAATGCAGTATATCACAGGAGTACTGTAGTTACACCTACTTCACTAAGGAGGTAAAGAAAGGTTGTTCTCCTAGATTGGACCCAATTAGATGTATGGAATATGTTAGTGGACTTGCCATTTATAGGTGGGACTACTTTCTAGATGTAGTGAATGATGGTGTCACTCCCTAGTACATAGAGCATTTGGCCACACATTCATTTCCTCATATAACTGATCCTATAGGGGTAGTTATTCAAGCACCACACCCTGATGTTTAGCAACCACAAGAACATCCTTTGAGGGAGGAGAGACCATTATAATGGCCACTGGTAGTTCTTGTTATAATTCCTTCTCATACTGTTAGATTGGATCTTAGATCGAGCAACAATGAATAGGCACATAGGCCTACTCATGTGAGAACTGATAGAGAGATGAGCACCATGGGTGTAGTAGGAGGTGATGCCAGGAGACATAGGGTAAAGGAGCCACCGCAATAGGATGTGGGTGGAGGAGGGGATGATGACATGCCAAATTAGCCTCCACAGGTTTGACCCATAGGAGATGTATTAGCACAGACTCAAGATTCTCTATGACATGTGAGGGAGAGATTGAGGACTTTTCAGAGGTAGGTGGGCAAGTTACAGGTGCAAGTTATAGTTAGAGATGCATGACTAGCTAGAAGAGGGGAACTGTGAGATAGTAGATCTATGGTCTGAGATCATAGAGCTAAAGAGATAGATAGAGTTAGAGCAAGATGAGACCTATCATCATACCTCTCGGGCTGCTCATTATTATGTAGTATATGAAAATGCAGTACCTCTAGCTCAACATGTCTCAAGGTTCTTTGATCATGCTTGAGCTTCTGATGGTGTAGTACCTCCTACACGTGTAGATGTTACTCCTCCTCCTCCTCTTGGTGATGAGGGGGAAGGCTGTAGTTAGGTCCATGCTATCTTTTGTTCCTTTTTGTATCTTTATATTGATCATGAGATTCATTGTATATTTGATGTATCATTTTGAGACTTGAGATATTGATAGTGCTCTGATTAGCACTTAGTTTTGATCTTTTGATTGTATCACCCCTCCAACATGTCAATGATATATATATATGACACTGGATGCGAATTGTCCACTCTTAGAAAGCATTAGAATTATTGATTGCAGTTTTCCCAGTAAGATAATGGTGAGTTTCTGTTTACCTAAATGTCTCTATTTGGAAACTGACACTCAACTTCTGAAACATTTTGCAAAAGTGAAATCAATCAGGAAAATCACATGTTCTAATGATGAAGATTTTGCTAATGTCAAAGTTCTACAATGCTTTCCTTATTTGGAGGAGTTGTGTGTGCATTCTCCATTTTTGGATGTGTCCCCTACAAGTGTAAGCATTTATGTTATTTTAATCTGCATGAAAGCATTTGTTTGCAAGCATTTAAAGTTATGAATTTTTTTTTGGATAACTCTAACACAAATTTCATTCTTATAAATAATGCTGATAATTTCTGCTATTTCTTTCCACTCTATGAAATTTATTGTTTCTTAAACTCTTATACCTTATTTATAGGATCAAAATTATGTGGCATTATTAAAGCGAATGGTTTAAACATGATCACATACTAATTTTCTTAATTTCTACAATAAAAGTGTTAAAGTTGACTTTTTATTTTTTTCTATCCTTAATTCTTCTTTTTACTGTGTGACTTTTAAGAATAGTTGAAGCTTATCTAAACAATTTTCTATCCAACTGTCAGCTTTGAAATCATTTGTTGTAGATGTAGACTATACGAAACATCCTCCAAACTATGATGTAACATTTCTGATCTTCTCAAACAATCTGAATGGTACTCCACTGCTAGAAGCAATCAAAATAAACATAGATTAAGACAAGTCTTAAGTCGTGAGTCTTTTGCTGGAACAATGCTAGGTAGTTACTGTTAGTTGCTAGTTATCTTAGCAAATCAGTGGGGATTTTGTTTCAGTTATAATCACCATTTATAAAATTAGTTCCATGCAGTGTGGAGGCTAAAGAAGGACTTGATGCACAAAGGTGATGTCTTTTAAATTGAAAACAAAAAAATACTTACTTTTCAGCTACGGGTAAAAAGGAATGCTACTAAAACAATCTGAAATCTGACATTCGCCCTCAATTTTATACCTATTGCAGCCTTGGGGATAAAAACACTTTGAGTGTGGAACCTATGGATACTCTGCAGGACATCAAGAACCAGCAAGTAATGATACCAAGGTAATGCTACCAAACTCATGCCTTTCCACTAAGCGTATAGACTCTAAACTATAGTTTGAACCAGTGGTTCCTCCATGAAGCCCCCGCCGCACCCCACCCCCCCCCCACAATTTACCAAATATGTTCACATCCCATTCAACTAAATTGACTTATCTTTGATGGAAAAAAAATTTAATCTATAAAATCTACTAGTTGTTTGAACTTTTAGCTTATCATTTACTTTGTGTGACAATGGATAATATAGACTGTCAAAATTGATGTGTAATTTTATGTAGAGGCATGTCAGAATATGGATAAATGCTTAGCATGAACTCCATGGATAAATAGCATGATTACACATGTCAATTAAAGGTATGATGCTATAATTTCTTCCCTTTTTCATATTTTTGGTGGAACATGCTACTTTATGCTAAAACCTTCATACCAATATATAATAATCCACTATTTAGTACTGATCTTTATATCTATGTCATCTAACATATTTCAAACTTTTCATAGGTTGCAGGACACATCAAAGGCAACAAAGGTGAGGCTGGAAAAGGTTGGGCAGCACAGACTTGGCTCTAGGGGATATTCAAAAATCAAAGCACGCATTGTAAGTAGCAATAAATGAATTGCAAAGAAAAATTATTTATAAAATGAATATAATTTTGTTAATTAATAAAAAAATGCAGTGCACTGATTTTAATCTGGAGGCCATAGAAGAACACAAAAAAATTGCCTTCAAGCAAGGGTATGCAGCAGTGGCTGAATGCCTACGGCAAACTTCCATTGCCCCAACCGAATAGTCTCTTGCATCATGTGCACAGGTAAATATGCCAACATATATATTAGAAATTGAATACTTGAGAAATAATTTATTTGATAATAATGTGCATGGCATTGCAATGTAGCCTGTTAATCATGACATAGATCATACACAACATCATGAAGCCCTTGATGTGCATTGTACTATCGATGGAGGTGCTCATTTATTATTTAAAACTAATTATATAATTATTAATACAATTTAACATCTTTAACTGAACTTGGTGTAACCTTTTTGTGTTGAGGATATAGAATCATGTTGTGTTGAACGAGTGTCGGAGGATGTTCAGACTGATCAGCAGGTAGATCATGTCGCACATTCAGGTAAAGAAAATCTATGTGTTGTTCTTTTAAATTAATTTTTTGATTTATAGTTCTTTTACTTAAATAAAAACTTGTAATTCACTAATATAAAATGGTGCGAATTTAACTCATGGAGTACTTGTTATTGCAGCGGACCCCCCTTTGGTGCAATGGCCTCATGATGTTCCTAAACAGATGAGGAGGAGACATGTGTTAGAACCAGTAGAGGAGGGGGATGACGAGGACATTGATATTCCTCTTAGAAATTTTATGAAAAAAAGAAACGGCAAGAAAGCAAAAAAGATATGATTATTCATGAATGACTTACTCTTGAATATTGTTAATGAATATTGTGTTAATGAATATTGTTAATGAATATTATTCATTAATTTTGGGTGTTAGAGAATTATTTATGAATGGCTTACTCTTGAATGTTGTGTGTTAATGAATTTTGTGTTAATGAATTATTCACGAATGTTGTGTGTTTATGAATTTTATGTGTTAATGAATGTTATCATGTGATTATAATGATAGAATGTTATATTTCAAAAATGGATGAATTGAATGTTATTAAATGTTAATGGGGATGACGAGGACATTGATATTCCTCTTAGAAATTTTATGAAAAAAAGAAATAGCAAGAAAGCAAAAAAGATATGATTATTCATGAATGACTTACTCTTGAATATTGTTAATGAATTTTATTCATTAATATTGGGTGTTAATGAATTATTCATGAATGACTTACTTTTGAATTATTCATGAATGTTGTGTGTTTATGAATTTTATGTGTTAATGAATGTTATCATGTGATTATAATGATTGAATGCAAAAATGGATGAATTGAATGTTATTAAATGTTAATGGGGAATTTAGAGTGATGTTGAGGGGGGTGGGGGGCCAAATGAGCTTCCACCTTCACATGGTCGGCCCTATTAAGTAGAGAATATTTAAATATTCTCGAAACCAAGTGAAGCTCAAACTTTAAAGAAAAGCTTATAGTTAATAGTGACAACCAATTAGCAAGCCGAAATTAAGTTCTTCATTACAAGTACCTTTTTAGTTTTTAAAGCATGATATCATGTGTTAATATTGTATAGTTTTTTTTCTTAAGTTAAAGTATTCTTTTACTATAACAACATAATTTATGACCATTTTAGTAACTATTCTAACATCGCTTTATGAAAAATCTTGTTTTGGCAAAGATGGCGATACGTGGTGCTATCTATTCCTTGGGAGATTGGATTGCACAGGTCTGTATCTCAACATCAACATGGAAAATGGTGTGAAATTGCACTTTCCTTAGTCATGGTTGCATACCTACTACACTCTTTCGTTTGAAAAATGAATAGAAATACCATATCTAGTAGCTTCTCTATGTTGTATTCATTTATTGGTAATGATTCAATGTCATGCCATTTGATGGTAGCTTCTAGAGTTTCATTTAGTTGTAAGGTGTGTCTTATCTTTTCAAGATTGTATACTCCATTTGGTAGTTTGGTATTAATTGATGATGTATGGGATCTTCTACCTTCACTATAGTCTTCATCATCATCCAACTTGTTGTTTGGTATTTTCCATGTTATCCTCTATTTCCATGGTCTTCAACATGGTTGTGTATTTTATCTATCTAGTTCAAAGACTCTATGTGCCTAAGGTGGAAGCCATTTAGAACTAACAGTTGGAGAGATTGTGTTTCCCCCCATAAAACTAGAAAATTTCACGAGTTTAAGATCAAGAACGAAGAAGTCATAACATTTTGAGTAGCAAAATATGCTTAAAATTACATATTTAGTTGATTCTTTGGTGAAGTTTCTTATTTCAATTCAATTGATTTTGGTTGTCAACCAAATTCCTAACTCCAATGTATATTGTATTTCAGTGCTACATTTTCATAGGGATCTAAGTAAAATGACAGTTAACTATTATTTATATTTGAGAATTTGTGTTGTGCCTTACTATGATCCTCTGATAATAGAGGATAAATCAATCTAAATTTGTTTCTCATGTCCCATGTTCGATGCTTCTTCTTGTGTAACTAACCACTTTTGATGTGGGTTATGAATTATGATGCAAGTATGCTATTACACTGCCATTTATTATAGAGTAGATATAATAAGTATCTTTGAATATACTGTAAGGTTCTCTAAACATGAGTAAAGAAGTATTACATAACGTAGATCTAAACTCAAAATTCATGATGTTTTCCACTCTGGAAAAAGAGGGGAACTTAATATACTCATAACACACCCCATCAGAAGAGATCCATTGGATGGTTTTTGTTGGGGTTTGACTCTCCTAGTGTAGCACTAAGCTAGGCTTCTAGGTGCTAGGATATTTTCTCTTGTTGGTGGTTCTAGAGCAGCTAAATGCTCTAGATAATTGTCTGTCAAATTTTGGTTGAAGGAGCTATGCTTGGGCTATCAAGTCTTATGCAAAGTTTGTCCTATTTTGTGGTGATAACATGGACTTTTATCAGTGCAGAAGTATGGTCTATAAATTCTTAGAGTCTCTAGTGCCTCTAAGATTTACACCGTTGGGTGACTAATTCTTTGAAGTCCCTAATGTTTGGTGACATTGAGCTATACCTATGTGAGCTATGTTTGGGTTTTCCTTCCTCATCTTCATTTCACTTTTGTGAGTTGTTTTGCCCGAGGCCATTGGAAATTCCCTTTGCTAGTTCCTAAAATTGGATGGATCTAGTACAATTTTGGGCTATTCTATGTTTGTATTCTAGTTGAAATAGATATCTCTCCACTTCAATCATGGTTGATGAGAGGCCATGGGTGAAGCATTGAATATGAGGGTTTTCCATTTTGTTGTAGAGATTGCATCTCTATAGGATACATGCCTAATGATTGCCATTTTGTGTTGGATAGGTGCTATCACTTGATGGAGGGCCATGAAAAATGACCATTTGACAATTAGAGCTTCTGATTCTGTTTTAGATTTTCCTTTTGACAACTTGTTTTCTAATGAAGAAGAAACTTTTTTTTATTATATTGATGCTTCTCATGCTGTTGGTCAAAGCTAGACTTCTATCACTTCCATTCTTGTCACAATTTTGGATGTTAGACCATATTTCAGGTGCGATGTCTGCTAGCCTTGTGGCCTATGTTGTTGAAGTTACTACTGCCACTTCTGTTTTGAACAAAATTCTACTGATAATGCTAACTCTTAAATAATCACTCTTGGGCCTTGTTGACATGTTGTAGTGGGGTTTCCTTTGTTGCAATCCTAATAATAGCATTACTTAGACTTTTGTCCAAGTGCATAGGAAAAGATTTTTTTGTTGTGTTGTTGATGCCCTATGTTTATGCTTTCATCCCTTGTTTGTGTAAAGGTTAACAACACCTTGTTTTGGCTGTTATAGAAAAATAACATATCAATATCATCCTTTCAGATTGAACAATACTAGACGACTAATGATACTATCTTGAAAAATACAAGAAGCCAAGACTACAATATACACTCATTTGATGAAGCAAATAAAATCCTTCCAACAATAATTAGTCAGAACTATCAAAGTGAATTTTTAGGATTGTATAAACACAATTGGAAAATGGATCAAGAAGATTTCATGTCTTTCTCATGGAAACTTTGGTTATTATGTGTAAAATTGGCCTCATTCTTTCAACAATTATTTTCATGTTATCCGTAGAATTTTTTTATCATTTCAGTTTCTTGTTCTTGCAAGATGCAATACGAGATGCAGTGTTACTGGTGTTTGCAAATAAGTAGGATATTCCCAATGCAACGAATGCTACAGAGATCATGATAAACTTGGGTTGCATTCTCTTAGGCAGCGAAACTTGTGAGTATTACATTCTTTATAATTTTCAGTATTAAAAATTGTAGATACTAATCATCTATTATGTTGCACTATTTCTACTTTGCATATAGTTTATCATCACTCTAGTAAAAGAGAAAAAAATTGGAATGTTTAGTGTTGCTTGTGAAACAGCTTGTATCATGTCCTAAGGTATATATAAAGCATCTGTGATAGTTTGTTAGAAATAAATCCTTTTATTTTAGTTCTTATGGATTTTGTTTTATTTTGCAGGTTTGAAAGATTACAGTGGAATAGGGTTCAAGAATTTTGTATTACAAAAATGTCTTATTTCTTTATTGATACAGATAGATTGAGGAGGTAAAAATTTAGTTTTGATGCATACTCATATGTAGGATGTGAACTAATTTTGATGTGACATTATGTGTGTTCTCTTTCACATTTTACTATCAATTTTCTATCCAATTTAATGACCCAAAACTATTGAGAAAAACTATGAAGGTCACAATTGCTATTAAAATCTTGTACTACCTTTTTATGTTTATCGCTTACCTATCTGCAACTCCACAATCGAGATATTGACAGTCTCTTGCCCTCACCGTGCAATTGAACTACTTTAGTTTTATTGATGCAGCTGAACTATGAGTGCCTTTTGTGTTCTTGACAAATTGTAAGATTTCAACTTTTGTGAAGCCATTACGGATGCAAATGAACAACTGGTGAGGTGTCAATTTTAAGGCAATTTTTTGTTTCTATAATGTATAGTTCAATTGCTAGAAATATTTCATCTAGATTGTTAATTGATAGATTGTTAACTTTTCATGTCATTTTCTACTTTGGTTGGGTAGTTCTCCTTGCATTTGTAAATCATAAATCTTGCTGCAGTATTTAGCCTAATGATAGTTTGGTATTACATCCAAGGTGATAAAATAGTTGACTTAAAACTTTTCATTAAAGAAAACATCAAGGGATAATATTTGAATTGTGGATATTTGTAAATTATGTTGGTTTTAGACATAGTTATAGTTATAGTTATATATGCGCTCTTATGATGATGTGATTGGAACTGTAAGTTTTTTTGTCATGTTTATCTGTTTGAAAAATAGATGAAATTATTGGCTTTCATTCCTGATAAATAATTCTTTCCTAATTTTATTCTTCCTTGTAGGAACCAAAATTTAGACGTGTTGTGCCAATTATTGCAAAGGCTTTTCTCTCATAGGAGCCTTTTAAACTGCACAAAATTTGAGTTGTAAAGCATAATTGCTCAGTGGAGACTCAAGATATCGTGCACATTTCTTCCTCCTTCCCATTGTTTTGTATGAAATAAATCATGTGACAAATGAAACAATGGTGTGGAGGTAGAAATGTGCACGATACCTTAACTCTCATGCACCGAGCAATTACGCTTTAGAATCAAGTTTTGTGCAGTTTAGGAGGCTCCTATGAGAGCAAAGCTTTTACAATAAATGGGATAGCTCGTCAAAATTTCTACATATCTTGGTCTCAACTTTGACACATGCAATATTTTGGTCGAAATTTTGACACCAAACTGGTCTCCCTTGGTGTCGCGTGTATGGCACCAATGTAGAAAAGTAAGTTGCTTTCGTCACAATTTTGATAACAAATTATGTAGGTTTACGTCAAAATTTCGACCAACGTCGCCCGCAAATGAGAAAATATCAATTCAACTTGGACTAGGGAAATCGACAAAATTCACGTCAGTAAGTCCACCTTTATGAAGTCAAAATTTTGATGCAAAATGTATGTGGCGAAAAATTGACCAAAAAAGATTGACAGCAAGCTTGGTCGCCTTATCGACCTACTCTTATCGAAATTTCAACCTTTTCGTGTCAAAATTTAGGCCTAAATTTACTAGTGTGCCTTACAGTAGTAATCGCAATTGTCATGCAACCAACATATGTCATGGGTGGGTGGGGAATTGGTGGCCTCACCCACCTTTAAATTTTTTTCTTTTTTTCTTTTTTTTATTAAAAATAAAAACAAACAAAGTTCTTCTATTACTACTAATTTCTATAAAAAAAATTGTATAATATGTAATAAAATTATCACAGTAAAAAAACATTTACTATGGTAATTTTATTAACATATTAATTTTTTATAAATTCATGTGATAGATTTGAAAGGAAAGTTATGAATAACAAATCAAATATCATATCTCAAATTTGTTTGATTCCTTTCCAAACTCTACCTGAAATAATATATCAATCTCTAAATTTACAAAACGAGGGTTTCTAAAAATCAATTCATATATAGATATTTCTCAATCGAAGAACAATAAACTCTCATACTAGGGTTTCAACCCAGTTGAATTCTGAAAATAATTTCATTCAAACACGGAGAAGTAGATATTTTCAATGAAAGAACTATTGTGGAAAACCCACAAGATCCTACCTAGATCTAATGTTAAACAATAGATGCACAGAACTCACAAGCAAATTCCTTTTCTTTCAAAAACCCTCTTCTAGGAAATCAACTCCTCCAACCCTGTGTATGGAGAAATGAGCTCTAATTTCCTAATAAAGAGCTTTCCCAAATTAGGGCTTTGATTTTGCAATCACATAAAATCCTTTTCCTTTATTATTTTAATTTCATGCACAAACTTTTGCAATTTAATTAAAATAAAATTTATTAAATTAATTCCTCTCTATTAAATCACGAGACATTTTTTAATAATATATTTATTAATTCAACTAATAATATTATTTAGAGTTCATTATTAAAATGAAACTCCTGAATAAATTATTATTAAATTAAATCAATATGAATATTCCAAAATTAGAACTTTAATAAAATCTTTTAAATTTAATTATTTTTCTTAATTAATTTCTCAATTAATTAAATATAATTAAATATTGGATTTTCCTTATACAAAAATTATTTATTAAATCATTAAATTATCTTTTAATTTGATTTAATTATAATTAAAAATCACAATAGACTCACAAGATGAACTACATGTCGGTACCCATATAGACCCAGTATTTAAAAATTTTAGATGTGGAATCTTGAACCTCATTGAACTTAGGTTCAAAGCAATTCGAAGTGGTTTGATTTTATTAGAACAGGTTCAATGTTTCTTTGTTTCAAAATGGTTCATCTTGCAGGTTCATTGGTTGTCAATATTGAGGTTCCACTTATTGTTTCCAGTCTGAGTTCAAGTTCCATGTTTCAAAATTTAGAATTCAGAGGCATCAAGTCAACTTCAATGCCACATGGTTATTAAGATTGCAATCTGAGGTTGAAGTCCTAGTTTCAATTCAAAGTTACCAAAGGCATGAGAATTCAAGTCCAAATGTGAAATTCCAAATCATAGTCTACTCAATACATGAAAAGTTCAAGAAGGCCCCTGACCATGAATACAAATGAATGCCTCCATATTGTAATTTGGGTGATGTGTCCATCAAACAGTGTGAGTTTGGAAAATATCAATATGAAAATGCCAAACATATGCATGACAACCATATAAGAAATTATGCAAGGGTTGGCTTTGAAGTAGGGCATTATGAACCAGAGGGCTCTCAAGTCTCTTTGTATGTGAACGATATCATGATGGATGTCTATGATACTAGGCTACACTGGGACAACATATCTCTATACTGAGCCAGAAGGAGTGCCTCTTTCCCAAGTACCAAAGGATCAACACTCTTGGTGTCTGATGGTATGTTATTTTGATATAGATCTTAAATTCTACTAAAGAATTCTCATCACTATGCATGGTGGACGAGGAATGTAGCATGGAAATCACGAGCAGAGAATGCACGTCGGGCAATTGACTCTTGGTAGAACTCCAAAGTCCAGTTTGAGGAACAATATCCAATTTGCACCCATAACAGTTTTATTGATGTTCAAATGTCCTTCTCGACTACAATGTATAAGTGTGAGCATGTGTTGGCAAAGGCATTGGTCTACCGAAGAATTCAACTAATAATCAAGGCAATCAGATCCCATCGTGAGGAAACATGGAGAGTGGAAGTGAAATGTTTGATAGAATGCCTACTAGTCACCATGCCTATTCCATGATACGAGTTTCACATCATTGGTACGTTCGACATGAGGAAGACCTACCAACTATTTTCGTAATGAAAATATCCCCATGATGACTAACTCCATAGCATGAAAAACCCAAAATGATGTGGTCTAATCATAACTCCAAGTGTCGAATCAGAATGTGGGAGCATGGACAGTGCACATGAATTATTTGTCAAAATGCTGACACCCTGAAATAGAAGGTCTAGTGGAATGCGATATCAAGCTTTACAATGATGATGCTATGGATAAAGTGCAAAGATTACAATATTGTGAAGTAAATAAGAATTAAAAAGATATGTGGACTTGTGGGAACATCTAAAATAAAAAAGATATTATTATATGGTTCTCATACAATTCGCCCATTCTCAATTCTCCGAGAATAATGTGACCATTCCTCAATCAAAGATAGTAGAGAAAGATTGATGATATGATATTTATTAATCCATTGAGAATAGAGCACATTCTATTGGTGCTACCAAGTTGCAGATAATCACAGATGATGTCTTGCTTTATTGTAAAGTTGTATTTGAATATTTTAATTTTGAGACAATGTTATAATAAAGTAAAATAAAATCACAAGAAAGAGAAGGGTCGCAAAGATTAAAAGATAGGTGAGCATAAGATAAATGATCTCAAGATTCAATTATAAAACTGAATGGGCAGTTGCTTGTGGAGTGGCTCGTGACTATTTATGATAGGAAAGTAAATTTAGAGAGGGTTCCAGTTTTTTTGGGGTAGGGAGACTACTCTTTTCCATAGGCTTTGTGCTACGACAAGGGGGTTTTTTTGCTTCTTTCCTATTCTAATTGTAATGCAGGGGAAGGGAATTTTTATTTTTAGATAGCGATTAATGTACAAAAACTACAGAATATTGATTATATTGTTGTGTTTAGAGGGGATAAACAGCAGTATATTAAAACTTTGAGTTTAAATGCATGTTTTCTTATCAATATTCAACTTGGAGTGGTATTGATTTTCTCTAAATGTGTATCTATTACATTTAATCATCATCACGATTATCCTTTGGACTTGGTGCTATGGTTTTTCGTGTATTTGGAAGGAATAGTTTGTCTTTTCTCTACATTATTTTCATAATGTAATGCTTGAATAAATGGACTTTGTGTCATTTATTTTCTATTTCTTTTTTAGTTACCTAGTTTTTCTGCATCTATATCGTGTTTACGGGTAGATGTTTGTAAACCTTTCTTTCTTTTAGGTTAAAAGCATTGTCAATCATAGTGTAATTTATTTATTGTAAATCTTACATGGAGAGTTGTACCCAGATAAATTTAGAGGGCACTTATTCTTTTTAATAGCAAAGTGACACAACTGTTAGTGCATATTCAGTCTTCCTATTTGGGGTTTTTGGGGTTAATCTGTATGTATTTCTTTGGAGGACAATATGTTCACTAACACTATGAAAACCCATCATAAAGGTATAGAATACTAAATCAAACTCCAAGGTCAAAATCACGATTTTATGTCACTTGACGAATTCAAATGGGTAAACAACTCAGATACTTGTCCTACTTTCTAGGACAATTGGCTTAGGGTTAGGATTTGAACTCAAGAAATATATCCCCTCTTTTACCATTGAGATATTAAGATATGGCATGCTCATCCTGGCAATTCCAGGAAGTTGATGCTTGGTACCTATAATCTATGTAAAATTCATGCATGTACATACTCATATATTCTAACCAAATAGGCAATAGTGTGGAGTGGTGCATCGTGTAGATCCCGACTAGCAAGTGACTATGACTCCCCCCCTCAACCACATCAAAAACATCAATCATAAAGTAAAACATACAAGTACACCATACACATGCAAGTATGGGGTGAGTATCCATAAAAACTGCATATAAATCGTCCATCTATCTATCATCATGAGATAACTGAAATAACTGTATGAACATACATATATCATCATCGAAAGAATAATCATGAACACATGAAATAACTAAGTAACTCAACACATATATCAACTAAATATGAAACAAAATCTAATCTAATCCGGCAACCATGTAGCACTAATCATAAAACATAATCATTAAATTGGCCTAAAAGAATTTGGCAATACGACATGAAAAGTGAACTAGGGGTAGGCATTACACATTGTAGATATGCATTATAAGAATGTACAAGTTGGGGCTATTTACAGCATATCTCGTGGAATAGTAAAAAGTGCCAATAAATTTTATTATAAACTCAATAGTGGATTGGAAATAACCTTGACATGGGATTATAGAGTCACACCATGTGAGGATGACCCCATTATTCCTAAACATCAATTTAGTTTCACTCCAATTGATGAAGTCAAAAGTAAGCCAAACAATACAAAGATTGATATTATTGGAGTTGTTTGCATGCAAGAAACATCAACAATAAAATGAAAAGATGGTATAGAGGTCCAGAGACACACAATAAAGTTGGTTGATACATCTTGCACTACCATTGATGTTACTGTTTGGGGTGTGCCCACACGAGGTGTAGATCTCTAGCAAAAGTATTACCTCTAGGAAAGAACAATGCTCACTATTAAGGGTGGGTGTGTCTCTAGCTTCCATGGGAAAGTGATAAGTACATCAAATACAACAATTTTTTTGATATACCCCATTATAGAGGAAATCAAATAATTGAAGGATTGGTATACAAAAAATGGTAGCAATGTACAAGAAATAACAAGACAATCAAGAACTGTAGTATTGCCAACCACAACAATGGAAATCAATTATATAAAATAACAAGCCTCTTAGTCATCCTCTGACTTTGACCATGTTCTAAAAGAAACCATGGTATACTTTAGAAGGGACAAATTTTGCTATCCAGCTTGTTCAAATATATAAATGGGAAATAATGCAACAAAAGGTTAGAGAAAGGTAACGATGAAAGCCTATTTTTTCCTAAATGTGACTTAGTAGTTACTAAATATATTTGTCGATATATAGTGAAATTAAAATTATGGGGCCATATAGGGACAATTTGAGTTATTGCATTAGATGAAGCTGCAATAGACTTGATGGGGTTGGGTGTCTACTAACATATTGTACAACTTGTAATTTGACCATCTAGTGTTGAAAGGTTCATTGAATAGGTAATTAGAGATGTACAACACAAGAAATACTTATTCATATTAACATGCAATCTAGTGAAATGTATAATGATGAAGAGCATGTGAAGGTAACTATTACGAAGGTCTCACAGATAGATTTTAGTTTAGAGAGCAATATTTTCCTTGAAAAAATTAAGGGGATGTATAATGTTGAAAATGGACCACAATAGTGCACATTGGTGCATGTAAGCTTCACTAAAGCATATGCTTCTTATAATGTGTAAACAAATGTTCAAAAATGTGGTTTGTTAATGAACTAGACATTTAGATAGATGTCTACAATTAAAAAAATATATAATGTAATGAAACAATATGAGGGAACGTTTTAGCATGAGTAAAATGTTATCAAGCATGTAAAATTGTACTAATGTACTTTGTACCTATTGTATACTAAACAATTAATGGACCACTAAAATTGCTATTAGCAACAAACTTTTATTAAATGTGATCCTTTATAGCTAATTTAGGACAATCAAACTGTAAGTTACACAATCCAACTCTAACCATCATGAATGAAGATGTCTTGCAAACTTAAATTTATATATAGAAAACAACATAAATTAAAAACAAATAAAGTTATTCTTATTGTAATTTTAAATACCTAACACTCAAAAAAAGTTATTAATAAATACATATAGATTATATTTAATGATTTAAATACCATTCGATTAATGTGAAAAGAAGCAACCTATGGTTGAGATACTATATTAACAACAACTATTTGATGCATTGATAGATGGAAGACGTGGACGTTAAAAATCAACAAAAATGAGTTAACTTATCAAGAAATTGTTGCACAAAATCCCACAAAAAAATTTGAGCCTATTACACTCAATATAAAGATGTAATAGCATCTCACAGAAAGCAAAAAAGAGAAGAACAAAACCAAATGCATAGGAAACCAAAAAAAAAATACAAGTCTTGGATGCCATGAGGCCTAATGATTACATCATTGTAAATCCAACAATGATTCCTATGTGCGTCACATAGAAGGAGAAAAGGAAACTAGATATACAAGGGATTGAGAGTCTCAAGAAAGACAACATGAGCAAAAAGAAAGCTAGAACTCTTTGGAACCAAGTATAGCATTACAGATTGATGCAAAATTTATGACAATAATGAAGAATTCTTGACAATAATTAGGTACACTTCCTCATCAGAAAACATGTATTATATATAAGGAATGTTACCAAGGCATGCATCTCTCACAAACAAGTCGTACTATAATATGTAAAAGATGTAGCAATGAAAATGGTATACATAATTTTTCAACACTTGATAAGATGGATCTTGGAGAACAACCAACCGTACTAAAAAGGTTATCACTGGTAGAAGAGATGCTTATTGCTAGGGTGGATCTATTGTTAAAAGTATCCCATGATTTTGGGGGACAATACAAATATAGCATGGACATACAATAAGTTTTCCACAAGATATAAAGACTATTGCAAATGTGTTACAGCAAGAATCGAAGATCTAGACATATTAATCATGCAAAGAACGAACACAGAAGAAAGCTCCTATGATTTTTATGTGAATATTTTCCATTTTAGTGATGCATTACAATATAAAATTAAGTTTTTTTTGTATTACCATTACTTTGTTTTCAATATGGAAAACTTGGCCCAACTTCCTGAGGCAATGGTCAATATTTCAAGCATGTTACACATCGTGAACACTGAATAAGACACATATGTGCTTACATCTAAGATTATGCTGAGGAGGATAGTGATGACACAATTCCTACACAAACTTCTTCGATGGTGTCCAAGCTTCCAAGTAGACAACGTGAACAGGACATCATGAAACAGATATTAGACATCGATGATGCTACATGAGATATTTTAGATTGGCCTCCAATAGAGTCATTGTCTATAAATGAATATAATACAGAAGGATTATTTGACATAGAATTTCCATCTTTATTTCCTAATTAGGGGATTGCATTGCCAATATAAGCACAGATGCAAGAGGTGCATATGCATGAGTACACCCTGCACTCGATAAGATACCATGTGATCATAGATTTGGAAGACATCCCAGGTTTCATTTTTTTATTTATAAAATGATGATATGTCATCATAGTCATTTAATTGCAACAATATTTGTCAAAAAAAGGTTGATGAGAACATACCAACAACAATTGAAAACCTTTGCACACACTTAACCTAGCTTCCAAATACACAACTAGCTAAGGAACTCATGCACTTTGGTTCCATGAAGCAAGGCATGAGGCCATCCTAGAATGAGCGTAGCATTGAATTGACAGATATGATCAACCAACTCAAAACACCTACCCTCTTCTTTACATTGAGTGTCGCAGATATGAAATGGCATGATGTACAAAGATTGTTGACATATGATATCCCAATTGAAATACAAATAAACAATCATTGTTTGGATAATGTGCTTAATAATCCTCATATGACATTATTATATCTTCATCAACAGTTCACAATATTTTGTGAAGAAGTAACTGAGAAGCTTCTTGGCTTAGTAGATTGGTGGTACATAACTAAATGACAACATCTTGGAACTAGACATGTACATGGATTTATTTGGCTCCCAAATGCACCAACAATGGACAAAGTTAATTGGCATAACAACACAAAATTCGAGTATGAAAGGTAATATTTTGATAAATGTGTTAATTCATGGAATCCTTGAGATGCATCTCACAGAGGTAATACAAGGTATTAATCACCATTAAATGATCCTTTCTTGCTCAACACACATGAGATTTTTATTGCAGACTTCACTTGTAGTTATGAGGAGTTGATTAATCGAGTCTAAAAATATACAAAATGTAGCGAATGAATGTGCCTACTCAAAAAGGGGAATAAGTTAATATGTAGATATCAAGCTCCATGGAAAGAATAACAACCATCCACATTATCTTGTAATAGTACTAGAAAGATGCAATATGAACATGCAAGATATGGTGATTGACTAAATATCCACAACCTAGAGGTGCTTTCAATTTGGAGGGCCAATATTATTGGTCAACTTGTTGTTTCTCAGACACTTGTCCTCAAATACATTGCCAAGTATGCAGCAAAAGAAAAGAGGTCGTTAGAGACATGTTCTGAGGTGCTCAGATGAATATATTTGACACAAAAACTAGATGATGCACCCCTCATACCATATCAATTTTTTTTGTCTAAGTTTATTGTAGAGTGAGATATAGGAGCACATGAGACATGTCATAATTAGGATTAACTAAGGATGGAAATAACAGTTACATGTAAATATAACCAATATCAGAAAATAATAGATCTCACAAAAAAGAACACAAGACACCAAGATTTTATGTAGTTCACCCAATCCCTAGGCTATGTCCACCAATAGAAAATCCAATATTATTACCATCTAGCAATTACAATTTGCAATGCCTTATAGCTCAATATTGTTGCAAGAAGCTACAATTTCTCGAAAAGAGACATGGGAAGGAAAAGTGAAAGGAAAAAAGCTTAAAAGATGACCTTGCATGACTTGTTGGTAAGATCAGAATGAAGCGGGGTGAATTGGCTAATGATTAATCTAAATGCAACTTAACTACATGAATGCATGAGATTCAGTTGTGTTCACATGGGAGAGCACACCCTAGTTTGATATTGCAAAAGGAGTTATGCACCAAATGCTATAGTAGCATAGATGACAAGGTTCCTTTGCATGGACTAGACTCTCAACACAATAGATGTAGGTTTCAGAGTCATGATGGAACAAATGACATATACACATTGGAGAGGTTTGGGCACACCTAAAGTCTTGTTAGGGATCTTGGTGGAAAGTGTGCTAACCCGTTGCCCCCAGTGAGCAATGCATAACCATAATTTGAAAACCAATAGAGATGTGCTAAAGAATCATGAAAATAGATCATATCACAACATGATGTGTGTAATCAAGTTAAGTCATTCAAATGATACCAAGATATTGAAGATCAAGGCACACTTGGGGAGACTATCACTGATACACAAAGATAAATTCAACAAAAAGACTTTATGACCAAGTAGTCATTCAGTCCATGATTCTTGCCATGAACCTGATTTTGATAGTGAAATTTGTTAAGCCTGTGTAGGAAGGATTCATCTTGTAAGGCGAAAATTGATTGTTTGATTGAATTGTATTGAAATGTTTGTGATTGGTCACTGGCAATTGTGTGAAAAAGGGGTAATGCTATGGATAAAATGTGGGATATGAAGTGGATGAAATGGAAGGGATAACCAAGACCAAGGACATATGAAAGGGGTATGGAAGTATGTAGTAGTATGGATTGGAAAATGGATGAACATGAGAAGGACTATGGAATGCAAGATATGGAGAACATGTCAAGATCAACTATATGGAAGAATTATGGATGTATATAGGATAATGTATGGATAATGCGAGAAAGGGACATGGAAAGTGCATATGGATGGATGAAAGGAAAGTGAAAGTCAAGATCAAAGATGGAAAAGGATAATGAACGGTGGATGGAAGCATGGAAGATATGTAAGGCAATGTGGTATAGATGGAACTTGCCCCTAGTATAGAGTGCAAGTGGAAGAGGAAAAGTGAATGGATGGACTAGCGGAATTGGAAGGCAATGGATACATGATAGGAGAACTAAGGGAGGACTCAAGCATCTAGATATATGGATGGTATCCCTTGATATGTATTTCTCTTTCTTTATTATTTTCAAGGAATTTGTATTAGTTGCTCATAGATGTTGGTAGGATAGTGAAAAGAAGAATAAAGTGGATTGGGTAATGGAGGACAATGACCTATGAAAAAGTTTGGATTAAGGGGATGGAGTGGGTGGGAGGAAGACATGGTTGATGGATGCTAGGTTGGAAGACTTGCGAATAGGTGGATGAAGAAGGCAGAAAGATCAGCATTGGCACACACCTTGAAGGGTGATGGAAAGGAGGAAATTTTGGAGGATATGTAGGAGAGAGTTTGAATTTTGGGATATAAGGACCTAAAATGGATGAAGGAGATGATGGATTTGTGATGGTGGATTTGGGTATATAAGGACCCAAAATGGATTTGGACAATGGAAGCTTGGACAGATTCTGAATGTGGAAAGCCTTTGGATTAGCAGCATTGGATGTCATTTGGAATCTTTCTTTGAGATTCATTGCTACATTAAGTAGCTTTGGGATCCACAAAATTTTTGCATTTTGTATTTTTAGCCCTTGTGGCCTTTTGATTTTGCTTTGGATCATATTTTTCTTTTGTTGAACATGTCGTTTAGAAGGGACATGTTGATCCTTGGGCTTTTGTGGATGTTTGGTAGTATTCACTTTTTCTGTAGCATCCAATTTGCTTCCATTGGCCTTTTGTGGATGTGTGCCTTTGTTGATCTTTACTAGGAGCATGAAAGAATGAAGTGGCAAACATGGATATGGTGGATGGATGTACGTAAGGACCCAAAATGGAAGGAAGGGATGAAGGGCTTGGCTTTGGAACACAGGGACCCAAAATGGATGGTAATGAGGAAGCAAGTGGAATATGGATATAAGGTCCCAAAATAGACTTGGAATATGGAGGATGGGAACATTTGGGTTTAGAAGGGGGAATTTTGGATTTGGAAGAAGTGGAATGGATACCAACATCTTGAGACATGATTTCTTCAAGGGGATGCTTATTATTTTCAACACAAGATGCGAGTCCATGTTTATGAGGTGCATGAGTGGATTGGATAGTTGTGGCGAGATCATGTGGAGGATGAGGATCATGAGGGGGATTATGAGGGATAATAGGATTTTGAGATGGATTGGGATCATGAAAGGCAAATGAAGGGGAGCTTTGATCTTGACTTAAAAGAGGATCATGTAGTGGAATGAGTGGATCATGAGATGGAATACGAGTGATTTAATCTTGAATGGAGGAGTATTAGTGGATGGAGTGGAAGGAACTTTAGTATGAAATGGAGGATCTACGGAAGCGAACTCTTGAGAGGGAGTGGAAATGGTAAGATGTGTGGTACATGGAATGCCTTTATCTTGATTAGGAAGGGAATCATGAGATGGACTAGGAGGGATAGATGGATCTTGAGGGGTAGGGGAACGATGGGATGGAGAAATGCTTGGATCTAGAGGAGAAGAGGAATCTATAATGACATGCTTTGGAGGAAGGTCTTGAGATGGAATTGGGGGTATGACTTTGGCTGATTGGATCACTTTATTTTGTATTTTACACTTTGCCAAGAATGATGAGAAATACCCCTTATGGTGTGGGGATGATGTTTTTGAAGGATGAGGACTGTGTGAAGGTTGAACTATGGGTAGGGGATTGCATGGAGGGTTGGGGTTGGATGGGACATGAGGACTATGGTCTTCGAAACATGGGGGAAGAGGACACATGGCATGGAAGGTGGACTCTTTCTGTTGACTTGCTAAAAGATATTTCTTTAGTTGCTCCATATCCTTGGCAAGGGCATTTTTTCTGGAGGAATTGTATGGGCTATGAATGCAATCATATGTAGTTGAAGGATAATGAGGTGGATTTCCCTTGTCAAAGGTAGAAGAATAATGAACATGAGATAGATCAGAGTTGGATATGAAGTGTTGAGGATGGATTTGATATGTAGGTTGAACAAGAGGTATAAATCCATATTGTTGTGCAAGATCATCAACCATTTGATTAAGCCAATTCGGATCCATGGATGTTAAATGAAGAGGGATGAAAGATTTGATGATGAATGAAATACGAACTTAGGACTAGGAGCAATTTTGGACTTTGTGTTGATTTGATTTGAAATGGATTGGACTTGGTATTGATTGGATTGAATTTGATTTGATTCAATATGATATGATTTGATGAGGGTTTGATTTGATTTGATAAAAACCCTATGATATTGCAAACAAGTGAATGTGGGATTTAAATGAAAGTCCAATGTTCGTGACAATGCTCCTATGTCCAAAGTAGAAAATTGGTGAAAGATTGAATTAGAAGAAGACGTGAATGAAATTATAAAGATTGATTATGGATGAAGATGTAAATGTATTGAATTAAGAATTGATTATAAATGACTGGATTTGAGAAGGGATTGAATTAAGAATCATGAGGATGAATCATTGAATGATGGAATTGGATCTTGATGTGGATTATGAACCATGATTAAGATGAAGATTATGGATGAGATTGAATGATGAGGAAATGATTTGGATGAATAGAGATGATTAAGATTTTGAGGAATGATTTGAATGATAAAGAAGGTGATTAAGACAAGAGATGCATGATGATGATGAGATGGATGGATAGAAGAAGTGATGGAGAAAATGAGAGCTTCTTTTTATTGTTTTTGTTTTTTTGAAAAAAAATTGATTTTTTTTTTTGGATTTTGAATTTTTACGATTTTTTTGGATTTTTATGTTTTATGATTTTTTGGATTTTTAGGTTTAAGATGCAAAATCAAGCAATGAAATATGTACAAGGATATAATCCTATAAGGTTGCAACTAGGATATACAAGGATCAACTAGAGGGCATCCTCAATATACGCAAGGTACATAAAGCCCAAATCTGTAGATGAAAGAAAATACTGCCACACAATTGGGGGGAGATGGTAACCCAAATCTTCTCCTTCACTTCCCAAAGGTATAAAGTTCTTTGGGGCTTAGCCAAGAGTGACAATATTTTACTTCCAAGAGAGGTCTCTTTCGATTCACCTTCCGATATTTATACTCCGCCAGAACACTGGAGTTGAGGTCGTCCCAAGGGGTGATGAAATCCCCAAGCAGGCTTCCTAAAAAGAAAAATAAGACCACTTATTTCTTGTGCACCCAAGATCACCCAAAGGCGCGAGGGGAGAGAATAAGTAAGTGGCCTTAGGGTTTAACAGACACGCGTTCTTTCTCAATGAAACATTAGGTTTTGTAATCTATTTGAAGACACATGTGTTTAAAGCATACAATGTTCTTTCCAACTTGAAATCGTCGTCAACATAAATGAAAAGCGTAGATTCGTCAACAAGAAAGTAAATCGAGCGTGTCATAAGCAAATTGCTGAAAATAAAATCAATTTCCCTTAAGGTATTCAAGATTGTGTGAGTTCATTTTAAGCACCAATTCCAAATGTGTTCTAACCTAGGCATACATGTCAATTGTCCCTTAATGCATTCAAGATAGTGTGAGTTCTTTTTATGCACCAAATCCAAATGTTTGCTACCCTAAACATGCATTCCAACAAAAGTGTGAGCATTCACAAAAGTTTTCCTTCAGGCATTCAAGAGTGTGTTTAGGGTTTACTTATTAACTTGCATCATACATTCAAATGAAAGTGACTAAACATACATGTTCATTAACCCCTAAGTTTAAAGTGATAAAGATCACTACAGACTTCCTTAATAATAAAAATCACTATTGTTTTTATTTTAAGTCTTTCAAGGTTAATTCCTAAAAGCAATAAAACATTAAGAAAAACCTGCAAGAAAATATGGTTAGGTGTTTAAAATGTTTCAATCTGCAAGAAAAAAATAAACTTGATTAGCTTCACAAGAAGAATACCAAAATGAAGGCTTTACTATGGCAAAATTTATTTTAACTTTTTTTTATTTTTTTTTCTATATGTAAATAAGCTTAGAATGACCCAATTCCTACGGAACTACGAAAGGTCAAAATTTGATTTATACTTTTTTTTTTTTAAAACAAACAAACAAAAATCGAAGATGATAGAATAGAAGGTCACCAGAAAAGCACAGACGACAAAATAGAAAGTTGTTAGAAAAGCGCAGACGACAGTATACAGGCGTAGACGACAAAATAGACGTCAGAGATGACAAAACAAACTTCAGAGATGACAGAATAGATTTTTTTTTCAAATTAAAAATGAACATGCGAAGATGCGAATCTGCGTAGATGATAGAACATAGACGACACTGCGTTCAACACAGACGACAAAGCGAAGTTTTTTGAGATGGACTGCAAATTCTTGATAGATTTTTGAAATGAAAACAGGGACGTGGGTTCCACCAAGCGTGCCAAAATGTATGCAAGAGAATTTGACCTATTGGAAGCAAGAGTTAACAAACAAACATTAGTTGGACATAGAGATTAAGATATCCAAGACAAAATGAAACATAGCTAATATTATGCTTGAGTTTTGCAACTCCAAGCAACCAATAAATCAAGTCCTCATGCAACCTCAAACAGCTCAACAAAGGCACCTATGAGAGGCCATGTTGGTGTGTTTTAGATTGGAAGGATGTGAGTGTGCTCTCCCCAAACACAACTATGAATTCCAAGATGATGAAAGATGCAATAATGAATATGCAACGAAGCTAAATGATGAAGAATACTTCAAGAGATGGCTATGGAAGCAACCATTCTTGAGAGCACTCAATGGATAATAGAAATGGATGTAGAAAGCAAATCTAAGAATGTAATACTATCATGAATATGCAAAGAAATGCAAGAAATAAATAACTACCAAAGGGTTAGTAACTATGCATAAAATCTCTAGAAAGTTCTAACTATAAACTAGCATGATAACAATGCATATGGAAGAGATGGAAAATGCTTGAGACAAGGGCTCTATTTATAAGCTTGAGAGAGGCCTTGGGGAGGTGGCATCTATGTGGCATCCACATAGGTGCCACAAAGGAGACACATGGACAAAAGGACAAGCCATGCAAAAGTCAAAAAGAGCCTTTAATGTTTGAGAGGCTCAAGGTGTGCTCACACATGTGTGAGCAACCTTGGGGGAAGGAGTGGGGGACAAATGTGCAAGAGGTGGAAGCTTTATTGGATCAAGAGCTTCTCACACATGTGAGCAAACTCTTAGGAGCTAAAAAGTGTTTAGAAAGGGATTTAGGTTAATAAAGTGGGATTAAGTAGTGGGTAGGCTTAGAAGGATGAGAGTGATGGTTGTAGACTAGGTTTTAGGATAGGTTTAAGACTAAATTAAATATGATTTAATTTAATCATGGGTTTAGAGGAATTAATAGGATGTGGGGATTAAATAAACAAAATTTATTTTTTAAAAAGGGATGATGGAGGATCATGTGTTAAATTAATTTAACACATTATACTAGGAGCATTTAAATTAAATTTAAATACTTAGGAGAATGAACTCATTTAATTAAAATAATTTAATCAAATAAGTAGAAGAATGTGAGCAATATAATGAATTAATTACAATGTCACGGGCAATATTAATGAATTAATATAGTGTTTAGGATAATTTTAAGTGTCTACAGTTTTATACAAATTTTGTCGCTTACAAAATTAGGGCTATAATTAGTCATCCAATAGAAAAATAGCAGCCAACACCTTTTACAATATAAGGTCATTTTTTGCTTTGGGGGCACTGCCCCCGAAAACTCCTGTGGGGGCGTTCCCCCTCAACCCCACCTTGTACTGCAATAGCGAGCACACCTGGGGCACTGCCCCTTGACCCCATCTTGGGGCCGCTAACCCCCAACCCCCTATAGAAATAATTTGGGAGGAAACCACACCAAATAAACCTCTAAGTCTGGTTAGGCTCCACATCACAACAATCTCCCACTTGGAGACTGATCAGACTCCACAACAATAACCTCCCACTTAGAGACTAATCATAGCACTGCTAAACTTGTAGCTCCCACTGGAATATCAAACCACCCTAGACTCTATTGTTCTTTTATTTTGTTCAGCTTAGAAGATGAATTGAAGCTAAAGAGGAGTTCAACTTCTCCCCTGTTATTGCCTTGGTAAACATATCTGTTGGATTATTATTTGTATATATCTTCTCTATCTTTAATTGTCCATCATCCAAAACTGACTGAATGAAACGGTACCACAACTATGTGTTTTGTCTTTGAATGCAAAGCAAAATTCTTTACAAAAGGAATGATACTCTGACTATACGCGAACAAATACTTATCCCTTTGTGAGTGTCCCAATTCTTCCATGAAGAACAAAAGCCATCTCATCTCCTTGGTTATCTCTGTAGCAGCAACATACTCTATTCAGCTTCTCCCTTGTTATTGCCCTGGTAAACATATGTGTTGGATTATTATTTGTATGTATCTTCTCTATCTTTAACTGTCCATCATCCAAAACTGACTAAATGAAACGATACCGCAACTATATGTATTTTGTCTTTGAATGCAAAGCAAAATTCTTTACAAAATGAATGATACTCTAACTATACGTGAACAAATATTTATCACTTTGTGAGTGTCCCAATTCTTCCATGAAGAACAAAAGCCATCTCATCTCCTTGGTTGTCTCTGTAGTAGCAACATACTCTGCCTCTATAGTGGATAAAGCATTAACCTTATGTAACCAAGAAACCTAGCTCACTACTACCCCGCCAAGAGTAAATACATAACTAATAGTACTTCGCCAAGTATCAATGTCCCCTGCCAAGACTGAGTTAACATAGCTCTATAAATAAGTAGTAGAGCCCCAAAATGTAAACACTTACTGGATGTTCCTCTTCAATATCTGAGAATCCATTTAACTGCATTCCAATGCTCAATTCCAAAATGACCCATATACCTACTAACAACTCTCACTGCATGTGTAATATCTGGCCTTGTACATACCATAGCATACATCAAGCTTCCTATAGCTGAAGCATAAGGTACTTTGAAAATCTTAGCCTCATCTTCTTGTATCTTTGGACACATCTCTTTAGTCAATTTCAAATAACCAGGTACAGGTGTGCTAAGCATTCTCCATAGAGAAACGTTGCAACACCTTTACAATATAATTAGCCTAAGATAATGACAGCTTTTTGTTTTTCCTATCTCTCCAAATTTTCATACCAAGGATTTTCTTTGTTGCCTCCAAATCCTTCATAGAAAATAATTGTGATAACTATTCTTTTAACCCCTTAATGTGATCCATGTTAAACCCAACTACAAGCATATTATCAACATATAAATATAAAATAATGTAGTTGTCATCATATGACCTCTTAAAGTAAACACAATGATCTGAATGAAACCTACTATATCCATGTTCATGGATAAAATTGTCAAATTTCAGATACTACCGCCAAGGTGCTTGTTTCAAGCCATATAAACTTTTCTTCAATCTACACACTAGATTCTCTTTACCTTGGACCTCAAATCCTTATGGTTGTGTTGTATATATCTCTTCATCTAAATCACCATGAAAAAAAGGTTGTTTTAACATCAAGCTGCTCCAAATACAAATCTTCAGTAACCACAATACTTAAAATAGTACAAATAAAAATCATTTTAACAATAGGAGAAAATATCTCATCATAGTCACTATCCTTTTTCTGTGTGAATCTTTTTACAACTAATATGGCTTTAAATATTTTCTTAACTCTATCTTCTTTCAACCTGTAAACCCATTTATTATATAAATCCTTTTTACCTGCAAGCAACTTGCATAAATCCCATGTCTTGTTTTTCAACAAAGAGTCCATTTCTTTTTTCATTGCAAACTCCCACTAAATATTTGTATCCACCTACATAGTTTCATCATAACATTCAATTTCACCGGCATCAATAAGTAAAATAGAATACAAAGAAGGAGAAAATCTTTTTGGAGGTCTAATTAGCATTATTGACTGTCTAACATTCATTGGTGTGTGTGGTATTTGTTGTTGCAATTGTTGTAGATCATGAGAAACTGCTGGAATGACATCTTTTGAAGTATCATCTAGCACTACATAATCATTTTCTTTCTTCTCATGTTGTTGCAACAGATCTTTGTACAACACTTTCTCATTGAATATGACATCCCTACTTATAATTTTACAATTTTGAAAATCTCAAAGCCTATAACCAAATTCATCAATGCCATATCCAACAAATACACATTTCTTTAACTTAGCTTCTAGCTTGGTTCTATTTTCAGAATATATATGTGCAAATGCTTCACAACCAAAGGTTTTGAGAAAAGAATAACTCACCTTCTTACCAATTCATGCTTCCTCTGGAATACCACAGCTCAAAAGAGTAGAGAAACCTCTATTCATCAAATATACAACAGTATTGACAGTCTTCACCCACATGTTTAAGGGCAACCCAGCATGCAACCTTATGCTCCTTGCATGTTCCATTATTGTCATGTTCATGCGTTCAACCACTCCATTTCTATGGAGTCCTTATAACAGTTTTTTGTCTACAAATACCATTAGTGGAGCAATACTCTTCAAATTCATTACTACAATACTCACCACCATTATCAAATTTGAGACATTTTTAATTTCTTACCAATCTCATTTTCTACCAAGCATTTTCATTTCTTAAAAGTTTAAAATACATCATATTTTTGTCTAAGAAAATGAACTCATACTTTTCTGGTTGCATCATCAATAAATGTAACATAATAATGAGAGCCACCAAGGGAAGATACATAATCTAGTCCCCATACCTTTGTATGAACAAGCTCTAATTTCTCATTATTATTTTTCCTTCCCACTCTTCACAAAACTCACTCTCTTTTGTTTTCCATACACAACTTTCACAGAAATCCATATTGACACATTTTAGACTTGGTAAAACTTACTTTCAATAAAATAATTATATACATTTCTCACTCTTATGCTCAAGTTTGTAGTGCCACAACATTGTATCAGAATCTACAGCAACTATTTGTTCTCCTACTCAACTATAGCAATTGTTCCTGAACATTTATTTTTCTCTGAAATAATTAAAGTCGAAGGAACAGTATAACCTATACAAATATATAAGATGTCTACTTTCGTATGTTTTTCTACAAGGGAACCTTTTGAAACCTTTCAATTTTGGTTATTAAAAGAAGCTACACAACCCTCATCAGTGAGTTGTCTTGCTGAAATTAAATTCCTACTCAATCTTGGAACATGTCTTACCTCATGTGGTAGCCAATGATTCTCATTCTGCAACTTAATCTTAACTTTTTCCTTTCCAACAATTTGACCAGATTCATTATCTGCCAAATAAACAAGCTCAAAATCCCCTTGGACATAATCAAGAAAATAACTTTTTCCTTTCCAACAATTTGACCAAGTTCATTATCCCCCAAATAAACAAGCCCAAAATCCCCTTGGACATAATCAATAAAATAACCTCTATGAGGTCTAGCATGAAATGGAGCCCTTGAATCTAAAATCCATGAATCAATAACATTTTCTAAAGAAAGAAGCAAAGCATCCTCTTTAGATTTGTTACTTACCACATTTGCCTCCTTGTTCTCATCTTGTTTATCTCCTTCATTGTTATTTTGAGTTCAAAAATCTTCTTTCTTATGCCTTAGATTTCCACAATACCAACAATCTCTCGGTACTTTGGATTGAGACCTCTTCCCTTCGACTTTCCTCTTGATTTCCCATGATTTCTAGAAATATTTTCTCTCTCAATCATTTTGCCTCTATTTTGTGCGTTCAAAGCACTGGTGTAAATCCACCTGAAGTTTTCCTACAAATTTCCTCACTCAGAATAACACCAATCACATCATCAAATTTTAGAGTATTAGATCCGGAAATAGAATTACTCACAACCATTATTAAGCCATTCCAACTTTTAGGCAAAGAACACAAAATCGAGAAAGCCCTAAAATTTCTTCATCAAAATTGGCATTCACAAAAGATAACTGACTAGTAACATTATTAAACTCATTTAAATGACCTGCAACAAATCCACCTTCTACCATCTTCATATAAAATAAACACTTCATGAGAAATACCTTGTTTGAAGTGAAAGTCTTTTCATACAGTTTCGCTAAGGTTCTTCGCTTTTGTAATGCTAAATGTCACTGATGGTGCCAAGCATAATACTTACTTCCAAGTGCCTTTCTGTCTAAAATCTCTTAGTCCTCATCTATCATAGTTCCTTGTTTTTTTGTTTTTCCTTCCAATGGCTTCCATAAATCCTTTTGATAAATATAGTCCTTCATTTGTATTTTTTGTAACTAAAAGTTTTGCCTATTAAACTTCTCAACTTTCAACTTAACCTCGCCTGTCATTGCTCTCACTAAACCATGATACTCTCACTCAACCGTGAGACCTTCTTGCAAAGTATAGCAAAAAAAATGACAATCCTCTGACTTTAATACCACTTGTTACGATTAACAGGATTAACCACAAATAAAAAAAAACAATTACATGTGAATATAGCCAATATCAAAAAGTAATAAAGCACCCAAAAGAGAACACAAGACACCAAAATTTAATGTGGTTCACCCAATCCCTGAGCTACATCCACCAACAAATCCAATATTATTACCATCCAATGATTACAATCTACAATCTCTTACAACTCAATACCGTTGTAAGAAGCTACAATATACCGCTGTAAGAAGCTACAATATCACCATACATTATGAAATCTCCAACCCTAAGCCATTTTATACAAGTTTTTGTTGCTTACAAAATTAGGGCTAAAATAAGTCATCCAAAAGAAAAAATAGTAGCTAACACCTTTTACAATATAAGATCATTTTTGGCTTCAAGGGCAACACCCAACCCCCACCGCCCAAAAAAAAAAAAAAAAAACCCCACAAGGGCGTTTCCCCTCAACCCCACCTTGTACTGCTTGGGCATTGCCCCTTACTCCCATCTTGGGGGGGTGTTACCCCCAAAACCCCATAGAAATAATTTGGAGGGAAACCGAACTAAATAAATCCTTAAGTCTGATTAGGCTCCACATCACAACAATCTTCCACTTAGAGACTG
Organism: Cupressus sempervirens; assembly: GCA_028749045.1. Classification (NCBI taxonomy): domain Eukaryota; kingdom Viridiplantae; phylum Streptophyta; class Pinopsida; order Cupressales; family Cupressaceae; genus Cupressus; species Cupressus sempervirens. Next base: position 203,320,691 of record CM053792.1, read on the forward strand.
ATCAAACTTCACAACAATTATTGTAGAGTGAGATATAGGAGCACACAAGGCATGTCACATGCTAGAGAAACTCCTCATTGTGTAGGCCTTTCATCTCTTTAAATGTTGGACAAAAAAAAGTGTTGCATCATATAATTAAAACATCAAAAAGTAGCAATATACAACCCAACTACTTAGATTCTTATATGGAGTGTTCTTTAGAGTTACAAAATTTAGCACTACTTGACTTTGCAAGGACGTATTCATATGCAACAAATCACGCGAGATGCAAGTGGAAAAAACAAAACAATAGAGGCAATTGTTAATGGATATCCAAATCTCTACACAATCCCAATACGCACTTCATAACACTTTGAAACAATTTCGCTAGAGCGAGTTATTATTACATAAATACTTCAATCATAAAGAAAGCGATATAGGCCTCACAAAAGACTTGATAATCACAAATTGGATATAGCTATACACTACGAGATATAACATATGGCACATAAATCGCATCATTGATCAAGACAATAGCTCAAAAGAAGAGATTGAAGAGCATCAAACATCGAATAATAATGCATATGGAATAATGAACATCAACGAATGAGAACTCCTCTCCCAAATGGGCCCAACAAGTGTTATATCACTAAATGACCTTGATAATGCTAGAAATTGCAAGTTTGATAAAAGCTATAAATAGGGTCATAGTACAATCACATTACATTTACATGGAACCACTACACATTTTATTCATGGCAAGAAAATGATCGAGTACAATGAAGCTCCACCAACAAGAACTAAGCATGATATGTCTAACTTATCACCAAAGCATAAGCTAGGACTACTAATTATTGATGTTCATAAAAAAAAAATTTGATCCAACATTGCTCATGATTGTACAGGTCAAGGAGAAATCGTACTTAATTTCATGTATCCAAGAGGTATTAAACAACTATATATCACAAAGTAAGAGCCAATTACTCACACTAGCACCAATAGAGGTTGTTGCATTTAACATACATGCTTCAATAATACAATCAATGCTCAAAATCCCTAATAAAGAGATGCAACCATTACAAAAACAAACATTAACCACATTACAAAAAGAAATGAAATATATTATTCTTATAGATGAGATGGGCTTTATAGGACCAAAGATGCTCCTCAAAGTTAACAACAAGGTACATGAAGTCTTTCTCTATCAACAACATACATATTTGATTGAGTTTTCAATGAAACTATTTGATGACTTAGCTCAACTAAACCTATATACAAATCACATTCTAATATTAAGTTATTGTGGAACCAATTCACAACAATTGATACTTTGCAAACAACTTCTCAATATATAGGAGAGCAATTTCATTGAATGTTAAAGAATATTCGAGATGCAAATCCAGCAAAGGATGATTGGAAGCTACTAATGATTCTTACAAACATTAAAAATACAACATTTGAGCAATATGGTAAAATGCAAAATCATCCATACACAATTAAATGAAAAATAGAAGAATCACATCTCAATCCCCTAGCATTAAGAAACAAGATTGTAGCTATTTGGCATACATGACATAATACTAAATATTTATCGCTATCAGTACAACCCATTAAAAAATTAATGGAAAAACATATTTACTAATGTTTTAGTGCACCCACAAAATATTATAATTAAACACACCATATCAACAATATGATAACATTATCTTATATTTTACATATAAAATTATCAATGTAATCCTTGCATTCTTTTAAGGTGCACCCACAAAAGATTATAATTAAACACACCATATCAACAATATGATAACATTATCTTATATCTTATATATAAAATTATCAATGTAATCCTTGCACCTTTTTAAGATGCAAGTGCTGGCCCGTGGCTATATAGCCACGAAAATGAACTCCCTTTACATTGTTTTTTTGAACTTTTCAAAAAAAAATCTAAGTCCTCTCCTTCATAAGGAAGTGCATTTTCGTGGCTGTATAGACATTGCCCAAGTGCTGCTTCTAACAGAATCTTAATTCAATCCAATAACAAATCTTAGTACAATTTATCATAACAAAATTTTAATTCAATCCAATAACAAATCTTAGTACAATTATCATCCAGTACAGGAATCCACTCTGCTTCAATCCAATAACAAATCTTACTACAATTTTTTAAAAATTATCATAACAAAAAATCTTAATTCAATCTAATAACAAATCTTAGTACAATTTTTTTTTAAAAAACCATCGAGTACACTGAATTTAGGGATCCACCATTTAAATCTAGTTGCTGATTTGCAGTAAGTTGCCTAAAAAGGGAATTCAATGGTCTAGAGTGCTCCGAGTCATGAAATAATTCCGAGTAATGATTTCGCTATCGCAGCAATAGATCACTGGGTAATTATGTATCCACGTTGATCTTCCGATTCATTATTTTCAAGATAAACTGCGTGACAAAGCCAAGCTACAGGCTCACAAGCTGAAATTAACTTAGCAAATTCACAATTATCCTTTAATAACGACAACCTGCACATTTGGGACCAAAGTCCTGTCCTGCACTGCCTTTGACTAAAGCCAGGTAATTGCTTTTTAGAATAAAGACAATGATGTGAAAACACTTAATGATGCCCATTCCATAACTATTTGAGTAATAGCAGAAATCTTTCGTCTGTAAGATCCATTAAAGGCCACAGCAGTATACTACTTATAATCCTTGTATAATCGAGGAAAGTTGCCATAGATAGATTAGCTATTCCATTGACTCAAATGGGGTTTGTGCGGCAGCAGATTTCCACATTGAATGATATGATGTTGTGGTCCAGCCATATCAAATTTTCATGGTCGAACTAACCAAATGCCCATCCATTATATATAATATTAATAATAATTGAGTGAATCAAAGATCATCATGAAGGAAGAGTATATTGATATAAAAAGAGTGGAGTAAGAACGCGAAGCACGAGGACGGGCAAGAATGACAGGTCTGTCGAATGCCTCGATAGCATTGATACCTATTCATTGCCACAAAACTGCCATAATAATAATGGGCTAAAACCAATGAATAGCTGGGACACTACAAAATGTTCATATCTATTCATTACCAGAGCATTACCCCCAAAATGGGTTAAAATCAAAGAATCTGAGTATAGCTGAAACACTACTAAATGTTGCCAATTTGAAGCTCAAGATAGTTTTAACTACAGATGGTTATCTCTAGGAGTAAAAATAGTTGGCAGCATGCATTGAAGTTCCACCGAATTTAGAGCCTGTAAGAAACTTGGCAGTAATATTGTATTTTATTTCTTTACGCACTTTAACTGTGAGCATGCAGACCTGTAGGAAGGCAAGCTGGCAATGCATGCCAAAGTACAGCAATCCCAAGTAACCATAGATCAAACATTAAAAAAATACTTGAAAATGTAACGTGTATATTATATCTTGGTCCGGCGGTTTTGTTTAATATAAAAATCATTGTAGATACAGACAATGCCATTACTTTTTTGGATTGTAAATATCCCCGTCAAAATCCTGCGACCTCAACTTCCAACTAAAGAATGTACACAGAAATAACAAAGCTGGAGATATGGCTGCCAAACATGAACTGATCACATATATGATATTACAAAAAAAAAACGTCAAGATTTAATATCTGCTAGAAAAATAAGGTTTAATAAACCAACTTCAGTATACTTATTGCGGTATATCCCAAAAGGATTTCACGTCTTTAGTAGTCGAGGATAGATTTATTCAGATTCAGCTTTTCCTCACAAAATTTATCGACAAATTTACGCTACTGCAACGCCACCAATGCGAGGTCTTACTCGACTCTCCGAGTCTTGTGGAACCACCTTGCTTCTCTTTCTTTTGCAGGCACTGACAATGGCAGCACTGGTACTGGGATTGCTAGTTACTGGTTGTTCTAACTTAATGTGATTTATCAGCTTTTGGATATCCTGCAACTGTACAGGCTTGATGATGAAATCCTTGGCTCCTTCCTCCATGCATCTGTGTTGAATTCATCTGGAGTGATTTTCTTCTCTAAAATTAACAAGCTATGGATTACTATATAGTATAGTGAAAAGATTCATCTTACCTTTGAATCCGGTGAGGTACATTCTCAGATGACATCATCACAACCGGTATGTCCTTCAATCGTTTGATTTCCTACAGGCACACAAAATAATGTCATGTTATTAAATTAAAACTTAAAAAGTCCCCTGGAGATGGTGAGAAAATGAAAGAAATCAGAGAAATATTAATGATTTTGAAGGTGGTGTTGAACCTTGAGTTTCTTGAGAAGGTCGTAGCCGGTCATCCCTGGCATGCAGTAGTCTGTAATGATCATGCTATATTTGAATGCTTCCTGCATTGTTAAAACATTTGAAAAAATTATTGAATTTGGACTGGCCTTTTCAGTCTCGAAAGTCGATCTTCTGACTATTGACACTTAAGGAAACTTTAACCAGAGCTTTTACATAATAGCTAAAATCTCTTTAGTATTTTCGCTTTAAAAGAAACACTTGAACCCGCACATGAATGAAGAGCAGGAAAATATCGTGCTAAACTCCTACAGTCGTATGAATTTTAGTTCTCAGTTAATGAGAAAATCGACCGTTAAGAGTAAATATTTAAATATTTCAACCAGAGCTTTGGCTTTGTCAGCTAAATGCTTCGAAGCATTTTCCCCATTCCAGAAGCATTTTAGCCCGCAGTAGACGAAAAGCAGGACAACATTAAGCAAAATTCGTAACAGTCGAGTTCTAAGTTCTAATTCTTCTTGCTTAAGATAAATATTAACCCAAGAAGATCAAATTCGATTACTAATTTCCCTACATATTCGATTTAATCTTCCCCGACTGTTGCGTCTCTCGAATCCTCGAACCTTGAATCTAAATAATTCGAAAGTCATCAAGAACACAAAATTCGAGTAAAAAGATAAAACGTCGCTGTTGAACTGTACAGTTCAAGCTCGGACTTAGTTTAAATCCCAACGCCAGCTGCACTGTAAACGAAAGTACTCGCGCTAAAGTATGACCTTGCACTATCCGTCCCTCGCAAGACTCGATCGTTGAACCTTGAAAACAGAAGAAACCTCACAAATACGATTTATACGCTCAAACAAAACGCTGCAAAACTGCAAATGCTTTCACACAGGCTGGAAATGGATCCAGATCATCCTGTTCTACATAAATACTAAAGCCTGAACTCACTTTTCAATTAAATACTAAAACCTGAACTCGCTATTCACACCAATACTAAGCGCTGAGTCGATATTAACATAAATACTTAACCTACAGTCGATATTTACAGGATCACTGAAGCCCACAGTCTATATTTACATAAATACTAAAACCTACAGTTGATATTTAAACTCACATGATTCGAAACCCCGGGAGGTTGCGCTTCGTCCACTCCAAGCACTTCCAGAGCCTTCGCAGCGCTTTCAACCGCAGTAACTGAAAGCAAAACAAGCCACCGTTAGCACAAATGCAAGGCAAGACATTATAAAGCAAACAAAGACTGACGAGATTCACAAAAACGCGTTATTCTACAGCGATCATAGAGAGACGGCATAAATTTTCAATCTTATGAGCAAACAACACAAACCTTTAACAGAATCCGTCCGCAAAAGTCGTTTAATGACCATCCGATCGATCACGCAGTCATCAACGGCCAAGACATGATGAGCTTCACAGCTCTCTACACCATGAGCATCACTCGCAGGAGAACCTCCACAAACAACCTCGGCCTCCGTCTCCTCATTCCCCTCTCCCTTCCTTTTTGCAGCCATATTGCAGACTTCAAGGTACGCTCTATTTCCTGGCCACTCTCTTATAAGCCCCTGCTACATGGCAAATCTATCGGACTATAAATTCAGATCCGCCTGCAGCAAACCGCAGGCAATAAAAGCCCCACCCTTCCCCTCCTTCACGGAAACCGCCGTCGAAGAGATTCGAACTGCCGACCTGCGCGACTTTAAAGCCCTCAACAATTACTCCGAACGTATGTATGTATCTCCACAGCCTATAATAGCAGCCCAGGCCTATATAAAAAATCTATCATTGCACACAAACAAACCGTACGCCTACTGGTAATAGCTTCCAGCTCAAGTATCCAGAGGTCGTGAGGTCAAATCCGGGGCGCTCTGCACACGCATCCCCTAGCTGACGTGGACCCAAAAGGGCAGTCACAAAATCTAAGCCCTGGGGCCCACGCCAGGCAGGCGGGATATGACAGCAGACAGAAAGAGTAAGTCTTGATATTTGTCTGTCAATTGTCGGCCAATCTCATCCCGCCGACACCAAAATCCCCTCCAAATTAAAACCCCCTTATATTCTATACCCCACTCTGCCGGCTTGCCTGCCCCGGCTCCAATTCCGATGAATTTTAATCTACTTTCAAATCCGCCGCGTTAAAAAGAAAGGGAAATATGGGAAGGTAAACAGTAAATCATTTTCTACGGCCCGACATGACCTGAGATCGCAGAACAATGATGCCCCTCGCCGCCGTCTCATCGGACGGCCCATCGCCGTCGGCACACCCCGTACTCCGCCTCCACCGTCCGATTCCTGGCGGCGAAAACGATAGCCGGTCAAAATGATTTGACGCCGGGGGAAAAGTTTTTACCATACCGAGGCGTAAATCTCGGTGTTACTGTTACCACGCGGACGGGTAACCTCTATAGAATGAAGTTAAAAGGGTGTCCCCCTTCCACCAGGTTAATTCCCTATACCAGATATTATTAACTACTGTTATTAGGATAGATATCGGAAAATAAGTGCTAATGTTTTAATTGCACTGATAATAAATAGGTTTTCTTTTTTCAGAAAAAAGCTAAAATTAGAATATAATAATTGGAACACAAATAACAGAATAAAAATGTAACATTTACAAAGAGGCTGATTAAACTAAGAAAAACAATTGCTGCTATCTGCCGTGCTAGATAATAAATAGTTTGTTTTACTAATATCGTGGTATTTTTTTTTTTTTAAATCTAATGTTCTTTTATAGTTATCTAAGAAACCTATGTTATTTAAGATACCTATATTATTTAATAAGAAAGGGAAGTTTTTTTTATAGTTAGTATTGGTAGTTGTTATTGTTAATTTAGTGCACTTGTCAAGGTTAAATTGTATCAAATTTTGACAAAGAAGAAATTTGATCATTTGGTACTTCTTTATAATAATGGATCAAAGAGTAAAGAGTAGAGAGTGTGATCGGAAACTTAAAATGTTTAAAATATGAAATGTAATCAAATCTAAAAAGTGCATCAATCTTAATAATGGAGTATAGAAATCACTTCAAACTTTAAAAAATATCTTCTTCTTGTTGATAACAGATTTCCACAATCCATGATCTTATTTCCATGCTTCTGGGAAAGATTAATATCATGCGTTTACTAGCATCAATCTGATCATAATCAGTGATCCATCATTAGGAAGAGAGCTAGATATGTGAAAAAAATGATGATCCATCATACTTAATGATCCATTTCTTCACATTCTTAGTGCTCTCATTGAGTACGATCTGGAGCGTTGATGCTAATAAAATCATTGCCAATCTTACCCAAAAGCGTGAATATGATTATCTCTTCACTCAATTCAACCACGCTAAAAAAAAAATCTAAGCATTAATGAAATTCCTAGTTATGTCCTTACTCATCTTAGGCTTGTAAAAATCATTATTACTTAAAAATGTCTTCCAATATCTTAGAAACCTACTAGTAATCATAAACATACTTTTAGTTATAATCACTAATTTGAGAATGTCCTGCACAAGAAATGCATCATTATTTATTGTGTTAGACATGTATAAAATAATTTACAAAATGTTAATTCTGACATTATTAGTACTATAGGCTAAGTACTATTGTGATACTTTTTTAATTTCATGCTTTAATCAGTAAGAATTAATCATTTTAAAATGGTCTTATTAAACTAATGCATTGCATAACATAGATGAAAATTTTTAACTTCAAAATATTTCTCTAAGTTATGATTGGGTGAATTCATTTAGTTCTTATATGGGCCGGTAGATTATAAAACTAATACTTTTTAAGAATTGTTTTTTATGAAGTTGAATGTGATTCATTAACATTTAGTATTTTTATTTTTTGTCAATGTATGCACATTGGTTTATATTTTTTATATAATACTAATATATATATATATATATATATATAATTAATATCATTATAAAAATATAATTATATAGCATTTTTATTAATTAAAATATTTTATATGTTCTCATAAATTTATCAAGATTTATATAAAAACTAATGTGAAGACAAGTACTAAGACACTATATAGAATATTATTGAATGCATCTCATCATTATTATAGATATAAATATAAATTAAATACAATTATTATATCTCACCTCAAATTTCTTCTTTTTAAGTATTCATTTTCGTTATTTTTCACTTTTCCGTAAGAATTTAATGCTTTTCAAGATTATTAACATGCGATATAACAAAACTATAAACCTTCTAGTATTTCTCGTAGACGAGCTCTTTTCAATAAAGCGAATAGGGTGCCCGCTTCGAGGGGGTTAATAACAGATCATCATTACTACTATTATCATAGTAATAATATAATAATCCCAACACTAATTTCTTCTTCCGTATATACAGTACCTGAGACAGTAGTTTGTACGCTCTTATACGGTGTACGTACACGCGTCTTAATCGTAGCTGTCCTGGAATTTCTTTAGGTATGGCCTTACTCGTCTTTTCAACAGAGATTAACGTGATTTTATTGTAAAACCGACGGGAATTTTTATGTGATGTGACGGATGGTAAGTACCGGTCAGTCAGGGCGCCGCCGGCTCCGGCGTTCTTGGCCGAGATATTAATACGATTTATTTCCCGTTAGTTGACGCGAGTTTAGCTTTTCGCTCTCCGGTAATCAACGGTCCGTCTGTGTCGCTGTCAGGAGGGAAATTTTGCGAAGCTCAATACCGTTTTGTTTCGTTTTTCTTTTTGAGAAGGGGAAAACTTGTCCGGGAGACTCGAGGCAAAAGAGTCTTCTTTGCCTTTTTTAAGTTAAAATCCAAGAACCCAATCGTTCTCATGTTTGTTTTTTTTCAGTTTTAAATGCACTCTAAGAGAGTGTATTGAGTAAAGTAGTGGAATATAATAATAACATCCTCAAACCTTTACATGAGAAATCCTCTATATATTTTGTTTTTTGAGTAGAAGGTTGACGCATATTTGGTGTATCAAATCATTTTTCATGCTTTTGAGATGTGTAGAATATCTTAAAAGAATTTTGATTTTTGATTGAGGTTGAAAGATAGAGGGTATAGAGATGATATTTAAATTTGAAGAATTTTGAAATGATAGGAATGTTTTGAATGAATATTGACTATTATATTAAATTGAAAAAAAAAAAAATTAAAATATATGGAAAAAGGGCCTATATGGACTTTTATTATAGGTCTAAATTTTAACAGCTTTTAAGTATATGTGAAAAAACAAATGAATTTTGGCTATAAGTATAAATTTACGAAAGTTATTATATTGAACATAGGGACAACAATGTGTGGGATATAAAATAACTCTAAACTTATGGACTTTTGAATTTTGAGTTTGTGAAGAATGGTAAAAATGAATTTTGGTTATAATTCTATTGTTAACAACTTTAAATATTGGGCATGTGTTAAATGGTGTAAAGGAACTTGGATTATAATTCTAAATTTAAGAGTCTTCATTATGGAACAAGAACAAAATTGTCTTAGATGAGCTTTTATTATAATTCTAAGCTTAACAACTTTGAATATTGAGCATAGGTAGAATGTCTTGAATGAATTTTGATTATAATTCTAAACTTTTAAGTGCTTTTGAATAGTCAAGTCATGTATAATGTGATAAATGAATTATAATTATAGTGATAGTGTTGAGAATTCTGAGTAATGAGTGTGTGGAGAATGTCTTAAATGAACTTTGACTATGCAACCTTCCCAAGATGAATAGTTTGTTTCATCAAACCTTGGACTATCCGTCTTGGAAGCTTCCATCCCAAATTACCTCATATTGTTAGGTTTGTCAAGGAGGAACTAATCTCTACTCCTAGATGAACATAAGAAAACACCACACAATACATGAGGCGAGAGGTGGGGAGCAAATCAGTTGTGACCAAATATCATAAACATACACCAACTTATACAACTTAGAAACTTAAACCTCAAATCTAATAATTAACGATGCAAGAAAGGAACACATAGCATTGAGATTCTTGACATGGAAATCCTATTTGAGGAAAAACCACAGTGGGGATGAAACACATAGTATGATGTACTCTATTACAAGTGTTATACCACGTTAAAAGTATTACAATCAGATTGTACATGTATTAAAACACACAACCTAGAGCTCACAACTAAAATAAAAAAAAGGCAAGGCTTACTGCCTTATAAATTTGTATGAATTACAATCCACAATGAACAAGGATCCTAGTGTAGTTGAATCCATAGGTCGTGAAGGAAATTGATGCATGGGAGATCCAAGTTTATAAGTACTCAAATATAACTTTTCAAGATGTAACTTTGTTTCCACAAACTCACGCTTGACAATACTATTGTGCTTATCTTTACATTCACTAGTTTTACCTTTTAGACCTAATTCAAGTTATTCCTTTTGTGATTTTCCTTCTTCAATTTTATTAGCCAATTGAACTGATGTGACTTTGAGTTCATGTTTGAATATCTAATTTTATTTCTCCAACTTTGCAACCAAATCTAATTCATTGTCTAATTTAGATTCCTTAATCTATTCAACTTGCTCTTCCCTCTTTCCTTTTTTTCATTAGCTTTCTCTTGATCTTTGAGTGTTACTTCGAATTTTCCTTACAAATTATCTATGTCCATTAGGATTCCGCTCAAGATATGAAACTTCTTATGATAAACCAAACTTTGATACTAATTTTTGCAATATTGAGGGGTGAATAAGTAATGTGACACTTTTAAACCAATTAGATATTTAAAAAGATAATGAAGATTGGACATTCAAAGTGTGCCTTATTGAATATACCTTGAATCTCTCATGCATCAAATTTTCTTCATGATTTATGGATTCCAGTACACCAAGATTCTTGTCCATTATGGATTGTAATCCATATAAATCTATAAGTCAATGAACCTCATCTTTTTTATTTGAGTTGTGAGTTGTAGGTTGTGTTATTTAATACATGTGCACTCCTATTCTAATACCTTTAACAAGGCATAGGGCTTCCAATACAGTACATTGTATTGTGGGTTTCATCCCCACTGTGGTTTTCCCCTAATAGGATTTCCATGTCTAAAATCTTGATGTTATGTGTTCCTTTCTTGCATGATTAATTATTAGATTTTAGGTTGAAGGTTTTAAGTTGTACAAGTTGGTATGATATTTAGACACAAAAAGATTCACCTTCTCTACCACCCCCCCCCCCCCCCCCAACACACCAATTGTGTGTGTTTCCTTATTTCCATCAATTAGTATTAAAGACTATGTTCATCTTTGAAAAACCTAGCAACATGAGGTGACCTGGGATGGAAGCTCTCAAGAAGGATAGCCCAAGGTTTGATGGCACAAACTATTCATCTTGGAAAGGTCACATGGACACACATTTGATATGTCTCAAATCATATAATTAGGACCTCTCTCAAAATCCTTATAATCCTCTTAATGATCTTGTTGCTAGGACTTATACTAGCAAGTTACATTAAATAAACCCTCAAGCCACAAGTCAGCTTAGCAAGCGACATTAAATAAACCCTCTAGCCACAAGTTATATTTAATAATGCCACCTATTAAATGTCTTTTCCCTCTTTTCTCCATTTTTTATTTTTTTAAATTTCTTCTAATTTTCGTCACTTTCTCTCTCCTCCACAATATTTTTAATTTTTTTCTCTTTCACGTTTTTTTTTAAAAACAAATAAAAACAAAATTATTTCCCCCTTTATTTTTTGACGCAAGATGATCCTACATCACATATTAGCATCATCTTATAACATCGATGACAACATCTATGCTCCGATGTTGTAACCCAGAAGGCCTTACAGTTGGACATGTTGGATGTAAATCTTATGATTATATTATGAGAATTGGCATTATTTTGGATCTAAATATCTATGTTGTTATTTATCTTCCATTGTGTGGTTATTGGTTGGGGGCTAGGACATCTCCTTTGTGGATTCTCCTAACTTGCATTGTGTCAAATGGTATCAAATCGAACATTGTTCTTGAGTGTGTAGACAGATCATTGAAGTTTAGGCAGTTTGCACCAAAACCTTGGGAGGACATGCAGATGGATCTATAGTTGCAAAGATGGAAGGTTGATCTTGTTTGGGAAGATTGATTTGTTGGTGATTTATTGCAGAGGGTTGCAAAGATCTTAGAAGATGACTCTGAGAGGATTGGACCATGGGATGATTGTGAATCTTTGTGATATAGTGGAGAGGAGGATTAATGAGACAATAGCACAAGTGGAGGTTGTTATAGATGTTATTTTTTCTAAAAGAGTTGAAGAACGAAAGAAGAAAATTGTATGTTATTAGAGTTAGACTCTATCGATCTGAAAGATAGTTGTCTGGCTAGTTAGAAGACTTGTTCGAGAGAGAAGATGGCATCGAAAGGTCAAGATGGAAAAGTTTGGTTTTGTTGATCAGTTTGTGGAGTCTAATACATAACCTGTAGAGAAACTAGAGGTTGTTGCTAAGGATATTCCTAACCTTGTTGATGTTAGGATAAAGATTGGTTTTCATGATCAGTTGGTTGAGTTTGACATGGATATTATAGAGCACTTAGTCGTGGATGATCTGGTTGTTGTTGGTGGTGACTTGTATGTTGCAGAGCATCTTGTTATGAGTAGTGAGATCGTCGGAGTTGAGATTTTGGAATGTGTTGATGGAGATCTACATATTGCTACTAATGTGGAGTTTTTTGATGTCAGTGTAGATTCATTAGTTGTTGATGTGAATGAGGTTTTGTTGATGAAGCATTATGTTCATCTTGTTCCTGGGAGTGAGCATGTTGATTGGATGGTTGAGATTCTAGTGTTTGATAGATGGATGTGGATGATGTGCAGATTGGTTTTCTTGACCCTAATGGAGTGGAAGCCTTTGGTGAAGATGAAGATGATTGCATTTATTTCATTTGGTGTCAAAGTGTGGCACACACTTTTCTATCTACCTGGGAAGTCAGGTGCAAGAGCATCTTGCACAAAAATAAAGGGGAAATAATTTTGTTTTTGTTTGCTTTTAAAAAAAATGAAAGAGAAAATATATATACATATATATACATATGTATAGATATATATATTATGGAGGAGAGAGAAAGTGACTAAAATTAGAAGAATTTTTTAAAAAATATTAAGAATGGAGAAAAGAGGGAAAAGCCATTTAGTAGGTGGCATTATTAAATGTAACTTGTGGCTAGAGTATTTATTTAATGTAACTTGCTAAGCCAACTTGTGGCTTGATAGTTTATTTAATGTAACTTGCTAGTATAAGAAGATGGTGTTGGATACAATTGTTAATTGTGTATTGTCTTTGATGTTACACAAATGTCATATCAGCGATCAGATAGAGTCTACCGAGCTCAGACGATTAGCAAAGCAATTTACAGTGTCTACCAAAGGTTCTTGAACAGCACAAAGGAAAGTTAGCTCTTACTGAGCTCACTCGGGCATCAAAGGATTCTGTAGCAGAAAGTTAATGTTAACCGAGCTCCCAAGGTTAACAAAAGGAAAGATAATGTCTAAAAAAAAGTTAGCTTTTACCGAGCTAACTCGGTAAATGAAGGAAGGTCAGTGTTTACCGAGTTAACTCGGTCTCCGAAAGAAGTTGCAAGGTTTGCAGTGATTACCGAGCTTCACTTGGTTAACATTGGGGAAACTATTCTGGAGCAGTGGTCACCGAGCTGGGTCGGGCAGCGAAGAATTTTATTATTCTAAAGAATTAAGTTTAATTGTTTTGTGCAATGTTTGTAGCTGACTGATTTATATTTTTCAGTTGTTGTAACTTGTAATTGAGCCGACTTGACAATCTATAAGGTATATATGAAAGGTCAAGTTGTGAATTCATAAGATGTAAGAGTTTGGATGCATAAGAGTGTGAATGTATGGATATGGAATGAGCGAATATTGAATATATGAGCGAATGTTGAAGAAGGATTAGATATGCTTATGGAGCTGCAAAGGTATATTCGATCAGTGAGGATCTAGTAAAGCAGAACAGAGATCTGTATTCAGCAAAGATAAGTTGCATATATTTCAGATCACTTCATTGTTGCTTTCTAATCATTGTAAAAGTGATTCAAAATCTCTTAACAGAGTTGGTTTAACAACCATTTTGTAAATCCTCTAACAAGGTGACAATTCAGTTGAATTGTTCTAAAGACCTCTGACAAGGCCACTTCTAACAGGGTGATTAAATCCTCTAACAGGGTCACACCTAACAGTGTGTTTTGTAACCTTTAACAGGGTTGGCTCCTAATAGGGCTCACTTCAGAAGAGTCAAAATTGGTAACTAGTTACTTGGTGGTTTTTCCCAAATTGGGTTTCCACGTTAAATCTGGTGTCTCTTGTGTTCATGTTATTTCTTTATGCATGCATGTTAATCACTTTAAATGCTTAATAAGTTAACAGAACATCTATCAAGTTTCAACATTTATTTGTGTGGTTACCTAGTATCAGCAACAACTATATTTTAAGACATCTAAGGACCTGTGGATTTATTTTTGTGGTAACTGATTCACCCCTCCCCTCTCAGTTACTCCATCTCTATTTCCAATAGATGGGCTTATCTTGTCATTATTCATCATCCAGCTTGGAGAAGAGCATGGGAGATGGAGTAACTAAGTGAGAAAAGTTTTCCAAAATGTGTGGACAAAGCATTGAATGTGAGGCAGTTTACACTTAAATCTTGGATAAAGTTTGAGAAGAGCTAGTAGTTGAGGCTTGGGAAATAAGGAGATTGCTTGGTGGGCTTGCAAAAACAAGTTGAGATCTTCCTTAGAGGTTTCTACCAGAGTGTGGATCTAGACAGGCTAGAGTTGGGATTGGATCTTTATGGATCTCATAGAATTACTATTGTAATTGCTTAAGTATTTGGTCGTAACCTGGAAGGCCTTATAGTCGGGTATGTTGGATGTAAATCTTATGATTATATTATGAGAATTGGCATTATTTTGTATATAAATATCTATGTTATTATTATCTTCCATTGTGTGGTTATTGGCTGGGAGCTAGGACATCTCCTCTGGGGATTCTCCTACCTTGCATTGGGTCAATATGTTGTTGTATTGATGATGAGCTGCAAGATTTGATGTTTGGTCAGAATCAAATGCAAGCTACACAAAGGACTAATCAAATATTGAGATATCAATACAATCATTTTGGTATTATATGTATTACCTATTGTATTGATTATAAATTATGATTGAGTAGTGAGATCCCATTGTAAGACAACTCCAAATAGGGTTGAGACCTCTATCGAGGTCTAGTCCTCTAACAAGGACTAATGTACTAAATCATGTAAGGACTCAAGTATTAGGGTTAACTCTCCTAATAGATTATTTTCATATTAGTACATAGTTGTGGGTACCATCTCCACCAAGGTTTTCCCTTGGTCATGGTTTCCTCAAAAATAAATCACAGTGTTATGAGTTTTTCATTGTTATGTGTTTTACATTTTAGTATTATTATTTATGGATGCATATGGTTAAGTTTTTAAATATATAATTGGTTTAAAAGTGTAGCATTGTTGATTCACCCCCTCCCTCGCCCTCCCCCCCCCCCAATATTTCATATTCCTATAAATTGGTATCATAGATTAGATTCATAACTTTGTCTAGATCTTTGAAGTAGTAATCAAAGATTTGGACAAAACTAATGAAGAAAAGGAAATATTAAAATTGATTCTCAAGGATGGACAAGAATACATTAAGAAAATCAAAGATTAGATTAATGTCTCAAGGATTAAGAGGAAATGGCTAGTTGAATAGATTAATAAGCCTAAATCAGACAATGAATTAGATTTGGTTGCAAAGTTGGAGAAATAAAATCAAACATTCACACATGAACTAGAAGTCAAATCGCTTTAAATTGCTAAGCAAATTAAAGAAGGAAAATAACAAAAGGAAAAACTCAAATCAGATCTAAAAGGTAAAACTAATGAATGTAAATATTTGAATACTTATCTTGGAAAGGTAGAATTTGAACTTGAAGATTCAAAATCAAAGAATTATTAACCTAATAAGTACAGTAGTATTGTCAGGGGTGAGTTTGTGGAAACAAAATTACATCTTCATAGGTTATATTTGAGTACTGATAAACTTGATGAGCAATTGATACAACATAAGCTTAAAGGAGACATGACATGTATTAGATATCTTGAAGGTGAGTATTCTAAGGAGTTGGAATAGAAATATATGCAAGATTCTAATGAGAAAATAATTTAGATTGAAGAATCTCAATAAAAGAAGAATCAAGTCAAGAGAAGATAATTTGCATGCAACAAATATGAACATGTGAGAAGGATTTCAAAGGTAACAAAAATGTTAAACCATTTACTAGATATTATTTCAATTATTATCTTTATGGACATAATTCACATGAATGCAAAAGACCTAAGCAATGAACTAATGGAAGAGAAAATGAAGGATCAAATGTTAATGCGAGAATAAATTTGGGAAGCAACAATGTCATCTATGATGTATTCCCATGTTACAAGTGCAATAATTTTGGACACATCACTAGAGATTGTGGATTGCAAGTAAATTATAATGGACCAAGGTATGGAACTACTATGTTGTTACATGGCACAAACACAACAATTTGGGTTGCACAGATAGATATTGAAAATTCAATGGATTTGTGGACAATCTAAGAACTCCTAATGTTAGAAGTAACTATAATGGAAGGAGAAACAAAATTGTTAATCAAACTAGTTATGAGAAGATAAATAAAACATTTGTGAAAAAAAAAAATAGTATTGGGAAATTATGAAAGAAAAAGAGAAGAATATTGTGGAAAACGAAGGAGAAACAATGTCAAACACTAAACCCTCCTCATATACCTAATTAGATATCTTAGCCTTAGGGGGAGCGCTTCATCATAAAACTATTAGACCCTAGATTTTAGGGAATAGGGCATGTGAGCATAACAAAAGGTAAAATAGACTATGTTTATTCACTATCTAAGCTCACATGTGTTTATGTATTAATTTATATGATTTTTATATATTCAAGCATATCGTGTTAAAGTTAGCAGCTTTTTGTACTATGCAACCTAACACATTTATGGAAAAATAGTTTGTAAACCTAATTTAATGGGAAAATTCAATTCACTTATCACCATTTGAGCAACTAGATCTTAAAGAGAGCATAACAAAGGAGATAGAGTAGTTTGAGTAAAGATTACAAGTGGATTTGTGCAAACCCTACATCATTGTTAAAAAGGTATTTACATGAACTACAATATTTAATTTGAATTATTTATTAGGCATTTTTGAACTTATAGAACATGCAAAAACCATAGATTTATGATGTGAAAGAAACACCTAAGTATCAATTCAAGAAACACCCATTTAAATCAATGGAAGATTATCAAAAGAGTGCATTCTCATAAACCCAATGATGTATTACACACATACATACACTATAAGATTGAGTCAATTGGGAATGATGATATTTGGGATGATTTGAGAAAGATTTATAATGATGACAATGTTGGAAATATGAGAGGAGTAACTGAGAGGGGAGGGGTGAATTAGTTACTACAAAAATAAATCTCAAATCTCTTAGACGCCAATACAAATCAAAACCAATACTTTGTTGAAACTAAAATACTATTGTAACTCAATAAACATAGGAACACTCAGTTTACACTAGGAATCATTGTCACTCAGTAAGCACATAAATAATTGCTTCTTTAGATGTTTAGTGTGTTTAACCATAATTAACTTAGTTGGAGAAACATAAAGCAAATAACATGAAAGAGACACCGAGAGTTAACATTGAAACCCAATTTGGGAAAACCACCAATTGCAACTAGTTACTGATTTTCACTCTTGTTAGGTGAGCCCTATTAGAACCCAACCTTGTTAAAGGTTACAAAACACACTATTAGGTGTGACCCTATTAGAGGATTTATATCACTCTATTAGGAGTGGACTTGTTAGAGGTCTTCAGACACTTCGATCTAGAAATGTCACCTTGTTAGAGGATTTACAAAATAGTTGTTAAGCTATCTCTATTAAGAGATTTGATTCACTGCTACAATTATTAGAGAATAACAATGATATGACCTAAATACTGATGCAATTTGACTTTTCTAATTTCATATCTCAGTTTTGGCTTGAATACGTGATCCTACTTGATTAGATTAATCTTTAAAGCTCAGTCAACTCGGGATACTTTGTTATCCTTCAAATTTGCTTCCTTTCTTCATCTTCTTCTCTTCCACACTCACACTCTTTCAATCCACAACTTGACCTTATACTTATATCATTTACTTTGTCAAGTCAACTTGAATACAATTTCAAACAAATAAAATTCATCCCTTAACTCGACTAGACTTAACAAATAAATTCATCAAACTCAATATGTTGTAACAAGAAAATCCTTTGTTAGCCGACCCAACTCGGTCAACACTAACTCAAAAAATACTTTCCTACATACTTTCTTTGGTATCCGAGTGAGCTTGGTCAACACTAATTCCATGCCATCTTTTCTTTGGAAACCTAGTGAACTTGGTTGACAGTGTCTTCATGCAAACTCCTTTGGTAACCGAGTGAGCTCAATTAACATTGGTTCCATGAAAACTTTCCTTTGGCGACCAAGTGATCTCGGTAGACACTAACTCTGAACTTGGTTAACATTGAAACACTCATCAAACACTAGAACTTCCTTTGACTCCCGAGTGAGATCAACAAACACTGATTGCTTGACATATACTTGACATTTGTGTAACATCAAAGACAACATACAATTGAATGATGAGTTCAAACCCTTAAGGATGAATTCAAACACTTAAAAAACTTAAACATCCATCATTACATGGACTTTGATGAGATAGAATTGATGAGAATAATTATTAGTAGGAGTCTTGAAAAATTCTAATGGATTGGAAGTGAACCTATGAAATCGCAAAGGAATTAATCCATCTACTAATAGGTTTGGACAATGCTAGAATTATACTAGTTGTGACTGATGGATGTGCCAATGTGCTATGTTTTTGTACATTCTTTTTACATTCTTGCCTTGTTTTAAGCCTGTCCTAATCCCTACTATGCCATTGATTATTAAAGAATATAATGCATTTAATAAAGTTTCAAGGTATGAAATATTTCTTGAAGAGTGGATGGTTAATGCAAAAAAAATGACACATCTTGGTTTATTTTTCTATAGGAACTATAGATAATGGATGAACATGGACCGCTCACGTGAAGCAATGAACAACTGGGAGTCATTGTTTTGTTATTTGATTTTGAGTAAATTGTTTTGAAAATATTGAACAGAATAGTTAGAAGACTTCATGATCGGTTATATTTTGTTAAAGACTTGAGGCCAACGGCCAAACCAAATTGTTGCTTATGCATATTTAGGGTAAAGGCCATTAGCCATTAAAAGTTGGGTTATTAGTTAGTTAAACAAATGGGAATCTATATAAACAAATTTTAAGCTTGTAAGATAATATATGCATATGATATATGAAAAACTTTGTTTTAAACTATCTCTGAAATTCTTGGCATTGACCAAAATGAAGTCTCTATAGCAGTTGACATTAGAATATTGCTCACCATATGGACCAGAGGAAGGGCCCCCTCTCGGGAAGCTTGGTGAGATCATTTCAAGTTGTGTTACTTTTTGTGCTTTTACATATTGATTGGTTGTTTGTGTTTGAAGTTTATTTTAAATTGAATCAAGTGTGTGCATTTATATATTGATTAATTGTTTGTACCTTTTAGGAAGCTTATTGCATATATCTTTGTTAATTAATTATGATTTATGCAATGCTTGATGTTGGTAATCAAGGATTTAATTGTTTGATGAAGTAATTGGTTGTGGCATTCTTATCTGTTCTACTTGCTCTTCTACTGCATAAGATACTAGACCCTCATCTATTATAGAATACTTTTTCACTACCTTCTTCCTACCGCATCCATCCATTTACAATACTTCCTGTCGCTATTTATAAGACTTCCTATCGCCATTTTATCATACTTTCTGTCACACTCTATACCTAGAACCAATCTGTTGTAAACAACCTCTTGACGCCACTAAATTTCTTGTCACAATCAAAGAGGATTTCAACTCTTAATCGGGCAAAACTTTGCGATAGAATTCATAAAAAACATTGTGCTTAATTGTGTAGAAGTGTGTTAGTGAGAATCTAAACTTTAGCTTAAAATTCATTTGCGGTAGTAACCTTAGATGTGTAATAATTTGGATAGTTTAATTTATTAGCAAGCAATAACTTACATTCATAAACCTCTTGATTTATTATTTTCATCCCTTGAGCAAACAACCGTTATATCTCTCGTGAGTTTATGAATCTTGGATTGACATTCTTAGGATAATTTTGATTCAATCATATCTATAAACATACCATCAAATTGAATTGTAGTTTTACCCTACATTTTTGGCGCCATTGTTGGGGAGAGATATTAAAGATGTGAAATTATAATAGGTCAAGATAGGAATAGTGAGCCTTTGAGAAGTCTTGAGCAATTGTCGACCTTGCTCAAGATAGTACCTTTGGTTTCCATTGCAGTAAATCATTCAGATGCATGAATAGGCTTAGAGATAGTCAAGGTAGATTTGTTAAGAAAGAATCAATAGGTAGTTCACAAATTTAGAAACTACAAAAAGAGAAAAATTCATCAACCATTGAAATCAAACCAAAGGACAAAGTTAGAATCCAACCATCTTCTCAATCCATTTCTCTTACTACACCTTCTGAAATTTTTGAACAATTCGCAAAGTCATACGAAACTAGGTGTAGTAAGCCTCCAAAATCTTTGGAACAATCCTTTAAAACATATTATACACCTTGGGCAACCAAAGTTTTGGAAGAAGTCATGGCTGACAATGTCAAAAACAATGCAAGAGGAAATGATGTTGGAAACAATGGGAATGCAATTGTTCAACACAATATGACCTTTGAGTTTCCTATTCAACCTCCTGAGGATAATGCTCCTATGAAAAACATCCCTTACTCAGCACTTCCCATATTTAGAGGCTCAACCTCTGAGGATCTTGATATGTTCCTATTTGAATTTGATGTCCTCTATAATAGCTATGATTGTCAAAGTGATGCACAAAAACTAAAGCTCTTTCTAGCTACCTTGAAAGATGCTACATTACAATGGTTTATGAGTCTTAGGGACATTAGAACATAGAACCAAATGAAAGATGATTTTCTAGAAAAATATCATGAGTACTATAAGACCAAGGAAGTATGGGATGAAATCTTCCACATGACTCAACGAGAAGAAGAGTCAGTTGAAGACTTCTTGGAACATTTTGCCTTTAGCTTATAATGCTCAAGGCATTCTAATTTAACTTTAGATACCATCAAGATGCTTTTTTAAAGAGGGAATTGCAATGAAACCATGGATGCCTTAAATTTGATTGGTAAAGGTGATATTTCTAAAATGTCCTTTGAAGATATTGGTGATATATGTAGGAACTATTCGCGGTATCATTGATCTATTCGTGGGAACTCCAGTAGGTTTTCCACTATGGGTAATGCATAAGGTATCTTTAAGCACAAGACTGGTAATTTACTTAAAGGTTTTAAAACTGACTTATTAAATCATATGGGAAAACAAATTGACACTTTGTATTCTCGCAAGAAACATGAGGAAGCTAAAAAGGCTTTGGTAGTATATTGCCCAACCTGTCGTAAGAAGCATGCACCAGAAGATTATCCTTATAATCAAACTCATGTAGCATCACTCGAGGAAGCTAGCAAGACTTCGATGCTATGATCTCTCCCTGAAGGGATGATTCCTATGGAATATACCAAAGATCTAGTTTATTATATGGCTCCACGACGCCAGTTTTTACCTAGAGGGTTCTCTAATGAATATTTTCCTGGACCACCTTAGCAAATCCCTAACCAAGGTCCATGGTATGGAGGTTATCAACAAACCCAACCTTATCAGTAATGGTCTCAAAATTTTCAACCTAGTACACAACCATGGCATTAGACATAGAGGCCACAACCTTCGTATCCACCTCCACAACCATATATACAACCTTATCTTCCACAACAATCATTTCCCCTACCACCACCGATAAGCCCCTACCAACAACCTCAACAATTTCTTCCCTCCATACCTCCATCTTCTTCAAATCCATCTTTAAATCCACCACAATTGCCTAAACCTACATCCATGTCAACGCAACCAAATCCAAACCCTAACAATAAGCCTCCTCAACCGCTCTATCATAGTGAGATGGCTAATTTTCCTACCCATCTTGTTAACATGGTTGAGTTGGATGGTGTACACCTCATATCTAGGAAGACTCTTAAAGGACCTACTATCACAGAGGTCCATGATGAACCTAAAGAAGAATTAGAAAAGGAGCCTATGTTTCCTGACCAATTCATTTCTAAACCAAAGTCTAAAGTCTCAACACACTCAGAATTTGATATTATAAATGAATTGCACAATGTTAATATCAAAATTCCTCTTTTGTAGGCTCTTAAGGATGTGCCAATATACAATAAGATGATATGGGAATTATGTACTCAATGACAAAAAAAAAGGATCCGAAGACTATCCAAGTTATTAGACAACTAGCTAAATTTATGTTAGGAAATGTCGGCATTCCAAAATATGCAGATCCCGGCAGTCCTATCATCCAAGTATTGGTACAATTGTCATTCTTAATACACTTGTAGATTTAGGTGTTGCTATAAACATCATGACCAATGAAACAAAAATAAAATTATCCTTGAATGGACTTTGACCTACTCCTATGGTACTTCAAATGGCTGATTGATCCTTAGTCAAACTAGAGGGGGTTATAGAAGATGTCATTCTTTCCATTGATAGTTGGGATTATCCAACCGATTTTATGATCCTAAAGCCCAAAGCTAATTGGGGGGATATCCTCTTATCCTTGGAAGACCTTGGCTAGCAACAACCAATGCCCACATTAATTGTCAGTCAGGTAACTTGATTATTTCCAATGGTGAGCAAACAAAAGAGTTGACCTTATATCCCCTGCTCAACCATTATTAGACATCGAAGATCCAACATGGTTTGGCAGCAATTCAGATGATTATGTTCCAATCCTTACCATTGGGCAAGTACAATATTTTGAAAACCCAACTGATGAGGTCATTTTAGTAAACTTCCTTTAGAATAGGTATGAGTCTAATGATATCTTAGAAACTATGGTTTTCCCTTCTCATGCAACTATTGACTGTCCTTTTGGGAGTTTTCCTTTAGTTGGCAATCCTTGATCCATTCAACACTTCGTCACGTTACATCAGCTTGTACCACATCAATGTTTGTATAGTCCACTATTGTCTTTAGAAAAACCAAAAACATCATCAAGACCCCTCCTTAGTGCTCCTACATCGTCAAAACCTATGGAGATCCTACATGGGCATACCCTCAATATTAATCCACAATTAACACTAGCTCAAGTTAAAGATCTCATAAGAATGCTTAAAGAACATAAAGATGCATTTGCATGGGAGTATCAAGACATGCGATGTATTTATCCTGACATGTGTACCCATCACATTTACATAGAAGAAGGAAGTCACCTAGTTTGACAACCACAATGTAGACTCAATCCTGCCTTGCGTGATATCGTCAAAGAAGAACTCCAAAAACTCTTGAATGTTGGTTTCATTTATCCAATTTTAGATAGCAGGTGGGTATCTCCTTCGATTGTTGTTCCAAAGAAAAGTGGTAAGTGGCATATTTGTGTTGATTATTGAGTTTTAAATAAGGCTACTAAGAAGGATCATTTTCCATTACCCTTTATTGATCAAGTTTTGGATACTCTTGTAGGAAAATGATTCTTCTCTTTCTTGGATGGATTCAGAGGGTACAATCAAATCCATATCGCCCCAGAAGATCAGGACAAGACTACCTTCACTTGCCCATGGGGAACTTTCGCATACAACGTTCTCCCTTTTGGGTTATGCAATGCCCCTACGACATTCCAACGTGCAGTATTAAGCATCTTTGCTGATCTAGTTAATGATTCTGTAGAAGTTTATATGGATGATTTTACTATTCATGGGAATACCTTTGATTAAGCTAAAGATAACTTAGACAAAGTGCTTAAGTGATGTATCAACACTAATTTATCTCTAAGCCATGAGAAATTTCATATGTTGATGATAGAGGGAATTGTTTTAGGTCACTTAATCTCCTCAAAAGGTACACAAGTTGATCCCAAAAAGGTCCAAATAATTCAGGACATCCCCATACCTTCAACCCAAAAAGATGTACAAAGTTTCTTGGTCATTCTAGGTACTATAGGAGATTTATTCAAAACTTTAGTAAGATTGCTTCTCCTTTGTTTGCCCTATTAGTTAAAGATGTTATTTTCACTTGGACCCTTGAGTGTCAAGAA